>JAYRBT010000114.1:65488394-65498414 GCA_036023395.1 Myiotriccus ornatus
GCAGAAGACCTGACATTTTTTTCTCTCCTTCTGTAGAGCTAACACAGAATGCAAGTTTTCTTTCCTCAAGTACCAGAAATCATTAAAATCTCTGGGTTTTCTGTGTCCCCTGCATTAGGCTCTACTAAGCCGTGGTTTGGAGATTGTCACTCTGTGCTTGTGCATCGTGGTGGAGTGTTGCTGCCTCACGTGCCTGCAGAGGAATGGCCAAGGGAGTGGAAAAAACAGTACTTCTCTCAGGCATTTGGCTTTTTTGGGAAGTAGTCCCTTGGGAAGGGAGTGTCACAGGAGAGCATCACTCAACATCTCAGGCCTGTTGTAGAGATTTGCCCCCCGCCCACTGCAGGCAGCTGACATTGCTGCTCTCCCTTTCTCTCTATTGGCCACTGAATTTACAGAGCAGCAGCTCCCAGCACCTCTTCCCAACCGGGCCATGGTTCTTTTCCCTCCCTTCCTGTAATCCTGGTAGCATTAGCTTCCCACGGCACCTCCCAGTGCCACTTGTTGCTAAGGCACAGACACGGGGCTGTGAGCACCAGCGCAGCCACGGCTGCTGTTGCCCGCTGGCCTTAGTCTGTGATTTAGTTCTCCTGATTGAAAAGCTCCCCTCATCTGTTCGGCAGTCTGACAGTATTTCACAATCTGTATGTACATTGTTAAATGGAAAATTAATTAGAAGATATTATGAACAACTTCAAAAGCTCAGGCACAGCTGTTTGATCCTTTGACAAACAGAGGACAGATTATGCTCTCTCACACACAACCAGGAGAAGGAACATCAGGATTACAGAAATAAAGTAGTTGCACGAGGAAGAGTCCTGGCCAAGCAGAGAGAGATTTGCAGCACTTATGAGGACAGAACAAAATGTGCAGGATTAGTTTAGGTGGATAGATTCTGGATTGTGATGAGCACAAGTGTTGTATTTGCAGTTCTCTTTATTTTCCTTCAGATAAAAAATCAAAAAAGTGGTTGATTTCATCCCCTTACTTCACACCTGAGCACCAGCAGCTTGGGATCTTAGCCCCACTCCTTGGGCACATAAGGTCTAGCAGGAGGTCCTTCTACCTGGATGTCTCGCTCCACTTTAGGGTCCAGTCTTTAGCTGTGGCAGATCACAGACTCACAGAATATGCTGAGTTGGAAAGGCCCCACAAGGAACATCAGGTCCAACTCCTGGCTCTGCAAAGGACCATCCTGTGCTCCAGAGTAAGCTACACCTCCTACACTCCCCATGTAAATGACTGCTGATGCACCTGATCAGCAACAGATACTCCCACGTGCCAGTGATCCCTCACTGTGCAGGAGCTGCGTGGACACAGGGGTTTGGCCCCAGGTGCGGACGGGTGGCACCCACTCATCTTAGTCCAACAGCCGCGGCAAAAATATTCCTCGGCCACATCCCAAAGATTGTCATTACTACTTAGTAATGCTTTTCCTAAGCATTAACAACCCTCCTCTCACTCCTTACCCTTGCAGTACAAGGGAGCACAGCAAAGCCTGAGGGCACGTGTCTTACTTGTCTCCCATCCTAGGACCCCACCCAGTGCCTGCCAGGCACTCGATGTGTACCTCAGTATATCCACTGCCTCTGCTGCATCCACCACAGGAACTACCTGGAGAGGTGAAGAGATGCTTTACTCGATTTGGCTTAAGCCAAGGAGTGTAAGGGAGCTGGGTGAGCTCCTATTGCCCATACCTGGCACAGACAATCCGAATGCAAGGGTTGAAACCAATCCTGACTTAAATCCCTGTGCATTCTGCTCCCGTGCACCTTCCTCTTGTCCCATCAATCGCTCTTCCTGCCTCTTGACATTTTGCTACGTAATGAATAATGTGTCTGGCCTTCTCCTGAGGCAGATTCAACAGCACAACCCTCTCAAACTACCTTATGCAGAGGAAAGAGGTGACACTGTCACAGTCCATTTCAGGAACATCCGAGTGTCTATGGCTGAAAGGAACAGAGGCTCAACTCAAGTAATGGATTCCCCTTTATAGAGGGGCAGCCCTGAGGAGAACAGCTACAGCTTATTGGCTAATCTAGCGGTGGACTGGATCTTCAGAATGGAGATTTTTATTTTTCAATTCTTTTGGTTCAGCATTCAGGGATGGCACTCATCCCTGTGCTGCCCAGCAAGGAGTCTGTCCTCACCATAGACCACACTTCTACCATTGCTTGTTAAAATACTGTGAATACTGATGAGGAAGAAGAAAACTTCCTCTGCAAGTGAACTATCAATTTGTTACAAAAGAAAAACTGGGGAAATGACTATGAAGTCTGAAAGACTCGTGTTAATTTGTTAGTATGTAAGCATCTGTAACCAACAAGATCATTATGAACTTGTGATACTGGCCTTTCAATCAGTATTGAAAACAGTTTCTTAAAGCAAAACAAAAAAAAAATAGATTGGAGAAAATGATGCAATAGTATAACTAGTAAAATATTGTATTGCATTCAAGAGGAAATAAAGTGAATTGACCTGAAGAATAAAGGCTATCCACTCATGCTAAGAAAATCCTGTGCAGTACAGCTTCCTCATTCAAAATGCAGGCAGTACATTTCTAAAAAGCAGATCCTACTCTTTTGCCGAAGGGAGAAAGGGAAAAGGCCAGAGACATTTCATCAAAAGGGCCACTAACGCAGACATAACCCGCTCAGTGCATGTCAGGATTGCTTGTGCCTGCGTGCCTCACCACGGCTCAGGGAGGGCTTTAAAACATGAGGGATCTTCCTGAGATGTCCTCTGTCATTCAGGAAGTTGTCACCTGTAAATTAGCACACAGTGGGACATGAAGGGAGGTTAAACAAAGGGAAGAAAACTCCAAAACACCCAACTTCAAGAAAAGCCTTGAAATTCAAAGAGCAGGATGTTATGAGACTGGTGCTTGAAAAACCCCAGACTAAGGCTGAATGTGTGTATGTGGGGATTCCCACAAGCAATGTCTTTTCGAACACACAGCCCTCCTCTGACTGGGCAGAAAAAAACCTTTGAATCTTGGGCTGACTGAAGGCAGCTGTAAGCCTTTGGAGTTGGACCCTATTGCACTGCTCAGTGAAGTGTAAGGAAGCATTGACTTCAGAGCAGGAGCACAGTGGACTTGGGGCACATTCACCCAGGGGAGACACCACAGCTCTTGCAGTTGGGATGCAGTAGCTGTCACTGTGATCATCAGCCATCACCCTGGCTCTTTCAAACTTCCCAAATGTGAAAGTTCCTTTCTAAGATGACCTTTTTCCACTCATTGTGGTGCCTCTTATAAACAATCTCTGCAAAGAGCACCAAAGTGAACAGCAAGAAGTCTTCCCAAAAGGGGGTTTCCCACTGGAACATGTTTGAAAGCAGCAGGGATGTAACAAAGAGCTTCCTTTTCCCAGAGTTTTCTTTTTCCTGCTCTTTTCTCTGTGCTCTTGGTACAGACCTGTTCTGCACAAGCTCTTGCCCTCGCCATGTTCCCATCTTCATCTGAGCAAGGCCCCACCAGGGAACTGGAAACACTTAGGGTGGTTGCAAAGCTAACGCAGATACAACATGATAAACCCAGCCCAGTGTGTTCCCCCCTGCGCTATTTCCTGGATTAGAAAGCTTTTCGGGAGGCCCAGGGAGGTGTGAGGAGCACCCAGAACCTCTCCACCAGCTCTAAGATCATCACAGAATGACACTGCTCTCCCTAACCCAGGGAGAGACTCTTCAGGTGCCTTTGCTTCCTTGAAGAAAATGCTTTACTAATGCCCTGTGTTCCCTGTCTCCAGTGGCCTCTTGTGGCTCTCAGCAGTTATCCAGTGGCTGGCAGCAGTGAGCTCAAGGAGGGACAAGGCTCAGCCTCTCAGGTTAGCTGCTGGATTTATTCCCAAACTCTGCTTCATACCATCAGCAGGAGCAACCCCTGAGCAATGTGGATACTTTAACAGCACAGCCCTTGGGAGCAGAGATGGATTTCTGGTGTCCTGTTAGTCAGCAGCACAGACACGGCTGTAGAGACATCTTTGGGTATAATAGTAATAGAAAAGATTCTTTCAGCAGCCTTCAAGCTTCATTTCTGACCCCTAAATTTCTATAAGTACTCAGCAAAACTGTTCGGATGCCTGGACTCTATAGTAAGAGAAAAAGGGCTTCGATCACCATTTGTCTTGGGTGAGCATTTTTCTTTGTTAGTGATTAATCACCAGTCGCTATTTAATCACCAACAACATTTACCCTAGCAATGGGCACACAGCTACATTATTAATGTGGGAAGGAATTCGGTTCCTCCATCAGCTGTTCTGTTTCTCTTGCAAAGACAAGGGAAAAAGCTTTAAAACCAGCCTTTGGTCCTAATTTATCTCCATAACAACAGCTGCAAGCTTGTTTATCCTGACAGCAGAGAGGGGCACAGCTGGTCAGCCTGGTGTGCCTCATGCAGCTCCCAGGTTCCTGCTGGTGTCTGGGGGAGGGAGGGGATGCACAACTGAAGCTTTTTCATGATGACAGCAAATCAGCACTTCAGGAAAATTGCCCCATTCCTTCTGAAAATTTCTCTTGGCTGGAGCTGGGCAGCAGTAAGAAAGTGACATATTTTACTAAAATGCAGGTTATAATATATGAGAGAATGGTCACATCTCAGTTGGCCATGAGGAAGTGCAGTAGCTTCTACAGATGTTTTGCACCAACCACCGTCCATCCCACCCTCCCCCATCCCACAACCTTTTTTGCAAGGATGTTTAGGGACCACTATTTTTTAACAGTTCTGAAAAAAAATCGTCTCTTAATTGCAGCAGGCTATTTATAAGCCCATTCTTTCAAAGCCAGATGTGCAGTGAAACAAATGCAAGAGGTCACTGCTTGTTCCTGGGAGGGTTTGATCTCTCCTCCATTACACTTCTGAAGGCAAATATTTGGAAAGGAAGCCACACAGGCCTGGGGAGACCTTGGAGAGAGCAGGAGCTGAATATCCCACCTACTGCTTGGGCAGCTTCTCCCCATGCTGCCCTGTTCCCCACTGCCTTTTCCCAGCCATCCTGCCCACCCCTGGGCTGAAGGGCAGGGCCAAGTCTCCATCACTCCTGTCCACACTCCCACTGTGCTCCGGAAGACACCGTACCTGGCTCTGGCAACAGCCTACCTTTGGTTTTTTTCAGGAGAGAGTGGGGAGAAAGGAAGAGAAGCAGCTTGTCAGGACTGTGGGTAGCATATACACATTTGTATAGTGAACACGGCTTTTCCTTCACTCAATTTTTGACCCTCTGATGAGGCAGGCGATAAAGAAGGACGGTGAAGGGCAGAAAGGAGTTCCTCCCATGGGGGCAAGCATATTCCTCTGTTCTTTCTCTCTCTCTTTCTCTCAAAGAAAAAAAAAAATTCAATATTTTGCAGGATGACCCAAATTTCTCTTTTAAAATATGCATGAAGCTTTAATCTTTTTCTTTCACCTGACATATCATTTAAATTCAGAGCAATGAAGGTGTCTGTATCCTGGCAGACACTCAGCCCATTTCATTCGAGGTATTCATAAAACATTTCACACACTAAGGAAGGCTGACACTACAAAGAGCAGTTCCTACATAACCGTAGAAGGCATTAGGATGATAGTGGCATTTATATATTGTTTGATAATATTTATATTTTTTTTTAATGTTAGGGCAGAAGATGCTAAGAGAAAAAAATTAATATCAAATAGGAATACAAACAAGTTCACATGAAGTGCTTAAGCCTTCACCCTGTAAGTTACTGACAAAATATAATCTGTTTGTTCTTCAGATTCATGACAGACATTTCTATTTTCAGCCACGGCTTCAATAGTCCTAGAGGTAGGGACAGGGTGTGCAGTAGCCTGCCTGCAACAGCTGAGTGCAGAGAGGCAGCTGCCCTGCTGGCAGCTCCCCTTTGGGACCTGACAAACCTTGATCTCCCAGGCCACACTCACAGCCCTTCCTGAGCTCACCTACTCACTGGTTTGCAGACTCACCTAGGGAGCCAGTGCAGGGAAGTCAGAACCCAAGTCCCGGGCAAATGCCCTCGCATGTGCTTGTGGATAGAAGGGAGGAGGGAAGAGAACAAAATATATAAAGCCAAGCCCTTGCCTCTTTGCTACAGAGCTACTTTGCTGACAGCTTAAGATTAAATAGAGGCGCCTGTTGTGAGGTCTTCAATCAGGCAGCAGGCTGGATCTACTTCTGTGCCTAGGACAGAAGTCATCTGAGAAATCATGGTTTCAGGTTAAGTCAGTTCATGGCACACACTCCACCTATGGCCCCTGGAGAGAATTATGCCATGCCCCTAACATGAGGCTCTCTGTCAACCCACGTGGTTTTCAGGAACTCTTAAATTTTTCCATGTATTACACACATTACCTGGGCAGCATCCATTTTTAAAGCACTGGAGAGAGGAATTTAGACCTGTCGAGAGACTTACCAGTTCAAAGTTCAGTCACTCTAGACCCCATACCAGCGGTTCAAAAAGCCATTAATTTTAAATCTGCTTGCTTGCCTCAGGGTAATTGAAATCCAGATCTCAGCAAAACATCATGGCTAAACTAATGATTTCCCCTTTCAAGCACACAGTGCTGCCATTCAGAGAACAATTTGCTTGACACAAAGCACCCAGGCTCTGCAGATTTCAAAATCTATCAGCCCTTACACTTATGAATGTTAAAATTGTCGCATCAAAACATGAGAAATTAATTGCCTCTAACAGCAGGACTTGTTCTGATGCACTCAGTTTAAATTGTACATCTTTGTGAATATCAGGAATTGATCATTTCATGGACTTTTACATGGGCCGCAATTGTAGTGGCACCTTTAAGGCCACAAACATTTGCAAGAGCTTCAGAAAAAAACACACCAGTGCTGAAATAATATTTGTGAGATGAAGTAATTTTAAGTGAACTTTCCTGTCCAGACAGAACCATAAAGAGCATTTTTTTCTTTTTAATGCATGACGCAAAAAAATGAAAGTGTCTGGATCCATAATTATCAGTATTTCAAAAATTTTACTGCAAATAAGAAAAAAAAAAACTGGCATATGTGAAACATTTAGAAGTGTAATATAATATGTATAAATATGGAATGCAAATGCATGTATATCTACATGTAAATAGCAGTAATTACATATGCACAATAATGTTTAATTTAAAAAAACTCAAACCAACCACTTGGGACATGATTCAGAGACTCTTCACAGACAATATAAAGGTGCTTGTGTACCTCTACAAAAATCACATCCTGTTTGGACTTTAGATCATTCTGGTTCTGTTATCTGTATGGTTATATCTAACAGTCTTTTTTCTCTTTTAAAACCAGGACTTAAAATGCTCTGAAGTTTCTTCAGTGCAAGTTTTTTGCACCTTATCTTACAAAGGACTGAACCATATGCCTAGAAAAACTGACAACAAAATCCCTCATCCAGTGTGGTTCATATCACTGCGGGCCTTGGAGTCCCCAGATAAGACTCCAGCTCCCTTGGAAGTAACCTTATGGTCCTAGCCAAGACAGGCCCTGAAGTGAAGAGCCGATAATCCAAAGAGACAAGATTGTAAACCAACAGGATGATGAGTATTCGCCACGTAGAGGAAAGACAGAATGCCTGAATTCTGAATTCCTTGGCTGTTTCTTAGTGCACACCTCGTGCGTCAACTGCTGCGAAACCATCTGCCCTGCCTAGACGAAAAGAGTACTTGCGCTGACTGTCACTCGGGGCATTTCGTGAAGAGTACTGCCCAAATGAGAAACAATTTGCTGTCACACAGCGTTAGAGATACAGGTGAAAAGGCATGACCTGTGCTGAGATTTGGAATGTCACCTGATGTCCGTGAAAAGGACTTTGAAAGTGATGATGGAATCAGAAGAAGGGGGAAAAAAAACAACTGTTAAATTATACAGAAATCTTCAAATGAAAATTGTTGGGAACGACATTTTTCAATAATAGGCTATCAATTTTCAATAGGCTAATAAAGTGTTAGAAAACACTGCAAATGTGTCCTACCAGTAGGTTCTCTACTTAACCTAATGGTCCACAGCCACTTTTTGTGAAGACAGGAGTGGAACAAACAGGTAACAGTAATTCCAACCTCCTGGAAACAACCTGCCACTGCGAAAGGGAGCTTCTGTGTGGAACTGTGACAATGCTAAAGAAATACTGAACAAGACCAGTGAAATGTTGCTGTGGAGTTCCCAGTTAACACCACCTATGTTCACAGAGAAATAGGACAGCTGTCAATCTCTGACTAATGGGATCTCACATCAGAAACACCATGTATTCTTCAAGTTTCACTTCAAAACTTCTGGGACTTTTTTTTGACTTCTGAAAAGCAGGAAGTAGATCAGGGCAAATTCGCCTATGGTGTAAACCTATTTATTTCACTCGATTTAGATTAGATATGAAATTGGTTCCTACTAGGATTTTAAATCATGATTAGATTTGAAATGTCACTATCAGGCTTCAGAAAAGTGAGTAGAAAGGAGGCAGAGCTGAGCCACCTGGAGAGCAGCCATCCATCTTCCTGAAAGAAAATCATTAAATTCTTCAACCAGAAGCTTATCAAGGTAGAGGACTTCTAGCAGAAGGACTTCTGACCTTCTAGGTGTCATACTTTCTCTCCCTGAGAGTGGCAGAAGTTGCCAAATTTCATTATGGCCAGGATAAGATGCTTGGGCCTTGTGTTCAAAGAGCTGTAGCATCTGTACAACACCCATAACAGCTGCTGCTCAAAGGAGAGCAGTAATTCCTTTCTTCAGTGCTGCAGCTGGCTGACAAATTTGTGACACCCTTCCAGATGTTGGCAGACAGCTGTTCAGCAGCACTCCAGGTGGTACAAAATGTGCAGGGGTTCTTGTGGCTTGAATATCTTCTTCCCTCAACCTTTGTCGAGTCTCAGCCAGGCAGCTCTCACCTCTTCAGTGGTGCTCATCAGTGGCACGGGTGGGAAGGAAATACAGTTTTGGCTTTATTTAGAGAGTTGTTGCGCATGATCCAGACTGGAACATCCTTCTTTGCATTGTAAATGAATCATTACAGGAGAAGGAAAATATTAAGACCTAATGACCACCTCCCTGTACCCCCCAAACTTCTCTGCAAACATGTTCTATTTTAGCAGCAAAGGAAAACAATGATAAATCTTTAAAAATTTGATAAAACTTCTACCTTTACAGCCCTGTTAAACCACTGCCCACCCTAAGCTTTTCTGACATGCAGTATTGGAAACTTGGTTTCAGCGACTTTTTTTACAAAAATTAAAATGAATTGCCTTCCTTGTGACAGCAGACATTTATGTTTTCCTCCTACTGAAGATTAGAGGTGCTTTGGTGTGGACACATTTCCTCCGGGTGATGTCATCGTGGATTTGCACTACACTTTGTATTTCATTGCAAGTTTTGGAGGCACAACTGTGCCAGAAGGCCCCCAGTGCAAACTGGGTTGGCTGGGAAAGAGCGCACAATGGGCGGATGGGAATGATGGGGAATGATGGGGGAATGGCAGTAAAAGGGGAAACACTGTTTCAATAAATTTAGGGTGAATAACTTTTCAAAACATGTTTAGGGACTGAAAAATGATGGGATGAATATTTGGACTAGGGATTTATAAAAAGTGCTTCAAAGTTGGCCCAGTTTGGCCCTCATAAAAATGAAAGCTTTCCCGTGGTCCATAATAGGAGAAATTTTGAGGTCAGTGCTTAGTTCTTGAAACAGTCCAGCACCAGTGTCTGATACACTGATGTACTACTACTGCACTCTCTCAAATGAGTAATGAAGTACATAAAAGCAGAGATAAATCTGTATCTGGAGACATATTTTCCAAGATGGCAATGAGATCAATGGAAGAGTTAAAATCAAATACCACAAAATCAAAACCACAGACAAGTGGCAATGCAATTCTATCTTATGTCACTTAATTATGTCACATGGACGCTGAACCTGAGCCAGCAGTGTGCCCAGGTGGCCAAGAAGGCCAATGGCATCCTAGCCTGTATCAGGAACAGTGTGGCCAGCAGGAGCAGGGAAGTGATCCTTCTCCTGTACTCAGCGCTGGTGAGGCCACACCTGGAGTGCT
>JAYRBT010000114.1:65502525-65538363 GCA_036023395.1 Myiotriccus ornatus
ACTCAGGCTTTCCATCCTTAGGCTGATCACTGGAGAGCCCGGTTTCAACCCCTTCCCCCTTCAAACCTAGTTTAAAGTCCTCCTGATCAGCCTCGCTAACTTATGGGCTACAGTCCTCTTGCTTTTCCTAGAAAGATTAATCCTATCTGATTTTAAGAGACTAGGTACCATGGAGTTTGCCCCATGGTCTTTTGTATTTTGCAAGTAGATCCAGACCCTATTCTGCGTAGACATCAAAGTTGGCCTTGCTGGTAGATCCCAAGAAGAGCATTTATCATCTTAACACATATTTTTTTTGGGAAAAAATGCTTCCAAATGTAACCGTGAGTAACCTGAGCTTCTGTAAAGTACATGCAATTGAAAAGTCCCATTTTACTCCATATGATGATCAATTGCTTTTCTGTATTTTCAACCTGAGCTTAGCAGTATTCACAGGTTGTCATATACATTGCGGTTAAAAAGAAGACACAATTAAGAGAAAATTATTAGTTCTTTACACCTACTTTTATATTATGTTCTGTGCTATATATATTAGTAAAGAATATGACATTGCGTACTGCTCTTTTATCATATTTTATAGCACATAGCTGCTAGTTCAGATTTCTTACACTCTAAGCAGTTACAGTCTTGGAGTTTCTGTAGCTGGTGTACCCACAGTACCAATTACTTAAAAATGGGATGGAAAATGTAATTAACTAAGTGTACCTTTGATTTAACTCAGAGCCCTCCTTCTTGAAGAGGTTTTCACTGCAGGCAACAAAAGAGAAGCATTAGTTCAGAAGTTGCACTATCGTAGTGATGTGATCCACTGCCAAATTTGTCACTAGTGTCAGGGACAGAGACTTGAGTTGACACTAAATTGTAATGACTTTTAAATGTCTTTTAAAGTTGTAATGTCTTTTAAATTTGGCATCAAATATCAAAAAACGTTCGTTATTACTTTCCTGTAACACAAGTACAGCAGCCTGGCAGGCACAGTAAAGGTTGTGGCATTTTTCTCTGTCAACCTGGGTTCTCAATGTCCATTTTTCAAACGTACCTCCTTTATCTGTGTTGCTCTGTTGGAGCTCTTGGAGGATGCAGAAATGGTTCCTCCTCAAAATGCAGTGGGTATGAGACTGGGTGAGCTTCCACTCCTGGTCCTGGCTGTACAATTTGCTTCCTTAACTGAGATGCTGTATTAGTGAATAGAAATAGCTGAAATGGTAATATGACAAGAATCTGTCTCTCACTGGTGAGAATATTGGCTGCATCTCGGATGATATGGGGCTCTGACAAATGCCACCACAGTAGCAGTACTTCCTACTCCAAACTTCTGTCCTGAAATCAGTTCCTCAGGGATAGGTAGGTATTTTCTCTCAAAGTGCAGAGGGGAAAAAGAATTCTGAACAGCACTGTAACTAATGAGAGACTACTATTAGCAAAAATGGACAAGAAAGTTAACCGAGTTCCTGTGACCATTCAGATGCTTAAGGACTAGCTAATTAAGAGTCTGGATAACTCACAGGTTTATCCTGAAGTATTTATTTAAGTACATGACTGCATGGAAGCACGTGTTGTCAGCCACTGAGACACTGGAGCATCCTGGTATTTAAGTTTTGTGATACAGAATCCTGTCTACTAAAAGCTAGTCTGAACCCTAAGTCTATGAGTTTATTAGCAAGTCAATGAAGAAACTTAGATTTCAATAATTTTCTCTTATCACGAATGTAGGATGGTTTGAACTAAATCATAGTAAGCAGGAACATACTAGACAACCTACACACTTAGATGCCTCAACCTACATATTTGTCTCTTTTTGGTTTTGTTTGTTTGATTCTGGTTTTTGTTTATTTGGTTTTTTGTTTGGGTTTTTGGTTTTGATTTTTTGTGGGTTTATTTTTAAAAAACCCAAACAACAAAGTAGACATAGAGGTGATCATTCCTTCTTATTTGGTAAATGACGGCATCGTTTCATATGAAACAAAAAAAGAATCATGCTGATCAGCCACCCACACACTTTCTTTAAAGCTCTCCTAAATTGGATCAACATTTAGAAAGCGCAGCAAGTACCAGCGTTTAAGTAATATTATAAAAACAGTCAAGCTGTGATAGTGAATATGTATCCATCCTTTGTACATTAGCTTCCCTGTGCACACACAATGTTATGAAATGCTGTTCAGAAATACAAGAATATGATTTTCATGGGAATTTCACAATTAGAAATCACCTCTTCCTTTATATACATAAGCAATGCAGTTAGGCTCCCCCTCTCCCCGGCAGCAGCTGTTCACTGGGCTGCTCTGTTATCCTGCCTCTTATTATGTAGTTATGCTGAGAGCCCAGCATCTGCATCTCCCAATGCAAAAAGTTGGTCCCAAGCTCCTGCGCACAGTCAGCTTGGTCCTCCCACGCCTGAACTTAAACTTAGCTGGATCCTGACATGCCTTGCCAACAGCTACTGCTATTGCTGCACCATATCCCTGCCTCAGCCAAAGTTCATTGATTTGTCTGTGATACATTTCCTGTGCTTCCAGAAAAAGGAAAAAATTAAATAAGATAAAACTATTACAAGATTTGCTTAACGCCAAAAGATACAACTGCCATTTCACCCTTTTTCATATACAAGGCAGCTGCATGAAAACAAGCCTGCGTTGGTTTTGTATTCTGGTGAATAGACACTGTGAAATAGGCAGTGTCATTCTGCTGATCTGGTTTTGGCTCTTATTTAAAACCTGTGTAGTGTTTGCATTCCTTTACATAATTTTTAACATAGCCGTATCTTGAAATGCATGTATACACACAAACTCAGCTTGCAGGCTGGTTGAAATGCATTATTATCCTTTAAAAGAATACCAAGTCTTTAATGTTTACCCTTTTTATTGCCAGTCCCTGTTTAGCACCCATCCAATACTCTCCATCGGTTGGGATGCTGGAGGGAGGGGAGAAGGATTTGCCTTAAATTTTCAATACGGATGAGATTTAGCAAGTTATTGTGATCTCACTGCTAGTCCAGCTGAACCCCTCCGAACCAGCAAGGGTAACCCTCGTGGGAGTATGAGCTGCTGACCTGCTTCTGAAGCACCCCAAGGAGGGCACAGGCTTCCCAGAAGGCCACCACATGTCTGACTCAAAACCTGAACATTTTTGCAAATGGAAAGCTTAATACATAAACCACCACTAGCATATGCAACCAGTTTGAGTCTTCAGCTACCTCATATTTCAAAGTCAGGATACCCACCTAAAAACAATGGACCTACTACAATCCTTGTTAGCTTTCCAGTGATGTCCTTGTGGTCCCTTCTGGAGCACATTGGCTCCTAGAAGAAGGCAACTAGCAGGCTTTTGAGTGAGGTCAACATTACTTTCTAGGGAGACAGAAGCTGAAAAGTTTATAGCATTCCCTTTCAGTTTTCATACCAGTTCCATTAGTGTCAGAGTTGTTGGGGAGAGGGAGTGTCGCAAGTTGTAATTCTGATTTCTTTGATCTGTATTGTTTGCCTGTCTCTTGATTTTGCAACCTTTATTCCTTGAGGGAATGCTGGGGCATGGAACAAGGTCTTAGCAGCCCCTCACACCACCAGGATGGGGGGAATAGTGCAGCCTTGGCTGGCTGAGGTAGGAAGATGAACCCACCTGACACTGAGGCTGTAAGGCGAATGCCTGGGATGTCAAGGCTTCCTGGGCTGCAGGAAGGATTTCTTGCCCCACACTCCCCACTGGTGGCCAGCAGGTCTGCACAAGGCCATTTTTCCACACTGCCACTCGAAGCAGTGCATGAAGGCTTACATGCCATATAAACCACATCTCGTGGAACTTAAGGACTGGTTGTGGCAACGGCACATTCTCTTTAAACAGAAGTGATGATGCCTTCACTGGGATGCTAGCTCACATCATCTGCACTCAAGGCAACAACTACCCATTAATTAAGTGGCCCAACAGGTTTGATCTACTTGGGCTAAGCAGGGACCGTGCAATTCATTTCACTCAGAAGTGGAATTTAAAGCAGAGTTTAAAACTGCAGACCCAGAAAATTGATCTTAAAATACCTCTCAGCTCTGTGAAGAGCTCATAAACCTAAAATTAAAGCCTTAAAATAAATGCAAAAGCCATCATCTACTGCATTATGTTTCTCAGTTATACCAATTTAAAATTTTCACACTGAGATAATCTGAGTAGCCCAACTCCACGTCTGTAATATCACCTACACTAACGCCCTGCAAGCGCAGCAACAAACTCTCCCAGGCAGGAGGCCAGGTGCCAGCACCAGCGACTGAACTTGAAATAAATTTTTTCTCTCAAGTGTAACTTTATTCTTGCACTCTATGAATATATCACTGTGTACAGGGACAGCTGTACACACTTTTTACGGAGATAAGTAAGATGGAACCACTGACTTAATAAATTCGTTCTGTGTAGGTCTATAGTACTTCTGTGCAGCTGTGTAACACAGAGCGGGGCTGTAGCAAAGTAACACTAAGCGGGAAGAAAGTAAAGCAGACCTTTAAGATCTGTTACAGTTTGTTTCTCTGGAAAGGGAGTCCCATTTCTTTGCTGTGAGCTTTATTGTCTCCCCGAGGAGTTGCTTTGAGGGTTTTAACCATTGCTGTCTCAATGAGGGTGACTACAGGCTTCATTTCTCATTCTCCTGTTCCCTATGCAGGTAAACCATTATTTGCATTCATAGTTCTTCTTTTCCCATGTCACAAACGTTTAGGTTTACCTGGTCTTTAAAGTGAACCCAAATAAGCTGAACTTGGAATACTCTTTGCAGCTTCCAAAAGTAGGGAAAACTACATTAACCTCCTCTGAGTTAGTTAATAGATGTAATTGATTATTTCTGATATTGAACTGTGGCATATAAATTCACTCACTAAATATTTACTTGGAAGGAGAAGCAAATGCGGAATTAAAAATGTTTTCAGAATAAAGAGAGCTGACTGCAAAAGCCAGCAGTTAATACTCTGGCATCAGGCTGAAGTATATGCATTTATTCTAAAAACTAGCAAAATGGGAATATGCGAAGTCTAACACACCACTAAAGTAGTAGAAAATGCTCTTTCGTAGCCTTCTGTTTGTAGTCATATCATTAATGATCTGCAAACCTATTTTTTTCAGCCGTATTAGAAATCCTCTAATTCACCACAAGAGTTAGTTAATGTCTCCCCCTAACCCCAGGGTCACACATCCCAGCATAGTTCGAGATCGTGCTTTCAGCAGAGGTATCCCTCACAGGAGGCAGATCCATTCACTGCTGTGGCCATTTGATGCTTTTAAAACAAGCAGAGGCATTTAGGCAGAAGTGCTGTGGTTGTCCTGCTTTAATGGCTTCGTTATCTGGCACGATGCCTGGCATCTTTTGATGCCTTGTTATCTTGTAAAAGCAGAACAGCTGCACACGTGGCACAGTTTTTCCAATGAACAAGTCACAAGACTTTCAGAGATATAACCGGTGAAAGGCTGTTGAAATGCTCTTAGAATTATAATGACAACTTATCAATGTTTGGAACAAGATCATCCTTTTACTGATTAATTCACAGGCTCTGGGAAGAGTGTTTGCTTGTGAAATCTCTTCTGCCTTTTTTGCTTTTTTCTTCTTTATTTTCTACTGGTGATCGGTAAAAGGAGAATGTTAAGAACAGCACAGTATGGACTCTTCTGAATTTGGGTCTGTTATCAGATAGCTTTCTTGAGAGACTAATAGATAAGAGCAAAACATGACTTTTCTCACCAAATAACAACTGCTTTGACATGCACAGTTTGGGAGATAAGCTGCCTTTGCATGCCCTTGTCTGCAGACCTGTGATTTTTATACTGCAGCTCTGTTGCCCACTGGGTAGCCAGCTCTAAAATGTGGGCATCAGCCCACATGTGACCATGCAGAAAAGAGCTTAGCTTTAGGTCTCATCAGCTGAGTAGAGATTCCCTCATGTGAGAGCTGGCAACAAAGAAGAGGTCCAGATAAAACTGCACCTGGCTTTTATCAGCAAGGAGTAGTGAGAGTCTGTATTTCAACCAGTAGCCATCAATTAGAGATCCATTCCTCAATGTACTCAACCTCAGGAAAAAAAAAAAAAAGGTCTGAACCTATGCTGCTTGTTAGCAGACACTCAGCTGATGGACTACTACCTCTAAAAGTTATGTTCTAAGAAAAAAGGGATGACAAGCAGAGGACACTCAATATTACATAAATTTATACATGGAAAAGGACTTTTCTGATAGGCCTAAATCACGCTGTCCGAGGACAAACAACTCCACGTATTTCCAAAATAAGCTGCAACGCAGCTTGTTTCAAACAGAGGAATGACACAAAGGGTGCCACTGTCACCACGTCTGGCTGTGAGCCCTTCAGAAGTCACAGCAACACCCTCTCTAGTTTGAACACTGGACAGTGAAAGCCAAAGCGACCTTCACATTTCAGGTTGATGAACAGCAGGTGGTTTGCCTTTGTATTTAACTCAAGAGGTACAATGGCAGGGTTTATATATGATAATTAAAAAGTCCCCTATGGTAAACCAAAAGATTCCTAGAAAAAAAATCCAAACAAATGTAAAATCCCCTATTCAAAACTCAGGATGGGGGATCTTTGCAGAACAACACTTGTGTTAAAAAAGTCCTGTATGCTGAGACTTGGCCAGTGCCAGAGCTTGTTTGCAAACAAATGACTGAAAGAAGAAGAGGACAGGGTGACACGTTTCTTGGTGACATGTTTCTGAGAAGTCAGATTAGAGACTAAGAGCACTAAAGCAATGTTTGCCTTGGCTGGAAGAGGAGATGTGCCATGAGGACAAGTTGCCAAGTTTTATCTGTGGCATTCCTGCTTGTGTCATGCAAGGGGAAATCCCTCAGGCCAACAGTATGTGGCAACACTGTGATGACCATGAGGTTATCAGAAGTTTCTTGTTTTCAGTAGCGCTTGCTTTTCAGGTCCATCTACAAGGCAGGGTGAGGGCTGGCAAGAGATCACAGCATCTAGAGGCACTCTTACCTCCTTGAGGAAAGGAGTTCAGTGCACATTTGCCAGCCTTTTGAAGTTACATTTCTGGAGACAGAAAGCACTTTGTACGGGCTCACCGGACAAGGACAAACATTTCTCAGTGTTGAAACCTTCATATTACTCACTGTTCTGGTTACAACTTTCCACTTTTTACTGTATGTGAACCTGAAATCATCTACCATCTTCACTTGCCCTTTCAGTTACAAATAGTGATCGTTACACTTTGGTTTCTTTGAAGAAAACCCTCTTATGTAATGCTTACTGACCATTATTTATCAATGGTAAAATGTGTGCAGATGCCCAATATGCAATTATGAAAGATTAAACAGTGTGGGCACAGCTTTCAGAATCCCAAATGCCGGTGCTGATGATGCAAACAGTCAAGGGTTTATTATCGAAGACAGCAGAACATCGGTAATGCACTTGGTACTACTTCTCTACTTTAAAATTCTCTAGTAATTAGCAAATGCTGGAAATATATAAGAAGTTCTTGAAAATAGCAAAACTCTCTAAAAATATTTCTTGATGATACCATTCCCCAAATTTAAAGGTTTCTTTACTTTCTAAATTCCCAGTAATCTTAAAATCCAAGCCAAGTCCCTAAAAGTTTAATAGCACTGTCGCAAAAAAAACACCCAAAAAACCATTCATAGATTAAAAAGCAAACAAGCAAACATCTCTCCCAGCTCTAGCATGAAGAACAGTAGTTTCTCCCTAGCTGGCTTGATCATTATCTCTCCTGACACCCACACAACACGAGACGCTGAGTGCAGTCAGTGCTGCTTTTTGCTGAGTTCTACAGCAGGTGAGTGTTGGCCATTACTCACCTTCCGTTGGTTCCTTTGACATTTTGGCTAGGTGGATTTTATGGAACTATTTCAGGATAATAAATGCTGGGTGAAAGACTGAGTCTACAACTGTTGAAAGAGAGGTAAAGAAGTTGCCCTTTCTTGACAGTGACAGAGCTCTTAGGAAGATAAACTATCCTGACTCAAATGGGGTTGTCTACAGCTTTTTTTATTTTGCCTTCCCCCTCCCAAATCTTTCTTATGCAACCTTTGAAACAGTTATGATTGAATGATGCCAGCTGGTAACAGCTACAGAGTGTAAACAGATGTACTGAGCTCTTTCATCTCAAAGCTGTTTTGAAGAAATTGAGGTACATATTGATTAAGATCGTAAATTGTACACTCTCGTTTGAACTGACTGTACGGTCGAGAAGGCAAAGGAAGTACTTGATGTACTAAAGATTGATTTTGTTTGCTTGCACTGAAAAATACTTTAAAAGATGTCTTGCCATTAGCAGCAGGATACTTAGGCTTTTAGTCCCATTAGATCAGGCGCTGGTTTATTTCTAAAGAGAGGTGGTTGGAAGAATCCAGAATGAAGGGACTCAGGTGTGTAGTTCCAGAAGCAGCTCCACACATTCAACAGATGCTCACTAGGGTCTAAGTATTTTTTTCTTTTTAACAATAATTAACCTTAATAAGCTGCGAGAGTTTTCCAGTGTGATAAAACTCAGAAGTAGTGAGGTGGTATTACTAATATGGGAAGGCAAACATTGTATTAGGATATGAAATACAGTGAACATCATGCACATAATCTGAAAATCACAGCTCAGTGCTGACTTCTAATGAGATTTTGCAATTGTGCCAGAAAAGGCTTCCCCAACAAGGGAGTAAAAATCCGAGCTGTTTATCATTTACTAATACATAGCACAACTGTTAGAGACAGGTTTATCAGAATCTAATATTGCAATATCTATTTTGACAGCCGTAATCTTGGGATAAACAACACTGCACATAATGTGATTAGCAGCTATAATTTCCATTTGATGCAAATGTAATAACCCTAATTCAAATCTAAACTAGAAAATGAGTAACTATGAAATCTTTTGCCAGCCAGACAGCCCTGTAAATGAAGTTAAAGATAGAACCTATCTCCGTGATGGGAACTGTCTGGGGCTTTTGAGACCAAACCAGTTGAACCTCAAGAAATATAACTTCCAATAAAGCCAATATAAAGATCTAATATATATTTAACAGTAAATTACAAAGACTGCATTTGTTAACAGAATAGTGAAATTTGTTTATACTGCATTAGTTAGCAGAGACAGCAAGCAACTGGTAGGTTATTGACAGCATGGTCTAATCAAAGAGATTTTCTTATCTTTTATTTTCTTTCAATTTTTATTTTTGACATTTTTTTTCTTGTGTCACTTTAAATAACTCACCTAGGTAATCTGGTTTCTTCATTATGCTTTAGAAAACATTCTAATTTGACAGGTAATAATTACAAATTTACCTGCAGGCTAATTTTTTTGCAAATTAGTTTATTGCCAGTGATTTCAGAATATCTCCCCTCTTTGACGGTCAAGCCTTTCTGACACAGCTACTGACAGGTAGTGTTATTTTACCTACTTGTATAAAGACTTTTTTTTCCCCAAAACCAATCTTCCCACATTTCAGGCATTCCTGACAGTCACTCAAGACTTCTTACCCTTCCTGCAGTTACACAAATTGGCCAGAGCCAGTTCTTTGTAAGTCAGAGATCAGAGCCCTGTCTTAGTGGAGCTGTACATAAACCAGCCTTGTCTGCATTCTGCTTGATCACAAAAAGCAGCACACATCTTAATCTCCTTCTGAGCTTTTTTTGTCGTGTGTTTTTTTTTTTTTTTTTAAATTAAAGTGAATTCTTCTCACATAGAATAACATTTTTCCCTTCCCAAGTTTTTCTCATAATCTGAAACCGAACAGCAAATTTTACTCTCTGAAAGATGCAGTTGATATTGTGGAGTGAAATTAACTGAAGGGTGTGTGCTGGAAAAGAAGATAAAAGACAAACATCAGGAACGTCCAAAGTTTTCTAGTGGTTTCATATGCTTCATTATACATGTAATATAAGATTGCATTTAGAAGTTCAACCCTCAGCTTCAGAGGTGCTGTGAGAGCATCAGCAAAAGATAGCTCATCAGTTGTCCTGAATATGCACTGCAGAAAAGTGACACTAATGGCTATGGCAAATTCTTGTCTGAGCAGCCTGTCAGAAACCCTGACTCAGGGCCAAAGCCCTACACAACCCTGTAATGTAATCTGTACACCTAGGATACAGTAATCTTCATTTAACAAAGTCAACAGACAGCTCCACTAACACCTTATTCCTGTGCATCACTGACCTTTGCAGCAAGCCACAAGCATTGTTAATTAAAAGAGAAAGAGCAGCATGACCACCTAGGAAGGACTACATTGTACAGCTCAGATAGCAGATGTGATGTTCTAGCTACAGCCACAGCTCCCACAGCACACATCAGAGCTCTCTTGTTAACAGTGGTATGTGTGTAGCTACAACTTCCGCATTCTATAGTACATCCAGTTCCTTCTCTTGCTTGCAGGGCGTCACTGTGCTGTGTTTTGGATATCCCATTCCTGGTGTTCGGGGACTCATTGGAGTAGGATGTGTGGAAACCCCAGCCAGAGAGAACTGGTGCAACCTAGACCTTACATCTGTGGGGAACTGATGTGTGGGAAAGTCATAAATGTAACCAAAGCACTTCTGACTCCCAAGTCAGGTCCTGCCTGTATCCACATTCCACCATTTCTTCCCTTCCATCTCATTTTTCAGAGGGTGCATTACTTCTCTCCTCCTCTTGTTGTTTCTGCCCCTTCATGAATAGCTATGTGGTGTTTAAAGCATACATGTTGAGCATGTGGGCTACTGCATAACTTTGCATGACTGAACTGAAGGAGGGGAGATCCATACATAAACACCCTCTTGCACAAAGACTGTACTCCTTGTCTTGTCCCATGAGACCCAAGTTTAAAACAGACACTAGACGTTGCATCACATATAAATGCAAGAGGCTATATTTTTCAGGAGGTGCTGTGTAAGTCTCAGGTTTTCATACATATTTAACTTTTAAAGTCAGAAAAATAATTTTTGTTGACTTATATCTAAATGTCAATTGTCAGCAAGGCTCTAGCCTGAAAAAAGATTCTGCACCTAAGTATTTCAGTTTTCTACTGCATTTCTATTAAAACCAAATCATATCTAATGATTTGGCATTATATATATAAGGCACTCATTCACTAACTTCTTAAGGAAAAAATTCTCTGTTTGAACAATTGGAACTGAAAAGTCAAATTCTGAAATTTAATTGCAGCATGAGCTTTCACTTCAGGTCACAACGTTCTAACAACCTAAACATTAGAAAAAAATGAGGATCTACATAGCAATGTAATCTCCATGGAAAAAGAAAACTTCAGGTTCAGCACAAACACTTTTCCATTACTGTTAAACACCTCTTGTTGGAATTTGTAATCCCCCACTGTAACCCTATGTTAACTATTTTGACAGAATGAATAGTGTTTTCAAGACTTATAATTTTGATATCAAAGCAAAAATATCCAACAACAAGAAGAAGAAAGCAGAGGAAAAGCCACCATTTGATCCCATAGTGAGGAACAGTCCCATCACAGCTGCTGTGAGGTGGACAGTTACAGGTGAACAGCGACAAACTCAGCTTTGACCCTCACTTGTCTGCCTTTAATCACTCAATTGGAAAATATTTCAGGCTGAACTGCTGATGGTCAGATCTTCATAGTAAACTAAAAGTTTTCACAAGGTGAGGCAAGGAAATGAATAGATATTTAAGTAAGGGAACTGAAAGCTATTGCCAATTCTTTTTAGGAGCAGGAGCAGGAAAAGTGTTTTGGATGGAGTAACTGCAAAACATTCAAAAGCTCAAATGATGAAATTCTAATTCTTGGTGTTTTTCAGTATTGATCTTGGACAGCTTGCAAACACCTGGGTGTGAATGAGTGTAACTCATGAGACAGTGAGTGGGACTGGTGGCAGTCGTTACGCAAGGTATCGTCTCCTTCTCTTTCTGTACAGTCTAACACAGACTTCTCTTCCATTATTTACTACAAGATTTTAGGTTCTAGAGGATTGGTCTATTTGAAAGAAAATGAGTGACTAGCTTCCTTATACTAAGAAGAACCCAAAAATAACATCCATTTGTCCGATGCCAGTTGAATATGCAACACTTCAGTGATAAACAGCAAGGAGCCTCTACTGCTGGAGACATTTGTGCTAATTACTTTCCCCCTTCTTATCTGCAACAGAATTGAAAAAGGAGTGGAATTGATCTCTTAAGTGCTGTGCCCAAAGAACAACTTTCAAGGAGAAACTACTTTAATTAAAACAAGATGAGCAGTAGCATTTCTTCAGGACAAAACCGCAAACCCATCAAACAGTGATGTGACTTCAGGACTGCTGTTCACAGTAATGAAGGACGTGGATGAACAGCTCTGGTGGGAAAAGACTGAGCAAGGCTTAAGCCACTCTGTCACCCACAGAATGCTGTCCACAGACAGCTTTGTCTGACAGAGAAGGCAGATCAGAACTTGAGAGAAAGACTTGGGAGTATTTGCCTGGCAGATGGCATATGAACAACTACCCATGGATAAGACACAAAAGGAAGAGAGAAAGCAACCAAGGAATTAAGTTCTTCAAGACTTAGAGGAGAGCTGGAGGGGGCACAGTTAAGAGCATTCAGAGAATAAGTTACAAAACTGAGAAGGAACAAACAAAAAAAACAAATTTTTAGATCTAAGGCATTATGCAATGGCCAAACTTGTCAGATGATGTCAAGGGGATTGCTAGTTAAATGAAGAGGGAAAGTGCAGGATCAGATATGTGTTTATGAAGATCTTCCCAAGAGCTAGGCAGGAGCCATCCTGAAGCTTCAGCAACATCTGGCAGCTGAACAGAAGGCAAGAGGATTAGCTACTGCCCAGCTAGCATTTGCAAGACGTGCCTCCAGAAAAGGTCAAAATTTGAAGCTGTCTGCTCTCAAATAGCTTTCTGTAGAAGTTATTCCTTGTGTACAGATGCCTGAAGGCATTGTTCATCAGGGGACTGAGATAGGAGGGAGGCATCCAAAATGAGAAAGCTCATTTAAAGAGAAACATCAGTTGACAGCTAGAGAGAGGAATGCATTTCAAGAATAATCTGTCTGTGCATATTTGCCACAGTTCCCCTTTCTGCTTAAATGCAGAATCTATTAGGATGCTCCTATTTTTAAATACAATACATAGAACACCATACATTCATTGGAGAAACGGGTATAAATGTGGAAACCTCAGGAAGAGCAATTCAGCATTTGGCATTATTTTTTAGCACAACAGTATATTTAAATTTTAAAACTCATGCCACATAAAATAGGGAAAAGGACAAACATATTTCAGATACTTACTCTTTTTGACATTTTCAGTTGAGTCCTTTAAGGGTTTAAAGGTGTAGGACATTTATATCCCAAGTATATTCCAAGCAGAAAGGTAAATATACAGAAAAAAAATGGATATTGAATCATGGCAGGTTAAATTATTAAATCATCACAGTGGCAAGACCCAGAAACAAGACTTGGCTCTGCCATCACTCAGAATTAGGACTGATCACTTGCCTCATTAAAAAGGTGTACGAAGGGCCAAGTGGGCACAGTACAAATTACACCCTCTGCTGTATATAAGCTCTTACGTATAGCTCTGCAAGCATAATAGAAGCATTAAGATCTAATTATATGTTTCTCCATGTGACATTTCAAAGTCTTAGTCTTCATAAGAAACAAAGAAAATATACTTTCTCTTGAAGCACTGCTGGATAGCCCAAATATCTTCAGTATGCAAACAAGCATCACTTGGTACAGCCTCAACAGGCTGAAAAAAAATTTGCTTGTATGTAGGTAATATAAATACAAATAGTTGAATGTTAAATTACTAAAGTGAAAATCACCTCTGCACGTAGAAAATCCAAGTTCGTGTCACCAGCTGCAGGACCCCTACAGAAAGATCTGTTCTGTGGGACTGTGGATAAATGCCACTGCCTCAGAGGTACAGCAGCTCCTATGGAAGATATGGTGTCATTCCCAGCAGGTGGTATTGCAACGTGAGGACAGTTCTGCACAAACATCTTCCATTTGAGGAGTACACCTTCTGCCCTCTTCAATGGATGGTGAGACTGTCTGGGTCATTATCTGCTCACCACACCTTTCATTTTAATGGAAATCAGAATGCCCAAGTATTTTTGCTGTGTTACTTTTTCAAAACGCTTTAGTGACATTTGCTGGTTGGAGTAGTTCTTGGTTAGTGGTTAAAAGCTTTTGTTTAGTGTGCTCTCATATGTTCTGTTTCACTCTTTTTTCTTTATTTCCTTTATGAAATATGTGTATCCTTAGACTTTGGTGTTAAAGATTCCAATGCATCACTAGGTAAACGGAAAGGAAGAGACCACAGCAATTGCAGCATTACTGCTTGATGAACCCACAGTTACAGAGGTTAAGTCATCACACACGAGGCCCACAGAGCCTCAACAGTATTTCTTCCATGATTTCTATCCCCTCATCTTCTCTCCTTCCTGCAAAATGAGCAGTGGAACAAGTGACATATTTATTTCCAAGCTCTGCTGCAAGCCAAGTATGAGGCAAGCAGAAGACAAAACGTTGAACATAAGATCTGGGAGTTGTTGTGTCCAGAAATGTTGATATAACAAGACTGATTTATTTTTTAAGTCTTAATATTCTTCCAAACAAAATATTTTGAAATAACCAGCAGAAGGTGCCTGGCATTTCTCATTAGATTAAAGTGTCAGTGGCAAACTCCAGGCGCTGCTCTTACAGTGCCTCAAATACACTTACCAATTACCATTCAGCTTGTGCAAAGAACAATCAGAAGACAGGCAGTATCAACACTGAAATACAGAAAAAACAAGGGAGGATGGGTCTCAGACAAACTGGCCATCTTTCATGTTTGCAGAGTACAAACATCCTATGCAGCAATAGTGTTCTCCCATACACTGATAAATGTTTTTAAAAATCAGCTTGAGGTAAGGATCATTTGGAGGGAAAAAAACACCCGAAAACAAGACAACAGGAATATCTTGTCTGACAACAAAAATAAAGTCCCTTTCCAAACTATTATTCCTGGTTGAGGAATTTTTCTTCTATCTTGAATATCTGGGAATGGCTGTTCATTTGTTTTGGCAGTATTATGTTTTAAGTGCGCACACATCCAACTCAAGCACTGCAAGGTACAGCTCCTAAGGAGGAGCAACCTATTCTATTTTCACTGTGGAAGATATGGGAGGTATGGAAATGGGACCCCCCAGGGAAAGTGTTGCATGTGTTTGGAGAGGAGTGGAAGAGGGTTTCATCTCCTCACTTGCTGCCCAACCTCCTAAATATCCACGGCTCCTTTCTTTCCTTTGCAACTCGTGCTCCTTCTCTAACTTTTCTCTATCCCGAGACTCCCTCTTTTTGTCTTTCTGTCCATAACTATCACTTTCCTCTCTTCCCTACTGTGAAAGGCTTTACCTTTCACAACTGTGAATCTTCTCTTTGAGCATCACAGGGTGCTGCAGGAGTCCGAATCTGGCCTGGCAGACCTTCTTGCCTGGAACACTTACCATGTGAGCAAGATGGAAGTCTGAATTTCACATGACAGTCTTTTGGGCTCCCAATGCCTTTTCTTTTTGGCACTTTTGTATCTGCATTTGACTCCTAGTCTTAAATGCTGATGTGGAGAACAACTCTTGGTGCCATGTGTGGGCAAAAAGGATGGCAAACTCACAAGAAAAATGCACAAGTTAAAATGGGAGTGCTATGGTACTTTTTTAATGAACTTGTAACTTCTTCCTGATATTTTGTGGTGCACAGTCAGAGCAAAGTCCATCAGTATTCCCTTGTCATAATAAAATACCTGTGCTCTAGCTGGCAGTGATGTTTATCCTCCCATACCAGTGGAGACAAGTGATTGGTAGAGCAGCTTCTGCAATTACTTTCTTTAACTCAGCATAGTACAACAATAATTCCAATTAAAGTAGACCTGTGGAAGGTGCCAGGCTGCCAGCTCTGCTGAGCATGGCCCTATATCTAACCACAAAATCTGAACTCAAGTAGCTGCAGCAGCACAAGCTTTCTCATGCTGTCTTGAGCATACATCCTTCCTCCTACGCCCAGAGGTAATAAAAAGAGCTCAGCTGGGCCTGTCTGTCTGTCTGTCATGAAATGAGGTCTGCAGTAGAAGTGAAGATTGAGGTATAGGAGCTGAGTACTCAGAGTCCTGCTCCCAGCCTGTGATGACAAATATCAGCTCAGCCATGGTTCATGTCTGCACCAGAAGTAGCTCAAAGGAGACATTAGTACAAAGAGAAAGAGAAGCAGTTATAACTTTGATAAACATTGCTCTTTATTTTTCTCTTTTCTTATTTTTTTTTTTAATGGAATTAACTCTTTCCTTAGTGAGACCAGCCATGGAGAGGCTGGAGTGGAAAACAAGAGCTGCATGAGAGGAAGCCAATCTCTGTGTATGAGAATGGATAGTCAGTGCCATCTTGGTTAATAATTTAAATAATTAAAAGCAGGAGAGGCATTTTGCTTTTCATGTTTGTCTTTTCCAACAGGACAGGATGATGTGGACTACCCTCACTTCTTCAGTCCAAATGTCACTTCACAGCCTGATGTGACTAATTTTGTTACTGATTTTTTAGAGCCAAAGACCTGAAGGGTACCAGTAGCTCATCCTCCATCATCCACCCTGCTTTCACCTTCACTAAAAGTCAAATGGCAGACAAATCCTCATAGTTTTTTGAATCTCTTATGATTAGTTTCATACCATATCGGCATGCCATTGGCTGAATATCATATAGTAGAAGGGGGGAGGTATTTTAATTTTTTTTTTTTTTTTAAAAATCTTCAGTTACAATAGAGTGGGTCTGGAATCTGACATTCATACAGATACTGAAAGAAGATCCTGTTCAAATGTTCTGTGACCAGTAGCCTCCATGTTGAGGCCAGGAGCCCATTTGGCTGGACTACACCAGCAACAAAGCAGCAAGGTATTTGTAAGGTCAGCAAGCAGGCAGAGGACACACGCTACGGGCCAGACTACCGGTCTTGAAGTTGTGAACGAATTCTTTTAGGTCAGGGATTCAGAAGGGAGTGTGACTAATTTAGATCAAAAGGGTGAAGATGAGCTTAGCAGTTGTTTTGGCCACATGGAGATCGGTAGATGGCGAAGGGGAAAAAGATTGTCAGACACATTGTGTAACAGAGGACAGATACTAGGAAGCTAGGTGCTATGCTCTTCTTTCAATACATATCTGTTTCACTTTCAATCCCTGTTCCCTTTTGTTTTATGTTGTATTAAATCTCAATTCTAAAATAAAGACTCAAATTTTGGATTTTTCAAATGCTCTGCTGGCTGGTGTGGCCAAAGGAGGTGGTGTCCTCCGAGGATGCAAAGTCGAAGCAGGTCCTGCAGCACCAATGTTCCTCATCAACTTAATTATTAAATCAATCGTGCTGCAACAGTTTTAAATGAACAAAGTTGTGGGTACTGTTTTGTGGATATTCCCCTTTCTCTTTAGTTACCGTGTAGGCTCACAGGCAAAGTATGGGTACAGAAAGATTTATGAAATTCACTCCAATGGTTGCATACATGTGTGACCTCTTTAGCATGTGAAAATCTGTTTAGTGATATAAGAACAGCACTAGATAATTCAAGCCACAGCTCACAGGGAGTCACGTAATCAGGCTCTTCAGATTATTGTTGTGATTAGTCCATTCCCTTTCCACTTCTCACCTAGGAAGTTCATTTAGGCAAGCAGTCATTTTAAGAACATGCAAACGCTCATTGCTAGTTTCTATGGATGTGGCTAGAAGCCAGGCTTCTATGATGCCAACTACTATAGGCAGTGGGAAGTTAAATATGCGTGACCTCATATAACGTTGATCCATGGGCTTGCAGGCATTCTGCACCTGTAAAAATCCAAGCTATTCTGTATGCAAAGCATCTCTAGCGTTGTTGTGGAATCGCTTAATGTTCCAGTGCTCAGTGATCACATAAACTCAGCACATGTTCATTATCTTTCTATTCTTTGGTAAGATCTAGAATAAAAAAGTCGTTATTTAACCATGGTAAATCCAGTATTTTGCTTTTTACAAGTGAATACATATTGCACGTGGGAAGGAGGGGAAAATTTCAAACTGACAGCTTTGCAGTTATGTTATAATCTGAGGAGTTTGCTACTATCAAGACATGGGGAATAAAATGCTGTAGTTAGTATAAATAATGTATTTAGCAGTAAGGAATTAATAATGTATTATTAAGATCAGCATAGCATTAGGCAATTGCCTGAGGGCATAGTACATAATAAGTTTTATAAAAAAGGCAACTATATCGCAAGGTTATAAATCAGAATCTAAGTAGAATAAAATTTATAAATCCAGATAAAATCAGCTTCACCTAGTCTCAGCTTACAAATATTTGTATAGTATTTAGGATTGACAATATCTGTATTCTTAAAGAGATTACACAACATCAGACTATTCATAAAGGAGCAAATTCTGACCTCATGACTACCAGAGGAATTCAGGGCATTGTTTTCAATTAAAAATGGAACTGCTAGGATAAGAAAAAAGATTGCCCCCAAATAATAGCAAATATATGGTTATACAACAAAAGGACTTCACAGAGCACTGACTTTTCACTTCAGATGTGAGAAGGATGGCATGGAAAATGCTCTACTGCAGTATTATCATCATGGCTGCATTGCTGGCACGTGGTACCCTCTTCACAGCTGCAGTGGGAACGAGGCTAAGACTGGGCAAACAGAGGTGTTCCCTTTTGCAAAGGTTTGGCTTATTTATTTTTTCTTTGGCAATTATTCTGCTTATAATTGCAGAGCAGATGTAATAAAACATCTTTTCTAACTGTAAAAAGCACTGCTTCCTTATTTGTATGCCACAGCATACTGCTATTAAGCATTCAGCTTTGGGTTTGTAATGTTTTGGAGAACCAGTTCTAAATAAACAAAAACAAAGGGAGACTGGCAGCTTTAAGCTGATTGAGTGTCCTTCAGGGTTAAAACATGTTTGGTTGAAGAACAGAAAGATTCATTAATGCCTATTTATGATCTATTTTTAGGGTAATTCCAAGCAATTACTATGCATATGACTCAAGCACCCAGGCTGAATTCTAGCCAGGCAATAAAAGGATAATTTTGTAATGCCAGAGAGACTCTTGAGCAGATTTGGAAGAAAATGCAAATCAACTGTTAGCATGATAAAGCCATGCACACTAACTCAGTTTCTGGAGCTCTCCATAACTTAGGAAACATTCACACTAGAAAATCAGACATCAAGCAGCACATGGGTGCAGCACTGCCGGCTTTGTAATGTCTGGGGCTCTGTGCAGTTACTGTTCAGGGAGAGACTGGAAATGAGCTCACCACTCTCCATTCCCTTTTTTACTCCCAGCAATGAAGTATGTGAGAAATACTGATGCCAAGTTTCCCATGGAGACATCAGGAACAGAGGGATAGAGAGATGCATATGCTGGCAAATATTCTTAGAGATGAATGAATACAGGTTCACAAAATCCCTTGCTCCCACACACCAAGGATTTTCCTTTCCTTTCCATGTGGACTTTCAAGGAGTCAAAGCCTCATTTTCCTTCTTTTCTTAATTCTGCTCCTCCCAGCACCTCTTTTTCCCCCAGTGCCTAATTTTTGTCAGTGCTACAGTGCAAGGCAGAGCAATCAGGAGGGAGATCTGGGAAAGGCAGCGGCAGGCACTCAGTAACTCTGCCAGGGAAGTCCTTCAACATGTGCCAGATTAATTTCAGACTGATTAATATCCCCAGATTAATTCTAGACTGATTAATAATTTCTGGAAGGCAGTGGAGAGAGTGCTTTTGTGCTCAAATTAGGGCAATGACTATAAGAATACCTGAGCCAGCCACAGGTGAATGGCAGGTGAAGACAGACAATGTGCAGGAATCCCCTTATCCTTCTGGAGCACCACTACTGGGCCAGGCAAGATACCTGAGGACACCTGGTGGCATCTGTTCTCAGACACCTAGGAAAGAGTTGCAGATAACCACCTCACAAGGGAAAGAAGTCCTGAGTACAGTGAAAAATTCATGCCCTACAGTCAAGATTTACTCTTCTGAAAAACCATTTTAGGCAAAGACAGTAGAACGGAAACAGGCAAGAAACCAACGACCGCGCTTTCATAAAGCATTTATTTTTTATTTGAAAACATTGTTACAGGCATTACATTGCCACAGCCAGTCCATACAGGTGCATGCAAATATCAAAATGGAGAAAGATTTGTTCGGCTTTTCAATGCAGGATTTGGGGTTGGGATTTTGTTTGCCTGGTTTTGGTTTTGGTTCATACTTCCATCTGCAGTGTCAGGATTAGTGTGCTTTATTATGGCATTTAACAATAAAATCCTACCCATGGGGTAAAATTTTTATTTATAGCTAGCTCAGGAATACTAAGTGGTTTAAAAAAAAAAAAGGAAAGAAAACGATACTACACGCTTGTCAAAATGTTAATAGCACAAGTTAGCAATCTCTACACTATACATTGAAACTTCTTATGACACAGTGGTGCAAAATTTTCAATTGCTTGGTCGATCGTTGCGTGTTTTGAAACTTTATAGCTGGAACAAAGACAAGGTCTGTTTCCCAGTGAAGGTTTTCATCCGGTAGCAGAAAATTACATCAGTCTTACTAAGGGCTGCCCAGGGCCAGCAGTATAACAGAGTTTCAGTTTGTTCAGGCAAGGAGCTACACAGAGCTAGAGACGTCCTACGCAACACGGAGGGTAGCTGCCGGATAGATAGCTGAGCCTTTGCTGGTGTGTACTGAGGTCTCCCACTGCAGAGAACAAGCAGGCAGAAGTAATGTTATCCTTCACAAGACCCCAGTTTTTCAGTCAATGCAGTTACTTTTAAAGCTATACTACTGTTCTCCTTTGAGGTCCATCCAGCACTGGCATATCAGTGCTAATCTGAGTATCCACCTTGTTTATCGGGAAACACAGGCAGCCCCACTTCGCACATCAAACTCCTGAGCAAGTAGCACAGGGGATGGTGGCTGGTCACAGAGTGCACACTGAGACGTTCTTGACTTATTCCCGTAGAACAGAGCCTTTTAAAAGAGCCTAATAAAATCGCTTCAGGTGACACCTCTCAGCCACCCGGGGATTGCAAACCCTTGTAAAGAAAAACTCCCAGCCCAGTGTCTTGGCTGGGAGATGCCTCCTGCCCAGCTGTTTCAGAAAAGACTCTAATAAACATCTACAAGTTAGTGTAAGAAAAATGAGGAGGGGGAGGCCGAAGGACTACAAACATTTGGCTTAAAAATAAATACTAATAAGGAAATTAATCAAAATAGTTATGCAAAAGGAAGGAACTGTAAACATGAAACACACATACACACAATCCTCAAGGTTCTCAGACCAACACAGGGACAAACGTTCAGAGAAAGGTATTTAATTGGTACAAAAGGTAGCAAAAAAGACTGAGATGACAGGTGCCCACCAGTGCACCTCCAGGTACCTGAGGGAGCTGTGGTGGTTGTAATCAGAGCCCCTGCTCCTGGGCAAGGTACGAAATCCACCTCAAGTCAAAGCTCTTACAGGACTTGACCCAAGGATCTTACCCTGAAGTATCAGGTAATCTCTCTTGTGTGATTTTTTTTAATTTTTTTTTTTTTTTATTTAAACTTTCCTTAATATCCCCAGAATATGGACTCTGTTTTTCTGTGGGGATCTGATTCTCTTTTGTTGTTTGGGTATTTTTTTGTTTCAATCCTCAGTGGTTTCAGAAAAAAAAAGTTTGGAAACATGAGTGCTAAAAAGATTAAATAAACAGAAGGCAGGGGAAAAAAAATCATACATTTGTTAGTTTAGTACCAAGCCATCTTAACGAAAGCTTTTGGGCTGGCTTTGGGCATGATTCAGCAATACTGCAGACCCTTCCCTCAGGTGCAGCAGGATCGTGGCAGACAGCCTAAATACAGTGGGAAAGAAATCACCTCTTCTTCTCCACAGCAAGAATAAGATACAACATACTTCTGCTATTCAACAGCATTTTGGCACTTGCCACTTCATGTATATTATGCACATATATATTTCCCCCAGTCTGCTTCAGGGAAGTTCCTTCTATATTAAAGCAGAACAGGTCTATAAAAGATGAATGTCACCTCAGCAGAAATTCATCCTGCTTGGTTGAACTGTGTGACCTTTCTAATCTCCAGAGTACAGATTTATTTTTTCTTCTTTTTTAAATAGAAATGGCTAAGCTCTATTTTTCGAATACAAAGGCCTACATTTTCACTTGAGACAGTCTTTTTCAGCAGAATAACATTCAAATCAAATTCACCTTCTATGCCCACAAGCAAAATATTCATCAACCATGCTGTAAACTCCATTTTCAAATACAATGAATGTATACCCATGTTTACAGCACTATTACGTTCTTCTTAAACTCCTTCCTCCTGAAGATCCTGAAGAATTTTAATATAACTTGGTCCCATAGCACCCCTGTGAGGTAGGTAAAATATCATTATTCCCATATATACAGATTGGGAAACTCAGCCACACAGAAGGTAAGTCATGCCCAAGGATCATGCAAAGATGTTGCAGATCTGTGAATAAAACCAAGCTCTCCTAGGTGCCTCACCTATGTTAGACATATGATCATCCCTTTTTCCTTAATTTTAAATGAAAAATAGATGAAGGATATTGAAATAATGATTTCCTCTTACTGGGCTCTCAGAAGAGCAAACATACAGGCAAAGATGGATTTTTGATGGTGGTGACTAAGATTTCCCCAGTTCTGATAAGGCTCCTGAGGCAGAAGTACAGTTGTGTACAGAATCATGGAACACATCCTTACTGTTTTCACGTGTCCCCAGGAATGTAAGAAAACTGCTGAATTCTTCTGCTCACCTCATAATTAATAAAAATAGTTGGCTGCACCCTGCCAGTATGAATGCCTTGGCGCTACTGCAGCAACACCAGCAGATGGTCCAGTCTTTCTGCTCATGATTTTCTCGCTTAATCTTCCTGATTTTTACAATTCGTGGGTTTTGGTAAAAAACTGACACATTTCTAAATAGCTGTCATTACAATAATGAACCACAGGAGACAAAGCAAACTGGAACAGCAGAAGGCACCCTCAATGCACCGAGTATCTAAAATAAGTGCCCTGATCCACACGATATGTCATCTTACCATGGAGAGGTACAATTCATAGGAAACTAGAAAATGTGTTTTTCTTTTTACAGATTAAAATTTAAAAAATTAAGTAATCTTTGTTAAGTCACGACTGCAGAGAAACTAACTCCCTGTTAGTTTCTAACTAACCTGATGCAGAACCTCAACCACTAGGAAATCTGCCATGGATCATAGAGAGGTCAATGCTTGAGTACTTCACTTCTGCAAATAAAGAAAGGCTAAAATGCTCGCCTTATACCTATTCCTAGAATAGAGAAAGATATTGTAAGTTGTCCCTTCTCTGGATTCATGGAACAGATTACCTAGAAAGGGCAACTAGACAGATAGCACAGATGAACTCATTGTATTTTCGTCACCAAATCCAAGGTGCTAGCAAAAATGTGTCAGGCTGCTGCTACCACGACTATCCCATCTGTTTTGTGCAAACAAACAAATCTTAGAGAGAAATTAACAGTGACTGCACAAAGTGTATTTGCTGTAAAAAGGCATTTTTTCCACAACTGGTGTGGCTTAGGCATAATATCGCTCAGTGGGTGCAGAAACACCCTTCTACGAATGTCTTTTTGTAATTTAATCTTATATATTGAATATCTTTCACAGGTAGGTTGACATTAACTGATTCATACACAGCAGTTTGTATTGCAAACATGCTGCTCACATCATAAACGAGGGATGGCATCTCCTTGCAATGAACACCCTGTAACAATTAATTTGTGTTTTTATGAGCTTTCATTATTTGCTACCTTGCAGCTCACCAGTGTAACTGCACCTGGTAAATACCTTTCTCTATGTACAATACAGAGATAATGGATATACGAGCTCCACTGTCAGTAGGTGATCAACAGCCCTGGGTTTAAGCAACTCTAACGTGAGGCTCCTCTTCCGTCTCCTGCCCCAGGCTGGTGTATGTCACCGAAGGCTCCAGCTGGCCAGTGGCTGGCAGGTCTACAACAGGTCCTGAAGGGTTTCGAAACTGCTTGTACACCCGAGGATCCTGGGCTACGTAGGTGGACGTGGAGGAGTAGAGCATCAGCCCAACAAGGATAGTGAAGAATGACAACAAGTAAAGTCCTGAAAACTAAGCAGAAATAAGAGTACATTCATTAGACACAGCACCAGTTACCCTGTGTTCATCAAGACCCACAGATGGGGTAGGTGCAAATCCTTGATTTGGCATGCACTGCACACAACAAACTCTCTATCACTTGGATGTTGACTTTTTACGGGAATGACTCTTTGAAGGTTGATTTACTCCCATCAATTCCCCTGTCCTCCATAAACAAGAGCTAACTTGTGCCTTCCCGTGGGCCAGGCATATTAAGTTCCAGGTGGGACTTGGGAAAGCTGGGTTGTGATCACAGATCCAAAACTGTTTTTGATTTTGATGTGCTTTTAGACAAGCCAATTACTTCTCTTAGTCCAAATTTCTCTTGCTCCAGTGTTGAGGTACTATCATCTAAAACTGTGTGACAGGTAGTAGACAAATCTGATGTTAATTACAGCTAAACCACATGTCTGCGAAGTATAACACGCTGTTGGTAATATAAAAATATCATTAAATAAACACTGCAATAAGCATTTAAAACATATATATACTTAAAAATATATTTTAATAAAGGCACTTTAAGAGCCTGTCTGCAGCTTCTCTTGCTTGTGAATAGAAAGTAGATGCTAGAAAATGCAATGTGAGTTCGGACAGGATGAACTTCTGCTGTGAAACATGCTCTGGGTCAACACCATGAGGTTTGAAAGTATATGTGGAGGGCAGTTAACTGAAAGCTCAAGTACACGTATTTTGGCACAGCTTCACTGGATCAGAGGTCAGACTGAAATTTCTGACATACGGAGACTTGTGTCTGGACTAAAAATACAACACAAAGAACCTTTTTTACAATCTGTTAGTCCTTGCAGGTAAAACTAAAGGCAAGGGCAGGGTTTCAAAAGCAAAGACCCTTGGATATTAGCTTCAGATACTGTGTTCTTGCTGGGGGGGGGGGGGGGCACAAAAATGGCTTTAAGCCCATATGACTTGTCTCCTGATCCTGGACTGCAAATTATTTCTTCATGCATGCTGCGTGGTAGAAACCATGACGGACAAATTGCATAGCCAGCTTGTTGGGGGTATAACTGATTTGTATTCAGTGAGACTTTCAGAAGTGCCTGTATTCTGCAGCTCTCAGGAATCTATACTCAAGCACCATGAACTAGCTGCAACCTGTTACTAGCTGCTTCAGGAGGTACTTGACTAGTTTACAGGAAGGTGTCTGCAAGTCTGTTTTTTAGTCATGACTGACTTGCTTGACATTTATACTTAAAGAAATCATCACTGCGGAGAAAACAAATTTTACTTAAGCTGGCTTTGTAGTGATGTTAATTTGTTAACATCTCATAAACTTACAAAACCTCCATCCAGCTTCCTGCCTGAGGAAGCATTTGGCCTTTTCACAGAATCCTCAGCATCTTTGAAATCTTTGGACACATAACCCATGTTTCCCACATCCAGTATGCATGTTTCAGAGGGAAAGCAACATAATGGGGCAAGTTTAAAACACGTAAGAAGGATTAGAGGGTAGAAACCGTTCTGCTTTTCATCAGCTATTAATTGTTTTTTTCCAGGTATGTCACCAGGTCCTCATGTGTTGTCTAGCAGTACAATTTGATGAAGTCATCCAGCTGTCCCACCAGTCACAAAGATGGTGTCGAGCCTCACCCTGCATCTGCTGAAGGATTCCTTCCATGTGACACAGGTCTCATAGAACTGTTTAGGCTTAGATCTCCCCCAGGTGGCAATTGAACTCAAGTCCATAATATCAAAGCAGCTTCCGGTTGATTTCTCCCCTCCATTTACAGTTCAGTTTTGCTCTCTGCACTTTCTTCTCCCCTTTCACCTTGCATTTAAACATGAGTATCACTTGGCAGCAGTGAGGTTGACCAAGCTGAAGCAAAACTCAGGAGCCAAATGCATTTACTTTCCCATCCCTAGTTTCCCACTGTCCCTCATTCCCACCTTATGCTTGAATTTCTCACCCCAGACAGCCAGTTGGCTTGCTCTGCTGCATAGCAAGAGTGCCAGCCAAATTTGTGACTGCCTTGTGTCCTGCTGTGAGGAATCTGTGGGGCTTCCAGCAGCTAAATGTGCTCTTTTTCTTGCCCTAGGAGCTGCCCAGAAAAAATCAATTCACATTCACTTTAGTTCATCTCTCCAGCTTTACCATATCCCCCTTCTCCTGACCATACCTCTCATTCCTCTCTCAGGGACTTCCTGCCAGAGAGTTCTTTTGCCATCCTAGTGTCCTCCCTCATGGTAGCTCTACAGCCTGGGAGAAAGGGTTTGGACATAGCTTGGTGAAATCTAAACAAAGGTCTGTGAATCATTTGTCTTTGGTATCTGTGCACAGCTAGTCCAAAAAAGACCTGGATTCTGACAGCACTATGACACTTCCATCTTTATCTTTCTTAGAAACAAGGTTCAGGCTGAATTGCTTCCTGCAGCAGCTCTCTGCCACACTGAAGTAGAAGGGTAGTTAGTAAGGTTAATACAGGAACACATACTGCAAGTATATATATGAGAAATGTCTGGTTTTTGTCAATACCCTGTCAGACTGATTCAAAACCCTTTGAAATCAATGGGCATTTTCCTCCTATTAAAATTGCAGTGAATCCACTAGCGTGATGGGGAGATGAAGACATAGTTTTCCAAATACAAAATCTGTTGTAAGGAACACACTGTGCTGTGTTCCTCAGACTCTAGCTGAAACCTTCGTATTTTATTGAAGATAGGATTTCCAGGCACACTGTACTGCTGTCTACATGTAGGTTTTAGAGGTTTTTTTTATCTTGACCTGCAAACCTCATCCACTGAGATTCACTATTAAGAGACAGAAAAAAGAAATACATTCAAAACCAGCTAAAGAGCTATTTCTAAAAAATGAAGTGAGGGAAGATAATTTTTCATTGCTACTGTCTACACAACTGCAGGCTCTCAGGAGGTGTATAATTCCTCTCTCTGGCTAAAAAGCTACTTGAGAATATTGTTCTTCATTTTTCTGACTTATCTCTCACTTTCTACAGAAATGTATATCCGCTGAGAAAACATATTTTTAAAATATCCAGATTTGGATGTCTCTCCAAATCCTTCTTTTCTCCATGCTAAACAGGATAACTGTAAGCTATTCAGAGTAACATGGTCAGAAACTGTTTAGCTCAGATTAGCTAATGAGTGTCACACCCCATAGTGTAAACAACCTAAAAACCAACTCATGTTTCTATATCATTAAATAGTTTCACTATAGATTTTGTACCTACACATATAGGTACATATATACATAAGCTTGCTTATCATGAAGCTTATTGAGAGACCAGATGACTCTGTCATTTAGTTCAATGATCTAACACTCTTGAGTCCTAGGTATGATTTTTAACCTCTGGGTTTTGTTTTTTTTTGTGAATCACAATGATTTTAGAGGACCCGCAGTTTCTTACCTATTTAAAAGAGATAATAACACTCGGTTACAGAATAAAGACGAGTTTACAGAATAAAAACGGGGAATAGGGATATCATCCTCTGAGGAGAAGGCAGAGATCTCATTTGCAGAGAAAGTACATTTCAGATTTCATCACTAACGTGAAAAGCATCTGCCAAAGCTTACTGAGCTTACTGAGGAGACAAATGAAACAGTTAAATCAGTCCTACAGCTCTCACCATGTCTGCTCTGCTCTGATATCTGGGTGCCTATAACTGCTTTCACAACCACTACTATTCAATATGGATCACACAATGATATTTACAAATATTAAAAATTTAGGAAAATGCAAAAAAAAATGCCCTCTCTAGACATTATTTAGTACTTGTGGTGAAAATATCTTACACTAAACTACCCTTAACTTTCAGCATGTGAAAGGCACATTTGAGGTGCCTGTCAATTTGAAGGTAAACATACAAAGCAAAACCTAGACAAATGCATCACGATAACATGTCTAACAAGATTTGCTCAGTCTATCAAAACAAGCACTGATTCTGGGTGAGTGGATGTTTCTGGTGTTTATCTAAGAGATGTTCCTTAGGGACCCAGTACTTGAATGCATTTGCCCAGTCAGGCTTAGCAGAAGAGCTAATGGCACCTGATGGCTTAGTTGCAGGAATAGGGGTCTTGCTCCTCACTCCAGCATGCACTACTGCAAAACCCCACCAGAAAACCCCTGCAGCAGTAAGGTTCAGCTGAAACAGAAAATACACAGTGGAATCACTCTAATTTTCTGTTATCCATGCACAAATTCTTTGACATTAGAAAAGAACCCAAACATACCTGCAGTGCTACCTACAAGTGGGGATGAAGTTTACAAAACAAAACGTAGCTTATATACAGCTTTTTTGTTGTAAGTCAATCAAAATTACACATTTTGGGAGTAAGTCAAGCATCACAAGAATCCTAAAATAAAGCAGATGAACATAGAGGCACCTGAAAACTTAGGATCCTTAAAAATCCATAATGAACTGTTAAAAGTTTCCAAATTTACTCCCTACTAGTTTTTATCTTCTTCTTATCTCTCCATGTGAAATCTGTCTTTCGAACATCCTTAAATCATTAGGGGTAAAACACTTTTACTCCTTCCTCTTGAGACTCTTATGCTTTAAAATAACCCACTTGGAAAGGTGGGTGCAAAAGAAACTTGTTGATGGAGAACCAAGAGTGCATCTGATTTCATTGTCTTGAATAGTGATTAGACAGTAACAGTAGAAGAAAAAAAATAGAAAGAAAAATTATTTAGAAGGCAGTAAGTTCCTGCCTGGGTCTGGAGAGAGCGAGTCATTTTTCAGTGCACAGATCATGAATTTAGAAGGGAAAGCCTGAAGAAAGGGCATGGAAGAATCACTGTATTACAACTACAAAAATACTGTGCTGACTGACTGACAGACCGACTGACCGACTCCTGACAAGGGAAGCCACACACGAGTAGTTATGACTGTCACAGATGTCCACATCCATGTTACCACTGACACTAGGGCAAAGCAATATCCGAAGTGACAAAACAAGACAGATGTGAGTCTGCAAAAAAACCCCCACACACAGACAAAGAAACTCAACGGTTTGATATTTTGGTTTTTTGCTCAGGCATCATGATAGTGATCATGACCATTATTACAATGGTTATGAAAATCCAAATACTCTTTAACTCAGTCCATTGAATTGGAAATAGTCGCAGGAGCAGACTATTGGAGCTGCAGAACTCCAGTTTCATTTTTATTTCAAAACAGCAGCCACAGACTGAATATCTTGGTAGGTAATATGAACCCCAGCTCCTAGCCTATGGCAACCCAACTGTGCTTTTTATGACTTTAAAAGGATTTTTTTTTTATAGTACTAACTTAAAATTTATAATTGTCATGTTTCACATGTTCAGAGATAAAGCATGAAATGGAATAACTACTTTTTTCTCTACCTCATCTGGCAATTCTCCACATTCTGACAAAAAATGCATAAAGAAATCAGGTCTATTAACTCAAGTTTTAAATCTCAGAGAAAAGTGATCTCCTCAGAATCACACTGATGAAGAAAGGGAAAAATGTACATATGAGGTGGAATTCATGAAGTCCCCCATTTCTGTTGACACCCTCCATGCTCTCCAGACTGGCAATTTCCCCCACCATCTTATTCCCATCAGTGGGTCTGTGCAGTGCAATGAGCTTCTTTGTTTTCCAGACTAATTCAGTTTCTAGCATATGCTGCACAGCCCATCAAAGTTGAGGCCAACAGGGGTTCCTTCGCTGACTTACAGCTTTTTCCCCTGGGTAATTTCACACATGAATACCTGAGCAGGCTGAGTGAAGGGACTTAAAATCAAATTTCTCTCATTATCTTTTATATAGCAAACAGACGTTTCCACTCGGTTTGATAAATTGATCAAGAGGCTGAGCTTCTTTCCACAGTTTTCTATTTTCACTCCCAATATAGCAAATGAAGTTCACTGTGACCAAGTGCAGAAGTTGTGCTGTGGGATGCACACATTCCCCAGCCACCAGCAGTACCAGAATGGGGGAGGGCTCTGAGAGCTATGAATTCACACAGCGCTTTCCCTTGTGTAGCTGGATATTACAGCCCTATTACTTTATTAATAGGAATGGGAGTCAGCATTCTAGTCATAGCTCATAGTGCTCTCTGATGACTCCTTCTGATCAGACCCATGAGGATCTGACCTAATCCGTCTTACATCAGGATTGTGATTCAAACTATTGCTGACTATTTTTGTCCCAGCCTATGAGTAAGATGTCTCTTTGGGAATCAGGGTTTGACCTGCTCATTGTGAGGAGAATGATCTGCTGGTTCAGTCTCGACTACTGCTGTCTACCTTCAAGGGTGAGAGATAAAGACCTGACCGTTGACTGATCACTGATACCAGGCGGAAGCTACAGGCAGAGTATTTCCCAGGAATACATTGACATCTTTTCAAACATACTATAGAACTAAGCTCTAGGCAGGTGATGATATCGCTTTGCCATCAACAGAAATTGGAGCAACCACCAACAGCGAAACACCATATTTTTTTAACCCCAAATGGCACCATACACCAGAAGGGCTGCTGTGAGTTTTCCAGGCTGTATTTGAAGAGATAAAACCAATCCACCTGAACCTATGTATGTCCTGCCAGATCTCTGAGATTTTTAATCTGGAGATCTCCAAAGTGATCCAAACCACTGAGATATAGATTAGCATACCTTCTCAGCTTGCCAACTGCTGAAGCTGGAATGCCTGAGCAGAAGTGTTGGTTCTCTTTCTGAGAAGGGTACCAAGGGGTGCTGGACAGCTTCAGTAGTGATGATAACTTCTGGGCAGCAAGTGCATCCACTACCAGCAGGATTGCATTATCTTCATACTTTAATGACCTTCAGCTATTTCTTAGGGAAACCATGAGGATATAGTCTTAAGTAGTGACTTACAGTCCTATCTTGCCCTCTGAACTCAGCTGGGATGCAAAGCAAAATGTGTAGCTAGTTCTTCCATGTCTTTGATCATCGCTGGATGAAGGAGGCTTGAGCTACACGCATGTCTCAACACATCACTGTTGCTCATGCCAGTCAGAACCCAAAGCAAGAAGCATCTGGCTTGCCTGAACGCCAGTGAAAACCTGACACTGGCCTCATTGCCATTTGGTGAAAACAGAAGCCAAAGGAAGCTTTTCTTGTCATTTCACGCATGGCAGAAAGGCCATACTCCTCATTTCCTGATGCCTCATTGCACCCTCAACATGAAATAACTCTGATGAAATACTACCAATTACTATGACTTATACGGAATTGCAGATGTTGCATGGAAACCATAACGTGAAGGAATCATATGACGCATTTTCTGAATTTTCCAGTTGATTCTCAAAGATCCTGTTCTACTGGTTGAATGTTTTACTATAGGAAAAACCTAGTGATCAATGCTTTCAGTCATACAGCATCACCCTCTTTTCCAGTTCTTACATAGTATTTGCTGGTGGGCACAGTTTAACTGGTAAGGCAGTGGTGAGTGGGAAAGTCCCAAGTTTTCTTACCTCTTAGATACTGAGGTTACCTACATGGGAGAAAAATGAGGAGGGGTTACTGGAAAACTGTCACCACAAATTCTGTTAAAATTTGGGAAACTTCATAGATTTCATGGAATTCATTGGTGGAATAAAACAAACTTCTGGAGAAAACTGATAGCATTTTGAGAAAAATCTCTGCAGCTGTAAGGCAAATACTGTTTTTGCACAAATCTGCATGATTTCATGCTTCTCAAAGGGTATCATTAGAAAAAAATAATAATAGGCTGTCCTTTCCAAATACATGCCTGTTAGGGGAAAATGTTTGTGTGAAATGGCATCTCTCCCCTTCCTGAGTGCCAGGGAGAATGGAATGTTGCTTTCCCTTTGTTGCCTCTGATATCAGATGTGGAGAAAAAACGAGCCTGTGTTCAGTACCCCTGTGGTACCAGCAGCCTGTCTCATTAAAAAGTGCAAGGTAGAATGAGTCCTGCAATCTGTTTTAAATCTTATCTGCGTAGGGAAGAGATTTTTATGTGACGTTAAAACATTTATATTACATCGCTCTAATTTCTTGTAAGCATCCATACTGCGTGATAAGAGGGCTTAATTTCTGGTTACTTTATATCATTTGGCAAGACAGTGGTAAAGCACTTGTCATTTAAATGTCCTTAATACAAAAAAGAGAAGCACAACAGAAAACCTTATAACACCAATTTCACTGCCCCCCTTTAACCTTTCAAAATTCCTTCTTGGTTTGCTCTATCAGCTGCCAGTTGCCATGTGTCTTTTTGCTTTTGTGTGTAAGTATTTAATATAGTAGCATCTGTCTGCTGTACTTGATTCTCTGTTACTGTATATAAGGCTAATTGTGTTCAGTGTGTTCAAAACCAAGGTTACTCTGTCAAGGCTTTGGAGCCGATAAGAGAAAAATCTCTGTTCGGCCCTCTTGAGCTGACAAAAAAATTCTGTTTCTACTGCTAGCAAAGTGCTGTCCTGAGGTGGCAAGTTGTCCTGTCCTGTGGCATTAGCACTCCTCCATCAATACCAGAAATACCTAGACAGACTAATTTCGAAACAGCTTTGTCGCAACTGTGCTCAGATTCTTCCCATCTGTTGCCAAAGACATTACCTCGCACTCTCTGCTTCACAGCATTTCTCAATGTCAGCCAGTTCTTGACGCCTGATTGTTTTAATTCTTCTTCCTACTGAAGCACTGAGAGTGCCAAATCTATTAGCACAGTTACTATATGAGACTGGTCTTCAGATCAACTCCTTGGGACCTCCATCAGTTATTTGTCTCTCAGCACACTGCCTTGCCCTTTATCCTCATTAGCCAGTTTCTCACCTAGTTTCCAGCCTTTACAGCACTAATCCTGTCCTTTAGCTTAACTGATAATTTTCTATACTGCACTGTTCAAAAGCCTTACAGATTAGATCTACCATTTGACTTTTGTCTACAAAAATCTGTTAAATTATCAGACAGACATCACATTTAGACTGGATTATTTATCTTCTGTGAACCAAGTTGCATTTTATCCAATTTTCCATTTACCTCCATGTCCCTAATTATTCCTCAGTGGTGTCTACTTCTGCTTTCAGTTTATTGCCTACTTCATATAAAATTATTCCAACTGTCTATATTAATAAGCTTTGAAGTATTCAATCTACTGTGTTCTGTTTCTACCTCCGCTCCAGTAATTTCCTTTTCTATTAAACATTGTGTATTGTCTTCATATTTAACACTCATCCTTACTCAATACAACAGAAGGTCCCACTGTTGTTTTGGTGCCAAGCTAAAGGTTGTTTAATTTTGGCTTATACTGTCTTTGCATATTGAAATGATCTCTTCATATACAACAAAAACTTTTTGCTGTTTGTTTCACTTTCTTCTTCATTACCAAGCTTGGTTAGTCTTTCACAGTAAGTCAACTTTACACCATTTCTTTTTCACCTGAACAGTATTAGCTTTCTTTGGTGATTATTTTTATTCCTTATTTCTAACAATCTTTTAAATGGTTTATTCACTGCATATGGAGCTTTCCCCTGCAAGTTATCCTCTTGTCCTTAAGATATAAAATTCACACTACTTTTAGTCAAAGCAATTACAAATCTTCCTCAGACCATTACAAACCTTTTAAACACTCTTACTTGCTAAACATAAGACACGTAGGTGGGTGGGAATAATTCCAGAAGTTTACTCCAGCTAATGCAGTTGCTTGTCAGCAGTGCTGATGACAAGCATCTCTCCAATATCATGGGCTTGAACCCTACTGCTTAGATTGAAAGCAGGTGGAAGCAACATCTTCTGACTGATGTTATGTCTGCCTATTAATCCACTTCTCCATTTTGGTAGGAAAAAGAAGCTCATGCGGATACTTTAACCCTGTATGTCTGTAGCATCCATTGATTTGCCTGATAGGAGGCACAACTGGAGTGAGAACTTCCAGTCAGTTAACCAAAACAGATTTTATAAACCATGTGGACAGCAGACATAATTCTTAGCACACTTCCTAAATATTTTACCTTCTTTTCTGGTCACTTCCGGAAATAAAGACACACTCAATTTCATAAAAAATCTCCAAATTTATAATGGAGCTATTGCATTTAACCCTTACCATTTTCTTTCAAAGATGATTCTGTCTACATCTCTGAGGAACTGCTAGCTTTTGTGTCCATATGCTAAGGTGGAAATAGCATTCAATTTGAAGAATCACAATTTGAAAACCTTTGCAGAGTTTCTGTTACTTAACCTTGTTTAAGTTTTTGAATGCAGCTGTTGCTTTGCTAATTCATGACTTTTTTTCTTTTGTCTGTCCCCTCTGGGTTGCAAATTATTGCTGAGGTATGTAACTCAACACATTCATTGTACTCCCTTGTCTTCAAAAGTAGGATTGTTTTCTTGGGAAATGCTGAGGTTCTAATTTAATTTTTTTTTCTCCACAAGTATTTACGAAACTTAGCCTCTTGGTCTTTGTTTTCATATTCATTGAGCATAATTTAGAAAAAATATGTTGTCAGTAAGATCAAGCTCTTTTAATAGGATGTCTTTGTTATGTTTTTCTGTCTACACTTTTTCTTGTAATACAGAAAAGGCAGTTACTTGTTACAATATATTTTGCTTTCTGAAGTTAATTCAATACACTTTCTTGTTCTTTGATGGTATGAATTTTTATTGCTCTGCTCCCCCAAATTTCTTTTTTCAGCCAGTACTCACCAGCACCTTTAAAACTGATAGGTTTTTGTTGAAGATTTATCATTCAAGAGTTAATTATTTCTAATAAAAAAAAATTCCCCTAATACGTCTGCACTCTAATACTGGGTAGGAATTATAAGCACTTCGCCTTTACCTTCCACGTGACTCTCCACTTCTTTTTCCAAAACACCATTTATTTCCTTCAGAGTGTAAGAATTAAACTTCATGAGGTACTCCATGGTATATTTAAGAGATCTCTGAACAACTTTTTCCTTATATTGGAACACAAAACTAATTCAAACAAGGTAATGTGAGATGACTGTTACTCATTTCCAAGTGCTTAAAGCCTATTGTTATGACACTCAGCTCTCTGAATATCTTTAAGTTTGTAATATCAAATCATTAATCCCAAACGAGAACAACCGACAGATGGAAGCCATATGCTAAAGATAAGGATACCATTGCATATTCCAGTACAATGCTGTTGCCTCCCTTTGGCTGCCCTACTGCTCGTGTGTCTGAAGCGTGGTTGAGCCTGGGGGCAGCAGTGGGGACAGAAGAAACTAGTGGGATCCACTCTTCTGACTGCAGACAGCTGTGACTTCAAACTACATACAAAATGAAACAGCATCCTGAATTACTACCACGCCCACTACCCTTACCCCAATTCCCTAATAATTTCTCACTAGTTGAATAAATTTAACATTTTAACACTTCAGCTATGCAGGAAGATGTGATACTGAGACATAAAAGGATTTGTTTCAAAATTTACACACAATAAAAATGGGCATGTATGTGTTTCCTTGGGAGTATTCTAAAATCAAGATTTTTTCACTTACCATTTCTGTTTTGATAATTAGGCATTTCCAACAAAAATGCAATTTGCTAGAAAACTTTGAATCAGTTCTGTTGTGTGCAGTCTTTTAACGTGAGACCAAAGGAAAAAAACCCCACACTAAAAGTACTGAAAACAACCTAAACCCCTTGACATTTATGAAGAGCTAGTGTCTGAAAAAATATATTTGAACTTGGAGCTTTTATCGTAACTTCTGCAATATGAATGCCACATCATTTA
>JAYRBT010000114.1:65538463-65562948 GCA_036023395.1 Myiotriccus ornatus
TCAAAATTTACACACAATAAAAATGGGCATGTATGTGTTTCCTTGGGAGTATTCTAAAATCAAGATTTTTTCACTTAGCATTTCTGTTTTGATAATTAGGCATTTCCAACAAAAATGCAATTTGCTAGAAAACTTTGAATCAGTTCTGCTGTGTGCAGTCTTTTAACGTGAGACCAAAGGAAAAAAACCCCACACTAAAAGTACTGAAAACAACCTAAAACCCTTGACATTTATGATGAGCTAGTGTCTGAAAAAATATATTTGAACTTGGAGCTTTTATCGTAACTTCTGCAATATGAATGCCACATCATTTACACTCTTTTTGATGGCTTCAAAACAGTGAGTATCCCTGTTTCACTATTCGTGCTTTGCAACTAATGAATATATTGCAAAATAGCTCTGTGAAAGGAAGAGACATCCTTTTAACAATGCAGTATTTTCAAAAAGCTGCCATATCTGTGCTATGTTGTTAAAAATCTGTCAGGCTGTGCAACATCTTCGTGGGAGACATTTCATTTTCCAGTTTCTACTCTTTTCTGTCATTATACTTCATAGCTTTTTTATTGTATAGCATCCTGCACCATCACACAAAGGGTGAGTGGATGGGGCCCTTTCTGTCACAGGAATTCGAGTCAGACCAAAGCCACACCTAACTCCTTTCCACCTCAAGGCAGCTCTTCAAAAATAGATCCCGAACTATTTTCTAATTGACTATAATTTGGAAGGGGAAATTCAAATAACTAACAAATCAAATAAATAAAAAAAATGTGAAAAAGAAGCTTTTAAAATGCTGCTTTGATGAAAGGCATGCAGACAGTACAGCTTCACAGGAACAGAGTTGTTGAGAGGAGTCCCACTGTAGGAAATTTAGTACTGTGGAGAACGAAACATGAATGTAGGTTTTTGCACATTACCAACGGCATAAAGAATTGACAAGTAATATGACTTATCAAAGGTTTAAAAGCACTGAGGAGGATAAAAGCCCTGTGAGATTAAATTTCATTCAAACAGCAAGTTTATGGATCAACCAGCTTGCATACCCAAGTTCACCAGGAAAACATCCTAAAGTATATGACTGAGGAAGTAAGAGTGTAAAGAACAGTTGCTTAGCCTGCTCTACTAGAAATAATGATGCACCACTGACAACTTCACTGTCGAAGTCTAAAATAGGTAGGTGTCAGTACCCACGCAAGTGCAAGTGAAGAAAAGGATCTTACTGACATCAGCTTAGACTTTTTAAAAAAGTGAGAACATAATTGGAAGCATTTTCTCAGTTTGGTCAGATCTTTGGGAAAAGTCTTGCAGATGCTTATGGACGTCTGCCAAAGAAAAATTAAACTAATAAACAAACAATCCTCCCCCACATCAGATCAATTTTATTTAACTCCTGCTCACTAAGCACAGACATCCTGCTCTAATAAGACCTAAGGCTGTCTGAAGCATATAGAGTCACAATAAGGCAAGAGTTTAATCTGCATAGTCATGAAACGGAATTTTTAAAAAGATTCTTCCTCAAGTGGCAGGCTTTCCTAATTTAGGGAAATGAACTGAAGCCCACCTAAGGCAGCAGAAAAACTCATACTGGCTTCAGTGGTTTGGATCAGGATGGCAAAGCACATGATTTTAATGGAGGCTCCTAATGCTTCTCCTTTGTTTCCAGCAAGGGCCAAATTTTCACCACAGTGACAATTATGTAAATCCCCAAATCATAGGCATTGCTTAGGATCTGTGATGGCAAAAAAAGAACCTGGAACCTATTTCCCCCAAATTGTACCCTCTCTTCTCCATTAGATTAAAACCCAGTCTGCTTCATGGTTTGTTTCTTAATGTGATGGGAAGGCTGTCATCTTCTGCCTTCCATTGGGAGGAATGCCGCTAGAATTGGCATTGAAAAGTAACTTTAAGAAGCATTACAGAGTATCAGCAAATGAGGTTTCAACTAGCATCATTTCAGATTTATGGTCCTGAAAGGTTTTGAGTATCATGTTTATCCGTGTATCCAAGTCCTGTGTCATAGATACTCTCCAAGATTCTAAATCAAAGATATATTCCCTGATTTATTTACGAAATACATGCATTTTCTTGATTTGGGAATTGTTGATATATCCAGAAATTCTGAATTTTTTTAGCTATATCTTGGACAAAATAATGAATGATTTTGCCAAGGCATAATATAATTGATTGTGCTTGCCTTGCTAGGCAACGATATAATATAGTGTGACTCTACCTGCTGGTCCAGAATACAATCAGTATGCATTCTCTAGCTGGTGGAAAATAAAGTGCTTAGATTAATTATTCAGTGAGAACCCAATCTGCTTAGAGCAACGAAAGACTCCATAAAGCTTGCAAAAGAAAAGTGTGAAGTCTAAAAGTTCACATAACAATGAAGCTGAGGCTGAGACTAAAATGTAAAAAATAATACTCCTAAGCAAAAATCTCCCTTGTCTTTATACAAAAGTTCGAACTCTGTACACCTGGACAGCTGGTTCTGAATTTCCCAGCACTGGTGTCCATGTATCCATGACAAAGAACAACTATCGCAGTCTCTGACAGAGGAAGGGCAGTCCTGTTACTTGTGCTTAAGAAGGAGAAATGAGAACAGGTAGCTAGGAAAGTTTTAAACATAAAAATTGTATAAAACATCAATACAGTGAGAATTTAAAAGAAAAGTATTGAAGATATGGACTCATATACTTATATGCTATGGCAGTGGTCAATACTCAGCCACCAAAGAAACCAAGCATTTCCCTATCCACTGGAATATTTGGAATCAAATATTGATTACAGAGGAACTAAAAAGACAGCTTTTATATGGGTGATGCGGATTATTTTAAGAATGAAGCATTACAATCTAGTCATCTGTCTCAAACTGAAGTATCATTACATTTTAACACTATAACATCTTGAACAATTAACATCTTATATTACAAGTATATCACAGAGTTGTGACCAGTTAACATGCTGTATTTGTAGCTTCCATGGGCCAGGAAACTGTTCAATGCACTATGAAGTTGTCTGCCTGTGCAGTAAGACTAGAGATGCAGTTGTTTATAAACTCACTGTCCTGCATGTAATGATGTTGCAGGTCTCTGTATTATATAAAAATGAAATACTAATTAATCAAAACACTTCAAAGGCAATCTTCTCCTCAGTTTGGTTTCAGAGGCTCTAAAGCCCAGTTAAACTCATTTCCTGCATTTTCCATGGATTTTCATAGATTTACTGCTATAGGTGCAATAAACCTGTCTGGTGATAAAAGTAGCAGCACAAGGAAAAGTCATAACTGTTCCTTGAAAGCCTCATAAAATTATATTCTGCAAGGGGCACTAAACCACTCAGTTGATCCTAGTTCAGCATAAAACCATTTGCTTCCCAGTGAAGTGGGGCTGTGCTCATTGGCCAGTGCAGCAATAAGCAGAAGGAGCTGCATATCTGGAAGAGATATACAGCTGGGCTAGGAACGAAACAGCTTTTTAGAAGCTAGAAAACAAGCAAGTGTACACAGTCCTAGGAGAGGAATCAATTTAGAACATTTAATGCTAACATATTAGTCTTCATTATTGAGTGGAAGTTGCTCATTTCACAGTTATGCTTCCTCACATAAAAGGCTACCTGATAGTAAAACAGAAAGAAAAGGAGGAGGTCATCTAAATAAGGATAAAAACATGATAACTAAAAAAGAAACCAAACAACTAGGTGGACTTTTAAATCTAGATAGTCTATGAATATAGCCTCTCTCTCCCAATTTCCTCTGCAATGTAAGTTGGAAGGGTATGAAAGGAGACACTGACAGCTCAGGTTTCAGGTAAAGGACTTTCCACAAATTCCTGACAAAGGTCTTCTCCTTATCAACACTTCAGCTGGGAAGACAAAGGAGAGACACGTGTGAGTTGTATGGATTGCAGGATGAGTACAAATCACAAAAGAAATGCAGTGATGAAAAAATATAAATACAGGCTTACTCTCTCTGAGGTAACTGGCTTCCTAGAGAAACAGAGACAAAAGCATTGCACCAGGTGCTGGACACACCAGGACCTTGAGCTGCAGGGACTGACTCAAGGAGGACAAAACTCAGTCAGATGAGGTGCAGAGAAGGGCTTGCTCTGATTAGTAAACTAGGGACTGAGAGACAATATGGTTGCTCTCTACTGATGTACCAATGGACTAAAATGCTATGGAGATGGGCGTTCCTCATGTTAATGGATACTCTTAGCAGAAAGAATGGACCAGAATCAGTCACAAGTAAATTTATGCTGGAAATAAGGTTTGCAACTATTGGAGAAATGATGTTCTAAAACAGTGTCCCAAGGACAGCAGTGAAGGTAAAAAATCTAAGTAGGTTTAAGAAGAGCCTGATAAGAGTTTAGGAAGGTGACATACATACATTAACCATAGGAGAATAAGATTTTCAGTTTTCTAAACAGATGAGTAAGGGGCATCGCCAGTTACTTTAGATGTGTCCAGTTTATCAGGACATATGTTGAGATGATGCTTTCAACCAGAAAACCTTTCCATTTTGAGCCTTCTCCTCTTGAGCACTTTTTCAGTACAGGTCTTAAAGGGAGACCAAGGTGCCACTATGGTCGAGAGCTGACATGCACTTAATGTAGAAAGACAGGGGTCAAGAAGGTTGAAAATTCTGCCTTCCTGGCTCTGCTAATGTACCCAACAATTAGGCACAGGGAAAAACTGAAACCTTTTATGCACCTTTTGCCTTTCAAATGTCTGAACTTCAAGTCTCTGTTTGCAAAATTGCCTTTTCTGTTAGGTTCAAGCAATGCTGAGCACAGAGCTGTCTAACTTCTGCTGCCTTTTGAGTCTCTTCCTCTAACTGAGCTTGATTTTGTTAGTATACCACCACCACTGTTTTCAGAATTAAATTTGTCTGTCTTTTACTGTGCAATATCATAATTTTTCTTAGAAACAGTGGACTAACATGACTAAATATATTTGTCTATGGGTATCAAATAATGCTATTCACAGGAGATAACTTTCAGCTTATACATAATGTGAAACACTTTGGGTTTGAAGTGTGAGGCAGAAAGAAAGAAAAACTAAATCATCATGAGACGGAGCTGCAAAGCAGCAGACAACCTCTACATTGTGTTTTTGGTCAATTTTTTGTTTCTATCCTTGCTTTTCTTCTCCCTGCAAAATTCTTGAAACTGTAAAACCAAAATAAAAGACAATAGTGAAAAACAATTTTGTGTTGGACTCTGAAGCTTTGAACTTTCACTGTCTCACTCAGATTCATTGAGTTACCATTAATATCACATAAGCTGATTTGAGTTTGTTAGATACTCAGAATTTTAAGGTTTTTGTTTACCTACTTCTCTGGGCCCCAATTTTAGCTACCAAGTAATGTCCCTCATATGAATAAATGATGGTACAAAGCAATCCCTTCCAGCACCCCAATGTTATTTTCATGTGATGAGCAGTGTGGGGGAACCCTTGTGAATAATGAAATGCCATTCCTTGTAACTGAAGGTCAAAAGGGTCCTGTACAACAGGTTGTTTTGAATACTAGAGGACCTGGGAGGTCAAAGTTTAACTTCAACACAAATCTGCTGCACATTTCGCATTTCCAATAACAGGCAAGCCATTGGTTTGGCTGACAAGAAAGGTGTAATTTATGAACAATTTAGTTACAAATTCAGAATCAGTACAAATGAAACAACCTTGTTCCCAGGCAAAAAAAACATCTATGGGAATTTTGGAAGAGTCCTTCTCTTCGTGCTGCCACCTTAGGTCTGTTCACAGCAGTTGATAAGTAAGATAAGTAAGTAGAAATTAATGACACAGTGCCTGATGAACAGGTAACTTGTTACAAAAAGACCAAATGAGCTCTCTTTAAAACCCATAATCATAAAATAAAATTTGTCTTGGTGTGGAAAGACTGAAGTAGAAAAGTCAACTGCAGTTTTACTGCTTAGATCTAGCAAAGCTTGGAGGCTTCTTTTGTTTCCTTGTTTTGCATTTATGTTTCCTTCGTGCATGCTGCTATTACCCAAATACATGTGTCATTTCCACTTCCATACCTTGTAGTGGAAGAGGAATAATCCACAGAAGAGGCTGTACAGGTCAGCCGTGAGTAGGGAGAGATTGACGGCAGTAGCACTGGTTTTCTTTATGACCACTGGCATGAAGCTGTAGAGGCCAAACATACAGGCGCTAAAGCCAACATACAGCAAGCCTGTGGAAGAGAAACAAGAAGCAAAGTGACCTTTCACAGCCTGCAGAAATGACCTGTGTTGGGAGGAAGAAAGTTGGGGTTTTTAGAAAAGAAAGAATAATGCTTTTTCAAAGAAACATTCAAATTAACAAGATACACATATAGGGAGTGAAAACCATATCAGCAGAGGACATGAGGTCCTTTGTGGTCTCCAAAACAGCAGTGTTGTTTTAAATTGGTGCCTTGTAGTAGTAGTGACTACCTCAAGTCCAGTATAAATTTGGACAAAATGATCCATCTAGACATATCAAATCTAGCCTCTTAAGGAGCTGAATGTTCCCAGCACTGAATTCAGCTGAGTTGGATGGAGCACACAGTATTTTCTGGGAATGAACCCAAAAACTGAATGCAAAATTATTTGCAGAGGAGTTAATGAGCAAATGGATGAATGCATGAGGGTTAGGGTTATTGTCAGAGGTCTTAGTCCTGTTTTGCCACCAGAACTGACTCATCACTTCATAGTTTTGCATCTCTGTTCCTCTACCGCTTTTTGTCTGGTTTCCTTAATAAAAATTTCCAGAGCTGAGACTCTTTCCTGCTACATTTTTACAGAGTGTCTCACACAAATTAAATTGTTAGACACTAATATAATAAAAATACATTACAGTAAAAATCTAAATTAATTAGAAAACCTAAATAACTTACTGGGAAAGTTCATTGCTTCAGTTATTACTTGATAAACCCCAAGGCAAGTTAATCAATATGAAGTTAAAAAACCAGCAGACACTTTATTCATCTGCTCTCATGCATATGGTATTTCTTAGGCTGCCGTATGCTGCAGAATTCCCAGCTGATATGTACACGAGCCTAAATTTAGACTCATGCCAACTCTTCAGAAGACGTTGTTATTGACTAAAAGTTGTGAAAATCTGATTGCCAAAGTCCTGAAAGGGGCAAAAAAAGCTCATATAATTTGTATCTGAATGCAGACCCACTTGGTTAAAAACTCTTTAAAAAAGCTATCTGAAACAAAATCAGCTGTGATAGTTTGACTCCCTTAGAAGCATCTAAATGGAAGTGTGCATTCAACTGAAACAAATACAGCAGTCATGAACTATCAGTGTCCAAATTTGTTATGGCACGATAATGAATTTGTGTTTACATTCAGAATATGGAGAATCATGGTAACAACTTTACTAATAGTTAGCAAATTTCTAAGGTGTGTATTGTATAGTAGTAACAAACAGAATTAAGTCAGTGCTTGAAAGTTGCTTTATGTAAACTCTGCAACTCTTCTGTAGCAAACAAATGATTGCATCAAATGGAGCATAGCTTTGGTCAATGGGAAATTGTTTGCATAAAGGAGCATTAAGTCAACTTTTCTTCCAGGCACAAAAGCCATTCTGGACCTGAAGTCAGCATTGTCAAAGTACAGTCTGCAAATCACCAGCTGGTCCACCAAGTCTCCAGTACTCAGTCTAGATTTAACATGCATATTCAGGTGCTTTGCTGGCTTATACATGCAAGTAACAGTATAATTTTATCGTACTGCCTTGATGTTCACATTATTTGACAGCCAACTACTTGTACTTCACAGGCTTCTTTTCCAAAGGGCATTTAAGTTCCAGTAGAAAATTGCTTAAACTGTAGCTGTTTTATCAGAGATAAATATAAAGTGGCCTTTCATTTACACCTTAAAAATACATGTAATATCCACCAGCTGGGTGGCATTTAGTGGTGACAGTGAGCAACTGGAAATAAGATCGTATAATTTTCAGGTACTGCCTCTTAGAGAACCAATTTTCAGACTAAAAATATGTTTTAAGGGGAAGGTTTGAAGCCTCAGCCTCCTTAGGTACCCATGCAGTGCAAATGGGAGCCTTGGGAATGCCTCTAGTGTTGCAGTCCCAGGGCACTGGGAACTGTGTTTAACGAGGCACTAAGTCACTGGCACCAACTACCTGTAGCAGGCCCTGGAAGAAAGCAACCTGGCAAGTTAGGAGGTGCTTTTGTAATGATCTGCTTATCAGCCAGTCTGTGTTAAACACTGAGAAGCTCATAATTTATAACTGTCTTCTTTCGGGTGTGCTGGCATTGTCTGGAACTGAAGGCACCTGTGGGTGGGATTCATTACACCTAACTCTGGACATATACTGAGGGCTGGTGGTCAGTGAAGAGACTGGGAAAATTTACAGTGCAAACTGTTCAGCCTCATTTAGACACCAACAGTATGACTCGTATCATGCCTGTTTATTGTTCCGGATGGTAAAGGGATTCTATATAACTAAATCTGAAGTTTACATCCCAGGTATCTAAAGTCGGTAGAAGGGATCCTGTCTCATCTGTCTGTGTTCACCCTGATGGGTAAGGTGAGCAGTTTTGCCTGGTTGGGTGTGAATTTCTCATAACTATCTGAACTAGGCACTTGGGATGATAGGATCATGGGCTGATTCAGGATGGACGGGAACTCTGAGCTCTCTAGTAGTTCAAACCCTGATTAAATCAGGCTCACCTGTGAGACGAGACCATGTTTCTCAGGATTTTGTCCAGCCTGGGCTTGAAGACTCTGAGGATGAAGACTCCAGAGCCCCTCTGGGCAACCTGCTCTGCTACCTGCCTGTCCTCAATGTGAAGAAGATTTTCTTTTCATCCAGTCTGAATCTCTCATTTCAGCTTTTGTCTGTCGTCTCTCCTCCTCCTGCCATGCACCACTGTGAAGACCTTGGCTCAGTTCTTTTGATAACCTCCTTGTAGGTAACTTCTCTTCCACAGGCCAAACAAGCCGCAGTCCTTCAGTGTTTCTCTATGTCTCTCAAGACTAGGTATCTCCACACAGATGGGCAGGATCTGCCCCCAGGGACTATTCTAAAATAGCTGAAGTACCACCAAGACTAACATGCCTTGAGAACTCTGGTTTAGTTCCTGAGCATGCTGGTTGAATGTTGCATGGTGCAATGATGCAGGAGTGTTGTCTTTGCACTTTCACTCCAAAAGCAATAATTTAATTGGTATGAAATGGAATCGGTTATGATTTTTCACACTTTCTTGGAATAAAGACCATTCAGAAATATTCAACCCCCCTGTAGCAAAGGGCACTTCCTTGGAGATTCAAACTGGCTTTTCTCTTAAATAAAACTGATGTGAGTTTATTTGTTACTATTTCATCTATTACTACAAAACATGTCATGGTCTCATATGAAACCACTCAGTCAGAACAGTATAATCATTCTCCTTTCACTCAGGTTGTCAGCAAGTATTAATACTTAAACCTTCAAGGATTCAAACAGAGCTACACTGATTCATACTAAGTGTGAAGATGATAATATGCACCAGGGGAATTTCCAAAATTAAAACCAGGAGGACCACAGTCTGCTTTAAACATGATGGACGTAACAGATTTGCTTTAGATCTTTTTATCCAAAAATAATTTGCATTAGTTGAAAGGTAGCTCATCCATTCTTAAAAGCACAATTACAGCAGATGGCAACAGGCCACCTTGAGTTATTTATTAGGTTGCCTGCTGTGACTTTATCACCACCATTCAGTAGGCTGATGATTTAACTCTGCTGGACTGCAGGTTTGAGTCTGTCACTGCGGATAACTACTCAGGACAAGGCTGTGAACTCCCTGACACAGGTTTTGTCAATCACTACTTGACAACCTTGTATCACTGCCAATGCACTGGAAATTACACCGAGTGTAGGGGAAGCCAGGGAATAACACAGAACTACACAGAACTGTCACTATTTAATCCAGCATTTCCAATTATTGCTCTAACAAAACAAGTACATATCTATGATGCTTTTGCTAAGATGATCTCAGCCTTATGAAGCATAAGGACTCTTCAGATTTAGTGACTAATTTTCAGTGACATTTTAATGGCATCACAGATGAAGTAAGACTTGATTTTAACAGCACATTTCACTGATATTGAGTTAGAACAGAACTCTCCTGGAAGTATATATGACATTTACATGGATAGTAGATTAATTCACTATTACCACTGCTAATTCCATCAGTATCAGATTAATTATATCCCTGAGTTCCTGATGAAATATAAACAAACACTGATGCAATTATGCTAATTATTTCAGATTAAAGAAGGCCAATACACTAAAAGAACACAGTTAAGTGTATTTCTTCATGGATACTTTAAATTGATTTGTCACTTAGTTTTACAGCTCAACCATCAAATTTCTATAACTTTTAGGTGCAGAGTTTTGTGAAAGATACACTGTTTTTATTAAGGATTATGATGATGAGAGGAAATTGTGAACTAAGTTTGAAGAAAATAACTGTGTTCCATAACTTGTATCTCCTCTTTCCAGGGATTTCCCACGTAATCAGTTGCTTTTGCACTCTTCTAACCTAAGTTCAGTCTGAAACTAGGTAACAAGCTATTGTCAGTGGATTGCCAAAGCTTGAATCTCCTGTTATCAGCCAGCTCTACAGTACTAGTATTCTTTTATTTCTTCTATTGTTCATAAATAGTGAAAGAGTGATTACAGGGACTCTCCTACATATTGATTTGCTTTTAGAGCAAATAATTCACTGGACTAATTAGAAGGGAGTCTTAGATCATAAACTCAGCTTCCAAATGGCAATGGGAAAATGCAATCCACTGCTTAGCAGAACACCATAACAGCTTCATTGGGCACGATAATCTCTAAACTTGTCTAAAGGACACATCAGCTATATTCCACCAAGGCTATTTGGAAAGCAATTAACCATTGCCATACAGAAATGTTCCCTTGGAAATGAGTTTATGAGGCTATAATATGCACTGAGAGTACATTTTAGGTTTTTTTTGTTGGGTTCCATTTTCTTCCTTTGGCATTCATTGAAAAGGTTTGGCTCTTACTGACTACCTCATTTATTTGTCCCAGTGTTGCATTGAATCTTAGAACTGGAACCCTATTATTGTTTTACTTCATGACTGTCTGAATAATTATCTTACAGCATTCATATGCTTAACCTAAAGGTGCAAGGAAGGCATAATGTGGCAGTGGGAGGACAGATCATTCAAGAACAGTCACGAGGCATATGGTTCAACCTCTGGCAGCAACTGGTGGAGAAGTCACAAACATTGGCTCCTCTGAAACTTCATGCCTGCCTCCCCAAACACTGGTTGGCTCCATGCTTCCTTCAGTAACCATCTTCAATGAGGTAAAGTGTTTTCTTACCTATTTGCCAATCCCAGGGAACTTTCAACAGCTCTTTGTGTTCCATGATTGCACTAAAAGAGAAGAGAAGGCAAAATTTGATGGAAGAAGAACAGAAATTACTTCCACTCATTCAATTCAAAAGCTGGACAAAACAACATAAATAACCTTATAACAAAAAATCTCTGTAGGAACCAAATGCAATCAGACTTTGCTAATCCACTCTGGCATTATCCTTGTGTGTGTGTGCATTTGAAAGATCTTCAGGGCAGTAATCAGATGTGATAGCATACAATTTCCACTGGTTTATTTGCAGCTCTATATATACCTGCTCTATGTGCCCATCTCCATAAATGTTCAATCCTCATGTACACTTCTGACTTAATATTCGGAAAGCTTTTGAACTTTAATGATTAATAATGTATCTGTCTGAGTTATTCACACTTCAGAGCAGCTCTGCAGAGTAAAATAAATAGATATCACAGGCTGGCTTTGGGAATCATGCTGTAATTTGTTACAAATCAAAATCAAAATCAAATCAAATCAAAATCAAAATCCCAGCTCCATAAAATTCTAATGTGGCAACAAGTCAGCTCTTCCCAATCCAGGCAAACAGACCCTTGGAGATAAGACATCTCACAAGCTAGGTCTTCACTAGGTAACCATCTTCTCTGATCTGTGATTTCCAGATAAATCCTGCCGTGCAGGACTCTGCTGGTCTGGACACTATTTTAAGCAAGTATAAAACATGGAATTACACAGATTGAAAAACAAAGTACCTAGTAAAAAAGGTGTCATGTGGAAGACCAAACGTAATAGTAAAACTGTAGGAACTCAGCACCTTCCAGATTAATCTAGTCCAGAGACTTGCATCCTGGAAATTCTAATTTGCTTGCTGCTGATATGTGGCAAATCTAATACTGTGTACAGAATAATAACACTATTTTGTCTGCAAAATAACTAAATTATGTGTCTTTGCATGCATAAGACATATGTCCCTTTTATCAGCAATTCCTGAAGAATATAATGAAAACAAACTGCAATGCCTCTTGGTCTGGCAAACAAACTTTGATAGATCTTAACCATTGTAAAACCATTTCTTTCATATTATTGCTTATTCAATACAAAAGAAGTATAAAACAATATGTTATGGCTTGTGATTCATTGTCATCTGCGAAACAAAGAGGGGTAAGACCAACTTTGCAAGAAGTGGCCATTTAGTGATGCCAGAGGCACTAAAGAATTGGAATGACAATGATCTTTGAAAGGTTGTGGTGACCAAAGGAGATCCCTGATGACTGAAGAGAGACAAAGGTAACATCCATTTTAAACCAGCAAAAACTATAGTCTGGCCAGCCTTATGTTAACCTTTGGGAATATTATGGAGCAAATATTCCCAGAAGCCATTCACACAAAATGAAGAAGACACCACCGAAAACAGCCAGCACAGACTTCTCAAAAGCAAATCATACCTGACCAAACTGACAACCTTCTTTTATGAGATGACTGGATCAGTAAATAAAGGAGAAGGAATGGATGAGAGGATGTAGTGTAACCTACTGTGATGTTAGCAAAGCTTCCACATGATTTCCCTAAAGATCCCTAGAAATTGAAGAGGTATGGACTGGATGGGCAGAATACCCACAAAGGCCTTTGAAGAAAAGAGCCAAATGAAAACTCATGAAGCTCAAGAAAAGAAATGTGAACTCCTATACCTGGGGTGGAAAGACACTATGCAACAGGACAGGCTGGGAGCTGACTGGATGGAAAGTTGCTTTTCAGAAATAAACCTTAGAGTCCTGGTGGACATCAACATGAATGTAAGTCAGCAGTGTGTCCCTGGAGCAGAGTAGGCCAACAGCATCCTCAGCCGTGTTAGTAGAAGTCTGGCCAGCAAGTTGAAGGATGTGATTTTCAAGACAGCAATTAGAGTACTGTATCCTGTTTTGGGCTGTCCAGGACAAGACAGGTGTTAACAAATTGAAGGGAGTACAGTGGAACTCCATCACAATGGTCAGGCAGCTTGAGCACGTGGTGTAAGAGGAGAGGCTGAAACAGCATGGTTTGTTTAAAATGAGGAAGAAAAGGCTAAGCTGGGGGAAAGGAGGATGGGAAATAAATTTTCCATCTGAACTACTTAATGGGTAGCTACAGAAAAGATAGTCATACTTGGAGGTGCACAACAGAAGGATGAATAACAATGGACACAAGTTGCAACGTGGAAAACTCTGAATAAATATCAGGGAAAAAAATTAGTCAAACACTGGAACAGGCTTCCCAGCATGACTGGCACTTCCATTCTTGGAGATACTAAGAAATCAACTGTATAAGATTCTAAGAAACTCGGTGTAACTTTGAAATCAGCTTTGAGTAGGAGTTTGAACCAGATGACCTTCAGGGGTCCATTATAGAGTAGGTTATGATTATGTGATTCCATTGGACAGCCTTATCTCCATTTGCTGGATAGTTGTGATATCCCCAAATCCGTTCAGCTAATCTCTTCTTTTGATACACAGTTCCTCCCTGCTTTAAGCACATTCAGCATACTGAACTTCTCTTTCTACCATGCCTGGGTGGTTAGTTAACTCTTTAATTCACTCTTTCTCCTGACACCTTAGCCCTTCATTTGTTGCAAAACAGGCATTATTTGTGTTTATATTATGTTCCAGTGTAATATTAAGCGCTTTTGCAAAACTGTTTGACAAAACGAGAGCCTACTTCCTTGACGTCCTCTTGGCGACATAGCCCTGTACTACAGCTGAAGCGTGAGCTGACACGAGTCACCTACACTTATGAAGATATTTGTAGATACATACAGAATAAAAGACAAATACCACAACTTTTTTCCTATATTATCTTGAGATCAATGCATGTCAATAAAAGCGACATTCACTTGTAGGTAGTGTTTTGTCTTTCCTATGTTCATCACAGCCCCATATACTTTTTGATACCTTCTCTTCTTCAGAATTGTATTATTCCCTGTAAAACCTATGAAAATGAGATTTACATCTCCAGGGGTATTAGTATATGTTCTCCATCCTCAATCCATTTTGTGGATACCGACCAAACTTTGACCATGCTGTATCTAGCACGCTGGGAAATGGCCCGATTCCTCCTTTCCCAGACTAATTCAGTTTACAGGATCTAAAGGTCTTATATTGCACTACTGGACACCAAAGTGGCCTGTAGTGTTTCACAGAGGAGTCTGCAATTCTAACATGAGAAGCTGGCTTTTCTTCGAAATAATTCGCATAATTAGTTAGATTAAACCTATGTGAACGTATAACTATGTGACTTCTGCTGTTCATTACAGGTGAAGGTAAGAAAAAGGTACACATATAAGCCAAGTGTGGTTGGGTCTCCAGAAAGTGCCACAAAAGCACTAGCAGCAAAAAGCTGAAGAGGCTGGCGGTGAGAACTCTTGGGCCAAAGGTTGAATGGAAAAAAACCTTAGGGCTTTCAGCAATGAAATGATTTTTTATTTTTTCTTTCCAGTTGTGTTTTCTGCATACAAAGATAACTTGTTCCAGCACCAACTTCTCCCCAGCAAAACAGCTCACAGACCCTGAATTGTGACTAACTGCTTGGGTCAAGAGGGAGTAATGGCACTGTGATTAAATTCAGGAATATGAGACATGTACATGACAGTTTACACACACAGAGCAAGACAAGGGCACTGCTTTGATGCCCTCAGAATCAGTTAGTATCTACTTATCATAAACACATAAAAGAATGCTTTAGCCAAAGGTGTTAGACACATTTAAGTGCTCTTACATGCTATATTTTTAAAAAGGGAACTGCTTGTATGGCAGTTAGTTAATATAAATAATTTCAAGACACTTGTTCAGATCCCACATAAATATATTAAGCTTTCTAGCTAATGAAATGGAAGTAATTAGGTGGGAATTGATGGGTCATTTTTTTCAATCTGCCTCCATTCTTAGAAGCTAAATAGCTCAGAGGCGTAGGGAAGAAATTTGTTTTGGACTAATAACCAAGAGTCATCTGTGTGACAAGCACCAGTGACACACCTGCATAAAATGCAGCAATCTTGCATGGTTACTTTTACATGAGTCACAGTACTGCAACACTGGAAGCTGCTTCCAAATATTGAACTTGTAGGTGAGATGCTCATTAGGTGCATGTGGATACAGACAGGGCTCAGTAGATCCATGCAACAATCACCTGACTACTAAATATTTTGAACTGAAGAGGCCAATTTCTTAAAGGCTTTTTTTGTTATTTCTTCTGTAACATAATGTTACACAGAATGAGCCAACAACTAAAATACCTTCTGACAGGATATGTTCTCAACCTGTTTAGAAATCTAAGTGACTTTTAAAAAATACAAAACAGAACCAGAGGAAGTCATAGATTTTGGTATTTTGCTATTGATCAGATCAACACATGAAGTATCTGCTTGTCTTCCAGCAACAAGATGGTAGGATGTATCTTCTTCCTCCCCAAGTGACTTCTAAAGGTCACCAGTCCCCTTAATTAGTTAGGTGCAAATTCGTGTTATTTTTATTCAAATCTGCTGATTTGAAATATGAAAACCAATGCAAATTCCAGAATTAGGGGACACCTGCTCCCCACAGGAAATGGCCACCTTTGAAGAGGTGGTTAGAGTACCTCAGTGGAGGCCCCAGCTGCACTTATTTTAATGATCTTGGAGCTCAAACCTGCTCACTTACAGCTGAATTCCACTGAAGAAGGAGCCAAAGAGTCCGATCATTCCCAGGAATTCCACTCGACTCAGATTTCGGACGATATACTCCTCACAGACGTTGGAGATGCCGTATAGTGTTGCTCCGCCCAGTACTAAGAGATCCCCTATCAGTTTATTTTCACCTAGGGATAAACAGGAAAAATCAGAAACTTAAAACAACCATCTCTTGACTAAAACCATTGCAAGTTCTTCTCTATAGATTTCAGTCCTCAGTCACTAAGTAACCCATATCTGGGTTAATAAACTGAATGCAAATATTTTGTCATTTTAACAGTTCTCATCTAATACACCAGCAAATCTAGCAGAGGCAAAGGAAGGGTATAGTCCTTGATGTAGAAAAAAGAATCAGAAAATCCTGAAAAGTTTGCTAAAAATATAGATACCAAGTGGCAGTCTTCAGAGACTAATCCTTTATACTTTATTATGATGCCTATATTTTTTTCAGATAGAATGTGGCTCAGCTGTACAGAGCAGTTTGCATCTCATCTTGAAATCTAACCAGACTAAAACATGTCCAGTACTTAGATGTGAGGCCAAGTGAAAAATTCTGTGTACCTGTGAAATGAGTGAAGAAATTATTACAACCCCAATATTGACCTCATTCTCACATGAAGCTGTTAGACAAGAAAGGGAGGAGGAAGGATGGGGTGTAGACAGGGTGATGATAATGACAGATTTTTAAAAGATGTTCAATTAACATAACAGTACCTGATGCATGCAATGAACACCAAGATGTACATTCAGTACCTCCAGGTTTATAGAGCTACTAAAACATTTTTTTATCAAAGACTGTTTGAAATCTTTTTAAGTCTTGGAAGCTTTTATTATTTGGTGTTGGAGAGAGCTGCAGGAAGATCTGATCAAGATAAAGTTCCAGCTTGAAAACTCAGGCCCTAGCTTTGCAAACCGATGCATACCATTCCCTCTGCACATATGGCTTGTTAAATGATTTCTACAAGAGCTACAGCTTCACAAAACTGTCAGATATTGCTGCTGAACCATATTCTAAAAGCCTGGACATAATGGAATTTTCTTTGAAAAGGTTCAGTAGAAATGTTGAAGTACTAAACTAACTATTTTTTTTTTTTAAGAAACCTTGTTTTCTTTTAAAATATCTTGATTTATTTTTTGTGTTCTTGCCTTTTTAAGTTTTATTCTTGTTGACTGGTAAAACACACATTGCAGTAAATAAAACTGGAAGGTAATAATTTGATAGGTTCAAATTATCTTTTCAATGTTTTTCTTTAAAGACTTCTTTTCAGCCTCCAGTTTTCAGTTCAAATTACAGGGCTGAAATTTCTATTGAAAAGACATTTATGACAATAAAAATGGTCGTACGAGGACAGACCAAGGGTTCGTTAATCCATTATCCTATCTCCAACACTGTCTTTAAGCACCAGAAAAGTCTAAGTTATTTAGGAACAAAGAAGAATGGAGTAAAGTTTAAAATATTCCAAGTAATACTTGTCTCCAGCATTTTTCAGCTGATGAGATGTGGCTTCTGTGTATTTAGCAAACATTACTAAATTTCTCTTTCACATACTCATTCAGTCTCTCAGTTTCTCTTTTGCATGTTCCTTGACTGACAGCATGCTTAGAATCTTTTAAAGATTTTGTTAGCTTTTTGTCTGGTTTGCTTTGTTTTGTTTTTATTTATTTTATTTTTAGCTTCCTTTTGCTATCAGTCACAGAAGATGCTCTCAATTTCAAATAAGCGTCAGCACTTTATAAAACCTCTTCATACCTGATGCACTTCATATTTCACATGGCTGCAGTGGGTCCTCACTGAGCTCACTGATTTGGTATTTGTTACAGCTACTCACTGACACTTCAGGGAAGTATAGCTGAAAAAGCTTTTGACCTTAGAGCTTGGTTGTGGTGAACTGCTGAGACAAAAATATCATCCTTTCGCATCTGTGAACCAGAGGCAGCTCAGAGGTTGAGCATTTTCACATGGATGGGATGGCCTCACAGTTTGATGGCTCTTCCCAAAGTGTACTCATGCTGAGAGTGAGCTTCAACCTTCAGGGCTTTCCCAGAAGAGGGAGCCAAGATCTGTTCAGAGCACAAGTCTCTGGCACTGGAACCTCCTCTGGTATACTCAGTAACACAGGGTGGCTGAGGAGAGCTTAAATAAACAGGGAAGCACAGAGGGACTTTTATCAGCCAGTTCTCAGTAGATCAGGCATTTTCTGAGATGGAAGTTGCTTATGACCATCAAACTTAAAAGATCTCGAGGGATTCTTCTTTTATTTGTGTAAAGTCCATATATTTATGGCCCACTATTAAGAAGTACTTCATGTTTTTAATGGTGGAGCTGGATACCTCAAAACTATATTGGTCATCCCATAAGTTTATGACTGTAGAAAATATTTAAGAATTACTCTGTATTGACCCTCTCCATACTGCTGAAGACTTCATATACATTTACAGTTATTTACATATTCTGTCTCTTTCTTGCTTCTTCTGAGAGGTGGAAGGTCCTGGTCTGCCTACAATCTCTTCATCCTGAAGCCATTTTATGCCCTTGAATGGCTTTCTCACCTTTTTCATTGCTTATATAGGCATATTTTCTGTTTATTTCTTTTTGAGATGCAGTGACTAGAGTAATACATGGTACTCAAGAGGTTAGTGCATCAAAACTTTATATACTGGGATAAAAATGTTGTAAATTATAATATTGCTTTCTTTCCTAGCAATTACTAGCCTCGGGGTTGTCAAATGCCTTTTCTTTGCTTCCTCGAGAGGCTGAGACTTTGGAACTTTCCTCCAAGACTGAAACATCCTTATAGGTATATTTTCATGGAGGTAAACTCCTCTTGCATCTAATGGTTTCATTACTAAGGAAATATGTATCAACAGACTAGAGGCATTCGAAAGACTTTTAGGTTAATAAAGTTGTATTTGACCAATTTAATGGTGTAAGTCATTCTTCAGAAGAAACACAAGGAATAGCCTGATAAAACAAGCTTTGCATTAATCACTGTAGTGTACTTTATGTTCTCTGGAAGTAGAAATCATATAGTTCAAAGAGGACTTAAAGTTTTGGGAATTAGTTATAGCACTACAGTGTTACACATATAATTTAAATATGAACTCTATTCTGACATGATTTCTTTTCACACTCTCACTAGGTCTCTTTGTCACATGTTTACCTTAACCCCTGTCATTAAGTGGTGTTTCTCTTTGCTTTTGTTTGTAATTGCTGATGATTATAGTATCTAAAAACAGTCTCAATGTGCCCCATTTTAGACTGAACATACACTCATATACATATTAACAGGCCTGATGTGACAATTTTTCAGAGACTGTGGTAAGCTAAAGCTGTGAAGTGCTTTGAAAAATTTGGACAAAACATTTAAACCTCTGTGGCTTAGATCCCTTGTGTATTACAGGAGCACAAGTACCAAGGCAACCCATGAGTATTAGTTCAGAAAAGTGTTATTTCATGGTATACTTGGCATGTAAGGTGACAGAGCACTAAGCATGTGATAGTAATTGCTTTTCCCACTGAGTAATTGCAAAGCATCAGCCAGGATACAAGAAAAAAGAGGTAAACTACCATATATTTATTGAGAATTGAAAGCATGTGTGTACATTATACCTAATTCCTGCAGATATTTTGGAAAATAACTGCTAATCTCTCAGTAGAGCATTTTAAATTCATGTTCCCTTACTGTAAGAGTTGGTAGGCTAAATTGCCTGATGCAGTAGGTGCCTAGCAGAGCCTTATGGCTCTTCTAATACAATAAGTAGTGTGGTCAACAAGGACACACAGGTGTCAACAGATCTTGTCCCCTATAATACAAACAGAGAAATTTACTGAGGACTACTAAAGCACCATTGCTTTTGGTTTCTTCCTTTCTTTAGTTTGCGCAGTCCTAGAAAATATCCTATAAATGGTGTAGAACTCCTTAATGACGATTTTAAATAATTTTCTTCTTTTCCACCGAAGTTTCTTTTTATTTGTACAATTTTAATGTGTAGTTTTAGCCTTTCCGAGAAATTAAACCAGACAATTTGTTTTATTCTGTTAAAGATAACATCATTAATAGCATCATTTTGCCACTAAAAAAAAAAAAAAAAGTTGCAGGGTCTCTGGGCAGCAATAAGGATGGACACAGTCTTCCATGTGTAGTCCAAATTAAAAGGCAATAATGCATGTTAGCAGCTTTTTCAGCACCAATTTACCTAACAGCTATACCCAAGCTTTAATAATGCATACGGCAAATAATATCTAATTATTGCAGTTGGATGGCAAAGTGTCAGGCCTATTGCCCCACATGCTCCTGCTGGATCCACAATTTACCTGCTCTAGCATGTTACTTTCTAGATTACTGGGACAACGCATGCTTTCTTCTGGAATCCAGGGTTAAAACCTAAAACCCTCTGAAATCAGTCATTCCCAATACAGCCTGGGCTGGCCAACCAAATAGTATGGAGTATATTCTTTCCTTTTTAACTGGGACAGGACTATTTCTGGATGACACCAATGAATTAAAGGTCTTCATCGAGGGAAAAGTACAGGAATAAAAGGGGGCAGGGAGAAGCAGTGAGTATTGTCACACATTTTGTTGTTTTATTTAGTAGCATCCTGGCAAATGCAGTTCTTACAGCACTTGCATTTGTATTCAGAAAGCTGAGTCAAGAATTTTAAATCCCTGTGTATTATGCTCAGCTCACAATTCAGTGCTTTTAATTAAGAATGAAAACTGTGCCTAATTGACAATCTTTGAAAAGAATTTCCAGCCTTCCCACATCATTTGGGTTGGCACTAGAGAAATCAATGTGACAGAGGAAGTTGATCAGTGAAATCTAACTCTGTCTAGTCTGCATTAATAGCTACACACACGTTACTCATATGATGCCACACATAAAAAAAGAACATTTTACACACAAGAAGGTTCTTTTCAACAAAGATTCAGGCAAATCCTAAATTTTACTCTGAGACTGCATGCAAAATGCAACTGGTAGTATATAAGTTCAGTGTCTTTTAGAACCTAACCAGTGACCCCACCTCTGTAGAAAAAAGCAAGTAAAGTTGAGGAGAAGTAAGAGCACACAGTGGATGTGAGAGATGCTTATGACTCAGAGATGCAGCCAATTTGGAAAGGAAGCAACTGAGGTTTGCAGTTAAGCAAAACAACTAAGCCAAAAGCGAATGAAACTACAAATATTTAGCTTGTTCCCGCCCCGTTTGCCCAGAGGGTGACCTGTGTTGCAGGGCTCATAAAGTCTGTTTGCAGCAGTGATGACTTGTAAGTGTTGACTCATTTCTGCTCTCTGTCCTTTCTGACAGAGGCAACTTTGAATGGTGCAGTGCTTTGGATATGTGAAGGCACAAGGTTTCTTGCCAAATTTCCTCTCTTTTTGACCCCAATCTGACACATTTTGGTCAGTGGTTTCTCTGGGCATACCTTGGCCACACAACCCATCCATCCTTACCTGCTCCTTGCTGTCTCCCAACAAGGACATCTGCTCCTGCCATGCAGCCCATGCCCAGAATGCAGACCACAATCCCAATGAAATGTACTGCCTTGTATCGTACCAGTAAGAAGAACCAGGAGAGAAGTATCACCACTGGGATGACAAAGCAGTCTAGAAGCTGTCACGAAAGAGAGAAAAAAAAAAAATCAACAAATCAATCTGCAAATACTTTGCCCTAAAATACTAGGATAGATTTCAGCAGAGGGAAGTGAGAAAAGTAGCGCTGTTAAGTTTGTAATAGCACTTTCTACAAACAGAAAGTGTATTCAAGTGGTTATGTCATCCATCAGACAGAGGATAAGACAGTTCACAATTATTCCATGAATTCAGGAGAGCTCTATGATAAGGCTCAAAAGCACCACCTTGCTCTTTGGTTCAGATGCATATTTCAAATCCATGGGAAGAAAACCTGGGCTAAAAGAGAGCCACACCACTCCATCTGGTCCTCACCTCTGGTGATTAACAGACAAGGACTGAGGGCAGTTTTCCTGCAGTCTAGACATATGTTTTACCTCAGTCACTTCAGTCCACATAGTAGGAATGTTTCATAAAACACAAGTTGACCAGATTTATTAAATCTGGCCATATAAATCAGGGGTTTTCTGCATGCAGCATGCTTATGAAAAATCTGCCTCCTGTGGGGACTGTTAATTCTGTGAAAATAGAGTTCCATATGCCTCAGAAGGAAAAAAAAAACACCCCAAAAACCACAACGACATCTTGTCTGCAGTGCAAGAAACTCTTCTTGCCAACAGACCCTTGGAATAAACTTTTCCAAAGAAGTGGTGTGAAACATCATCTTTAATCATGTCGCTGTTTGTTCTTTTCCTAACACATCCAGCAATAAACCCAGAGAACCTGTGACAAAAAAAGAAATACACCGAAGGTTTGTGAGAGGACCTTGATATTTTCAAATTAAAATATATTTTAGAAACTAGGTCACCTGGAAACAAACATCCAAGTCAAGAAACACCCAAAGAAGATTGACTTTAATACCACTTCCTAAAAGACTATAGCTAATTAAGAGTTGTGATTCTGTGGACTAATAATGGGATTTAACAAATTGTGCAGGATACACTACTGTTCAGTGCCAATTGATACAGCACGGACCCGAGCTATATGACTGCATCTTCTTCCTAGCAACTATTTCTGTAAGTACGAAAGGACGAGACTGTTTCCATAATTCTGGAAAACTACTCCAGACATTGTTTCCTTGATTTTAGGTGATGTGATTTGATTTTTCTTTCCTTTGGGTCTATTACATGTTACTTGCTTTCTCAGAGTGATTCACTACTAGTGACACCTATTAAATAAAGATCACATCGCTTTTAACATCTTTGTCCATCCGCTTCTTACTTGAAGACAGAAAGATTTTTGCAAGATTTAAAGAATCTTATTGCTTAGAAAATTTTTTTTTACATGTGAAATACCTATGTAATAAATATTAAATTTGTTAATTCAAAATTAGCAAAAATATAAAACTCAACTTTTGGACTAAGGATAATTTCCCTAAAAACTCATTTGAAAAACAAGAGTGTGCAGTGGAAACCCATCCATTTCAAAGATTTTCCAGACAGTGAGAGGCAAAAGCCTTCAGAAGATAACCAGCTCAGCAGTGGGACCATGCTGCTCTTGGGAGGCTTGAGCAGTCACCTCGCCATCACAGATGGTCAGTGCTGCATGGATAACATTCACTGCACATTTCTCAAGCATGCAGATTTTTGCACTTTTGCCAGCACAGCCCTAGCACACATCTGACGAAAGTGCACTCTTCAGTGTAACCTATGGGATGTGGACACAGCTCAGCACCTACCCTCTCAATCCACACTCATGTCATCATGCCTGAACTAGCTGCATGTCTGCTCTTCAGCAGCTGCCCTAGCACACACACTGCACCCATCATCGCTGCTGAAGACAGAGGGAAGGTGGTACCAAACAGCGAGGGGTCAGGTACTCCTTGCACTGCTCATAGCTATCCCTGATGGTTTGAATGACTCCATCCCATTCCCTCCCAATCCAGCATTGAAAAGGTGAGCTTAACTCACTGTTTTCTGACATCACCACAGTTTTCCATTACTTAAAGTGTGGCTACAAAGAAGATGGAGTCTCTTTCTTTAACAGAAGTCACATGGTGAATCATAGAACCATAAAATTATAGAATGGTGGGGGTTGGAAGTGACCATGAAGATCATCCAGCTCCAAACCCCCGGCCACGGGCAAAGACAGCTTCCACTTGACCAGGCTGCTCAAAGCCTCATCCAACCTAGCCTTGAACACTTCCAGGGATGGGGCATCCACAGCTTCTCTGGGCAACCTGTTCCAGTTCCTCACCACTCTCACAGGGGAGAATTTCTTCCTGGTGTCTGACGTAAAGCTACACTCTTTCAGTTTGTTCAAAGCCATTGCCTCTTGTTCTATCACTACATGCTATTATAATAAGTCCCTCTCCAGATCTCTCATAAGCCCCTTTAGTTACTGAAAGGATGCTACGAGGTGACCCCAGACCCTTCTCTTCTGCAGACTGCACAATCCCAGTTCTCTCAACCTTTCCTCATAGGATCTGTGTTTCATCCCTCTAATCATCTTTGTGGCCCTCCTCTGGACCTGCTTCAACAAGCCTATGTGCTTCCTGTGCTGGGGCCCCCAGAGCTGGATGCAGTACTCCACGTGGGGTCTCACAAGAGCAGAGTAGGGGGAAGAAAAGGAGCAGTGGGTACAGGTTGCACTGGGAGAGGTTTCATTTCAATAGAGGAAGAAATTTTTTTATACGAGGAACAATCAGTCATTGAAACAAACTCCCCATGGATGTGATAGAGTCCCCATCACCAGGGGTTTTCAAGATGTGATTGGACAGAGTGCCAAATAATCTCATCCTCGCTCCCTGTCCCAGAAAAAGTTGGACAGCTGGACCAGGTTGGAGGTCTCTTCAGAGCTG
>JAYRBT010000114.1:65563103-65594706 GCA_036023395.1 Myiotriccus ornatus
CCAAATAATCTCATCCTCGCTCCCTGTCCCAGAAAAAGTTGGACAGCTGGACCAGGTTGGAGGTCTCTTCAGAGCTGAGCAGTTCTATGAGTATAAATCATTTAAGGAGTTTAAAAGTTGCTTGTACCTGCAGTGTGTGTACTTTAACTCACAAATTCCCTCTAAAAGTCTTCTAGAGAGAGGCAGATTTTAGAAATTCCTCTAATTCTATAAATATTTAAACACAGCTGTGCTTTCAAGTATGTGAATGCATGTCTTTTAAGCACTAACATGAAAGGATGCATGAACAGAATGTGTCACAAATAAACAATGCTGATAACAGCTAGAAAACACCTCTTTGGGGTTGGCAGTCCAAAGTCTAATCCACAAATTGCTGTCTGGAATGCTGCAGCACCAATAGGTACAAAGATGAAATGTTCACTGACATTATATAGTTCTTCAATTGTGCTTAATTTATACTTATCCTACAGACAGAAATAAATTGGGTTACTACAGTACAAGAATAAGATAACTTAGGACATACTGCTTAACTCTTTTTCAGGTATTGCTTTACATTTCATTTCTCATGGACTAAATTTGTTCTGCCTTTGTTTTTTCCTCAGATAAACCTGTATAATAGAAGAAAAAATGCATGTGTATTCTACAGACAAAAGACGTGAAATTGAGGATTACCTCACCTGCAATAAGGCGCTTTTTTGGTGATTTTTTGCCTTTTTTTCTTTCTTTTGTTTGTTATTAGTTATTTCAGCTAATTAAAAAATATTATACCTAATTGCAATTTTTCTATAAAGCTTTTACAATAACAAAGATGGATTATGCACAGCTTGAATTTATTTGTAGTACATAAAGCTCAGTTGTTTATCAATATTTCTCAAAGAATAATCTTTGATACTTTCCTTCTTTTTAATTGTGTATTCAAAAGGTGCTGCCTATACCCTGTCATTAAGTTAAATTAATGAGTGATCTGATTTTAATTAACATTCCTGTTAATCACAGAAGTTATTAGATCTCACTAACCTAAAAGAAAACATACTTTCTATGTTGCCATGGGGTGGTGCAGACCATGTTCTTTGACGCTTTCTGCGGTCACATCTCTGAATAGGGAGGCTTTAGAAGGCAGGATACAAAAATATGTAATCTATTGATATACTGTCCTACAGATTTTTTTTTCTATTATAAGAATATTATGTTTTTGTAGAGATTGAAGATTATTGACTCTAAAAGATACCACACTGCACCTAAGACTGTCAATGAAACAATATTGAAATCTATTTCCTCTGATTACTCATTTGTTAAATTATGTTGACTTTATTACACTTGTGAATCGTAGACAAATGCCATCTTGCTAACAGTAAATATCTAGTCTCTGGTCTCACAAATTCAGCATTTGTTTGCACATCTATAGCACGGATGTACTGTTAAGTCATTGGAAAGGAGAGCTGGCAAGCTTTAGAAGAAAGATCTGTGATATAGAGGGTGAACTGCTGATCTGCAGCAATATCAAAAAGAAAAAAGCTGGTCAGCAAACTCCCTATGGGAATAGTTGAGCAGAATCTTCCTTTTTAAATATTCACTGGATTCCCCCCCCCCTCAAGTTATAAGCCTTTTTTTTTCACATTAAGGGTTTCTCATTAGTGCGCTGCCCTCCAGCAAAGCATGGAAGAATCAGCTGCAGCCTCTACTTAGCCTACTCTCCAGGGCAGAGGGATCAGTAAAATCTGTGTCGTATCCATCAAACATTGTATGGTAAAATACACATGATGGCTACAGAATTTCGGCATGTAACCAGGAAATTTTAACACAACAGCAAGTGTTATATCCAGTAAGAGACACACCTGCTGTCATTTTCTTTGCTCTTTCAAAGGAAGGAAGGGTTTGCTGCCCTTCCAAGGGGTTTTTCTCTTCCAGATGTCACACCACCTTCACAATATCATACACACTTGAATCAACTCTACACAAGCAGACGAGATGTGAACCTTCACATGGCTGCCAGCTGCCAGGGGAGATGAGTGGCAGTTATGCTGCCCTGTGACCGAAATCTTCTACAGGATAGGTTTGGATGCTGGCAGCATCTCTGACTGGGTTATTTCAAGCAATTCAAATAAAAAAGGGAGCACCGTTTTTACCTTTCATGTTTCTATTTGCTATCTCATCACAACATAACCACTTTCTTGCATGGTTTTTAAATTATCACAAAATTAATGTAAAACCATTAATTTTTCATTCAGTCAAAATGTATGCTATTTCAGGTAGTGATATTGGTGAAAGAATCCATTAGTGATGTCATTTGTATAAAAAAAAAGTAAAAATATTTATTTCCATGATGTAGAAGAAACAAAAGCCAGAAGACTGCTCCCAGTCTGAAGTCTCTTTAAATCAGCCTTTTGCCCACAAGATCTCTATTTCTTTCTTGATGCTTCTAGAACTGTCCCTATCAGTTTCTTTCATCTGCTCTCAGTATTTTCTTCTTCCCTGTGGACAAGGAAACTCACTCAAAACTTCGACTAGTGAAAAACCTTCACCTCATCTGACTTGCATGTATCAGAACCTGAGATGAGGATTATCACAGTTTCAGCTTTCTGTCTACATAGAAGAAATTTAGCGGTTTCTTGGAGTTATGTTAAATAAAAGGTGGTGGCCACATGCAACCCACAGTTCTTCTGCTCCCAACTCGCTACACAAGGACATGCTTTACTACCAGCAGGAGTAATCATATCTCGATTTTTTTAAAAAAACACCTCTTCATCATCTTGTCTCAATACATGAACTCCAGCTGTGCTTATACAGGATATGTTCAAATACCAGGAAGACTTACTAACAGACTGACCATAGATATGGTCTTTCCTTTAATTAACTTCTTCCTCTGATTTTACATACCACCGTCAGAAAAAGATCATTCTATCTCAGTTCTTCTCTGCAGAAAAAAAAACACACCTATTTTCTGTTTTGCTTTTAAGTAAATTGACTGGATAAGGGCTTGGGAGACCATTTTCTCAAGGTTAATCATTAAAAACTTCTCAACGTCACCAGCTGCTGTAAGCTATGTGGGGGATTAGATCCTGGCCTAGGAAAAATCATGGATGTCTCCTGCAGAATAACCTCTCCTTCTGCATGTCACCTCTCAGAATATGCAAAATGGGCATAGAATGCCAAAATCTCTGCTGTTGTAATAGGCACAGCTCCACTGACTTTAATGAGATTTTGCATATTGATGTTAGTAAAAAGTTTGGCTCTCAGTGAATTCTGCCAGTACAGGCAGGAACTCTGGATACGGGGAGCTCCGTTTATTCCAAAGCCACACACAGAGAATGCAGATACTGTAAGGGCTGGTTGGCAAAGCACAGGTATGTAACACAGTTAAAAGACAACCATAACTCAAAGTGTGATAGTAAATCAGATACAAGACACACACCATGACCCCTCACAGTATAAATGTACAGTATGCAACACTTCTGCAAAACGATGATCTGCAAACTTTAGTAACATTGCACTATTTCCTCATGGCCCTGATGCAGAGCAGGAAATCTTACGTTCATAGGAGGAGAGGAGGAAGGGAAGGAGTGGAATTAATCTCTGCTTTTGAGATATTTCACATTAGCAGTCACTGGACAAGGTGGATCAATAACTTCAATATTGCACATTCCCTGCTCCTTGCCTCCCAGATTTGCCTCAAAATTATCTCAAATCTTCTGCCTCAATGTACATTGCGTCCTCAGGGACCAAGAACAAAGTAAAGTCTATTGCCATCCAGCTCCTATAATAAGCACTTATTGCCGACTCCTTTCCTTTTCTGGTGGCAGTTGTTGAGATACGAAAACTGCCAGAGGTAATTGGAAGTATGATGTACTGCTGAGCCTCACAGTGATCTAAGAGTAATTGAGAACAGCAGCATCATAGTCTTATTGTCTCTCTCCTGGTCTCTATAAATCCCAGCTTTTACTACCTTTGTTTTCATCATGCCAATCAAACACTTGATTGCCCAAGGAATAAATTACCAGATAAATCACTATTTGGAAGCATAGCTCTTTCTTTGACTGTGCCTTATTTCTTGTGACATTGTATCCATATTCTACAATACTACTAGGCAAGCTATTGAAGAAATAATCCAGATTTCTATGTTATGTCATATACGTAGACACTGGATATATCCATATACAGATGGATAGAACACTGTATTGCAGCAAGGAGAGCTAATTAACGTGGGGAAAATGGGGAGAAGGGAGAGGACAGTCTTCCTCAAAACTCAGCCTGGTATGATGAGAAAGCACTTTACTGTCAGCAAAGGTTACAAATGTTAGTATCATAACAGGCCTAGTGGAAGACATCATGGACTTGGTAGGATGCATGTGTGTGGTACACTGTAAATGCAGTACAGGAAAGTTGAAGCCAAAATACAATTTCAGGGAAATTTAATATCTAAATCTAAATGGACTGCAATAACTGCAATAACTTCAGAATCTTTTAATTCCCTCTGGGGGAACTAATTTTATCTGCTGTGTAAAAGGTGTCTCTAACAGTATTTAAAACATTCTTCTTGAGTAGTTATTAAACTTTCCACAGGCTGACACAAAGGCTGTTTTAAAACCCATTAGGATAAATATAAGAAACAGTCCTGAAAGTTAAGTATATAGGCTTTAAAACAAGTCCATGGGATCAGATGCTAGTGTACAACTGAGTGTTTAGTGTACTCTCTGTACCTGTTACAGCTGACTTGCAAGAAGACTGCAAAATCTACTACAAGTTAGAATAATACATGAAAGAGAAAATAAAGATTATTTTGCATCTGGGAATAAGAACACATATGTCTGATAGCAATAAGTGTGACTGATGTCTTGTATTTCTTGAAATACTTGGCTTTGTATATCAAACTGATCCATCAGCAAACTACTGTGCCTTTTACCTGGTATACTCCGTTTTTTAAATGTACCCTCTATGGAACAGTCTTCAGCTACTAGCCTGAGCATTTGCCTGGCTGTGGGAAGCTTGAGTTTCAATTCCCTCAGCTGAGATGGAGTTAAGTCAAGCCCCTTCTGTGGACCACTGCTTTAAAATGTGTGACTTTATGCAACATGTAGGTCCACCCTTGCAATTTAGAAAGCACTCGAGGCTTTCTGCAAGCACTTGAGACATGCTAAGATCATATCTAAAAAATTGAGTTCATTGAGGTACTTTGGTGCAGGAATACTTAGCTTTTGAATTTTAAAATGGAGGCGAGTATTTAGGCATTTTGTTCCATCAATACTAAATCCCTCTGGGCATGCAAAGAAACGGAACTTAAAGCTACTGAAGAAGAAGCAACCAGATATGTCCAAACACATGTTTTCATGACCCAGGATTGTACTCTGAGCATCAGGTTTGTACATATAAACCAATGGATGTGAGATGTCCATGACATTTTAGATATGTAGACAACTAAGTGTGGGTTTCTTGGATTGTTCCATTAAATCTAGCTGTCCCCGGATTGCACTGTTAGTACCTAAAGGGTACCTTGGATTTTATCCTTAGCAATTGACCTACATCTATGACTGAAACATAAACAGTGCATTGATTTTCAATCTAGTTTTTATGTCACCTAATTTATAAGGGAGGTATTTTAGCTGTTTGTTGGCTTTTTTTTTTAAGAGAAAAATTATGTGTTTCTAGGCTTCATAGTACTTTGCTTTCATCTTATGATGAAGCTGAGTGCCACATTCTCAGACAGTAATTATAGAGTACACAAGGATTTGAAATAATCAGAAGCATGTCCAAAAGTAAAAGTTAGGTACCATATTCATCTGTGATTTCTGCCTATGTGTCCTCACTCACTGTGATTCTGAAGGCATGCGGTGAAAGACATATAGGAAGGTTTATTAGAAAATCCTGTTTTTCTAGATCAAATCCAAAAGAGAATCTTGAAGTAAAATATAGGAAAAATTTGTGTGTGAAAAAGTGCGGAAAAGTAGGCCAACATTTTCAGTCTTTTCCTGGAACCACGACGAGATAATACCAAATATAAAAAAAAGAGATGGGGTATAAACTAGAAACCCTGACAGTCCCAAGAGTTTAAAGCTACTTGGCAAACAAGGCTGTTGAATGCTTGGAGATTTTTGGTGAAGCTGAACTCAAGGCAACTGCAATACAGGTATGTTTTTACTGTTAAACACTGGTATTTTGCTGGGACCAGCGTAATGGTTTTTGCCTAAAAGCACCACAAGCACAGCACAGTTGCATCTTGGTTTTGCGTGACGGAGCAGAGATGTCATGTGGAAAAAAAAAATATGCTCTAAAACTGATTTTCTACTGAAATGATCCATGTACCACCATAAAAATACCTCAAGACTTCTCATTTACTGAAGTGACAATTTTAAAAACTCTTGTATTTTCCCCATCAAAAAAGCCTTGACATACAGCCTGTTGAGTATAAAATCCCCCAGAATTGACTTGAAGGGCTCGATTCTCAGCCAGTGTATACACAGGCATAGTTCCCACAGCCTTCAGTCAAAGTCATGCTGATTTGTGGTAGGTAGCAATAGTTTTGTGGGTCTCAGTTCTGAAAGGATTTGAACATTTCTTGCTATGTGCCAGCAAGCATTTATGGCCTCACAGGTAGTGCTCCTGCAGGATGAGGCCCTTCAGGAGATGGTCCTGAGAGAGTGGTCCTGTTTGCTTCTTCTTCAGAAATCAGATTCTAGGAAAAGCTTGCTTTTTTCATCTTCTGATTTCCTTTTTTTCAGTCTTTGTTCCATACCATGACACACTTTGACCATCACTGAATAATCCCCAGAGCTGCTTCTGTTTCATCTTTAAGTGAAATAGGGTGTTTGGTTGCATTTCAGAGAATGTGTCATTTGATTCAACATCTTAATGCATTACCTCATACTTGCCCCATTCTCACCATATCTTGGGGCTTGTCACTTAGAAGTGACTCATTCATATTAAGGCATGAAGTGAATTTAAAATGCAGCAGGTATTCTCAGTCGATCCACATGTATCTGAGCAGTCAAGGACAACTATGGGAAAAGGTGACACTTATTTATTCGATGCCTGGAAAAAAGCTTGACAGCATTTGAGATTCTACCTCTTCTTTCTTTCAAGCTACATGGGAAAGAGACTTGAATGCTGTTGTAATCTTTATGTGGAAGAGGTCTAAAAATGGACATGACACTGTCTGTGCCCTCTGAGAGTTCTCCTGATCCACCATTCCTCTCTCTCAGTCTGAAAGGAGAATATGGATGATTTCAGCTAACAAATTCTCTGAAGAGGCACAGGCAATGCCCTTGAACTCTTCTGCCTGCTTCCTCATCACACTGAGGATCTCTTACTTGATCTCTTACACTAAAGGCCATGCTCATTGCATTGCTGGCATGAGGGCCTGCATCTGCTGGAATTGGTGTTTCATGGGTCTGGCCATGAACCTCTGATACGTGCTTGTTGGTGGCTTTGCTCAGTCCACTATTTCTACATGCTGTGAGTGAATCACGCTAAAGAAGCAATTCAGTTTGCTTTTCTCTTCGAGGCTTTTAGTGGGTATAAAATCAGACAGTGTGAGGTTTATGTGGATTTAAACTTTACTCTATACTAAGTAATCTGATCTGAAAAAGTGTTAAAAGCAACATTACATTGTCTAGACCTGTTTCAAAGGATTCTCAAATTCAGATTCTGATGGCAGAAACACTTGAGAATATTTAGCATAAACCTCATATTCAAATTTCTTGAATTAATAGTTTTTGCTTCTTGAATTCTATTTTTGCTTCTTGTTCAGCTAAAGCAGCTCAGTATTTTCCCATATCACTTTTCAACTATGGAAGAGACATATTCTTAACTAGATCTGATTCTGCTCCTTTATTTTATTGTCTCTAATGCAAACTTCAGGCAAGTAAGGTGTAAAATACACTGAACATACCTAGTGTTACCCTATATTTAAAGACAATGTGAAGAAGCAGTAGGTTTGTTTTAGAACGAGTAGCAATGAAGTATGCAATGACTTCCCAAGACAGACAACTTCCAGTCTCTTAAAATGTTTCTATTATTCACTTCTCCACTTAAACTGGAAGAATCCTTCTGTGCTTCTACATAAAATATCCAGGCTGGAACTTTGGAGAAATCATCATCCTAGTTTTTGTTCACTGCACATAAAATTTTTAATGGAGTACACTTTGTGATAGCTGCAATTAAGTTGTTATATAACATAACACATCTAAAGGCTTGCATTGAAATAAGACTTCTTCACCATAATACATTCATTTTACTTAATGACAACTTTTGCACTCTGATCTAACTATAGAATCCTAAACATCCTCTATTTGGTTTGGTTGGCAAGGCTGTGGTAGCAGTGGGGGCTACAGTGGTGGCTTCTCTGAGAAGTGGCTAGAAGTTTCCCCTGGTCCAACAGAGCCAATGCCAGTTGTCTCCAAGATAGACCCACTTCCGGCCAAGGCTGACCCCATCAACAATGGTGGTAGCACATTTGGGATAACACAGTTAAGGAGGGGGGAAAAAAAAGCAACCCTGTGCAACAGAAACTGCAGAAACTCCAGGAGAGAGAAGTAAGAGTATGTGAGAACAACAGCCCTGAAGACACCAAGTGAAGAAAAGAGAGAGGAAGCTCTCCAGGTGCCAGAGCAGAGATTCCCCTGCAGCCCATGGTGTGGCAGCTGTGCCCCTGCAGCCCATGGAGGTCCATGGGGGAGCAGAGATCCACCTGCACCCCAGGAAGGACCCCACACTGCAGCAGGTGAGTGTCCAAAGGAGGCTGTGACCCTGTGGGAAGCCCATGTTGGAGCAGGCTCCTGGCAGGACCTGCAGACCCGTGAAGAGAGAAGCCCGCACTGGAGCACGTTTGCTGACAGGACTTGTGACCCCCAGAGGGGACCCACACTGGAGCAGCCTGTTACTGAAGGACTGCAGTCCATGGAAGGGACCCTAACAGTTTGTGAAGAACTGCAGTGGGAAGGACTCACACTGGATAAGTTGATGGAGAAGGTCTCCCATAGAAGGGACCCCATGCTGGAGAAGGGGAAGAATGCGTATAATTTGATTCGTAATAAACTAAACTCATTTCCCCGAGCTGAGTCTGTTTTGGCTTTGACAGTAACTGGTGAGTGATCTCTCCCTGTCCTTATCTCGAACCACAAGCCTTTCCTTATAATCTGTCTTCCCTGTCCAGCTGAGTAGGGGAGTGATAGAGCAGCTTTCAGCCAGGGTCAACTCACCACAAACGTATTGGAATCACATCTAATTATGGAATCCTAAAAGAAACGCTTGTGTTTTTTCCAAGTACAACAAAAAGTGAGAAAAACATTTCAGCTAACCTGAAAATATTTCCTTAAAGGACCAAATTATGTAGATAATGCCAAAAAATAGTCAAATCGGAAAAAATGTGTCACACAAAAGAGAGGCAGCAGTTAGCTCTTAGTTCACTCAAACCAATGGATACTCCATCAGTGACCCCATGGGACCTTTTAGCTTAACAGGGAAAATCCTTTTAGTCCTTACCTGTACACTGGTAAGAGTGGTGTATTGATAAGCTTTGACTACCAGGTAATTGGCTTCTATATCTATTATGCCCAGGATCATGTACTTCCACCATCTCCTTTTCAAAATTGCCAGCAAATTCTCTTCTCCTGTGGTAATAAACAAGAAGAATTATGTAAGAGTTAGGTTTACAAGCCCAAAATATGTATCTGTTGAGAGAAGTTATCTAGATCTCTCACATTTACACTAAGCAGCTGAAAAGCGCCACTTATAAAGAGATACTGCAAGAAGGTGAAAGCTAACACACCCTATTTGTATAGCAGATATTAGAAAAGCCAGCCTGGCAAAGTAATATATCAGACAGACACTTCACTTAAGATGTAAACACCACCAAGAAAAACAAGTGCAGCTTGAGCAGACTGGATATATGTTCTCACTTTTAGTTTTTTATATATAGACACATATATGTATATACAAAATGTTAAATAATAGAGCGGTTTATAACATACATTTATACTTTCCATACACACTGGTAAATGTTGTGTGTTGCACACATGATGCAACAGGATTTTGCCAGAGTGGAAGATTGCCAGTATTTGTAAATAAAATGGTATAATAAAGCAGGAGAGTAACAGCATCACACTTGGGCCTCTTATAGATCCTCTTTCAAGGATGGCTATTCTGATCCTAGAGGTTCAAAGTATCAGACTTGTTTAGAGAAAGGCTGCACTGAGACAGCTTTTCTGTGACAGGTTGCTCTGCTCCCAGGATCGATTTCTGAGGTAGGCAGGTTCGCTGCCTTCTATGGGAACCCTGACAATCAACAGTACTTAATATCCACCATGTAAAGACTTACAGTACAATATAGCCTGCAGATCAAACCCACACCTTTCAAAAGGTCAAAGCATTCCTCATGCTAGGCTAGTGATTATTCCTGTTCACCATTCAAAAGAAAACAGCTTCCTAGTGAGGGTGGGCAAACCTGTAACTTATTTGCATTACAGTAAGCTCCAAACACGATGAGACACCACTGTGAAAGGGGACGGACTGTGACTGAACACAGTATGACTGGAGGTCTTTCAGAGTCTGTAGCTTAAAAAGGGATCTAAGTGGGGTCGACTTGTACTGCCAAGTACTAAAAACAGTATTTGAACTGTCTTGAAAGTTTTAAAGAAAACCCTACCATTTGGAGATTTGTTCATGTTGCCATAGCCTTTCTACATGCCTGTGGTCATCAAAATGAGTGGTGGAAAATACGGGAGAAATGGAACATTATTGTCAGTTCCCACCAAAACTTGCTCAGGCTTCCCAAGTCTCCTTCTTTTCCCTTCATAACAAGTGTGTTCACGCTCTTGTTCAAATAGGCCTAGTAATATATGGGCTGCCACAGCAGAAACAGCAGGCTCTCTATAGCACAGGTATTTCAGATCTTATAGATTCAAACACAGAAAAACAGATAATTACTTCAGAAGTTAATTCAGAAATCCTAGGTGTTAAATCTTAGCCCAGTTGGTGACTTGAATGGGTCCTGAACAAAGCACCTGAATGCCCTGAACAAAGCATCTGAATAATTTCATATTTTTTCATTAACAGATGCTCACATATACACACTTCCAGTGGGATATTATTAGACAGCAACCTAATTATTTGATGCAGTGATAATGACATCAAGTGCAAAACTGTCAACACTAAAAAGTCTTCCTTCCCTTTCCTCCTTCTCTTCCTTCCTTGCATCCCTCCCTTCTCTTCTTCTCTTTCTCTCTCTTTTTCTCAGTAAACACCAGAAAAATAGCAGAAACAAGGTGGTGAGTAAGCTAATATTTAAGACACTGAATACAGAGTAAGTTCATTCAATCATACCACACTTCCCTGTTATACCAACCAACAGGAGAACTCATGAGAAAGAAAATACCATCTTTCAGATGTGAATTATGCCTATGTCTATGTTCTTCTATGATAATCTAAGCATACATAAAGAGGAATACTTTGGATCTTGTTTTAAAATTTATTTAGGGAGGTATTTTCAAAAAAAACCTTTGAGATTAGATGTCCTAATTCCTACAAAAATCAGCGTAAACCACACAGATCCTTTACAAGTATTTAAACTAGATCTTAAATTTTTATGCTGCCCAGACAGTGCTTTTAAAACATCAACTGGAAAACATCAAAGGTGTGGTTAACATTTCAGAGTGATTTTTCATTTTAATTGTAAAGAGAAAGTTAAAAAAACAAAGACATCAAGCTGCAGTCTTTCTTTGAACAGTAAAAATCCCACCTAAATCTGTTTTTGTTACAGCAGGACCTTGATGGTACCTACAAAAGCAGAAAGAAGCAGCAGGTTCAAGAACTGCACTGGCAATAGGTTATCCTAGCAAGGACTATGGATACAACTTAAGGACTCTTGGTGCCTTTGGTTTGCCAGTGCTTTCTTCAATTTCCAACCACAGATCACTGTACTGCTCAGATGCGGCCAAATAAGTTAGCTTTAAAAATGAATGTACAGTTGTGACTTCAGGCTAATGGATACAGTTAGTGTTTCCAGGAATGGAAGTTAAATCTTCTACAATTTTAGCTGACATACACAGTTCTCTCTTTTGCTTTCTCAGTCCTTTCTTTGTCAATGACAAAAATTTAGGAACTTATCTTTGATATAGAGCTCTGAGATATTCCAAACTGCAAAAGATCTGTTTCAGCTGAGAAGGCTGGCTAGAGTAAAAAGCAACACCAAAATGAATTTATGCAGGCACTGTACAGTTCTGAAGAACATTGTTTAGCTTCACAGCAAGCGTCTTTGTTTTGCCCAGTAGAAAGCAGAATATGTACAGACATTCAGCATGACAGAAATAAACTAGAAAATTTATTCCTAGAAAAAATATCTTGTGCAGGAGATCCATCTTTTTCAGTGGAACACATTTCATCTTTGCTTCCACTCCCTTGCTGCATCTCCTGCCTGTTTGAGTGTAAGAAAGGTCTAGTTTCTGATCAGGGTCCCTCCATCCGCATTATTATTACTGTTTATCATCAGCATATCAGTTGTGGAGATCTACAAGCTTTAGCAAAACTGATGAACTCCAGTTGAGGGTGTATTTGAGCTGATCACAAGTGGTGTTCACCAGGGCTCAGTACTGGGGTCAGTTCTGTTTAATATGTTTATCACTAGTCTGGACAAGGGGATCAAGTGCACCCTCAGTCAGTTTGCAGACAAGACCAAGTTGAAAAAAGGTTGTAGCTGTAGTGAGATGGGGGTCGGTCTCTTCTCCCAGATAACAAGAGATAAGACAAGAGGAAATGGCCTCAAGTTGTGCCAGGAGAGGCTTAGATTGGTCATTTGGAAAAATTTCTTCATGGAAAGGGTTGCCAAGCATTGGAACAGGCTGCCCAGGGAAGTGGTGGAGTCCCATCCCTGGAGGGATTTAAACAATGTGCAGATGTGGCACTTAGAGACATGGTTTAGTGGTGGACTTGGCAGTGCTGGGTCAGTGGTTGGACTCAATGATTTTAAAGGTCTTTTCCAACCTTAACAATTCTATGATGCTACAAAATCAATACATTTTTAACATTGTTAATCTGGGGACTGGTATTTGTTAACTGCTCTCTATTTGCTTGGCACTGCCACCACAGTTCATAGAAGGGAATGAATCACTTTTAAAGGGGGAGACTTTCTGGGGAGATAGTCACAAGGAAGATTATCATCTGCAGTGATTGTTAATCCAATGCTATGGACAAAGCAAGAAAGAGGCAGGTGGAGTTCTGGTTTTGATATGTGAAATAAAGCCACCATATTCAAACATCCCACTTTTGCAAAAGTGATCCTGTAGAAGGCAACAGTGTAAGACAACCTGGAGACGGGGTGGAGCTGCCAGCAGCACAGGACTTCTGAAAGCAATCACAGATGGAAGGCATCCTTAGTGAATCAGATAACAAAGAGAAGTGAAATGGGAGTTAAGGAGATAAGTGGGAAGCCTTGACTTAACTCAGGAAGACTAAAAGGAGAAGGCAGAGAGAACCAAGAGCTTCATTCAAGGGCCTACATCCTGAACGGAAATAAACATTTCCTTTGCATAAAAAACAAGGAGGGGAACAAAACCATCACACTTAACTAAAAACAAAACAAAATGAGACAACCTGGAGGTTTTTTATTTCCCTTGATGACTACTCAAAGCAAACTAAGTCATGACTTCTGAGTTGTAAGCATTGTAGACCAGAAGGACCAGATGTAGATGCTTATATCTGAACTAGCTGGTAAGACATTTTAAAGCTTTTTTTTTTTTTTTTTAACCTGAATTGTTTAGAATGATATACTATGTTTTAAAATAAACATCTCTCCCACTGAAGGCCAAGGCAAGCGAGATTATGTCAGATCACATGTTTTTGTTATTATCACAATAGGTCTGTGACTAAGGCTTCCAGCCAGTCATATAAACAAATATTAAACCATAAGGTGTGCTGGTTAGCTTAAGGGCAACATTTCCAGTGAGGCAAAGAACATACTGATGTCAGTGAACATGCACTTAGGTGAGAGCACAGAGTAATGCCATCTGTCATCTTTTGATGGAGAACCCCTTTCAGAAAACAAACCCCTAAATTCTGTCAGTGCTTGAGCTTTTGAAAATGTGAGTCTTCATATTCTGTGTAATCCAAATGTAATGTAGATTTAAAAGCAAATTGCCTGTTGAGAATGTTTCAAGATTCAGAAGTCTAACATGCGGTTCCTCTCTTTGCTCTTTCTAGAATGATAGGTTTAAGTTTTACATTTTTTACTAATTTTGCAGTGAGACACACACTTAACAGTTATATACAGAGGAGTCCTCAGTGTTGGAAAAAAAGCTACAGCTTTGCATTTGCTGGCTCAAATTAAAAATCAACAAATAAGCTGCTTTGTAGAAGAGATGGTTTTACATCATGTAATAGGGATTTACCCCTGAGGGGGGTTACAAAATTAAAAATAAATTAGAGAGAAAATTAAAAGAGGCTTTAGCTGTGCAGTGTCTACCAAAAAAAATACATATACATGTGCAAAAACCTTTTCACATTCACCCACACAGTGGCAGAGGTACAATAAAAAATCCCAACACCCATTAAGACAGCAAATTCCCAATTAATTGTGTACGGGCTTGACACACAGGTAGAATAACAGCACTACTAGACCAGAAAATAAGCATATTGCTTCTCTTTCATCCACTGCAGTCTCTCTCTTTTAATTCAGATGACAACTTGCTATTTAGATCAAGATCATCAAAGGAGCTGTGCTCTCCTTACACTTTACACAGTTTAGCAGAGATATCTAAATAAGTGCAGGAGTCTTGCAAGGGGGAAGCCAGCCTGGAGAGCAAGGGCTGCCAGGCATGGTGGCCCTTCCCAGCCTCTCACGGAAGTGCCAGAGTCAAGTGCTATGTGGCAAAGAAGCAAAAGTCTCACAGAGGATGAAGATTATACCAGGATTTATTTATTACCTCATTTGTTTGAAAAAGAATTAAAAATCAAGATTACAGGACAATTGTTTATATTTCATTTTCACCCATTATAGTGAGTCTAGCAAATACACCAGTACCTTCACCAATACCAGCATTGCTTCTCTACAGACTTTGTAGTCATCCAGTCCTGCTGCAGCGCCAGGGGAAGGAGACAGTCAAATGGGGCATTGTCATGTAGGGGGAACACAGACCTCTGTAGCCAAAAAGTATCACATGGTTGAACAATAAAACTTTGCTTGGCCAAGTTGCTGGTTCAGGAGACTGAAAGTCTGTTGTAGAAGGCTTTCAGCTTTCCACAAAAGCTCAAAAGAACTGTCCCTCTTCTGTGTGACTTTAAATTCTCTGCCCCAAAAAGGTTTTTTACTTCCTCATATCCACCTCTATTACTGATTACTACTTTATGGTAATACTGTTGCCTAAAGGCAAAACACCCCCACTGCTTAATTATTTACACAATAGAGAAAATGTTCTCTTACAGGAATGCTCCTCCAGCATTGTACCATGAGGCTGCAGGGCTTCCTGCTGTGTGTGCTGAAGCAAACCTGCAACAGGTGGTGCTGCTGTGCAGGGACTCAGGAGGAGAAGGCAGAAAAACCTCCCTGGGGGCGAGCTACACCGTGGCAATTTGTTGTCATCTTCTTAAAAAGTAGAATTTACTTACCAGTCACAGTACTTAACAGTATTTATCAGTTTTGAAGGGGTTCTATTTATTTTCATCGTCTGTTTCAGCTCTGTTGTCTTCAATGTTTACCTACTATACTAACATTCATTTGGCTGGCACTCCATAAAAATGTACTTTATATAACCTTTGATCTCCAGATTATCACAGGAGTAACGAAAAATGAAGGTAACGTTTGTATCCCTTCTGTCTGCTACTTCTGGCATTTTAATCGTCCTCTTTTTTATAGTATACTGAGCCTATTAATATGACATAACAGCTTTCCAGTTAGTAAATTATAAGCTCATCTAAAGTGCTTAGACTTGTTATTTCCTTTTAGATATTTTGCAGATCAGTCTGTTTTGAGCCTGGATGTAAATCATAATAGTTGAAGTCAGATCTAGGAATTTGAACATGCATTTTCACAAAACATGAAAGGATTAATTTCTGGTGCCTGGACTTTGATCCAGCCTAAGCTCTGTGGTCAAATCTGATTATATTCAGATGTCTTCTTAGTTCATGAGATTACTGGTCATATAATTGAGTTTTAGGGGTAAATTACAACTAAAACTGCACAAATAAAGTAGTTGGTGATTTTACTCATGTCTCAGTTTCTCTCCTGCCTGCCTGCTACATTACACACAGTTTTTCCCTTGGTGGCAGACACAATGCTGGGTGTTACTGCCATGGGTTACTGCAAGGAACAGTCCATGTCAAGAATCGTGTAAGACCCGAAGAAAGCTTGGAACAGTGTACTGTTTCAAGAAACAGACCTCCAAACTCCCAGCCCTTTAAAATGTCAAGATAAAAGACACTGTGATGTTTCCAGTACACAATTTTTTCATTCAAGTTGGTTTATCTCCCAGACTAAACTTAGGTAAGCACCTGTCCTAAAATGGCAGACTGTGTCCTGGGAGAAGCACTTGCACCTCTGTAATGGAGAGAGACACGAGCACACTGAGAAGCTGGAGCCTTCCCTCAGACCTGAGATTTGATTATGTCTTTCTGCATGAAATCTTCAAAAATGATTTCTGTTCTACCGTACTCTCAGATTTAAGTTACTTCTGAGCTTATACTGTAGTCTGCCAGCTTTTGGAGTTAAATCTGACTCACTCTAATACAGAACTACTTCCAAACATGCTGTTGGACAGATTATCATTATAGGTTGCTTCTAACTGAAATATTCTTCCCTTGCCTTGCCTTTTTTCTTTCCTATCCTGTTCTAAAACAATCCTACTCATTTTAGTCTGTAAGCTTTGCAGTCAGGCTCTTTTTCATTGCTTATCCTATTTTATCTAGTATGAAGCTACTTACAGCAATACAAAGGTTTTCAGAAGAAAAAGAAATCTCATTTTCAAATTGACTAGAGTATTAGTCAAATTCAAGAAATATGTATGTATCTCTGTATATAATTTATAAATGTATAATTTGCATGAATAATTTATCCTTCCCAGTATTCTTGGGCATGTTAATCATATTCACATGACTTATTTAAAATCAAATAATCTTAAAAGAAATAATGTTCATTGTTTAAGGCACAGGAATCAGTGAGGTGCATGAGTTTGCTTTTTTTTTTTTTTGCCTTTCATCGACTCATAACAAAAAGTTGGTCCAGCTACCTCCCTACTCTGTGACATTTTTTTCCCCACAGACATATATGAATAATGAATTATCTACTTGTTATTCATGATTCCTGTAAATTTTATTCCCCAAAGCATGAGATTTGACTGAGATAGCAAAAAAAAAAAAAAGACACAATGCAAATTGTCATTGCTATTAACCATCCATAGATAAAGCAGACCCAACTGCAGCTGAATGTTGATGCTTGTCTTTAAAAGACAGCACGAAAAGAATAAGGAAGCCAAGGAGTGTGTATCTTTCTCTACTCCCCATCAGTAATGTTTGAACACACTGATCCAATTTAAATTTAATCTGGCAGAGGGCAAAGATATTACTTCCTACAGATTTATTGTGAGTAGTTAACTGAGCAGAAGAGAGAAAACCTAACATTGACACCACCAAGTATAGCTTGGAGGTACACACACTACTTAATAGACACCAGAGTCTGAACTCTGCATCTTCTTATACACCAGCTCATTCAACACAAGCCATAAATCCCTAAGATATGAGGCAGTGCCGGTTCTTGGAGCTCACCAAATTACTACCCAATAGCAGAGGCTGGCATGAAATACAAGCAATGACTAAGATGGTAGTACTACTAAGAGGAAAAGGCTCTGGGTGAATAACTGAAAATGGGAGTATTGTCCCTTGTGATACATACACACTCCACCACTGTGAAAATTCTTGTTAGTTTAGCAACAAATTAATTAACATTTAAAAGGGCATTTTAAAGTAGAGTAAGATGGGAAGCTGATGCTAAAGAAGCAGAATTAAAACTTCACCTGGAGTCAGTAGTGTAAACCAAAAATATGTGAAATCCTAATACCCAGCACTATTTCATGTCGTTGCCCAGGGCCAAGGGGAAAGCTGAAGAGTTCCATATACATTAGGGCTGGCTGGCTCAAGATAAATATGACTTCATGGATTCTCCATGATCTCTAGAGGTATATCAGTATTCTTCTGTCTTAAAAGTCTGCAAACTTGCACTAAATCCTCTTGGAGTATCTTTGTGGTACAGCCATGGGAAAAGCTAGGAGAGTCATCCACCTTCTGGAACTTTCTTCATACCACTGCAACGGGGGTTGAACTGCAATGAAGTTTGCTAAACTTCCAAATGAAACATTAAATATTATCCCTGGAGGAATATAAAAACTTTGGGAACTTCTCATCATCTTGGTGAAAAGCCTCCCATCAGAACAACCACAGATTATTCAAGAAGTGCCACTAATTACACATGAAGCAGAAAATGTATGAGCTGCCACTCGTTAAAGCAATTGTGAGGCCAGTCCAGGTCTCCAAGGTGACCAACAGCAGAGGCCCAAGAGAAGCATGCAAGACACACCAACCCATTGTGGCTTCTTCATTGTTGGCCACAGCACGAGCACCCTGTTTTATGCATGGCAGTAATTCCAAAAGGCATGAGTAAACCCAGTTAAGAATAGAGAAAATGGGCACGTAAAAATATGTGAAACACAATGGCTTCAAATAACACCCAGAGCTAGGGCATTCGGTAATTTGCCCATTTCATGATTCTTTCAGGAGTCATACACACCAGAAATATTAATCAAAACTACTCAAAAAACCCACTGTTTATATCCTTTGCAGCATGACTACTGGAGTATGTTACCAAAGGCATAAAATATAACTTGAAACATACTAATTAATGGACATTAAGTCATCACATAGGTACTCTGTCAACTAGATATCTATGGGCAATTCTGCAGAACAAACTGGCTATTCGTTACCACATAATCCTGAATGAGTTACCCAGAAAGACCACTAAGATTAGACACAATGCCAGATATATTTTTCGATGACAAGTTGATTGGAGCAGGTGCTATTTTGTCACATACCTGTTGTGTCCCTAAAACAACAGGGTCTCAATGTGATGTCTGCAGATTTAGCAGCATTACTGTCAGTTAAACAAATCACTCTCATACATCCATATATCTACATAAAGGAGCAAGCAATCTGGGAGGCAACAGGAACGATACAGAGCAGCCCTCCCTCCTGTTTAGTCACTGGGCTGCACTTTTTGCCTCTGGAGCTGGCAGAACTGGGCTAAAAAACTTTGCAAGGGGGTCAAGTCTGTAGCATTTCTGACAAGAAAAATACAAAATTTGCATTATTCAAACTCTATAAAAAGACAATTCTCAGGTTTATGAAACACATCTAACAGGTGCATAGTCAGAGCATCAATTTTTGTGTATTTTTTTGCCATCTTTCACAAGCGTCGTGGTCAGGACCAGCACTTCAGTGCAGTCATACCCAGAAAGGTGGCGAGTTGTGAAAGTTGATGCAATACAGTTCAGGCATTGTTTTGCTCTAGATAGAACATTAAATGCTAATTAAATGCTCAGTGTGTACCAGTTTACTGTAAGTAAATTGGTCAAAGCAGCTTTGTATCAGGGACTGAACCTCACCTGATCTTGTTTTTGAACGAAATAATGACTGGAATACAAAGTGAAAATCAAGACCTATAGACAAAGAAAATGTGTCCCTGCCTAGTGTAGTCTTGAAGTCTGAAAAATACAGAATCTAATTACTGTAGCTGTGCAACTGAAATAATGAGGAGATTGAGAGTAGTACTGATAAGCAGTTAAATGATATGCTTAGCAAGCTCGAGGTCTGCAGTCCTCTAAAAGTCTGACAAAAGAGTATCTGCAGTGTCATGTACAAATGTAGAGATATTCCATCAGTGCTCTTATAACCTGAATTATGCATCTATTGCTACTGATGACTGGAGATTGGGCACATGCTTAAGGTATTGAAAGTATAATTAACTGACAATAACATGTATTATCTTTCCATGGAGGAAAGTGATAGCTAATAAAAATGATAGAGAAATCCAGGATCTCATCAAATACATACAATAAAGTGGAGTTTAGATCCTCAGGTATCATATAGCAGGAGAGCTAATGCCAATGTGCTGCTGCTTAAGCAATGAAAGACTAGTATTACACTTGCTACTCGCTATCCTACTGTAATAAGAGAAACTCCAGTAATTCATCCAGAAACTGAACTGTGCATCTTGAAAAAAACCCCAAAACCTAAACACAGTTTTAGGAAGAGCTGGTTTTAGAGGCAGAATCTGGAGCCAGCACATGAGCTGGTACTTCCCAGAAAGGTGGTCTGGTATCCCCATTGGGGTCCAGTCCCAGAAGAGCTAGCTGGTTTGGGAAGGCAAAAAGAGAGCAGTGGAGGAGGCAGCTGCTGGAAGAAGCAGCCAACACCCCCATTTTTGCTTCAAGATAAATGCAAGTAGATCATAATGATATATTAAGATAACTCCTGAAATAATCGGCACTTATCTGTCATCTCTGGAAATCTCCGTCACTTTCTGCACACTGTTCTGTAACGCGTGCTACTGACTCATACAGTGCTCAGCAGGGTGCATCGAAATTCCCACTTCTCCTCACCAAGAATTCCATAGAATGTGCACCTGAAAACACTGAGGAGAGGCATGAAAACTGGACAAAGCAGCTGTGAGTAATGACTGCTCCTCACTTGATCCCAGCTAATCGCCACAAAGCTTTAAACATCTCCAGCAATAAAAAAAGCAGTGATACTCGCAATGAGCAACCTTACTATAAAAAGTGGTTCCTTCAAATGAATCCTAATTTGTAAGCAAATTGCCGAATACCTCACTGGCATTTATCTGACCGTCTTGCTGTGTTTTACAGGTATTGACACAGTGGCATTTTCACACCACTGAGAAGCAGAACCTAACTAGATATATGACAGATTCATTTATAGGAGAGGAAATATTAACTTATTAGGAAGATATTCTGGCTGATAACTGTAACATTGATTTCTGTAATGTGAAACTGAAGGGCTAGAATAAGAGGAACTTGCATCATGTGCAATTAACATCCAAGCAGAAATTCATCAACTGATGAGGTAGCCAAACATTAACGCATGAATTATGATCACATATCACAACTACAGGATCTCCCCTTACACATCCAGCTGGTTACTTACATCTTAACAAAACATTTAGCATCTTGCCATCTATCATTTTATTCAGGAGGACATCTTTCTGTGTTTGCAAGCATGCATATCTGACTCAGAAACTCCTGATATCCTTTGACATCAATCCAGTTTTGCAAGAGTCATCATTTTTCTCACTTTTCCTCATTCCACAGTTGAAGCCCAGGGGCAGTTCTGTCATGCAACAACTGTTCAGCACATGAAAGAAGGGAGTCAATGTACCCTCCCAGCACATGTTGGTGATAAAAGCAACAGAGCACTGAGGGCTCCAAATCACACAGAGAGCATTTTTTATATTCCATATGAGACTGTTGTACTGATGCATCCACTGCTGAGCAATGCATTGGCACAATGCTTCAAGAATGGAAACGATCCCAAAAGTAGCGGTCACCTTACCAATCCTGTCTCTCAGAAAACTCATCAGCACAGGCAGAATGAAGGTATATTACACAAGATCAGGCAGCCAGAAAGCCAGAAAGTCTGTCTAACCTCCTCGGAGAAAAGATGTTACTGTGTGGAAGACTCAAACTTCATCATAAAGGCCATGATGTTTAAGTACGAAATCTTGTTTGTCAGCAACAATAAAACACCTGCTGTGAGAAATGTATAATAATAAGCTTTCAGGAAATGTAGTTCATAAAATAACTCTCATAAAACACTGGGTGGCATCTAGCATTAAGAAGACTTTCTTATAAAAAAAACTGGATGAAATCTTTTTAGGGAAAACAATTCATAGGTGATGAACCTGCACATAAACATGAAGGTAAAAGGAGGTAGCAAGTGCTATTGAGCCCTGAACTATAGAAGGGAAAGCTCAGGGTTCTGTAACCCCATCAAAGAAGAATGAAGGTGCAACTGAACATCCCATAACTATTCCCATTCTTTGATACTAAAATACACATTCACAAATTTTTAAAATTATGACCTTAATTTTCTGCAGCCTTGTGCCCAGTAAGGGTAATCTGGGTCAGGAGTAATTATACCTGCTCTGTGCAGTGTGGCAATGGCCTCACAAAGTGCACAACAGCAGAGTCAGGACTGTCTGTGATGTGGGAGCAGCACTGGCTGTCTCCAGCTTACATCTTCTATAGTGAAATGTATTTCTGTGTGAAGGTTCAGCCCTTTCAGCCACCTTTAGTGCTGACAGTAAGACAAGCTATATATATAAAACGTGAACAGAGGTTTCAGGTTAAATTTGGGCAGGGCAGCCCAGGCAAATTAATTAGATCCTTTGGGATGTTCACACAGTTGCGAAAAAAATGGCAAACACCAGGCTGAGCTCTTATGAAATTCGGAAGAAATTAATGTTTGATGGCATAAAATTCAACATGCCAGACAGATGTCAAAGGAGGAGGGAGAGAATGAAAGTAGCACTTAGACATATGCATTCATCTGTTAAAACAGATGCAGTACCTGTATAGGAAGGGTTGCTTATCTACTTTGCTAGAGGTGACATTAGGCTTATGGAAGAAGCAGAAATATCCCACAAAGATCTGGGAACCACTACAGTTTATAGGCTGGTCATGAGATCTCTACCAATCCCCCAGCAAGTACTGCTGCTGACTAACCACAAGTGCACCAGTAGAAGTTCGAAAAGACATTCCTTTTATTTTGTTTTCCTTCCCTCCATTTCTCTCCTTCACCATTAAGATTTTCATGGAAAACCACAGCCAGCCTTTCCATGGTCTTACAGAATAGATCAATTTATTATTCTGCTCTTTACCATCTTCTATGCATAAGTAGTAACACACATATATTCTCAGTAATTTCAGCCTGGCAATATTCAGCATTTGCATAGAAGATCTTTGCTACTCCTACGTGAGCTAGAAGACAACTCCAATGGGATGATTTAGGCCTGTTTGTGAGGTTAATAACAATTTGTTTTGGTTTTAGGTATATAGATTTACCTTTGTTTTCTAGATAGAAATAAGCAACAAGGCATTTTTAGTTCAAAACAAGGAAATCATCAGTGCTGTCTTGTGCTGTGACAGCAAAAGACTAGAGAGCTCTCCTGACAACCTGTCTCTCTTTTGGTCTCTCCTTATGCCTTGATCTATTTAATGTTGCTGAAGAGGAATGCATAATATTTAGGCATAAAAATACACAATTCCTCCTTCAGGAGATGATGTTGGATAGAACAGGCTAGTACAATTCATCCATATGATACATACATCACCTTTACAATTGTATCCAACACAGGCATCATCCTGGAAAAATAGCTTTAAACAATCAAAGAAGCAAACAAGATCCTCCAGTATGTAGGTTCAGGAAAGCATATGCTAACAGATGAAGAAGCTGTACATAAACATGCATGCTGCAACCATAACCCACCCAGATTTATGTCCCAGAACTTACATGCCACACAAATGATGTCATATGCATATATTCCCTTGTACACTAGCTCAGTCAAGATATTGAACCATCTACTGCCAAATGCTGGGTTTCTTAAATGCACAAGATCAATAATAACTATTCAGGTCTGCTGTGATCTGTCTTACACATCTCTTGTAAAAAATTCTTGCTTCAAAATAAATGACTGCATTTATAATTGCTTACTAGTTTACATAATTTTCAAAAAGGAAAGGCTAATAAAATCTCCCTGGGATTCAAACTTCTGCATCAATTTCACCAGTCAAAAAGCAATGAAATGTGCTTAGACAAAATGAACACTTTTTATGAAAATGGATTAGTACCTCCACTGAGAAGAACATGTAAACATTTTTGCACTAGAATTGTGATATATTTGTTTTACAAGTTTGAAGTTTCATTTTGATTTTTAGTTAGTTAATTTTTTATGGTTTTATTATTTACATACTTTTTAATAATTTCATAGAAGGTCAGGGGAAGCAATGTGAACTGATGGACTCATGGTTTGATACCTGTGACATAAAACCTATCAACAGAACAGTTGAAATACTTAGTATTTTTATGACATGATTTTTAAAAAAATAAATCCAATAAATAGAGACTGATTTCACGAAGAAGATAAACTTCTCTCAAGATGTATCAAAATAAACTAAAATGAAATAAAATAATATTGCAACTAATCATTAATCATGACAAACAGAGTATATTCTGAGATGTAGCTTTACGTTCTTAGCTTTGAAGCTTTGTTGCTTCAAACCTTCAGCCTTTCAGCATGCAGTCCTCTGTCAGAGGAAATGGCTAAAGCGGATGGATGGATGGATGAACGGATGGAAGGCTTCACCTGGTCAGGAAGGATATAATTCACACATTATTCTTTACGAACTTATAGATATCAAATCTATCTTTACCTATTGCAAGTATAGTGTTAGGTAAGGAATTTAGACTAAATGTTGGAAAGGAGCCTCTTCTGAAAGAGGGTTTGATACCAACAGGCCTTTAACAGCTCTTGCAATTAGAGTATTTTGTGAGCTGGAAACAGACATGCAGATGTTTCCAAGTGTTTGTTTCATTTCCAGTCTGGAAAATTCCAGCATTCAAATGTAAAATGCCCCTCAAAATAATTACACTCTCTCCTTTTTCCCATTCACCTTGCACAGTATTCTCCCCCTTTGTACTTTTTTCCCTACATGCCCACTGCAGCTTTACCTTTGCCTTTCCAATCTATTTTCCTAGATTCAAATGTGAATGTGTCCCACACTCACATGCCTTGCCTGCAGCAAATTGAGGTTAGCACCTTCCACCATGCCACCATTTGACTGTTTAGCAAGCAGCACCAGCCTTGAGCCAGACTTTTTACCTTCTGTGTCAGGAGCTGGCACATGCCTTTATGGTCATGCTCATGAAGTCAGCAGATTTATCTGCCTCCAACAGAAAAGAGCAGAGCTGTCTACGCCAGCTTCTACAAGAAAAGCAGAATCCCCCCTTGCTTCTGAAAGGGAAAAGTTGCCACCAAACTTCTCATTCAAGGGACTAACTGCCACAAATTCCTCCTGGCAGAGTGCACACCGTACATTCACATGGTTTCATGCAAATATTTATTTTTCTCCTAGTCCCCTCTAAAATAATTTCAGATCTGATTGCCTCATTCTGCAACAGAAGAGAGCAGGAATTATACTGAGCTCTAGTTTGTATTAACACTAAATATGGATAATGTTGCACATAATGTGATTACTTCATCTGATCCCCTACATGCTATACAGGTACACACACAAACAAGAGTGATATGGCACAGTTATTCATCCAAAGGAAACAAGCACAGACTGTTTCAATTTCAGTACTTCCATAATTCTAACTCTCACCTAGTGGATTTGAATAGTTTAGTTTCTGTTTTTCTCTTTTCCTCTAAGGACTGGCTGTGCCAGAGCTGTAGCTTCTCTTGGCCAGTGTTCATCTGAGTAGCTGCAGTCGGGACACAGGGAGGAACGGGTGTGTATGTACCTCCATGTGCATGCACCTATGGCTTAGCACAAGCATACTGCTGGTGAGGGAGCTCTTCACACATAAAGCTGAGGGTGTCTTCACATTTGGTCCTTTTCTAGCCTCCTGCAACAACACTCATGTACTTCTGTAGCACATGTCCATGCAGCCCAGAAGAAGAGATAGACCATACTCATTATCTTTTACTTCTCTGAGGCTCTTCCTGTTGCTGCTCCCTCCTGTCTCCCTCTTTCCTGTCCTCATTGCATGCAGCTGATCCTCTCTCTTCTGACACTTGACAAAAATCCAGGACCCTTACCAAAACTAAAGAGAAAAATAAAGTTTTCCAACCAGCAGAAGTCAAGTGGATGTGACTCTGAGCAACCTGATATAACTGAAGATGTCCCTGCTCATTGCAGGGGGGTTGGACTGGATGGCCTTTAAAGGTCCATTTCAACCAAAACTATTCTATGATTCTTTGATTCTAAATTACTCAGCTACTCATAATATCCTCAGCACCTGGAGCACCACAAAGACTTTGTCTAGCTCTGTCACCCCTATCTTGCTCACCAGTGCTGCTGCTCTTGAAAGCCAGAGAAAGATAACTCTCAGCACCAACAATAAACACACCATAAAAATTAGGACTTTGGTATGTAATTTTAAGAGCTGCTTTACTGATATACGTATTCACACCCTTCTCACTGCAAAACACCAATAGATGCCTAAAGAGCAAGATACAAGACCGGACGATCACTTCCATCATGGAAGTGATCACTTCCATCACAAGATGGATGGATCACTTCCATCACAAAATGGATGGATCACTTCCATCACAAAGCCTGCCTCTCCTTTGTCTGTAAAAGAGAAAACGTATGCCAAAAAAGAAACTACAAGACTAAGAAGTCCAGTTGGGACTGGACTTAGGAGCATCAAGGGGGAGGGAAAACTCCTGCATAACCATGAAAGCACCCAAATGCTAACCCAGCATGCCTTTTTATTCTTTGCATTTCTATTTCAGCAAAAGTCAGTGAGTTTTTCTTTTCCCTTAATTGCTGTTTCATGCTGTAGTATAAAAACCTGGAAACCTGAAGTTTCACACCTAAACTTTATTTAGATGGGAGTGAAAGGAGGTGAAGGATAGCATCTGTGATCTGAAAGGTGACTGGAGTGGTAATTATACAGAGAGAACTGCAGAACAAAATTTTAAACACCACAGCATATTAGTACTACTGCCTTCAGCTGAACCATACTAAAGCTTCATCATATGAGATGAATGCAAGCTTTCCTATCTAACTATCTGTGTTTTGAAACTATGCTTTTCTTGAGGCCAGTCCGGACATGAGGAAATTGAGCAAGGGGGAGCCCCAATTCCCAGGCTTCTGGTTCAAAAAGTAAAGATTGCTTGTTATAAGGGTCTGAGAAATCTTGATTGGGAAAATGTATGTAATGAAATGTCCTGCTAGGTGAATTTCTCACCTCATCTGTCTTCTAAATATTTGAAAAAAAATTTTCAATTTTCCCTTTTGCATCTCCTTGTGCAACAGCTGTCCCTGTGGAAATGTGTCCTTCCTGACTTTCATCAGTGGCTGTCTGAAAAGGCCTGAAGCCTTTCAGTTACCCAGGGTTTGAAAAGCTTTTCTTCTATCTCCTGCAACATGTGGAGCTTCTGATACCAAGTTGTCAGCCTAGTGCATACTCTGACAAATGTTTGCCTGTCTACTGGAGCTGCCTGGCTCCATGCCCTCCTGTTGACTACCCCTCCCACCCCTTCCTTGATTTTATTAATGACACTTCAAGACATGCTCTGTTCTCATATGCATGTTTAATTCCTCCTCCTTTGTCGAACAAGGCAGCTCATGAGCACTCGCACTGGCATTCCCTGAGCTCTCATTTCTTGTCCACCTCCATGCCTAGCACTCCAACATAAGGCAGAGACTGAGAAAGGGAAAAAGTACCTTCCCAAATACAGCTATGCCTGCTCTATAGTTTTACCTTCTGTGTACCTCCTTGACCATCAGCCTAAGCACCAAGGTGCAATTTAGATGAACTATTGTAATTTATGCCTGAGCTGCCGCTTAGCTGCTCATCAGAGCTCTAACCATAACAGTCATATTTAAGTTAGGAAAAGACTGTGATGAGTCTGTTAGCTTCCCTTAATAACATCTTTCAAAAACAGCAGTGATAGTGCTCCAGAAAAACCTTTTGTACTTCAAATTCTCATCAGCTCTATCAGTCCTAAGAGCATTAGCCAAGGTTTAAGCAGTTCATCATCTCTATTACATTCATTTACATGCTAGTGGGCTTGACACTGGATAATAAGGGCTTATTAAGCAATACTTCATTTTTTGATCTGGTAAATTTGCTACAGGCCTTCTTCTTAAGTTATTACCTTTTTTTTTTTTTTTTCTTCTTCTTCGTATAGCTTACAACAGCACAGATTTTTGAATGTAAAACATTGATCTTTAAGTTATTATACTTCCTGCTCTGGTTGCCCTGACCAAAGACTTCCTCTCCAATAATGGAAGGACCTTCTATTTCCTTCAGAGGTAGTATGAAAGCTATTGTACATAGGCACCATTTACTGGATCACAGACATCAATTGTATTTCTAGTGTTCTGTCTATTATCACCAAACAAACACAGAAAACTGGCAGTTGGACCAGAAATGATCCCAGGACATGGTTTCCCACTAGGATCTGCACCCATGTATGGTCCAATTTAGCAGCATGAAGTCACCACGACACATGGGTCCCTTCTCAAAAGTGTTCATCTGAACACTTAGAAAAGTCTGTGATATGCTTGTTGTTTACCATCTGCCTTCACTGGGCAGGTGGGCTCATGCTGTGGCCATCGCCAGTATTTGGGAGTACTAAAGGCAGTTGTTTAGGCTCTGGTTTAGGCATATGGCTGATATTTACTTCTCAAGATCAATAACCTAGTAACTATGGAGAAGACAGTTAGCAGCTTCCCTTTGTGTTTTATGGAAAAAGAAACTTATTTTAACATCACTGTAATTATCGTAAAACCTTTCTGTAAAATGCACACCAGTGTATTTATTGAAGACAGGCCATTTATCTAGCTAAATCAGCAAAATTAAAATGCTAGCTTTTACTAAATAAATATATACAGAAATATATACCCCTGGGCAGGGGTATTAATTATTTTTTCTGCTATTAGCCTGTGGTGCCATGTGTGTGACCAAGAAGAGACTTCTGTCCTTCTGCAGGACACTGTATTAATTTATCTGAGTTTTAAGATCACAGAACCAGCACTACTGTCTGTTCCCCATCTTTCAAGAATATGAGCTCTCACAAAGCAGAAGTGGAGCAGAGCTGCCAGATGTGTATGCTGAGCAGAAAAACCTTCTGTGTCATGAGACTGGGATTCAGCAAGGTGCTTGGCCACGACGACAAGCATATGATCAGTCAAGTATGCAGCTAACAAGAAGCCACATATTTTCAAATACCACCAGCACTATTTTACTCATGAATGGCTGGAAGATAAAGTATAATTAAGCACATATACAAGCAACCATGACAATTATTGTCTCTGTACTACAACTTTTTACACTGAAAGCAGATCTTGCAATGCAGCGAAGGATTTCTTAACCGAATAACTTCCCAATGGCCTTAACAGCATTAAGAGGAATACCAAGATTAATGGCAGCTAAAAAACACACTTAAATCTTGTCCAGGCAGAAGCGGGCCTTTCTCCAGAGCTGAACCATTCAGCAGTGTTGCCCATGACAGTAAAGGTGCATGCTCCCTTTCAGTAGCTATGTGCAGGACTGTGTGAATATGGATTAACAGCAAGTTGTGATAATTTAAAATTTATTTGTTACTTCAGTCACAAAAATCTTCCTCCGTTTTCCCTGAGATGTTCTGATCGATGCTGTGCTACAGCTGGGTAGTAGCTCACTCACTTACAAAGTAATTTTACTGGTGTTTGGCAGATTAACGCAAGGCAAAAGCAGAAATTAAGATATTACCTTTTTCTGTTTCCCTAATATGGCTGCATATGTAGCCTGGATTAAAATGCACAGCACACTGATGTTGTACATGGATAAATATGGAGGGAGAGACCTAAAATAAGACCAAGGGTCTCTCACACTGGTGTTCTGATGCTTGTATCACAGAGATGTGTGTGGGGAAGGAAAGTAGGCTTTTGAGGCACCTTCATCCTCTTTTCCTACAGGAATGTTTGAAGGAAATAGGAAAGTGATCCCACACTGCTTACATGCTAGAATATAAAACTGAATGGGGGAGAAAATTATCTATCCTTTATGTTTCTCTTTTGCAGACAAGAATTAAAAATACATCTAGAATATTTCACATTTGGAATGGTCCTGCTAAAAAAATAAAGGCAAACTAATTGCATCTGCTAGGTCAAGCTTCCCATCCCCCATCGCTGAAAATCACCAACCCAAATATCACTTGTCTGTGTTGGTTCTCACAGAAGGCAAACTGTATGTTACTTCCCAGTGTCCATACACTTCTGCAGCTTCTAAATAGCTGACTCCCCCAAATGGCTGTTGGCCAGATTTTGGTTCTCTTCCAGCACCGAAAGGCAGAGGGTAGGAGATGTCCTGCTGCTACTCTCCTTTCATTTAGAAAATGGAAAGGTTGTCTGGCTGCCAACTTGTCAGTGCAAATAAGTCCCCTCTGCAGACCTTATCAGATGAATCCCAATGTGAAAACTTTTTACATATGAATTGCATTGCAAGGAAGGCTTGACTTTTTTTCAGAACAAAACAAAGGAAGTGAAAAAGTAAAGAACCTGCACAGAAAGGTCACTTCAAAGGAACAAAAGTCCACACGGCTTCTTTCTCCTGTTCTGTTTTTTATTTTTTCACAACTGGCTTGCCAGCATCTTCCTGCTGCTCCCCTAACTGTAGCGGGCTTAGTCACCACAAGCCTCATCAGTGCACGATTAATTACTCCTGTTAATCAAAGCTGAAAGGCTGAAGGAACTACAGTGCCCAGCAGATCAGTAATGGAAGATCTTACTCCCATCAGCGCCAGAAGTCCACCAACAGACTAGTTAAGCAAAGACATGACCAGCTCACAGCTATCAGATTTTCAGCAGCCTAGGCAGGATGGCCAGCTGAACGGAGTGTCAGTCTGCAGGAGAAGCATGCTTATCCTGGAGAATCACCAGCACTGCAAATGGTAGCCAAGACTGTGGTTACATTAAATCAGTATTGCTAGTTACATGATTAAATATTAATTTAAGATATAAAAAGGGAGTGTCCTTCTGGTTCTGCCAGAGACAGCTTGTGTAATCACACCAAAGCATTTCATTTCAGTTCCTCTCAAATTCCCATCTGTAAAACAGATAATAATATTGCAAACCATCCACTTATGCGAGCTTGTCTCACTGGGCAGGCTCCCTGGGCACCTCTCATACTACAGCCTTGTGGAGACCGGAACCTCGAGAAGCCACTGTCATGTTACCGATGAAGAAACATAGCATGGAAAGGTCACACAGCTTGTGCTGAAGCTCTAGGGCTAAAAGTGCGAAAGGATAGATTGGAGTTCTTTAGGTAAATTTTTTTGTCTTCAAATCTGCTGACTGTGAAAAGCACTGTTCACCTCCACTGAAAAGAGCTGTTGAGACAGACGCCGAAATGGTATTAGCTCTCTTTGAGGATTCACAGAGCTGAGGGAATGCAGTGCAAAGATGGGTGACAATGTCAAAAACAAACCATGCAGGACCACACTTATTTCTGTCTCAGGGAAAGGAGTGTTATGGGCAGGAGAGGCACCAGGTGTCACATTTACAGATCTCAGTGGCTCCTGCTATCTTTACACTCTGCTACCACTCTTCCAACACCTGTCTTTGGCAGTGCAGCAGGGAGGGGCCAGGGAAGCCAGCGAAGAAGGGGCTACAGCCCAAGCTAAACTCTAATCCAGTGCAGCACGTCCAGCCTCACTCACTTCATGTTTTGTGGCTTCTTCATTAATGCTTGAAGAACACTGACCTTCAAACAGGTATGCAAACCAATAAAACTACTTGCAGTAGTTGAATCAGAGCACCCTGAAGCAAGACCAGGCCATTAGAGAAGG
>JAYRBT010000114.1:65602937-65623245 GCA_036023395.1 Myiotriccus ornatus
AAAAATTCGGCACGGGAGAGACTGTACTGCAAAGAAGGCATCTTCTTGCTGTGCTAGGAAGCAGTAGATACAAGTAACAAAGTACGGGGAAACTCTTTTCATGCGAAAGTTCTGCATTCAAACCTGTACTGCCTTAAAGCCCTCTTATTAAACACTATTTTGCCTGAGCCGTGCTACGTGTTTTACAGCTCAGGATGTGAAGGACTATATTGTGCATGATTTTCTTACATTACATTATATAAATCTGCACTAATACAGAAGTCAAAGTGTTTCACAGTATTATTTGAATAGGCTTCTCTGTATTTCAGATATACTTACATTCTCTGTCTTTTAGATTATGACATAATAATTTATTTTTGAATAAGGTAGTCCCAGTTTCTTGGTCAAGCAAGCACTTTTAACATCCATTACCAAAAAATGCACTTACTTAAAAAAAAATTTTAGTATTTATCTGTTGGTGGGCAATATTTCTTAAATGCCTATGATCTAAATTTTAAGTGGGGATAACCATTTTTATTGTTTTCATCTCAGAGAGCCTTAACTGATGAGACAGCTGTGAATGGAGCCTTTCCACAGAACCTTATGTTAAGCCAAGTACGTCCAATAAGCCACTACACAAATGAACAGAAAATGCCTTTTCTCTGTGCTCATAAAAATTCATAGTATATTAAGCAGTTATCCTACAGCCAAACTCCAAAAAGTAGCTGCCAAACTGCAAACCCCTAATAATCCTAAAGGGGAGTTTCAGAATATTCTTTGCAATGCAAATATGGATGAACAATAAGTCAATAACAACTGTCTTTTGGAGCCTGTCCCTTCCTGATTGTAACTATATCACACCTGGTTCAACTACAGCAAATGCTTTCACAGAATACCTGTCTGAGAAACACAGCTGGCTTTAATAAGCATTTTGTTTTGGAAAACTTAAATAGGCTGCTCTATTTTGCTCTTCATTTAATTTCCTCTCCTACATTACTTCTTATCTCTCAGCTTAGAGTAACTGCATCCCATAAGAACATCATGGTAGAAGTGACTGTCTCTCTCTCAACCATAATTTGTTGACTTTTGTATTAGAGCGCACCAGGAAACTCCCCAAGATGTGCTTAAAAGCAATTAGGGTATTGGCTATATTGGGAAGCCCTGAGGGTTTACAAGCTCTCTTAGTATGAGGCCAATTTATGGATGCTTAAGTTGTAATGAAGCAGAAAATGTATAGAAAAATAAATAATCTAAAAATATTTAAGCCTCTGGAGCATGCCTCAAGATGAGAAAATTTCTGACATATTTTCCAAGTAGCAGAGTAGTCTATGATTTAATAATAGGCTTGTTTTTTGAGAAACACTAAAAACTACTTTAAAATTAAACGATCCCATGTAAAAGCCAAAAAGCAGGACTATATTAAGAGAAAATAGCAAGGGACTAAACCCTCTATCCAGCACAGAACCAACACTCCATAAGAGCTGCAAAACTCTAGGTAACAGACACGAAGGCCAAAATTTGATCTTTAGACAAAAAAAGTCCAACAAAATCTCATTAAATTCTCAGGCACTGAAAGAGCTTGAATGGTAGACATCACTGTAAAGGAAGAGATGGCGCTAACCGCAAGTATCCAGGAAATACAATGAAGTCAGAAGTTCAACTTTCCGTTACAAATTCTGCTGTGGTGATACTGGTTACGATGCTCAGAAGAATAGCAGCATTGTTGGCAAACATATTTATGTTTTGAATTTGGCTTTCTAAGTTTTTTTGACACAAGAAACAAATCATGCTGAAGAAACGATGCTTGTAAGAAACATGTATTAGCAGTTTTACATACCCAAACAACAGATTGGGGGGTTCTAAAAGGCCCTCAAGAGAAGAAGATACCCAGCACAAGGAGTATTGAGAAAGCATTTATGTAACTAAGTAGTAACCTTGAAAGTCAGAAATCTAAAAGATAGTGACTATGTTTTTTGATGTTAATGTTTATCAAAACCTTGTGCAAAATACTGTAAAGATGGCACTCTTTAATATAACAGAAATTGAATTTTCACACAGATCTGAGTTGTTTTTTCCCCAGGATAGTCCTGAGGGATCTGTGTTAGAAACTACTAAATAAATGGCCAAAGACGAAAGTCAGCTTCTGTAGAGGGACGGTGCTGCCACTTGAACTGCAACTGGGGGTGCTGTTCAGGGTTGGTGTAACAGACTGGGTAATTTTCTGCTTCTTGCCTTCCACTTCGTTTAAAACATGCTTTTAATTTCCTTTCAAATTGAGTGATCAGTAGAGACTTCTTTTTCCTCCCTATTGCATTTAGATTATTAATGTGGGAAGAATGCCCAAGTCATTGACAATACACAGTCATTCTAGGCCACTTAATTAAATTTCGTTTTATTCTGGTTGGATGATGAATACTGACCAATTTGCTTGCAGTTAGCTCCTGGCCTATTTCACTCCTTTCAAATACTTGCTCACTAGTGCAGTGAGTCTTCTTTTGGCCAATAACACTACAAGGAAATATTCCATTTTATTTTTGTGAATACCCTGTTCTCACCTAGGTTAAACAACAGAATTGATACTGGACCAGCTGATTTGCACTAGAGAACCAGAACCAGCAGGAAATATCATTAGATGGTGGTGTACAATGTTAGAGATGTGGAATGATGCACAACCGGAGTAGCCATCCAGAGCCCTCTCCACAGGGCACAGAACAAACCTAGCAACATGTTGCATTCCTTAAATGTGTGACATTTCTCCTCTCTACTCAAGAAGGTAATGTGAATTAAAAACAAAATGCATCTTCTCTAAAATGTTGCTCTATTTATAGACTAATATTAATTCTATAAACTGGTACAAAACAAAGGGCAGTAAGAAGCTCATTTGTAAAATCTACTATTGAGAACATTGTAATACACCTTTGATTGGCAGAAATGGTCCCCAAACTCTCTGAATCCACTTCTTTCTTGCTGTTGGTTGCCTAGTTTACACCTGAACTAGCACAGAAGTGAGCAGAGTCAGATTATAGAACGTGAGAGAAGAATGTGAGATTTACAATCATATTTTGCATTAGAGAACCCTCTAAGGAGAGCATGGAAATAAGTACCCAAGCAGAGGAAATGCTGTAGTATCCCCCACTTTTGTTCACAAATAGCACTCACTAGAGAGACTAAAACGCTAGGGTTTATACAGTGCCCTCAAGCGTTATTACTTATTATCATTTATATGATTACAAGTTGTGTTCGCGGCAATAAAATAAGGCTAAGCTCGGGTAGTACTAATAGCCAACTAATTACACTGCTATAAAATGTTTATAGGTGGTATAAATTTCAATATTATTACTACCATGGCATGACACTCACATGCTTTGTCTAAAAGGAAGGTGTTAGAAAGCCAACCTCCATGTGCGCTATTCTGGCTCTAATTCATACACAATTAGTGAAGACAACAGGATATAAGACCACTCCCACCTGGCTGTAGGACCAATTTAAATCAAGTTTAATCCTGCAGCTACAGCAGAAAAGCATTATTACTTCAGATTCCTGTTTAGAGATGGAAAGGATCAAAAGGGTTTTTCCTCATTTTTATGGTCACTTAAAATTCCACCAGTGTTCCTTCAGCTGTGCCCAACCTTGTCAGACATCAAGAGCAATCTGAGATATTCAACTGGAAAATTAAAAGCTCTCTAATCTTCTACTTTTGAATTTCCTCTTATTAATAAAGAGACATGACCCTACTTTTATCTAGACTTGGAAATGGCAGAAGATCCACTTAGGCAGGATACACACCAGCTTTAATGATATTGCTTTGTAGAATACTTCACAGGTTCTTGGTCATATTACAGATAAATTTAGAAATGTAAGAATGATGCTGTTTTGTGATAGCAAATAAAGAAATCTTCCAAAAAATTATTGCAGCTCCTTGAGTAGAAGTAGGCAGTTGAAGGGAAAATATCATGGATCTGAATCTCCAAATTTCTATAGGGTATAAGAAAGAATGATCTGAATTCATTCAACACTGCTTTATCTCCTTTATCAAAACAGAGCTGCAAAAAGTGAAAAACTGGATAGTTGCTGTTTCATCAGCAGGGGAAGGAATCTTCTACAAGCTAGTTAGAGTTGCCAGTGGGGCATTTGAACCAAGCAGAAAGTGTGAAATGCAGGCATGGGAGTACCTCTCGATCAGGTGTCTTTTCTTGCATGTTACCACAGCAACTGAGCTTTCTAATGTGATGGATTTAACCAGGCAACTGGGAACAGCAGGGAAGGGGGAGCTGCTCACTTACTGGAGCCAGAAGACAAAAGGCAGTCTGCCAAGGCCAGACAGAAAAATATTGATGGTGATCATTCAGAATCAGGAAATGAGGATTCACTGTTACTGGAGGAACACACTGCCACATACTGTTGCTGAGTGGGAGGGTGAGATGGTAAAATCATTACAGCTGGTTTTAGAATGAACAACTGGGGCCACTGCTGGGGCATCAGGCCACCAAGCCGGAAAGGGATCTTTTAAATTGGATTGGAAGCGTCTATCACCCAGTCCATAGCCACACCTATGTTACCCCTTGCAAGACTAAAGCTTCAAGACCTATAAGGTCTTCTGATACTGGATTCCAGCTGGAGTGCTGTGTGACCCATAGTAGTCACTTAGGAAATCATAACTGCTTTAGTATGTTCCAAGGAGTTTGTTTTACAAGATAACTGTGAAAAGTTGCAAATAGCATCTTACCTTCCTTGATATTCTGTACCTGCTGCCAGCAGACTTTCTTTCTTTTACAAGTGGAGGGAGCAGATAGCCATAACACCACACAAGCAGGCTGTGTGCTTTTGGTGGCATGGGACAGCTCTGCACTCTGCACTCAGGCTCTACACTTTGTTATACTTCTAAGAGCTTGGACCAGTGGGCAAACTGCATGCATTAGGCATAACATCAGGAGCACTGTTTAGTCTTTTCACTGGTTTGTCATCATTTTATCTTCCTATGGCCAAAAAGAGCACAGGCAAATGTAGTCTCCTCTTCAGAGTAGCAACTAAATCAATCAGGCATGCACCATTCTCAGTACAGCCAACCACAGACATTCAAAAATTTCTTCGAATGAGCTCTCATTCAAAATTTGAGAAAGAGCTTACAGAATCTCATTATGCTGAACATACTAAACTTGGCATTAAAAGAAGAAATTGAGATTCTGTGTTTGAACACTTTTCTTTGCCACCATGTAAGAAACATACTTCTTATAAAACTCAGGGGAGGTATTTTCAGTTGACAAAATTAAATGAGGTTTTTCATACAAAAGCAGGTACGTATTTATTACCATGAATCTCTTTACAACAGTGTTCTATAAAAGTTGGCAGCATCGTTCCATGCAAAGCACAATATCTGGCAGTTCGCTTCACTGCCTCTGGTGATTTTCTTTCCTGTCCACAGCAGAGAAACAAGAATAAGATTATCCTTTAAACAACTTGTTCAGTGTTAAACACTGAATCAAAGCTAGAAATAGGATTTTGACACTTTAAATGTGTTGTGTAATGTATTTGAACATATGGGGTCTAGAATAAAATAGCTTTTAAAGGCACTCAGGTACCACAGTAATGGATGGATGGACAGACAGATAATTTGTGTGCTTCTGATCTGATTTACTGCCTTGCAGAAACCTGTGTTGTACAGCACTGAATCTGCAAATTCCCTAAGGCTCTCTGCTTGACTGAACTCTAGCCACAAGGGGCATACCTTTCCAACATAACTTCATTGGTTTTATTTCCATGGCAGCAGCTATGAAAAGGTTATCCTGCTCAGATTAACTGCACCAATATTTGTGATGAAATGTTTAATCATCAAATCCCTATAAGATACTATTCATATTTACTGTAATTCAGAAAGATAGAAATGCAAATTTGTATGCGTTACTAGAGCACATAGCTCAAAAGCTGATCAGAATCATCTCTGTTAATAAAATGTCTGACTTCAAAATAGTCTGTTTTCTCAAAATTCATCTACATGAAAAATTCTCATTACAGCTTAAAAATAAATCAAATCCTTTTGAAATTTCATTGAACTTCTCTCTGTATTTTAGACATGGAGATAATCCATTACTGCCATAGTGAAAATGCAACTCTCTGACAGAAAAAATCTTGTCCCACAATGAAGGTACTTTTCCTTTTTCTCTTTCTCTATAGTACCCATTTCTCCTCTATACTTTTGATTGTTTCAGACAAAGGCCCTGAGAATGACCTCATGATTTGGTCTTATTGTATCATTTCTTTTGATAACAGCACGCCTTATACCACCCACTACTGCTGCTTTGATGTTCATTTCATTTCTTCTCCTAAAAATAGCAACTAAGTTTTATCCTTATGAAACTGCATTAGAATAAAAATTGTTCCTAACACATTAACATGGATTAAGTGCAAAAGAAACTAATGCCTAACTCGGAATCAAATGCATCATTTGAGGATACTTTCTAAGATGTAATCAGTTGAGAAGCATTTTCCATCTATAGGTAATATTTGGAATAATTTATAAAAATGCTTATAGGATAAGACAGGGAAGCAGAGAGTGGAGCCTAACACAAATGAAAGGACTCTGTAAACAAAGGAAATCAGAAACAAGAAGAGAAACGAACCTTTGGACGGCACCCATAGTAGCATGCGCAGCCTAAAGATTATTTTGGTATGACAAGAAAAAATGGGATCAGTAGGGAATTCCTCTGATCACAGATGCAACACAGGGCTCTCAAATTACCCAGAGGATGAGAACTGCTGTTCTCCAGGCATGCTGACTCACTCAGCTTTCTGCAAGCCTACATCAGTGTTTTGGTCTCAGTTCCCACAGCTCATTACAGCTTTGTTTCCTTGATTTACATGTCTGTTTGTCTGTTCAGGCAAACTCTTCACAGATTTCTTTGTATGCAATCTCCAAATTTTTCCAGAAGGCTACAGAAAGATCATATCATATTTATGTTCTGAACTTAAAATAAAAAATCAATTTGTGCTGCACTTCGGTTTTTTTCCAGGTTCAACCAAATCCTAAACCTTAAGTCCACATTCAAACTCGTGGCCATGTCTATTTCAGCCTTAATTTCATTTTGTCTTTTCAACTGGAACCGGCCAAGGTTAAAAGACAATTTTTCCCTGTACAATTGTTCCTCGAGGGAGTCAAGGAGTTAGAAGGGCGTGCCATCGACTCTTGTCCTTAAACCAAGCTACTGCCAAAACTCCACAAATCTGCACTTTGGATAGGGTTGGTCTGACCAAACCTGACTGTCCAAACAGCCAGCCACCATGTAACCATCTGGAGACCGTGCCATCAGCAAATTCAGGCATCCAGAGCGCAAAGTATCACAGCCTGTGCCTGCTTGTTGGGCCTGACAGAGGCAAGTCACAGATATATCATGGAACCAGATTTCTACTTCCACATGTTGGAACCAAAATCCTTTTTTGCTCCTCTTGGTCATCTCACCACTGGAAACAGGGCTGTTCAGAGCATTTACAAGAGGTGATCACTGAGCAGTGTCACTTTGTGACTCCAGTGCCATCCTAAGTTGGGAAAACCAGTTCCTCAGGAAATACTCTTTGAGGAACTGTTTCATTTAAGTGCTCCTGTCTGCAGTCCCTTTCCACAGCAGTTCCCTCACAGAGTCCTTTTGTCAACAAAACTAACAAAACCAGAGTTCCAGCAGTGATATTTCAAATCCTTTCTGCAGTGACACATGGCTAATTGAGTATCACTTTCCCATGCTGCAAACACTTGACAGCCAGAGGGGAAGAATGACCTAAGGCAGGTCTAGAGGAGATATCTGGGCAGTATCAGTGGAAACACTTCTGTGTTTTCTTTACTCAGAAGAAAATGCTGACTGCAGTCTTTGGGATGCCTCTATGGTGACTGTGCAGCTCTGCCACACACCTATTGGCTTGGTGCCTAGGGCACAGCAAATGGTCCAATAGAGCAAAAATAATCCTCTTGTTAAGGATGCTCCTGGTGTGCAAGGGTAGTTTTCAAAGTGAATATACGTGTTTCCTGAGCCTCCTCACCTTGAGGATGTCTGACAACTTTCCTTAAAACTCCTTCTCTGACCATGTCTCCCTGAAACTTCACCAAACACAATTTCTCATGTTAATATTTTCCTTATGTACTTTTCTAATACCAGTTTTTAAAAATAGTTGGTGATTGCCGACGTGGTGGTTCAACTCTGTCACAAAGTGCCCTCTGCAAGTCTAACTTAGGAGGTCTTTTCATTTTTTATGATCATATATGTATCACTAGTTAACATAATTTTGGAAAAAAAGTGAAGAAAAACCATTTCTCACTATCATTTAAAGCTCTGAAATACTTACTGTCAGTGTACCTATCAGAATACTTATTGTCCTTGCTTTGAAGTTAGCAATATTAATAGGTAATAAAATTAATTTGTAATGAAGAAATTTAGTTTACTAAATTCCGCAAAGGGGAATGCTTTATCCCTGAATGCCACTTTGCAGCTAAATTATTAATATGGGATATGATTTTCAGTTGAAAATCACTATCAGTAATTGGTTCATAATTCTACACAGAAGATATAAATTTTGACTTCTACAACTAATTAATTCAAACCTAATAAATAGTAAGCTTTGTCTGTGAGAGTGCAAAAGGCAATGACAAACATCACTGTTATTGATCCTATCACCTGCTACTTCCTAAATTCTACAGCTTTTTAGACCTGCCAATAATCTCTCTCTCTCAATACCCATGTTTTTGTGAAAAATTCTTCTTCTTTTAAATGTTGCTTGAATCTATAACCAATTTGTCAAGTCCATTACATACTACTCTGTACGCAACAAATTAAATCCATAAAACATTAAACAGAACTCAAGAAAGAACAATACAAAAGCAACAGTGCAAAATAGTAATAATATGATATACAATTTTTTTGGGAAGAAACAAGCAGTTTATCTCTCAGTATTGTCATTAACAGAAGATAGACTGTTCCCTCATCAAAGTACGATTAATGGAAATTATCTTATAATAATTACAGTGAGAAAGAAACAAAAGCTTCATCAAATTCATGGAAAGAAATGCCTCTGTAACGCATATGACAGAGACCGCTGACAATTAATTTCCATTTTTATATAACTGTTCAAAATATTACGAAACAAGGAGATGACATTTTGTCAGGTTACTGACAAAATCTGAAATATTGAACTAAAAAACCCAAGTATTTTATGAAAAAAATGAGAAGAAAAGTTGATAGAACCTGACAATTTGCAGTAAGCAGCTTCCAATAAGGAGTGAGTTGCTGCTGTAACAGAAACAGGTGGGCATGTAACAGAAATTGAAGGCAACTGTGAAACTTTTAAGCATAAAGATCCTGTGTCATTTTGAAAGATGTGATTTTCTTTCTTGTGTCAGTTGCCTTGTGTTTATTTGACTGTTTAACTTGGAATTTCAGGCGCACATACTTATTAACATCTATTTAAATGCTTGTTGTCTACATATGCTTAGAAATAACTATTGATAGAAAGCTCTTAGCACTTGTCTACACAAGTTCATTGACACAGCACCTCTACATTTTAGACACCCTCCTCTTCCCATGGAAAGGGCTATGACTCTTTTCACTGCTTGACAAATGAAACAAGCACCTTGCTTTTAAATCAAGACTGTTTTCACAGAGATGATTTTAAAGAGAAACTCATCAGCCATAAATATGACATGCCTTCAGGCAGCTTTAGGCATGGATACAATCTTTATAGACAGAGACAATGAAATACAACCTATGTAGGAAATGAGTCAGCTCTGCTAGAAATGTTTCTATTGTCAAGGCATAGTAATGGCGCAGTTCTTTCACAGACATTCTGGGAGCTCTTCCTTGCAATCATCCACTTCTGTTAATAGAAATGTAAACACACACAAGAGGAAGTAGTTACATACACGTGCCCAAACTTCCGTGTTGCCTTATCTTATATTTATCTCAGTGGGCTGCATAATGAAAAGGTGAGCATGCTCTTTATTTTGAAAAAGGATGCTATTCAGCAGTCATTATATTATTGGGAAAAAATACTATTGTAAATACCACAGTCATTTGTCTTCTTAAAGGCAGGTTGTTCTGAGATATGACTTGAATTCTCACACCTCGAAACAGCAACACATTTCTTTTCTGCAGTGTGCCATATCCTTTAGAGAAAAAAGAACCCTACTTTCTTTTTTATTGATTTTATTTTGCTCCATACTTCAGAGATATATTCTTCTGATAAAAAACACACTCTTTCATGTTTTCTAAGCAAATAACAATAGAAGAAACAAACACATTCAAAATCCTCACTAAATTAAAAGTGTCTGTATTCCCACATTTCTAATACTTCATACATGAGAGAAAAAGAGGTGGGTTTGAGGATGCAGATCTCACATCATCATGCACAGCAGATCCACAAGTATTCCCAAATATTATTATCCATGCAATTTCAATGTTACAACTACAGTGTGGGGAGAAATGTTGAGAAAAGTTTCTGTTCAGTAACTTCCAGTGATTATTACTTTCCTTATACATCCTCAAGAGAGTCCCACAAAGAGAGACAGTCTGGTGTAGGTATAGGAAAATACCACTGGGAAGAGGAACATGCCACTTAGGACATGACAGTGATATATGCCAATCATGCTATCATCTAAACAGGAACTAAAATATCCAGGCATATGCTTTTTGATATGCATATGCTTTGTGCTTGTCCCTTGACATGATTTCTCCACCTTGCCCACCTGACAGTCTGTGGTTCCTCATGCATCAGCGTTCAGGACTGCACCACGATAGGACCATTTCCAGCCTCCACTTAAGGTGCTTCTCATTCAGACTTAGTACTGTGAAGCTGCCTCTGTAACTTCAGCTCCTGCCAACCCACCACTCCGTCATCTACCTGGTTTTCTTAGAAAGCACTCAACCCAGTGATCTCAACCCAGTGAGTGATGGCTGCCTGGTTCAATGACTAAGTTCATTCAGACCTCTTATCTTCAGCTTTAGCAGGAACCCCTTCCCAACATGCATTCCTATAACATCAGGTTTGGCTCAGTCATGAGAGCATCAGAAATTCACTGGAGTCCTTCAAGTGTTTTTGCTGCTCTCTTCAGTTTTGAAATACAGTCTTAACACAAAACATATTTTGTCTTAAGACAAAATTTAACCCATGATTTCAGCACATTGTGGCAAAAGACTCCATAGGGTCCTTTCATCAGTGTCCACGCAGTCAGGAATTTACCTCCATGCTTGGAAAGAGCTCACTGGCAACTTGGTTCCCATGGAAAGCATGGCAAGTTTCTGTCCACTTTATGGCATTTGATCTCTTTGAATTGTTGTAAAAGCTGAGTGGACATGGGATGTTTCTGGCTATACCATGGCCTATTTCTTATTATATGTCTGTCCAAATGATCATGAAGCCTAGTTCAGGAAGAGATAAAGTTCACGGGGATCTTGAGGTGATAAGCAATACAAAATAATACTGAAAATAAATTCTACTGATAATACATAATTGGCATTTTTTATATGTATGCATGTATATAATTAGAGGAGTATGCATGATAAAACTCCATGAATGCAAACCACCTCAGGTCCTTTTATATTTTCCTTTTAAAAAGGAAACAAACCTCCTACATTTCAAACATAGGAAATAATCCACTAATTGTTCTTTCTCTACACCAAGCAGCTGAAATCTTAAGGTGACACTCAAAGGTATATTCAAACCAAAGATTTCAAATAGCAATGAAAACAAACAGCATATATTACAATTTATGGTCATGAACATGCACCTCCTTCACTTATATCACCAATGATGCAAATAAGTGCACATCCACTTTACTAAAACAGTGACAATCTACCCCTACTCCAGGGTATTAAAACCTCCCTTAGATTAATCAAAACAAAGCCAACTATCAGATCGCAGACAGATAATCAGAGAAGCATGGACAAAAAATATTATGTAAACATTCTAGTAGCTGCGCAGAAGCAAGTTAATGAATATTTAACTCAGAAAAGGCACAGATGCATTATTTTCCTTTGAAACCTTATTTGTTATATTTCTGTAACAGTTACAAAAATATCCCTGTGAATTGACTGTCACTGTCAAATAACTGAAAACTAAAGAATAAGTGCTCCTTTGAGATATGCAAATGGTCTCTCCCTCCCCTGTGTATTTGGAGTGCTCACTATTACTGTCAGAAAAGAACTCCCACCTTCCCCTCAAAGATTCCTCCTCTCATCAGGGAAAAATTTGCAAGAAATGGAGGAGGCTGCTAGACAGAACATACTATCCTTCACCTTTTTTCTTTAACGTTAAATCAAGAAAAATAATGTAGGGGAAGTTCTAACATAGCTGGTTGCTAAAGACCTTGAGCTGCTCTATTCTGCAGTGACTTGGGTCTAAAGCATCCTCAACGTTTGTGAAGCAGTGTTGCAGCCAAAGGGAGACCTAAGCTAACAGGTGAGTCCCCAGGTCCCTGCACCCCAAGCATCTTCCAGAAGTGACTTGGTGCTCCCACCCATGCTTGGCAGCTTATGAGCAGAAGGGAGAGCACACAGCACAGCTGCAGCTTTTATACTGAGTGCTACATTTATAAACACCCTTCCAGATGAAGCTGCTATTATTATAGCACTATCATCCAGAAATGCAACAGGAGTTCAAACCAACCATATGCCAATAGCTAACAGTTCAGCCAAACATAAATGAAAAAATATGCTTACACAATGATAGATAAACTTATAGGATATTTGTACATTTTTGCCTGAAAGATGTGCTTAGCTGTAACAGCAATTATATGGATTACTTTGGTAATAATGGACATGAAAGAAAAGAAAATCACTGCTTGTGTTAGGACCAAGTGTCAGCCAGAAGAATAATTTGAAAACAGAGCTTTATGTTACTAGCATAACTTTTTATTCTCTTGATTCTTGTTGTCTCATAGTCCTTTATTTTAGAAAAGGTAGTACTTTCAAACCTTCAGAAGGGATGGTCTTCACAGGGACTTTGCTGCAAGTCTTATGTACAGTTTACAACTGGGCTCTGCAAAATGGGATGATACGGAGCCCTTGACTTAATGAAAACTTAGGAAGTCAATCCAGTTCACTGCAGGGACCACTTTGTTCTTTCATTATGATTCTTTTTAATGAGAAAGGCAATCTCAAGGATAAACTCTATTCCTCTGAATTTTTACACTAATTACATACAAAGCACCATTTTGGCAGAGTGGGACTTATCTCCTTCAGGCAATACAGTTATCATCTTGTAACCACACTTCAAATCTCCTGTATGAACAGTGAAGCTACGTGTGCTGAATGTGGATCCTGCTACCCTGGCTAGCTGTTTGAATTGATGAATGTTTAAATATTCAATAAATCACAGAGAAATACTGATACTGCATGAAGTGGCAGAGACAACCCTTGCATTCTGCTTACAGCTGTAGGATCAAGAGTACACTATTTTATCAGAACCATTAACTTTCCTCATTGAAGTGGGAAGGGATGGTTGGTTTTGCAACCAGTACTTGAGATGTTTATGTATTAAGAAGTGTCAGACCCATATACTAACATTACAAAGGACAGGTATCCCTTAACTGTACAAAAAATAAAATGTTTGTGATTCAGCTCACATCCTTAAGAGGCAATTTATTATTTGACATACTGTGCGGCAATCCAGGCTAGATAGGGAGCTTCTTTACCTTCAAATAAAATTACTGAGAGCAATATTCTTCCTCATGCAATACTCTGATACTGTGGACTAAATTTCAAAGCTCGGTATGTGCTCACTGCCATGGTACCTGAGCAAATCCAGGACCATACCCTACAATACCTTGCTTTCCACATGGTCAAAAGCCTTGATTCTTTTACTTGCAACAGTTGTGCCCCTATCTGAATCTGTGGTACAAATATATGTAATGGCAGCTGCAGAGATGGGGACAAAAAACAAGCAGCCAAGATGCACGAGTGGTTCAAACTGCATTTCCTCAGAGCTTCCTTGAGCCTGCCCACTCAGCCTTCTAGGGATGAGGCTTATCTTCTGAAACAGGAACTCACAGACTTGTGTTCAGATTAGCACTGTGTTTGAAGGGCTGGCAGGGCTCCTGGAAAAGTGAGAAGGGAGACAGCTTTCCAGGCTCAGCCACAAAATCTAAATCCTGATTCAAACATAAATGCTTGCAAATATATGTTAAAGATTTGCACCAAGTCTCAGATTTAGGTGCTGGCATCACTAAGAAAAGCATAACAGTATAAAACACCACACTGTGAAGTTTTTTTGATTCTGCTAAATTCCACTACTACCTGTGATGTTGCACTTGTGAGCTGAGTAACTATATTGTTTCCCATATTATCACATCTGTGGTACCTGTTTATGCACTTACTGGCATGGAATGACCACATCTGGCTAAATATTGCTAAAATGAATGAACATTTACCTCCAGGGTAAAACTGCCTTTTTCTCAAGTAGTATATTCAGTATAGACATTGCCTCACAGCAATGATAAGGCATCTTGATGCAAACATGGTTCATCACCAGGACGCTGGCCAGCCTAAAGCTCAGCATCCCTTTCACACTCACTGCACTTAGTGCCTGTAAGGTTTGCTCTCATAAAATATGCACCAATCTTTGAACCATGGTGCAATTCTGAATGCTGTGTCTAGAAGGTACTGGTTGAGGGTATAAACCTGGCAGCCAGAAAGATGACTGGGTCTGAGCTTCCTGAAGTGAGAGTGACCTGAACTGCCCAATTTGAATCTTCCAGGGACTTTTTTACAAAGAGAGGTACTCCTAGTTCACATGCAACCTTAGACCAAATTTACTCTCTGAGTGGAGACCTCCCATTTCCTCATTTAGGTCAAGAGGATGGTAAGAGTTTCTGTGCTCTTGTCTGCACCAGCAGGCACAGGAAAAATGAGGTCCTCCTATCCTTTCACTCAACGCCCTTTTGCATCATTTGTCTCTGCTGGCACAAAGGATACTTCTTTGAGCATCAAAGCTATTTTGAAAACAACCTAGTAAAACAAGAAGCCTCTCTGGACTGAATGAGCTGCATCAGGGATCAAGAAATACTACTACAGAGAATGCACGGATGCTTGATTAGCCCTGGCCTTTATTGCTTTGGGGTTATCATGATTGTATTACTGTTTGCATCATTAAACCATGACATACAGTGCTCATGCTGAACTGCTGCCACCTGCATTCCTTTAGAACAGTCCTTTCCATTTTTCAGCTTGTATGGGCTGTGGGATGTCATGATTTATTCCAATGATACAATGCAAGAGGATGGACTGTGCTGTTTTGGTCAGGATTAAAAGAAGGACAGCTATTTTGTAACACAGGATGCATGATGTGGGTTCGAACTGCAAGTGTCTAACCTAACAATCAGGAGCACCTCACTGAGAGAAATAACAGCACTAGAAAGAGTTGAGGGGTTTTTTGAGTCTTTACCTGCCAGCATATTTTTCCTATGTTTGGGGCCAGGATTCCTCTCTATAAGTGTTTATTTGTACCTTGTTAAATAGCTGGCAAAGCAAAACACACTGATGAAAATAAAAATCGACGGAGCCCTGAGATGCCTGATCCTTTGCGTGGGTAGAAAGGAACAACAGGCCAAAGCAGAAAGCATCTGTCTCCTGCTCAGTGCAGCAAGGACAGCTGACAGTGAAAAACCCTGAGTATTAAAAAATACCACCCAATCCCTCTGCTAGGAATAGCAAAACAAATCAAAACAAAAGACCAAGAGGTCAAGTTCTACTGGTTTTAATGCCATCTTTGTGTCACCAACATGGTCTATTTTTTTTTTTTTACCCTGTCTTTCTACCAGCTATGCAGAATAATCACACTGTGTTGAAATTGCATCTCTTTCTGTATTATGGCTAAGAATGTAAGAAGACTTCACTGGACTGGAAAAGGAAATTCTGTGGTTTAGGGGAACTAGCATAAAGAATGGGATCCCAAGGTCCTGAATGAAAACTATACATACCTGAAAAGTTTAATACCTCACTGAATTGTTATCACCTACAGGGTAAAAGATTCATTCAGTAGAGAGCAGCAGCACTCAGCATTTTATAACAAGAATTTTTTAAAACTCAATTGAAAGTAGAAAGAAAATTCAAACACAAACACAATTATTATGTAAATGGAACTGAACAGAATCTAGCTCTAGTCATACTGTTTTTTTCTAGCCAACTTGCTGTGTTGTCCATGGCGTGGTAGGCGAGTTCCAAATACATAACATATCATAATTCTTGCTCCTGTGATCATGCTATCCAAAACTGAAAATTGCACATTACAAAAAAGATCCCTGCAATTTGAAGTGCCTGAAAACAGCCAGAATTCTAGTTTCATTTCTCCTAGAGTACAAAATTCCCTATGAATATGAAAAGGGCTCTTCAAAGTCCAGACAAAAGGGCTGTTTGGCTGACCATTTTCATAATAAACATATCCCACACAGTTTGGCATCCCTAATTAGAAGCCCAGAGTAATTAGGAGAAAGTGCACTGCAGACAGCAATGTGTAACACAGCAGGGAGATTCTGCAGCGCTGCTATGAGAATACCAAAGACCTGAAGGTCATTATTTTTCACTGGTCCCAATCCATGCTTGCTGCTGTGTTTCAGTTTCACAGCCCAGGGTTAACGTGGCCCCTTGCACTCAGAATCATAGAATCACAGAAGAGTTTGGGTTGGAAGAAACCTTAAAGATCATCCAGGTCCAACCCCCTTTTCATGGGCAGGGACACCTTCCACTAGATCAGATTGCTTAAAGCCCCATCCAGTCTGGGTTTGAACACTCCCAGGGATGGGGCATCCACAGCTTCTCTGGGCAACCTGTTCCAGTGCCTCACCACTCTTACAGTAAAGAATTTCTTCCCAATATCTAACCTGAAGTTACTCTCAGTTTAAAGCATTCTTCCTTGTCCTATCTCTACCTACCTTTGTCAAGAGGGAGAGATGGGACAGCTTGATGTGGCTTTCCCCGTGCTTCAAGGGCACAAGGGCACCAGCACAGCTTCTTGCAATGTTTGCCATGGTTTGCAGGCCAGTGTTTGGGCTGGGTGGTTTCCTTGGGGGACCGAGGACCACTTCTATCACAGGTAGATAGGACCATAAAGCTACTTGGCTGCAGGTTGTTGAATATTTAGTTTGACACTGGAGGGATAACCAAGCTTCTTGCTCTACTGCAGTGGAATGAGTATATTTAGGAAACTGAACAATGTTGAAATGGATTTTCTCTAATCAAAATAACTCCCTGTCATCTTCAGTGGAGAGAAGGCTTCTGAAGGATTATTTCTGAAGGCTCCTCATTGGAAATTCTGATGGGATCAATGCCTTTCCAGAAGACATTTCATCTCAATGGTACAACACATATTGTCCAAAGTACATGATATCTAATCAGTTTGATCAGCTTAAATCATGTACTTGCTTTCTTTCCAAGGCATGTTCTTATGGGCAACTGACAAAAAAAGGTGTTAATACAAAAGAAATTCTGTTATGTCTACCTAAGTTAAGTGCACAATACTTTCTTTGTGTTAATATAACTTTGCTAGTGGAATGAAATTAAGTAAAGAGAGGCATTTACCCTTTCTATCATTCAATAAATAGCCATCAAGCACTGCAGTAAAACAAAGCAAGTCCTATATAATGCTCTACTATCCTTCAAGTGGCCAGCTGGTTTTGGTCAATTTTGTTGAAGTAGGAAGGATGCTGTGGAGGGGTGTCCTGTATCTAAATGGAGATACACACTTGAATAGCAGATAAATCAAGAATTAACACATGGCTGAGGTACTAATGTCATAAACCAATCCGAGATAGAAGTGCATAAAAATGATATGCCAGTAACAGGTCTGCAATCATAACAGTCTCACAGGACTCTCTAGCTGACTCAGGGGCACAGATCACATCTGATCATATATCAAATCTAACACATTACAGTTACTCTAGGGAAAATCATATTTCCATTGACATATGCTATAACCTCATCACTTGGCCTAGAAACAGAGTTCACCCAGACATGGACATGCATAAAAACATTTCTGAACCAGCAAATTACTGCCATCCCTCAGTAATGGTGGGATGAAAATACTCAGTAACTTGTTGCACTAAAATTAAAGAAACAGCTTGCAATGTGGAGCCCTACTTGCACAGAATCCTGTTCTTAAGACTTGATGGCTCCCTTCTGTGCAGAAGACATTTCCATTGCTCCCTCATTTCTTGTTTTCCAGAATAACAAAAAAAAAAAAACCCTGTTTCATATTTTTTCTTTTTAAAATATTGTCTAGCAGATGTGTTGTTTTCATTTGTAGCATATATGATGTGGCTTTTAGAAGTAATTTATTTTTGGTGGTGAGCTCTTGCTGATTGCACCTAAGTTGACTGTTAGCAATTAATACCCTCTGGTCCACTATGGAAAACTTCACACTTAACGCTTTTTAAGGTGCTAAAAAAAAAAATCTCCACCAGCTCTATGTCCCACAGCTCTATTTCATTGTTAGGAAGCTTCTGTAACTGATAGCCAAGCCTTTTCTTTTCCTCAGCTAATAATAACACACAGCCCAAAGGAGTAAATGAAAGTATCCTGACAAGGTTTTGCTCAGCAGAATGCTCTGCTGACAAGAAGACTGAGGTGGGACAATATGTGTTAAAACCTTCTTCTCAGCTAAGAGGTGTTACCACGGACAAATACAAGTTTTGGCTGTGAAAACAACAGGCATGAGAGGAGAACCTCAAGAGAAGGAACTGAGGAGGTCCTTATTACCTACGAAATGTTTGGCACATCAGCCAGATAAAACATAATGACATTCAATGCCTTATGGTGTTCCATTAGTGACATTAATTTTACAGCATCATTCTGATACAAAGAAAACTCTTTAAGAATAATATTCAGATCTCAGCACTGGTGCATTAATGAGCATTGGACGAGGTGTCTAGTGGATACCTCTTTGTGGGCAAGTGGCTGATGGCATCTTTGCATGGCTGAGTCTGTGCATTCCTAACTGTGAAGAATCGTCACACAAATCTCTTTAGGACAATCATAAGTTCAACTTAAAATTACATACAACAGAAAAAAATTAAAAAACAAAAATAAAATAAAATAAAATAAAAAGAGCATTAAAGTATCTGGGATAAAAGTGAAAGTTTTCTAGATTCCAGATACATGGCTGAACTTTAAAGTTCAATTGATAGAAATAGTGGTTGGATTTTGCATCAGAAAAATTCCAGTTTAGACAAATTCTTTAACACTTTCAAGATCTCTGTGTGAGTAGCATTCATGTTTTAAGACTCATATGAAAATCTCACAAGAACAGATCTCCTTCAACACTCTTATCACCTTTTATTCCTGGTCATGAGAGCAAAATTGCAGTAATGATGAAAAGCCCTACTTAGATGGACTCCACTGCTCAAAACTACTGAGTCTACCTTCAAGCTGGTTCCTCATCAAGAGCTACAGCACATGCTCTCTTTTTTTTTTAATTATGTTTTCTTAAAATGGAAATGAAGCTTAAAATGCTCAAGAAATTCTGACACCTGCAGGACTGAGCATCTCCCACACTACCTGATGCTATGTGGATGCCTTGCAAGGTGGTAGTGCTAACCTTTGCATCCATTAAAGCACTGTGCTAAAGTTATTTTGGAAAAAAAATCTCAACCCAAAAAATAAAAATGTGGTGGAAGCTCCTGGTTCCCATGGGCTAACTTTAGGTCCTGAAAGTTGATTGTTCACTGCAGAAGGCTTTAGTGCACAAAAGCTCAGGAATCAGGAAGCTTTAATCATCTGCTAATGATGATTTTCAGAGACCAGTGCAAATTCTACCTTTTCATTATCACTCAGGGAGTATATAGGGGTGATGTGAACATCAAGGGACAGCTAAGTCAAAGGGCATCCACAGTAAGTCAAAATTCAGAAGAAATCTCTACAGAAATAAGGATCCTTTACGTCGCAGGAAATTACAGCTTTCAGTCCTACAGTGAACTAAGGGGTTTTTTGCCTACCTGGAGTGACACCTCCTTAAACAGTACATTCAGCAAAAACCCCAGAGATTATGAAAGCAAGCAAAGAAAAAGACAAAGGGATGCTGTTGTTTTTTACTACCAATGAACTTATGATGGTTTGATTTCTGAAAGAGAAAGAGGGCAATTAAAAGAATCTTCAATTTTGCACATGGAGTAGAAAAACCTCTTTTGAAAGAAAAGAGCCTTTGGATGTTCTCAGCACTCAGAACAGAATCACTCCATATAAAATTAATACCAATGTGATTTCCACCTGTTAATGGACAAATGATTAGAGCTGCTAGAAAAACTGCCTTAGTGGAACAAACACAGATAATGAATGTGAATAAATACACAAGCAAAAAGACAATGTCA
>JAYRBT010000114.1:65635039-65664827 GCA_036023395.1 Myiotriccus ornatus
GAGTGGCCCTGACCAGGAATCGAACCCGGGTCTCGGCCGTGACAGCGCCGCGCCTTAACCACTAGACCACCAGGGGCACCCAATTGATATACAGAAGAATTGGAAAAACTCTGCTTCAGTAGGCCAGATTTCCTCCCCAAGTAGGCATATGCAATTCCCATAAATTTGAATCTTCTTTACACTCAGTTTCAACACTATCATCTTCATGCTTAATGCATGTGGTAGAAACCTTAAGAAAAATATCCTTAAATTGGCCCCTGCACATTGGCCCCTTAATTGCACTCCTGGTACTGAAAGACAAAGGATACCCACATTAGCATTTCACCACGGACAGCACTAAGCCATTGCACACTTTTCCAAATCTACAGCTACTTCAAAGGAGAGATGCTCATGTGCCTGTGGCTCATTCTAACTTCAGCTCTTCAAGCCTCTGACCTTCTTTTGCTGTTTCCCATGTGGGGGTTGTATTGATGCCACCTCATTCTGCAACCCCTCAAGCAGGAGTAATGCTTAAAGTGCTTGCTCATGGATATTATCACAAACTCTCTAAGATATTAAAATTTTATGCATTTTTTTTTCCCAACAGTTCTTTAATGCATGGAGGCCAGGATTATCCCACTTTGGGTGAGTGTCTTCCTCTATCCTCTTCTTGCTTGTGAAGCCTGTGTACTGAGTTTCATGGTGGCACAACCTTCTTACGGAGAAACAGAAAACACTCCCATGAGATCTACCACTGATCTGGTGGTTAATACACTGAAGGAGATAGAATATATGAATGTAAGTCCTCAGAACAAGACCACTGAAGCCACTTAGGCAAAAAATGTAAGGGTTTGGCTGCTTTACAGAGCTGGGTGCCACTTTCTGGAAGAGAAGTTTGCACTCCAGCTCCAGAGAAATTGTGAAGGCACAGTTGGAGAGTGAATTCCTGGTTTGGGTCAGTAACTACCCCAGAGCTAATGAGGGGTTTCAGTAGACTACACCCTTCCTGGCCCAGCTGGATCAATTGTGGAGGCTCTACTCAGAGGACTTGAAATGTGTTGTTGAGTTTTCTCTGTGTCTGCTATCGGTCCTTTCTGAAAACAAGGACCCTCTAAGGCGTTTCAAGTTGGGTGCCCAAAACTGACTCAGTGATAACTCAGAGGTGTTTTCATAGGTCCTCTCTACCTTTCTACTTCTAAGATACAGAAAGATTTGCAAGTAGGAAAGGAAGTACTTGGTGAAATGGGACACTGCAAAGCCAGCCTCAAAGGGATGTAGAGTGCAGGTACTTCCTCTCCTTGCTTTTGCAGTTTGCTCACTACACAGCAGTGATAACCATTACTCAGCCAGAACTACACAGGAGATCCAAACTTTTGGATCTTCATTTAAATTTTGATTCCCTGTAATTCAAAAAGGAAAAAGATACTTTGAACAGAAATTACAACTGGAGAGAATTCACCTCCTGCTAAATGAAAAGTCCAACACAAAAAGTTCTTCATTTTTAAGTTTGAGTGCAGTGGTTCTACTTTACTGCCCTACCCTTAGGCTCCAAGATGAATCTCTCCCTTCCTCTCTTCCTTTCAATTCGGTGAAACAGCATGACTACCTTTGTCAGCAGTGTAAATTTACTACAGACCCGACACACAGTGATGGAACAGGCTCAGCTGAAGAAACATAAGGGCACTGATCTCATTTTTCCTGTTTTTTTTAGAGTTTAGAATTGCAAGGTGTTTGAAATAAATAAAAAAATAAATCGTAAGTGATCTGGAAAGTTGTCACCTGCAGATTTTTAAAGAGCCAAGACAGAGAAATTCCTGGCCCACATGATCCTGCTGTGGTGCCAAATGTATGACTGAAGTCACTGATGATCTAAAGAATGAGAATGATGAATCACCTAAAGTAAAATGACACCTGTGAAAATAGGGGAGCTGTACCTTTGACAGGGCATTGATGTGCCTACGTTCCTTGTGTTCCAAGTTGCTTTGCTGCAATTTCTTCACAATATTAGCATCTAAATTCCAGATACGCAAAAAAAGAAAACTCAATCATGTAAACCAGATTTACTAAGTGACTACAGTTTTGCCTTGCCAGCACTGAACTGTGGAGTCATGCAAAGGGGATGAGAGGGCTGTAAACAAGCCACTGAGGGTCTCCTTAGCAGGTGCAGCTGATATGCCATCTACTTCCCATATACATGGTGATGGCATGCCAAAATGCACATCTCAACCAGGAGAAAATGGATCAAAATTGATGTTCTAGTTGCAGTAAATGAGATCAGCCTCATGAGGCTTTCTCAGTGTATACTGGGAAGTTAGTCAGCACCACGCTACTCTCCTGACCATGGTGGATATGCAGTAGACATAGCTCTGTTCTTCCCATTATCCTTCAGGTGTGCCAACCTCCCCATGCCTGACACTGGGAAATGGCACTCCTGTATTATCCCCATGGTTGTTCTGCACGTAGCATGTCACTGGTGGCATCCATACTGGTTCACCCTCATGCACACCAGTCAGAGAGATTCATAGAATATCCTGAGTTGGAAGAGACCCACATGGATCACTGAGTCCAGGCCCTGAGTCCAACTGAGTCCAGCTCCAGGCCATGCACAGGACAATACCAAGAATCATACCATGTGCATTGTCCAAATGCTTCTTGAACTCTGTCAGGCTTGGTGCCATGACCACTCCCCTGGGGAGTCTGTTCCAGTGCCCAACCACCTCCTGGGTAAAGAACCTTGTTCTTAGGATAGCCAACCTAAACTTCCCCTGACACAGTTTCATGCCATTCCTTTGGGTCCTGTCACTGGTCACCAGAGGGAAGAGATCAGTGCCTGCCGCTCCGCTTCCCCCTGTGAGGAAGTTGCAGAATGCTATGAGGTCTCCCCACAGTATCCTCTTCTCCAGACTGAACAAACCAAGTGACCTCAGCTGCTACTTGTATTGCTTCCCCTCTAGGCCAATCACCATCTTTGTGGCTCTCCTTTGGATGCTCTGTAATAGTTTTCTATAGCTTTCTTGTATTGTGGCTCTCAAAACTGCACACAGAACTTCAGGTCAGGCTGCACCAGTACAGAGTAAAACAGGACAATCACCTCCTTCAATCAGCCTTCATAAGCTCAAATTGCTCTCTGCCTGTGAAGACAACCAGGCATCTCTCCAAAAGGATGGCTTCTCAAAACCAGAATAAAAAGTCCACTCAGGTGCAGGAAGGATTTTTCACAGATCAACCACTTTTATTCTGCAGAGGACCTTTTGCCTCCCAACCATATACAAGTGCAGTCACAACCTTCAGCTGGCAAGTTTATTTTAGTTTCCCTTCCAGCACAGTTCAGATCTGTGCTTGCAGTAGAGAGAACTGGGGGTCAGACTGACAGTTGAAATGAAAAGTGTGAGGAAAAATCAGGGATTAAATAATTTTCTGCACAAACAGGACATTTGAGACACTCTGCTCTAAAGCTTTACACAGCTACTGTAACCAAAATACATGCATAAACCCACAATTATCATTAAAAAGATTTGGAAAAATTTCTTGCTATTCAATAGCATTTGCTCTCCAGAAATCACCCCTCTGAAAGGCACCTAAGGCTGTAGTGATAACTGAAGGATGAAATCCCCGTTTCCTGGTCTTTCAGAATTGAAGTTAGCCATTAAATAGGATCTCACTGTAACAATATGCATTTCATTTTCCATTGATGGGTTTTTGTCCTAATAAGAAATAAAATAAATGGGAGAAAAGGCAGAAATTCCCTCACAGCCGCATAAGTGACTCAAGTGACATGTCCCTCATTTACAGTACACACGCTGGGTTGAGTGCATGTGTTCATGCAGGCCATACTGTGACATGACTGTAGGTACCTTACATGTTGCCTTTGTGCAATATATACTGGTTAACTTACGTGTTGAAGGGGTTATCTGACAAGGGTCATGTGGGGTTGTAAAGCACCTAAATACTTCAGAGATATACAAAACCACCTAGTTTTTAATTTCCTTCATTTACTTATGGAAAAAATTAAAATTTAATTCAATTGTAATTAAATTAGTTTGTATAAGTCAAATGCTTTTCTTTATAAAGCCCAATTTGAACACACGGAGCCATGGTTATATGTGAGTTAAGCAGGTGCAACAAGTCATGATGTGGCTTGCCATGACTTGGGAGTGTGCTTTCCTAAGGCCATTGCATTCCACGCTCAGTTCCCCTGCAGTCTAAATTTCTCTGAAAGTCTGAACATCTGGTGGCCCACCCAGGCAGGAGCAGGGAAATCCTGAACAAAACTGAAAAGTTGTTGAGACTTGTGAAATACAGTGACCATAATTTACCAAACAGGGTGTTGTTCAGCCTCTTCAGATTCTGTAATTTATCAAGAAGATTTATTTTCCTGGTAAGACAGATGGAAAGGACATCACAGAAGACTGTTTGCAGCTGCAAAAATATCTTTACCCACCAAATTTGGCATGACATTTGGCCCTTCAAATGTTCAGCTTTATATGAAATTAATGATTTTTTTTCCTGGTGTATATTTTCCTATTGCTCCCCAAGTCTGATCACTAGGCCAAGGGCCTGGACAGACATCAGAGGGCCTCTCAGGGGAAATTATCTGAACAAAACAGTAGCAGTCAATGAGAAACTTGTGGTACCAAATCATGGCACATTGATGTAACCAGTACTATTTTTTGTTAGTTTTCAGTTTATGCTGTTGGGAAGTATCACACTTTACCTGTGTGTACTGTATAACTACATGATGTACAAAATATCGTCAGTATCATACTAAGGTGTACATATAAATAATTTTGAGCTCAACTAATATGATTATGAATATGCAGGCATACTTGAGAGATATCATGGGACCAGACGAGACAGATTAATCTTGTAACTAATTGTGTGCTTGAATTTAATTTATATGCTTTTATTATTTAGTACCTGTGTCAACCACTTAATTTGCTTGCAAATAATTTCCTTATATAATATTAATGAAACATGCTATATTGAAATTCATCATATATTAGGAAGACTCATTATATCATCAATTTATCCTCTTCTAGTTTAAAACAGTTCAAGATTCAAGACCTGTGGCTTCAGAAACCACTGCTTCAAGAAGAGTATTTCATTTCAAGAAAGAGCATTTGTGGCAGAATGAACCATGTGTTTTCATAGTCAGAGATCAGAATTAAAAATCCAATTTACACTGTGGAACAAACTACAACAAAACTTCGAGAAAGAAGAAATAACAACAGTAATATTAATTTTAACACAAACCTTACACAAAGGTCAGTGTTTTTACAGCTCTCTACTGATGACATTCTGAGAAAATGAAGATTGTGATTTATGCAATAGTAAAACTACAAATTGGTCTGCACAACCTGCTCAAAACCTTTCGTGCCCAAACACAGAAATAGGACTGCTTGGGGTGCTGAGGAGCTGCCGACTGAGCACAGGGAGAGATCAAATCAATGAGAAACATCAAAGTAATCACTTGTTTAATCTTTTCTAAATTGCTTGCTTAATCTCTGGGTTAGTCTAATGAACATTTAGGGCACTCCTGGACTACTTAGTTGTGAGGGTGCACTTCTGTATTTCAGGAGTGTCTGGATATGAGAATGGCTGGGAACTGTCACTGTTGTCAGAAGCAGAAGAAATTGCTAAGATGAGAACAACTTGTCTTCAGGGTCCTTGGGGCTCATACTGGGTCTGTCTGGGATCAACTACCTTCATCTCAACCCACAAATTTTTCATCTTACGTTCTCCTCTTGTCCTGCTGAAGTGAGGGAGTGAGAGAGCAGCTTGCTGGGTACCTGGCAGTCAGACAAGGTCAGTCCACCACAGGGGTGGAGAGGATCTCATTGCAGATGTATGTAGCCTCATACAAAAGTAGTGTCACCTTAAGACACTTCTGCCCTCCCTCTGCCTATGTCCAACAACAGGAATGTGGAAGGTGCAGCAGCAGCAACCATGCTGAGGTCATGTTGCCTCCTGAGCTTGGGTCATAGCAGTGTCAACCAGCTTAAAATAAAAGCAACCCTGCAACTTCTGACCCTCTGGCAAGAACCTGTTACGATTTCTACTGTGTCTGATTACTTTTGCAAGGTCAGACAGACAAAGCACTTCAGTAGTTCAGCCTGGCTTGTGGGATAGAAATTATGGTCCTTGGTCCAGAGGTCTTACCCTCACAGTGGAGACCAGGAAAAGCAGGTAGAGGTCTTTTAACTATGGGATTTTTTTCACCATGCCCAGTTCTACTACAGACCTAGCAAGGATATCTTCAGCTCTCCCTGCCTAAGTTTACTCTCCACTAATGACTGTTGTGTCTATTCAGACTGAGATCATGAAATCCCAGAGAAAGAACCCCATTATATATTAAATGATCACCAACCAAAAAGCCTTCCTTTATGAAAGAAGCAGAATAGGAATAGAGAGGCAACGCAGAACAGTGGAAGGTGCCTCTCAGTATTGGTGGTTCTATCCCTCCTAACTCCTTGTAGGCAAGACTTTCTCATCCTGCAAAGAAAAGCATATTGTATTGTCTCTTTTTCACTATTTTTTTTTTGGAAAGCTGAAGCCTTTAACCTTCCCTTTTTTCCATTTTCAGCAAACCTTTTGTTGTGTGATGCCTTTTGGTTCTTTGTAATAAAAATGCTTTTGTTGCCTGAATATATTGATTTTTGGTTTCCTGAAGCTTTGTGCTTTCCTTCTTCTAAGGTTTTGCTGACACAACTTAGGCTGAATCTCACAATCCCATTCCCCCCTGCTCCTGACTGAAGAGACAGTTCTGACGAAACACGACGAAGCTCATCAGGCATTTAAAAATTATGCCAGTTCAGCTCAAGCTTTCTCTTTTGTCCATTCTTTTCATCTCTTTGATCTTCCTTCTGGTGTTTCAGGACAAAAATCGAGTGCAATTCAGACTGTGTGTTTTGAAAGCAAGCCTCTGCCTAGGTGAAATAGTTCTGCAAACAACTGGCCTATTGCAACAGGACAAGGGGAAATGGTTTTAATCCGAAAGGGGAGAGATTCAGACTAGATATAAGGAAGACATTTTTTACAATGAGGGTAGTGAAACACTGGGACAGGTTGCCCAGAAAGGTGGTACATGCTTCATCCCTGGAAACACTCAGGGTCAGGCTGGACATGGCTCTGAACAACCTGATCTAATTGAAGATGGCCCTGCTCATTGTAGGTGGGTTGGACTAGATGACCTTTAAAAGTTCCTTCCAACCCAAAACATTCTATGATTCCATTCTGTGATACAATTATGACAGTTGCAATTGTGATCTATACACATGGGATTTTATTGGTAATTTTTTTTCTTACAGATATATAGGCATTGAGGTCAGAAACACAACTTGTGGAAGAAATTTACATTGACAGCATTCAATGATGGCATGTCCAGTCTGACTAGAGGTGAACCTGATGTGATGTCTTTAGTTCTTACTTCAATCAATTGAAACTGGACATGAAAAAAACAGATTCTTTAAAGTGAAATCTGAGCCAGAATTGAAAGTTCCAGTAGCCAAACAATTTTCTTGTCATTGAGAACACCCTGGAGAAAATGGCAATGCAGACTGCCAGGGTAAGTGCTTTTCTTGTTTCATTATCAAGCAAACATCAGGTGTAATTTCATACCCAAAGTATGCAAGGTTCACAATTTGAGAAGAAACACTCAGAGAAAAAAAACTCATACACCTGCTAACTCCACATTTAATACTAAGAAGTAACATTTTCAGATCTCTGAAGGATTTCACTGTCTACCTGCTAGTGAATCCTCTCAAACTTGCCTCACTGCAATATCCCAGAACTTTTAACGTTCAATATATTTAATGCTAAGATCACTTTTGAGAAAAGTAAACTATCACAGCATAGATGTAAACAAGACAGAAGGCAACCTCCACTTTTTTTTCGTAATTCCTATCTGTTGCTTTCTTAAGAAATCTAGTATTTGCCTGTTTGAATTTCTTAATTTTTTCCAACAAAATTCTTTTGATCCCAATTCTAGCATTCAGGCAGCTTCACACCAAACAGCTAACCTGAGCAGTACAGGGTATCTAGAAAAATACACAGCTTGATATTTTTCATGCCATTATATTATAATTAAAATGGAAACAATCCATTCATGGAATCTTACCCTGGATATCACACGTCAAAACACTCTACAGAGCAACTCTAGAATTGAAATCAGAACTTCTTGCACAAAAGCCTCTTTCAGAAAGACATCCAGTCTTGTCTGACTTCAGAGCATGGGAACCCACCAAATTCCTAATTAAGTTGTTTGAAGAAAAGCTTATTTGAACCTTGTTTCTAGTGTGATTTTTTTGTAGTTTCAACTTTTGACCACCAAGTTACATTAAGGTTACAACAGCTAGCTGTTGTATGAAAAAAAGTTAAAACACGAAAAAGAAAAGAAGTTTACCAAGTTTAGCTGATAAATCAGAAACAAAGTTCAAAGTATATTAAAGGCAAATCAGTTTCTCATAAGAGCTTTATGAGGGACCAGCAGCTTGCTGCCAGAGTAACCAGTTATGCTTGGTGCAACGTGGAGTCCTGGCCACGAGACCTCTCAGAATTAATTCCCATTTGAATCAGAGTATATATTTTATAAAGGAATCCAATACTGTGCAATGGAGAGAGTTGGCAAGTTGCTCCAGAGAATAACTACCTAACTATTAAAAATCTGTGTCTGTTATTTCTAGGAGGAATATGTGTAGAATGAACATTCACTTTACCACAGCTTCCTGAAACGCTAATTTTTGCTTAACATATACAAAATTCTACCAAGTCACCTTCTTGTCTTATTTTTTGTTAATTAAACAGGCCAAGATTCTTCAGCCTTTCACTATAATGCAATCTTGCAGCTCTTCTCTCAAAACGTCACTAGTTTATCACTATTCTTCAATCCTGAACAATGGAATGGGACAGTGTCCAAAAGCCAGTCACACCATAACTAAGACCACCTCAGTATTTTCCTTGTTCAGATATCAAAAAACTCATTATCCCTTTTTCAGCACACACCCATGGTAGAAGGTCATACCCTGCTAATCCCACATACAATGTCTCAACTCTTTCTGTTACTGCTTCCTAGGACAGAATCATATCAACATTTGTTCACAGTATTTTTTCCTATATATAGGAATAAATGGCCTTTTACTTGGCTTTATATAAACTCCTACTGCTTTCTTGCATTTAGTCCACAGTAATCAGAGAAGACCACTCTGTACAGCAGCCTGTTCTGTTAACTATTATCACCCCCTTTAACTGTGTCATCTGCAAATTCTATGTGGAATGATTTTCTCACTTCTTCCACTCCCACTGACAGTAATGTGAAACAGCATACATTCATCATCCTCCTTGCTCAAGAAACACACTAAGGTTTAGAAACCGTCCCTTTTAAAATAATCTAATGAAAAGAGTTGAAATACACAATTTCAAGACTCCCCCTAAATTAGCAACCACCTCAAAAAAGGCACAAAGCTATTCTGACAAAAAGGTCTTCACCATAAATCCACATTGATTAAAACTAATTATTTTGGCCTTTCCTTAATATTTGATTAATCAGATCCCAGATCTGCTGCAAGTTCAGATCCATGGTGAGATGACAGGACAATGAATATTTGAATCACCTCTTTGGTCTTTAATAAACCAGTACAACAGTAACTTATTTCCTCTTCTGTTGAACCTTCTCACTGCCAACCAGCACTAGCAGCACAGAGTGCTCCTCTGGATGGAGATTGCATTAGGTTGCTCATTTACAAGTATCCAGCTTCTGTTTTATATCTTCCTTAACTACTGCTGGAACAGAAAGAATTTTGTCATTGCCATACAGTACACCACCTGGATTTTTCTATGAATCTTTCTACTTTTCTGATTTCTCTCTTGAAACAAAATGAACAGACAACTTCCCCCCTTCCCTGCAAGGACAACACAATCACCTAGCCCCAAGCAAAGCAAAATCACTTCTCCTCCTGTTTTCTGCCTCTCCTTGCCTCACATGCTTTCTACAGTCCTCAGCTTTTGCTGCACATCAATTCCCATCTGCTTTCCTTTTCTTTCATTGGTTATACATTCTAAGTCTTTTTGTTCATTTTTTAATGTAGTCATGAAAGCATAACTGACTGGAAGGTAGAATATATTTTGGGTGTTCTTTTAAGAAATGCTGTGAAACACTTTCCAGAAAAACTAAAAGGACAACCAGAGAAATAGCTAGAGAATGTGCTCAATCAGAGAAATCTATTCAAATCCAAGTAATGTCAAGACTGATGGCATTTCTCAGCTCCATTAAATGTCGGGAAACTTCCAACCCCAAGAAAACTTTTGCCGTACTCCAAAACAAATTTAGTTTTACTGTTCTCCCTCCATCACAGTCTTTCACTGTATGGACTGAATATTGTTTTCCAAGACATGATTTGCACAGGGATGAATACTTTGCTGTGCTGGTCTGTAGGGACTATGCTTCTATAGCTCAGGCTTTGAAGTTTTTCAAGATAGGTGAGAATAACACTTCCTTTAATAATTCCCCACAGCAGGTAAAGAATGCTATAAGTGTGAGAAAGGTTATTAGAGTTAAATGAGTCTAACTGATCTGTCCTGGTAATAAAAGATTCATTTTCTTTAGGCAAACCAGAGGTTTTGCACCTGAACATTAAGAAGTCTGTACTCCTTTAAATCTATTTCAAATTTTAAGAATCATCTTTGCACAAAGAACAAGCATAATTAAATTTAAAATACTGGTTGAGCCATCAGAAAAGGATTTAAAAGGAAATTAATTGCTGGAAAGTTCTTGTGAGGCTCTTCATGTCATAGAATGAAATTCTGGTTTCCCTGAAATCAGTAAGAGAGATCAATACCAACTATTGAACCACAGGTTTTTAGCTCCTTATTATGGCCCACACTGCCTTTTGAATTTCATTTTAACAATAGCTGGACTCAAATTAGAATCATTTTCCCTATGGCTTCACTGAAATAACCGTTGTATTTCTCTTTAGTGATCCAAGGGAACAAACCTTAATTTCACTATTAAAAAGGATGCCACTTAACCAGCAAAACGTGTGTTGATTCTGGTTTACTTTTCCTGTAAAAACGATTGTTTATACGTGGATTTTGAGAAAGAGTCTGACAAAATGAGAAGCATAGATTGTATATATTTTACTGGGAAAGCCACAGAGTCATAGATACATTGATTCAAAGGGATGTCTTGGCTTTATCTAATCCAACCTTCTGCTCACCACAGAACTATCACCACAGCAAACCCGAGCAATCGTAGTTTTGCTTATCCTAGACTTAAAAACCTACATATGGATGGATAACCTATAACTTCTCGAGATGACCTGTTCCTGTATTACAATACCCTCCTAGCAAAGAATTGTTCCCAATGTGTGAAGACCATACTTGCCAAGACACAATTTTTCCTACCGCAGATTTTCATGTTGAAGCTGGAGAGATTCAATGTACTAGAACCAAATATAATGCCCAATGTCACGGGACACTGCTTGCCATACCCATCTGCATAAGTGAATAGGAATTAAAAAGCACTCAGGCTGTCAACAGAGTGTTTGGTTTCTCAGTGGCTTCTCCAGTAAAAGCCTTCTCATGATTCAGCAGTACATATTTAGCATGAATAATGCAAAGACCATCAGTCCATATTTCCATGACAGCTAGGTCTAAACTCTACGTTTCCCTGTTAATACAAGTCAAGGTCACACTATGCGTAGGCTCTATTTTTGTTCTAAATGACTCAAAAGACTGACAGCTGTTTTCTTTCATCAATACTTCTATGAATAATATAAATTTTTTCACGTTCAAGGCAGAATGTTATAGATGTGTCATATTTTGAAACACAGGTAGGTGCTGTTTGTAGTTCCAAATGCAACTTTTATCCCACTGGCCTTACTCATGTAAATAAATGCACTTGATGTAAGTGAATAAGTATGGCCTTACACAAGCCTTATTCTCTACTTCCATCACTCTTAGTTCAGTTTGCTGGAATGCACTAAAGGAAAGAAATAGTATGCCAAGATGTGGAAACCCATAATCTTGATAAAGAGGATGTTGTTCAGCTTCTACGGGAAGTTTAGCTGATGGAAAGAGAAGAGAAAAAAGCTTCTTTATTCCCACATTTTTTTTTTTTTTAAGAACTGTGCCTCATACAAGGATATACAAGGCTAGCAGCAAAGGATGGAAAAAATAAAAAAAATAGCAAGGAGATGAACCAAGGGGCATCCATGCAAATCTTATAATGCTAGCATTTAGAATGTAATTAGAATTATTTGTATTCCTGATTTCAGTAGTCCCAGGAAGCAAATTTCCCCTCTTAACATGCTTAGCTTTGTGAAAGGCTGCATGTACATGCAAAGAAAGTGTCACAGCAGCCTGGGTTGATAGACCTTCCTCGACCATTACTTCTTGCTGTATTTTGTCCTCCATTTGTAATACTCCTGCTTAGCTGGTCGGTCCTGAGCTGAACTAACACAACAAAGAGATACACTTGCAGGACAACTTCAATAAACATTAAAACTTTACTTATCCTAAGAAAAGGTGTCGAAAACGAAGGCAACAAACACTATGAAAGGGTATAAAAATGGATGTGATAAAAAAAGGGGGGACTCAGCTCAATCATCTGTGCCTCATCATTTTCAGGAAAAATCTCCAGCACTAGGGGAAGGTGAAGCCTGAATGGGCATAGTGAAAAACATAATTGATTAACTGTGTTCTGGATGAATTATCAGCAGCAGTGAGTGAAACCCACCTGCATGTACAAAGTTTATAACCCGGCTGGACTATTTAAGTGTGATTTGCATTGTGCCTAGGCTTCCTTTGTTTAGCTTTTCAAATGGATGCTCTAGTCCACCTCAGAAAAAGTGAAAAGACTTTGGAGAAAATTGCAGGTTGGCATCTTGTGAGAATTTGATAATTAGCAAATGAAACTGAAACACTCCCTAAGTCATGTGAATCCTATGCAGCCATAAAGCTCTCTTCTATTGGGAAGCAACAATAGCTCTTTGTGTAGAATGCAGCAATATTTCAATGAACAAAACTATGAATTTTCCTTTTGCTCTTGGTGAAAGGTAATGATTTTGCTGGATGAATAAGGCTCTGGCATTTTAATGCTTAGAGAAGGAAGTATTTGCACATAGTGTTCCCACCCCCGCCCCCCATTTTCTCTCCTGGTTGGTGTAAGTTCTGGCAGTCCCCCTCCTCAGGCCTTTCTCAGCACTCTCCTCCTGCCTCACCAAAGTCAGTTTTCTAATGTTGTTATCAGCTCAAAGCACAGCTTTCTGGTCTGAAAAGGGAATCTTTCCACTTAGAAAAAGGATGGTAATTACATTAAATGAATGTTAACGTCTTGCTAATGAATGCATTCCATCTCTCCTAAACATTTCTGGAAAAAGAAGCAAGCAAAGAAACAAAAAATAATCAGACATGCCATTCATTTACCAGAAGTATTAATTTCAAGTAATTAGAACAAGTGACTCATTTTTGAAGTATACAAAATTCCTAAAAAGAAATACAAAGGTTTCAGCAAGAACTGAGTAGATGTATCTGTATCAATTGGATGATAGTGTGCAAAAATACAATATTACATACAAAAAGACTTTAATTTTGAAGGGCAAAAAAATTCCATTTATGACTTTTAAATTTCCAGTGATGTAAATCTGCCATAAACTGTATCAGTATCAGATTGTTCAAAAGATGTGTCCAAGATCTAGTTTGCATTTACCTTGATTTGTTCTTGGTTCTTGTCCACACTTGCTAGACCAAAGATTTCTCCACCATTTATTTCCCACCATCTAGGTCTCTACTTAGAGATAGCCCCTAGCTATCTTATCATCTTTTCTCTTTAAAGCATCTCCCTTCCAGAAAGTATCAGGGACAATAATGAATTAGGAAAAATCTTCATTTTTTTCCCCCTTTGAATACTGTTCTAAGCTCTCACAGAATTTTAGTTAATATCTCCTACACTGAGACCATGAATTTCCACCGTGTTGAATCTAGGTAAAAGTTAAACTGAATGGATCAAATTCACAAAACCTCTTCCTTTAATATTTTCCAATCATTCTTTTTATTCTTTTCTGAGTCACTTGCACCATACCAAAAAGCCTGGCTAAGTTGTGGCTCAGCTTAGAGCAGGTCAGTGTGGCTCAGAGATTCACAGCCTGGCCTGGCCTGTTTTACCAATATCCCTATGGGCCCCAGGAAGCTCCAGATGTCCCCATCCCTGACAGCATTCAATCAGCATGCACACCTCGTCTCCTTTTGTACCGCCAGATCTTCCTAATACTAAAGCCAATGTAACTTCCCACTTTGCAATTATAACATTTTTTAATCCTTGGGAATACAAAAAAAAAGCCTCAGCAACAGCAGACAAAAACATATGTAAGTATAAATCACTTCATCTTATTCAAATCCTTTCATAAGAACCATCTATAATGTGAAAACCCCCAACTATAGACTAGCATTGGGCAGCACTACAAAATCAGACAGGAGATTGTTTCTGGCCACACACAACAGGAACTAAAGGGGAATTCAGCTAGTGAAGCTACAGTGCAGGATGGAACATTCCTGCCTGCCTCAGCCTCTCTCTCTCTTCTCCAGAGACAGAGGAGGAGTTGGTGTAGCATCCCAAAAGCTGGCACCGAGGCACCCCCACTTACACATTTCAATGAATCTTTAATGACTGTTCTCCCTTTATTGAATCTTTAATGCCAGTATGTATAGCATAACCAGAGAGCAGCAGCAAAGCAGTCAGGCTATTTTAATCTTTGCTGCATGTCAGTTTTTTCAATACCCACCAAAAAAATTAAGAGTTTATGTTCTAATATTGTTGTACTTCAATTTCTATGCACAGGAGAGAAAAACAAATGAGGGCAGTAGGTGGAAATTCTAGTTACAAAACAAATCAGATACACAATTATTATAATACATTGTTACAGCATGATTTTTCTTTGGATGTGATACCAACTAAAAAATCACTGCCTGGCATTGCAAAGGGGAAGTGGGAGATCCTTTTATTGTTTCTGTGGTTCCTTGGGGCTTTATTCACTATGCGAAGAACTTGCTTTGAAATGGGATCGTTCTTTTCCTCAGAGGTCCTGGTGGGAACAGTAAGGCTTTTTTTACAGAATTGCAAGATGAATTCCCAGAAGTGTTAGAGAGAGCTCAGAAAATGCAGAAGGCTACAGTAGCATATCTATTATTTAAGTTCTTAAAATACACCTGCAGCAAAACTCTACAGCAATTCATTGTACATTCATATACAAAAACATGGAAATGTGGAAAACAGTGAATAATGGCAAATGCAAAAATTAATCTTTTCTATCACTGATGCTTAGTTTAACCTCATTATTTATTTCATAGAAATGTTTTGTATTTTAAATCAAGCATGTGCTTCCAAACCATGTTATATAGAGGTATATGACAGCCAGTCAACCAGGTTACTGACAGCATTGCTGGGCTTGGCACTGTGACTTCCATTTGGAAGCACTTATTCTGTCATAACTGCTCAGAAAGAATGGAAAGGTATCATCTGACATAAAGACATCTACATTTGATCCTCAATAAATTTGAAGGAATAGGGTTTCTCTACATGGTTCATTGCCTTTATCTGGGAGGTGGATTTCCTACATACAGTTTTATTTGTTCAGCTGTTTAGGATGAAACTTGTTAAACCATCACTAGAGAAAGACTGCACAAAGTCCCTGAAAGCCGCCTTCTGTCACATGCTCTGCCCCAGAGGAGAAATGAAGTCTGCAAGATAATAATTTGCTTTTGAGTCTTACTGCTTAACAACAACTCTCCTTTGATAATTTTACCAGTATCCAACCACATGCTTTAAAATAATTTCCAAAAACCACACGTATTTGGTGAGCGATTAAAAAACTTTATTAATAAACTTTGCTGTCAGTGCAACCATCCCCATGCGTTACACAGGGACACTGTTTTGAGAAGATCACATACACATCCCTGTGCTTTTGTCAGCTAAGACATCACTAGATCCTTACTTTTTTCCACCTTTCTACCTCTTCACCTTTCTACCCCTTAGATTACTTGTCTTCCCCACTATCAGTTACTGTCAGCTTGCCTGCTTTGAAGTTCTGTACTCAAAGCCCTGGAAACATGAACTATGTGTATATGCTATCAATAACATTAAATTCTGCTTTTCTGACCATTAGTTATCAAGTTCTCTCCGTTACACTAATGTAATCTCCCTGCTTATACTGTTGTGGGTTTTTTTCCCAATCTTTTACAATCTTTTACAATCTCTGGATTTGTTTGGTCATGTCTCTCTGCTTGATACCAAAAATAATATATATCTGTGTGTATTTATATATGTATATATAAATCCAATTTATTTTCCCATGTTTGGCAGTCGAAATCTCATTATTAAAAAGACATAAATCTCTATCCATACTGAGACTAGAAACAAAAAAAAACTAAACATAGAAGAAAAAAATAACTCTTAGCTGAAATATACCAATAGGCCATATTATGGTTTGAAAAATTCACTTTAAAAATTAGAACTATTTATAGAAAAAAATGCTATTAATCTCATACTCTGGAGAAAATTATTGTGATACATGTTCTGTGTAGTTCACACACTGAAAAAATATTGCTCTTGTCTAGGGAACTCCCAGAGCAATTCAGGGATGGATGGATTTCAATGGACAACAAAGGTGTACTCGTGTTGTTGGCTAGCGAAGCTCCCAAAGAGTTGGGGTTTTTTTGCACAATTTATAAATTGTAACACTGTAGACCAGGTTGTTAAGCTTCGTGTGTAAATTATCTACTCCGTTAGGTACACTGAGATATCTCAATTTCAATCAACTTCAAAATTATACTTTCTTACTTTTGTTGACATAGTAATTGGCCTTGAGAGGTATCATTTATACTCTGAGCACAGAATAGATGAATGTAATTACACTTCTTTCACGCACTGCAAATGTGTGTGTGCTCTGAAGGACTCTCAGGTGGCTCTGGACCTCAGCAAGTGTACATTTCCTGCACTACATGTCACATCCCCTATTATTTGTTAAGGACAACCCTTGGGTCTCTGGTGTCATCCATTCCTGTTTAAAATGGAAAAGCTTGAACAAAATCAGAGATTTCTTTCTGTCAGTAACAAGGGAAAACAACTTCTCTGGTGTCCTGTCCTATTAGCAAGTGTTGAAACTCTGCATCAAACCACAGAGGCTCTGCTGTCACAGTGGGCAGACTTTGCTTATCAGCTCTGCCCTGGAGTTCCTCTGCAAAGCAAGAGTAACGCCCTCATCAGATCAGCTGAGGGTCTTGGGAGAAATCCTTTGGGTCAGGAAGCTTAAGGTGCTAGGGAATGCAGTAAGGATGGTGCAGGGCCTCCAGGTCAGCTGTAAGGAATGATATTTGTATTTTTAATAAGCAGGATGAGTCAAAACGGAATGGTCTTACTCAACCTACTCAAGTTCTAGTCTACGTCCCACTCAGCTCACAAGAAGTTGGTACCCGCCTACTTGTTCATCTTCAAAGCTCTCTTAGGCAACCTGAGTTCTGCATTTAGGTAGTCCCTAATTTACTACTGTATTGGGTCTGGCTGAGGTGGAGTTCATTCTCCCGTAGCAGCCTTCACAGTGCTGTGCTTTGCATTGTTAGCTAGAAAGGTGTTGATAACACATGTGTTTTGGCTACTGCTGAGCAGCACTGCCACAGCATCAGCATCTCAACTTTCCTACCCCACCACTCTTACTATCAGGGGGGCAGAGGGAGGGGAGGAGCAGCAAGATCCTGGGAGGGGACACAACTAGGCCAGCTGACACAAAGTGGTGGAAGGGATATTCCATACCATATGACATCAGCTCAGACGTAAAAGCTAAGAAAAGGAGGAGGAAGCGGGGGGGGCATTTGTTATTTACAATCTTTGCCTTTTGGAGCAACCAATATGCATGCTGAAGCCCTGCTTCCCAGGAAGTAGCCAAACACCACTTGCTGATGAGAAGTAGAGAATAAACCTTGTTATTTTCCTCTTCGTTCATGCGTGCTCACACCTGTCGTCCAGCCAAAGTCAATCCACCACAGTTGCCCACCTGCTTTTTGAAAGGTAAAGTTTAGAGAATGCATCTATGACGTGACAGACTGGAGTATGATCCCTCATCGGCTTTGCTGCACCTTCTTTCCTGAGTGTGGGTTTCTACTGTGCCATGTTGAGACTGTGGAATCATGTTGCAGTTAGAGGCACACAGGGTGAAAACTAGAGTGATAGTATGTTACGGTACTCCTTTCAGTACATTAAAATTTTGGCCCCATGTAGGGTTGTGGGATTTCTAAGCCACATTTTTAAAATTCCTTTTAATGTGTTCATTATAACCCTTCCTCTCCCCAGGTGGCATTGCATGTAATGCACTGTTCTTAGGAAAAATGCCTTTTTTTTTTTTTTCCCCTCTTTGTAAATACATATCTCAACCTGACACTTCTTCTGGGAAAGTGAACTGCCTTTTTATTATCCAGCCTCCAAAACAATGTGCTTTCTCCTTTTTGTTCTTAATGAAACTTGGAAATGAAGACTGAAGAGATGACGCAGAAGAATAACATAAATGAAGAACCAAGGAGCAAGAGATTTTAAATTTTGTCTTGTATAGCTGGTATATTACATAATAAATTCTATTTGTATATCCAGACCAATATACTTAGCAACACCAAAAAAATCTGCAGCTTGAAATACACTTGACAGGCAAGAAGTATGATTTAACTTTAGAAATCTAGTATTTTGATAACTGTACATAATAGCCTCATTTAACCCACTTTTTAATTGTCATTTTGAAGTCTCTGCCCTGTATTTTGTCTGAGAGAGGTCAGCCTGCTTAAGAAGCTGAGCACCAGTATTATTCTTTGCTCTAGCCATTCATCTGTCTAAACTGAGAATTAATTTTCTGTCCATTCTCATGCTTCTTCTGACTGATTCATAGCTGATATAATTAGGAAATAAGACAGGGCAGAAATATACCTGTGGGTATGAGTGTCATACCACAAATAGCAGGATAAGATATTAAATTTTAACCATCCAAGAATTGCTGCAATTGTTCAGAGATAGTTTGAATTTCCTGTGCTATTACTAAGAAGGGGAATCTATCAGACATGGAAAAAATTAGGAAGACTGGCATGTTGTGTCATATACTTTCACAAGGGGTAGAAATGGCTAGGTCAACACTTCCATAGGAGTTGATGGGGACATTGCTTTTCAATTGTGCCCAGTTTAGCCTTTCAGAAATTCCAGCTGAAATTCTCTGCTTGCACTTTTCTGAGAATCCTGCAAGAAAGACTCAAATTTGAGCAAGATGGGACTGAAGGCATCCACATCTGTCAATAACCAAATGTTAAACTCTGACCAACTACTTCAGGTAAAGCATTAATGGTGAGAAGTAAACAGGACACAGTACTTCAGTTAATCTTTCGTTAATGTTTCATTCCAGTCTTCCCACATTGTCCCCAACAGTGGGTCTGCAGATTCATCTCTAGACGATGCTACGAATGTTGTGCGTGCGGTGTCCTGCCTCACAGACCATGAACAACTCACCCCTGAATTATTTTCAACTGTGTCAAAGAAAGGTAGCTGGGCTTGGATCCACTGTAGGCAAACTAAAGATGGTGGGAGCTGTGTTGGTGCAGAAGAGGAACTCCACGTGCACCTGTATGCTGCCAGGAATGTATTTCTGTGGGCTATTGCTACATGGGAGGGAGGGCAGGAGTGCAGCCCTGGGCCACCAGGGGGTCCCCACAGGCAGGCAGGCAGGCAGAGGGCAGGCAGGCTTGTGTGTGGAGGAACAGGAGCATTTGTGCCCATGGTGGGTCTCCAGGCAATAACACAACTTTAGGAAAACGGAATCAGGTGAGAAAACTTCCTTTTGGCCAACTCACCGTGACAGCAAGCTCAGAGTGAGTTTGCTTAAGAAAGAGAAGAGGTGGGTGGGCAGGAGGGACCTGGGGTGACTGACCTCTCTCATTTGTAGGAGAGCAGATACCAGTCTCAGTCCACAAGCTATTGGCATTTTCAGAGCACAGCCACTGAGCAACCCTAAAACACACCATCACACAAGTAACCTAAGAGGGAAGACACTTGTCCCTGGCCATTTATTTTCTGACTAACTGAAAAACAGCAACAGCAGAAAAGCACAGCCACTAAATCTACTCATACCAAAATTTTATCACGTTTATTCTCATATAAAACCCTGACTCCTCTCCTTTGCTTCAGCTTTTCCTGGAAGTAGCTACTTTCAGAAATACCTCCCTCCTTCTAGCTCAGCATTACATGGGGTTTTATTGCATTTTAAACACATGTACTGTTAAGTTTATAAAGCCCAAACTCTCAGAAGTAATGAGATTCAAGGACAATACACATTGCCACTATTCAGAAAGAGCTTTAAAAAAAGCCCACTCTATTTATTTCCAGGGTTGCGTTACATAGTTGTGCAATGAAAAGGGATGCACTTTCGTTGACTCACCTGGCAGTCTACTCTGCATCTACAGCAGCTTTGACACTTCCAACTTGACAGCCTCATTTGTTCACCAAGACAGTTGGATTTTCTTACTGTATGCCCAAAAGAAAAATCTTGCAATAGCACAGAAGATGGCATTTGTCAACACCAAAATAAAATATCCTGATGATGAGCCAGATTGTGCTCAGTCATTCAGACAAGCCAGAAGAAAATAAATGGAAAAAAAGCCCCAAAGACTCAAGAGACATTGCTTTTCAGGATCTCACAGCCACAACCACATACGGTAGTCAACACTGCAGAAATGCCTGCTCTGGTGAGCTGGTGTGTAGGCAGGCATGGACAATTACTTCTCTTGAAATTAAAAAAAAATAAACAATAAATGCCACTTAACATGAGAAGCACAGTTTTCAGAGTATGGGAAAAACATTTCCTGTTCATTTGAATTTAGAAAGCAAAATTCATTTTTTTCAAATACAACAGGAGTTTGCCAAATATACTTGAATGTGGACCACCAAACTGGTCACTTGCAACATGTGGACTAAAAACAGTCTAGCACAGACTGAAGGAAACCCTGAGCAGCTTAGGCAAACTAAGGTTTGTTTCAGTTGAATCCTGAAAAAAACACTTCCCAGCCTTCCATATTACATATGAGTTACAATATACATGCCAAAATACATGCAGTGCATGATATTTTTTATTAGGCAATTCAGTCTTCTCCCAGCACATAAAAAAGAGCTAGTAAGGGAAAAGAAAGTAAAAGGAAAAAAGGCAGTCCCAGTTGTTTTCAGTCATCCAACATTCTCAACTGGGTTAACAGGAGAGAAAAAGAAAGGGAAAACTGGGGGAAAAGAAGAACAGGAAAAAACCTTACAAAGATGTCATGATGCCCTTCCACTATTTTAGCAAGGATCCAAACAGTTCTGCTTGCAGCAGTAGCACAGTCCTACCTACAAGCCATGGAGCTACAAGTTACAGGTTAGCTGATTGCATTATAACAGCAACCAACAGAAGACTAGATGTAATGTACAGTGTAAAAATTTCAGCAGTCATTGACTTACAGAAAACAGCAGGTGTACAATGTCTAGCACGAGGACAATGAAGTCAAGATGACCCAGAAAGGGTATGCCCTGGGCTTCTGAAAGAGGATTAGTCCTAACTGTCTGGACACATTGGTTATACTGGCTCTTGACTTCTTCCTCTGCCCCAATCAGTGTCAATACAGTCTGTTCAAAACCACTGGCTCTCCACTCCTTTATACTGTTTTCACATATCTGTAACTTCAGTGATGCTGATAGAGTTCATCCAAGTTTTCACAAACAAAAGCCAGAGGACAATCATATCAGTTATGTACCAAATACCACAGATCATAGATGGCATTACTCATCCAACAACAGTGGAGAAGCGTCAGATTTTGCTAACAGAGAATCTGGTTCTCCATATGAAATTATCTTGTAACTGTAACAAAGCACCTGTCCATATTTTAGGAGGCTTTGATTTGGACTCTCATTGGACTGTATAAATAGACAGCACAGCAATCTGAAAGCTCCTTGAGTTTAAATCCTAATTTTCCAGACACAGAAGATTAATTTCACAGAAGTCAGAGAAACGTTCTTTCTGAGCACTTCTGTCTCACACCTTTTTTTTTTTTTCAGGGGCTATTCAAACAGCAATTTCATCCACCCTAATATCTACAATGCCTTTACAAAAAGAAGAGAAGAAGTAGGAAAAGGGATTAAAATAGCCAAGTAAGAAGGTATTATAAAGCAAACCTATAAGTCATCAGGCAATGCACATTTGGGAAGACAAACAATTGCATTTTTACTACTCAAGATGGGGGTCTTTTCCCACCCCTCACAGACTCATCTGCCATGTGGCCTCTCCTGTTTGGGACCATTTTCACAGCTCAGCAAGTACCTTCCACTTGTGCTTTCTCTGGCCTTTACCCTGCTGGTGCAGTGTATTTGCTCTTCTCAGATTCACTAATGGCTGAGACAAACAGAATGAAAAATGACCACGATTGCACTGCTTCCTTGTTGAAATGATGAATGGTTTATTATTAAGAACAGTGTTTTGTTATGGTTTTTTTAATGATGAAAACCTACTTAAGCTTACTCAGTAACAAAAGACATGCCTGTAGTAGACAGAAGAACTGGAAAGGAGGTGCAGAACGTGTGAAGTGACTAGTGCTTAAACCTGCAGGTAGCAGGAGAAGTCTTGCACATAACAAATTTAGCATCCAGCACCATTTCATTTTTTCATCTAAGCTAACTGCAGTCAAAACCAGTGTATAGGCAGCTGGAGATGCTCCAAGTACAGGCTTCAGATAGTAAAGATAACTTTGAAGTGGAGTAGTGCAGACACTGAAAACAATTTGTCCAGTAGCTAACTGAGTTCTTCATGCAGTACTGTGGCTATTTTTTCTACCTGAGACATTAAAGGATTTTACCTTTGATCTCAAGCAAAGCTTTAAAAAAATTTAATTCACAACCACCATGACTTTCAAAATTTGTTTCTACTAGATACTCATTTCAACTGTGCAGCATCATCAAATATCTTTCCATTTTATAAATAAATACTTAAAGCACTGCTTTTGCAATACCCAATCTGATGATAGCCAAAGGGATTATAAAGAACTCAAACAAAATCCATAATTTACTATAAAATCCCTTTTTTTTTTTTTAATAACCCTTTAATACAAAGACAAAGAAAGAAAATAAAGTGGGTCTTATCTCCTCTGCTTCCAGAAGCAAAGCATGCTTTTAAGTACATCTTACCCAGCCTGGATGAAGAGACACTTCCCCAAAGCACTGACCATATCCCCCTTTCATCTAGAAGAAATTCTCCCATGGATCATCTGTGATCAGATGAATGAGATGTGTACAGACAAGCGAAACAGATGTGGGCAATGTTCTTTAGAGAATTCTCTGTGTTGAGACAATAGATTCTTATCTGGATATTGCAGCTGAGGGAAATAACACTTTTAAAGCAATATTCGGTTTGGGCTCCATTTTTTTACTCATCTCAGAAAAGAAGGAAAGAAGGCCATGTACGTCAGGGTGGTTGAAAAATGGGCTTGCAGGAACAGTCTGAAAGGGACAAAAATGTTTAGTAGCTTGACAGATAAAGCAGTATTTTAAAAAGTAAGAGACATTTGGTCAAGTATCATCATGGAGAGTAAAGAATGCATTTAATTTCTAAAATAAAACTATGTAGTGGATTATTCCCATAAAATTAATGAACCATTTTGTGACACGTGAAGCTACATTTTTGACAAACTTATTATTCCCTTTCTCTTCAGTGTTAGGCAGCTCTGATTTGCATGCTTAAGAATGTTGAATTTCCAGACCCAGAATCAGTGGGATTTGAAGGCTTCATCTAACACCTACAAGCTGTGCATGTGTGCTTACTACATTGGAAAGGAAAAGGAATAAGGATGTGGCTGATTATCCATGCTGCTAGGAGGGAACTTTGACTCCCACTTCTTTAGGGCAAAATCCAAGAGTTTCCAGTACTTCCATAAGAGGATTTTCTTGACCTATTGTCATTAATGAGAGATCATTTGGACACTGAAGCTTTCTAGGGTCAATCCTGCTCAGACCACTACAAAGGAAGGATTATCATCAACTTCAGTAAGAGTAGAATTAAGTCTTCTGTTGATATAAACGTATTTATTCTATGGTAAACTGTTTCTTTCAAATTTCTATGTTTATCTAGAACAAACAGATGAATTTTATATATGAAAAAAACCTTCCAACAACAGGAAAGTTCTGGATATTAATATGACCTGTACTCGATTTTCTATGAAAATGCAACATAGCATACACACAACATAGCATACATATGTGCACATGTATGCATGTACATTTTTGCTGCTCAAAATGAGCACACAAGGTCCCTACACAAATAAGCATATTGTGACACCCTTCAGTATTACTTCACCATGCAAGAAGCAAAACATCAAATGGAAACCGATTATCACTTGTACCTAATAGTGACTCCTCAAATGTCTTATTTGCATCACTGTCCTTTTTGGTCACCCCTAAGTCAAGAGTGCTGACTCAGGATTGATCAGTTATTCTTCTTTGCCATTTTAAATGCTGATTTTCTTTCTTGTATGTGAAAAAAAAGAGCAGTGTGGCATTGCACTGGATTTTGTATTCAGATTCAGGCCAGACTCTGTGTCATGCCAGTTTGGCACCCAGTACATTTTGGTTCAAGGAGGGACAGAGATAAGCATGTGTTGCTGCTGTGACTGAGATTGTTGGTGCCTGGATATTTCCTCTCTGTCAGTTAAAACACCTACAACTTCTTTGGCCCACAGGCAGCTCCCACCACCAGGAACATTGACAGTACTGACTCTCCTCTATAAATGCCTGAACTACATGATCCTCTTTTTTTTTTTTTTCCCATGCCAGAACCTTGCATTTGGATGACAGATTGCTCATGGGCAAAAGCACAAGAGCAGTTTGTGGTGTTCTGAGCAGTGCTAAAACTTGAAGACCCTTGCTCCCCTCAGGAAAGCAGAGAAGGAGAGGAATAAATAGGTTCCCAGGCCCAGAGATTCCCTGAAAGGCAGCCTGCAGTTCTTCCTTGGTGACACCCAGCTCAGCCAGAGGGTCGCTGCACATCTGTAATTCTGCCCACTGTGCACTAGATGCCACTGCACTGATTGTTTTTAGCAGCCAAACAGCCATTGCCTTTTCTCTGGCAGCCACACTCTACCTATTAAGAGGCCTCTCATTACCACTGGCTTGGAAGTTCAACAACTTAGTCAAGCAAAACTCTCATCACTTAGGTTATCTTTGTTTTACAGATGGCAAACTGGGGTACAGAGACTATAGCATGACTTTGACATGGGCTGGGTATGCAAGGCTGACAGTCCCTGGACTTCAGCAGCAGTCACCTGCATTCACCTCCAGACTGAAGTCCCAGTGAGTAGATTTCTGTCCCTCTCCCTCTGCCACAACTGAAGACAGATACAGATAAGAGATCAACCTGGGGTCAGACTGCAGCAGACGGAGCATAATAGTCACAGTAGTGGCAACAACAGTGATGTAACCAGCTAACGGCAAATAAATTTGACACTACACAGAGGTTCCCATAGCCAATCTCAGTTTCTCAGCCTCCTATTGTCTGCTCCAACTCCTAGGCATTTTCCCAGGAACCACCTCTAGAGGTCTCAGAGCCAGGCATTCTCTTGCCTCTGGGCACATCTCCATGTTCCTTCTATAGCAAAACTTCTGCTGATGAAGAAGGAGAGGCATCAGGAGAGATTTCCTAGGAAGTCTAGAGAATCTTCATCACTCAAGGTTTTTAAGAGGGCATTAAAGGCAGAAGAAGATGGTGTCCCCAGATTGTAGCACACCCCACAGCCCCACATCCCCGCTCTCTGCCAATTTCAAAGTGGCTGTAATGGTCTGGAATAAGGAGAAGCTACTACAAATGCCAATGGCTCCATAAGGCAGATGAGGTGTTGGGAACCTCTGCAATGCAAGATCTCTTACAGCCTTACTTCTCTTTGATTCTGGGAAGTTATACACAGATCATGGAGGAACATCAGTTGTTCTTCCTCATCACAGATTTCCTGACACTGTCTGACCCAGTCATGGCAGATTCTCACAGAGTCCATTCAGCAATCCCAGATGCCTTTGAGTACACTCCTCCTCCCATCTGCCACATTGGACTTTTACGTGAACTTACTCAGGAAAAACATACTAAGCCTTGTGCATCTCCTTGTCCTATGTTTGACACAGTCCGTGATGGAGCATGTTCACCACTCATTAAAGTTTGGGCAACATCTAATTTATAAACCATCATGTATGAAGTGGAAACAGCTGTTTACAGCTGTGGTGACAGGGTGCCACTGGTACTTTGAGAGCTGGTACCATTCCCTCCATCTCCTGCAGCAAGAGGGGTGAGCCCTGGCTGAAGGAGGCACAGCTTTGCAAATGTTAAACCCTGCCTTCTACTTTCCCCCACCACCATCCCCACCAACACATACTAAGCTGTTAGTGTGGGAACAGGCCAGAAAACACGGCTGTGTGTTACCTCAATGCCAAGAAACACAGCAGTAGTCCAGCATCAGCTGTGACCATGCGCACACCTGCGAGGGGTCCTTATGCTCGCTCTGCCAACAGAGCTCATTCACAAATTCTGTTTCTACAGCACGTTTTACTGTCTTTCAGGAGCCGAGCAAATGAAATTAAGGACTCTGACAGAAGCGGGTTTCTTCTCTAGGCTAAGCTGTATGAAACAGGAAACAACCACAGAGTCTAATAGGAAACAACCACAGAGTCTATACTGAGGTCTTCCTCGAGGTCTAAATCAATTAACCACAGGGTCTGTCAGAATTGAAGCTATGTTACAAATTGAAGCTATGGTTCAAATATTTGTGTCAGCCCTTTCTTTCCCAAACAGTGAGTTTTTAAGAGTTTTTAAGTACCTTTTTAAAGAGTTTTTAAGTACTTTTGTGGCCATGGTAATTTGCAGTTCTGGTTTTGTTCTTTTTTATTTCTTTCTGCCAGCTGAAGTCTTGATTTTTCTTTGCTGTGTGAATTTTAAAGTTTACCCTCGCTTGGGTGCGTCGCCATAGTGAAAGAAGGTGGGTCCCAGAGGTTACCAAAGGCTGATGGAACAGCATAATGCAGCCATCCACGTTAGCCTAGACCTGGGCAGCCACACGACCCAGGACTGTGCTGCAGGTGGCTGAACGAGCCTCGCTGCTAACTGGACCCAGTAGTACCCCTCCTCATGCTGCCCATAGTGCTTCTACAATCTGGTGTTATCAGTTGCTCCCCCCACTGCCCTGCCCTCACCACTGCATTTCCCCACAGAGCGTGCACACAGCTTCTACCCATGGAGCCCTGCTGAGCTTCCCCCTTCCATCCTGAGCCCGCTGGAGCCACCAGTCATGTGCCAGAACCAAGAAGCTGGCTGTGTCAGAGCATACACCAATCCAGCCCAGTGGTGAGAAGAGACCCAACAGGCACAGCTGCGGGCACCACTGTGTCATCCCTTTCAGCCCTCACCAGCCTGGGCTGTGCAACAACTTCCATTAGCGCTATATAGAATCACAGAACCATTTAGGTTGGAAAAGTCCTTTAAGATCATCGAGTCCAACCTTAACCCAGCACTGCAAAGTCCACCACTAAACCATGTCCCTAAGCTCCACATGTACTTGTTTTTTAAATACCTTCAGGGAGGTAACTTCCCTGGGCAGCCTGTTCCAATGTTTGACGTTTTCAGTGAAGAAAACTTTCCTAATATCCTATCTAAACCTTGCCTGATGCAATTTGAATCTCCTTTCAGGTAGCTGTAGAGAGTGATAAGGTCCCCCCAAGTCTCATTTTCTCCAGGCTAAACCACCTTGGCTCCCTCAGCTGTTCCTAAGACCTGGGCTCTAGACCCCTCACCAGCCTTTGGACACTCTCAGTGTCTTCCTGGTAGTGAGGGCCCAAGGCTTCCATGTTGTCACAACAAGATTTACATTTGCACTCTGGAATAACTACCGCGTAATTGGTATTTTTTTTCTGATAATTAAAGCTTTTATCTGGGTGTTATTTGTTTATTTTATGAATTAGGATATTTTGCATAGCTTGTGTCAAGCATTTCTGTCACAGGTTTACCACCTACTGCTTGCTGCCAGCTAAATAATTCTGTAAATGAGATTTATATAAACCTTCCCAAATAGTAAGTCTATGCACGCAAGTGTCACTCCATGAAAGCTATCTCTTGCTCTTTGCTTGTATGTAAACCATGCAGGCACACCTATCTGAAATTCAGGTCATAAACAGCCCTTGCTGCTGAACAGGGGATTGTGGAAAAAATACAAAGCAGCCTGCAGGAATTCATGTAGTACTTTGCACATCTGTAGAAGAAAGAAGGCAAAGAAAACTGGAATTGCTGTAGGCAAATATTCTTAAATAAAACAGAGTGAGAGAGAGAGAGAGAATAGTTACTAGAATAGTATGGCTTTTCTTATTCAACGGTATTTCTAACACCAAGCGTCCAAATTACGAATTTTACCACTCAAAAACAAAGACAGATTTGGTGGGTCCTTGCTTTGAGTCCTCTTAGGAAATTTACAAATTTACAAAGGCAAAAAACACTGGCATTTTATATTCCAGAGGTCAAAACCAATTCAATCCAATGGCAGTATATCAGTGCTGCTCTAAATATCTGATGTGATTCGGAGTGCCTTTTTTAATGTAACCAGCTCTTACAGAAGTTTTACTCCAACCTTTACTGAACCACAGTGTTTTTAGTCAACGTCTATTATCCACAAGTGCTGCAAACAGCACATCAGTCACACTTGAAAAAGATGATGCAAAGAACAACTGGAAGACTTCGCATAAACCATTGGTTACAGGCTGTATTGCATTTTAAGCACGGAAAGGATTTGGAGCCCAGGCAAAATTGAAGAGCCACCCACCTTCTTCTCTATCACCATTTCAACCACAGAACAAGGAGCATCAAGTGCTGCAAGCACTTTTGTGCTATTTCAAAGCTGGCTCAGCTTCTAACAGTTCAATTAGGACCAGAAAAGCTAGTATCAAATCAATTATTAGAAATACCAGCACAGACTTCGATAGCTCCCTCCAGCAGGTCTCTGGTTTATTGTACTTTGGTTTCTTCATATCCTGTACTCCAGCAACAGCACAGAAATTACCATCCACGATGTATATGGACATGCAAGCTTGGGATCACCCTTTAATATTTGCATTTAAATTCTTGTCCTGTTTCTGGCAAGGACAGGGGTAATCTTTGCAGGATTATGCAGGAAGCATGGCTAGGACCCAGAGGTTATTCTATACCACCTTATGTCATTGCTAGGCTGGGGGGGAAAGGGAATATCTTCAGGGGAGAAAGGGTTCCTTCCAGTTGAGTAAGTGCTGCAGAGGAACCCATCCAGTACTGTCTATTGTAGAGGGGGTTCCGTGTGAACAATTTGTTTCTTATACCATCTGTCATTAGTATTGTTGCTGTTACTGTTTGTTTTCTTGTCTCACTGCTGTATCCAGTTAAATTATTCTTATCTCAACCATGATCTTTACCTTTTGTGCCTCCAACTCTACATCTTACCACAGGGGGAGGGGAGGGGGAAATGGGGGAGTGAGCAAGCAACTCATGGTTTGGAGTCTCATTGGGAGCACTAAACTGGGGGATACCATTCCTAAACCACAACAAATCTGCAACATAAATACCAGCCCAATTATGAGTGAGACTCATAAGAGAAGAACAGTCCTCTCAGGTGAGACGTTTATGATGTCCAGGTCACAGGGTAATGTAAGTAAGTAATGGCCAGTCTTCGCGAACAAAGAACCGGGGAAGGTCTTTACACCTTCCAGCCTGCGCATTGGATTTTT
>JAYRBT010000114.1:65664927-65686393 GCA_036023395.1 Myiotriccus ornatus
CTTACAGGGCTAACGGGCTCCATCTGCCCGGAGAGTGGCCCTGACCAGGAATCGAACCCGGGTCTCGGCGGTGACAGAGCCGCGTCCTTAACCACTAGACCACCAGGGGCTCCCACAGGGTAATGTACTATCACTTAAAAACACTTCTGAGAAATAGACCAATTTTCCAAGCTACAGCCTTCAATGCCTACAATTTCAACAAGACTTCAGAGGTACTGTAAGAACAGCTTTGACAATTCTATCACTCACTGTAATTTTATTCGCTGATTGATCCATTTAGAGCCTAGAGTTACTTCTCTAAGGACTGGTTGTACTGTGTTCTGCCTTTTTTTAATATCCCTATAGATGTCTCTTGCTTTTTTTCCCTGTCACTATTTAACCGAACACACCTGAAGAACAAGCCTTCTAGGCTGCTGACCTCGAAGAAGGGTTTTGCACAACTTTCACTTATAAGAAAGGAAAGAGAAGGACTGACAACCTAAAAAACCCCCTAACAAACCAAACTGAAGACTTGATACCTGATGACATCAGTCAAATCCAGCTGAGGGCTTTAAAAATCCTAGGTGCAATCTGTCAGTGTTCTTCTGAACTCAGGGCAATGCAAACATGTATCTCTGTCTGTTTTATTCACATGAGCCAAGAGTGAACTAGAAGTCATCTTTTCAAATAATCTACCAAGACTAATATAGGAGAACATTCAGACAGACACAAAAAAGATTAATTCAATTCCACCAAAATTATATATGTTGTAGAACAAAGTTCTTTCCAGTTCTACCCTGTGAAATGAAATGCAGCGGTTTTCTTTTCTTCTGACTAAATATGTTGTTATGTAAAGAAGAAATGCATGTCTGTATATAGACCTCAGTCCACCACAATATTCAAGAACACACCTGAAGAGATTATAATATTGCATTAGAAAATCTCCTAATTAGACTTCAGAGGCTTCATGCAACCCAGCAAACATGCAAATTAATATGTATTATAAATGTACACACACACACATACTCCATTAGTCGGTGTTTGCCTGTCGGTGCTATTTGCACACCTAATTATGGCATTAGTCATCTTAACATTTTCATTACTCTTTTTAATGCATACTGGGCTGCAGTCATCTAAGTCATACAGCTCCTACAGGAAAAATGTGTTTTATGGGACCACTGTCTCCACTGTACAGTTTAATAATGTTAAAAAGATACCAATATAAAATTAATGACTAAATTTTTCATGAAGGGAGTATTACATTTCCACTTAATTGTGGTTTAAGCAGTTATTTCTCTATTATTACTACATTGCTGAAACTAATGTCCAGTAGCCCATTGTATGATCTGATGGAGAATCCAAATTACTATTGGTGCTAATGACAAATATCCTTAGAGAGTAAATATCTTCTGAACACTGTGCCAGTTCTAATCCAACTGATTCTATTTCAGACAGTGTAATAAAATCTTTTCTGGTGGTGTTTCAAAGAAAAGGATTAAATAAGACTTCAGTTACTTTTCTGTGTCAAAGGGAATATTTTCAGGCTCTGTTAAATTCAACTCACTACAACGTGGAAACTTCTAACTGGTGCTGGACTTCAGTGTCAACACACTTGGCATCAAAAACCCAGCACATTTACCCTGATGCAACTGCACAAACAGTCGAGAGCAGTGTGCTGTGATGAGCCACAGCGGGGTTTGCTGCAGTACTCCTTCCCACTAAAGGGCAGATCAGTCAGTTTGCAGCACAATACAGAAAAGCCAGAATATCTAATCAAGAAAACAGTGTTTTGACTTCTGAAATGCACATGGCAAATGTTTTACATTTCTTCTGTGTTTAATTTAATTAATTGGAAAATATTTCAGGTATCCACATTATGGATATATCCATATCTAACATGCATAATCCAGCAGTGAGTCTTTATTAGATAAGGGAGAAAATATTTTTCTTCTCTTTCTCGTCCCTTTGATTTCCTTCCATATAGTGTAAGAAGAGCTGCCCCTACAACCTGACAAAACAAGTCTTGCCTCTCTCACGAGGGGTCACAGCTTGGAGAACATATGCACAAGCTTCCTCACACAATTAGGCCAGGGTTACTTCTGCTCCAGAGGGATGCAGATGCTCTCTTTTTACCTCCTGATCCTTTCCCATAAAAGTGGTTCCTAACCTCCTTAGCCACTGCAGTTTCAGCTGTTCCACACATCCCCTACCTGCATCTTACCTTTACTCCTCATTCCTATATGTCTGTATTCTACTCTTTTCCTTCCCACCCCACCGCTCACATAGCATCTGCTCCTATTTAGTCCTTCTTCTTTCCCAATGTGATTTCTGTGACCTTGTACCCTTTCTTGTTCCCACATTTTACCTACATTATTCATAAAAATAGATTTTTTTCACAGACATCTTACTTGCCTTTTGCTTTGCTCACATTACGTCCTCTTTCTTCACCGATCACACTCCTTATCTTAAAATACTTTCTCTAAAATATTAAATATATATTCTAAAAATGCCTTTTTCTACCAAGGTTTTTTTGCTCCCTGCCACCCGGAGAGCGATGCTGTCTTACAACTTTGTTCTGCCCATTTCCCCCTCTGCAATTAGTGTCTTTGGTGCTGCACAAGTTACTTCAAGACAGTATCTGTTTTCTCCTACAACTGCCCAGCCTCCACCTCCCTAATGACCGCAAAGCCTTAGGTGATTGGCAGATCAATCATCCTGTTCTAGCTTCTCACTTGCACACACATCCTTCAGAAGAAAAAATGTTTCCTTTCATTAACTGGGATAATAGTCTCTGGCACTAACACTTCAGTATCCCTATCTTCTCCTTGCCTCCATGGTTAACCCATAGTGCATATCAAGCAGGGTTTGGGTTTAATTTAGTGTTCTGGCTGAGGCTATGAGTAAGAAATTATGCAACCATCATAGGTAAGGGTCAGATATCTGCAGCCAGGGTTGAGGCACAGCAGGAACTCATCCTCTGGGAAAAGGAAAAGCCATTGAATAGGAGCTTCTCAAACTGGTTGAATCCCCCCAAAAAACTGGAACAGGAAATGCTGTCTAAGTCACCCACTCAGTTTTCTGTGTAATTTCTGATATCGTATAATACTGGTGTTTGCCCATGAAGCCAGTGTTGTGAAGCAAAGCTTGTGAAAACAGATCATGCCAAATAACTATAGCTGCCAAAGCTCACCAAAAATCTGAACTAATTTTGATTTGAGAAGATCCCTTTCCTCTTCTAAACTGAACACAGTGATTCAGCCCAGCAGGCCATGACCAAAGCACAGCACAAATCAAAGCTTGGATGTTTACAGACAGTAGTTTAGTTAATGCCATTTACACCTAAATTTAAACTTGGTAAAATATAAGTATTCACAAATTAAGCTCAGAAGGATGTGGAAAATAGAGTACATTTGGTAAGCTAAAATATTGACTCAGGGCAGTAAATGTTTGACAAGCTATCAGCCACGACATAAAGGCAAAAAAATGGACAGAGAGCCTATGGAAAATGATTTCTTGTCTTTCACAGGCACTTACAAAGGCTTAGTAGAAGGGGAAAAAATGCAGGAAGAAGCTATTCCTAAACATGAATTTGCAAAGATTTACTACCTAGTAAACCACATAGAAAGCCCATAGTATCCCATTTATATTTGCAAACAGCCCAAATGTTTTTCATGACAACATGACAAATATTTCCTCCCAATCTACATTTTGTATGATGACTTAGAGATGCTTTTGAACAGAGTATTGCTTCCCACTCTTTTTGTTAAATATTTACTTTTATGTGACTCATTTTAATGTAACACATTTCCCCACACTGATATTTACACTTTTTTCCATCACTGTCTTAGTCACAATTATTTATTTCAATGGTTTGGCCCAACCTAACATTGTTTGTGATCCAGTCTTGCAAGAATACAAAAAGCCTTTACCCATAATGTGCCTTTTTTTTTTTTTTTTTTAAATCAGTAGAACTGTACCCATTAACAGCTACCCACTCATAGAAGGGTTTATACCCTTGCACCATTAGGAAAAACCAGAATGTTTTCAACTGAATAAAATGAGCTGATTTATTTTTTCAAAGTGCTGGAGTTAACACCAGTGGCCTCAAATTGGCGAAGAGACACAAACCATCACCATGTTCTAGGAAAGCTGGCTTAAGAAGTGAAAAAAATCTTTTTCATTTAAGTTTGACTCTTTCCACTGAATTGACTGTACTTGGCTGGACTGTACAGCTCCCTGGAGGCTGGAGAAGACTGAAGAAAGGTGTCTATCATGCCTCACATGTACAGGTAGAAAGCAGAGTGGGAGAACAGGCAGTGACATTGAGTGTACAGCCCCACTCAACAGGGTGGGTTATTAAAATCTTGCTTCATATTTTTCACTTTACAAAATTAACATTTTTATATCAGAATATATCAGAGAATCCCTGAAGCATTAGAGAAATTAGCCATTGTTCTTTTTATTATTATTATTAAATTACGAAACCAAATAAAAATACCTTTGTGGTCAATTCAGGATGTTTCAGTCAGACTGTAAAGCAAAGAAGGCCCTGAGCTATTCCTTTGTCTAATAGACCACTTGCTTTGTGTAGGATTCTTCTTCACAGCAGGGAACACGCAGCCCAGATCCCTTTACTTCTTCTTGCCTAAATCCTAAGTCAGCCCTTGCTCCGTGAGAGAGGCATAGGAAGTATAAATCATCACAGAAAACAAGTGATAATTATCTAGCAGCTTAGTTACTGGTGCAGATGTCAAGTTACAACCCACCCTCCAAATGTCCCTCTGCCACTCACCATAAGCACGCATTCCTATAATAAAATCAAAGACTTTAAAGTCCCATTAGAGCACTTGAAAAGTTGGCAAGCCATGCAGGACTGTCCTCAAACTTTACAGGGTCCACAGGACAAACAGCAACTGTAATATGATAGCTACAATATCTATAAAGAATAAGGATATGGATTTCCTCTGTAAATCAGATATACACACTGACAACCTGGTCTGAGTTCTGACCTAAGGGTCAGGTTTCTGGGAATGGCTTAGGATCACAACACAGTTCTCACACTGAGACAGAAGAACAAACTCTACAGTGACTGATGCTTGCACACAACCTACCACTATGCTACTGAAGTGCTGAGGGTGTAGGGACATGGGTAACGCGGAATAAAAAAGCCTCTGGACTTCTGACAGACTTGTCCCCATGGACACTGGAAACAGCTTAGCTATGGACCTTAATTCAAACAAAACAAGGAAAACCAGAGACAACACCTCTTCTGCAGTCATGTCACTCCTTCCATGGCAAGACTGTCTTCTGTGGGAAGCAATCAGAAGACTCAAGGGTCTCATATTAACAGTATGAAACAAAGATTGAAGCAGCTCTGAATTTACAAAAAATATATACATATTTTAAAAAAAATCCTCCCAAACTCCAACTTTCAAGAGTTCCATATATGTTCAGGATATTGGTTACAATCCATAATATTTCCTATGTTTCCCATCACTTGTTGGAGACACTTCCCATCCAGTCCTCAGAGCAGTGCAATAGGAAGCCAGCACAGCCATATCTCCTGACAGACCAAAAAATATTTTCTGCCATATCAGTCATCAGGAGCCCTGGTGAGATGACTTTTCTCCATCTTATACCTTACGATCTCTGCTCCTGAAAGTTCAGACAGCAACTGCAAATTTTCTTTGCCACACATCCTAGCAAGCCTCCACCAGCAATGCCTGTCTGATTCGAAAGGGTACCACAATTAATCAGAAGTATATCAGGCCAGCTGACAGCAAGGCATGAAGGAAGAGTAATGTCCCATCCACGAAATAATACAGCAACAAATTTTATGTATGGTTTCATTTGTTAAAGTCCTTTTTCCTGCTGACATTTAGACCTTTTTCTCTAGTTTAATTTCTTATAACATTAGAATGTGTTTTGGAATTTCAAGGTCAAGTGCAATGCGGTCTATATATATTCTTTGTGCTGGGTTCAGCTTGCAAAATTTCTCTTCTGTAGGTTCAATTACACCAATACAGGTTATCCCTTCTTTGTATGCTGAAGCACATAATCCACTTTTGTAGTGGTGTAGCTGGACTCACAAGGCAATAAAAATTTTTAATCATATCCATGCTACATATTACTGCCACAAACTTAATTTTGTAGTCACAGTGTAAAGGAATAAATTGCAACCTTCTTTTTTTAAACCAGAACCACTTATGTGGTCAGACAAAACCTCTCAAAGCAGTTAACTATACGGGAAAGAACTGGATTATTAGCTTGCAAAACATACTTCCAAACAAAACTGTTGTGTACAGTGACTTCTCTCCACTAACCAGAAAGACAGTAAAGGGGAGAAGGGGGCAGACACCGTTTCTGAATGTGGTTAGTCTCCTATGCAGCACAGCCAAGGAAAAAATGAGCTTCAGAGAAGTGACCTGGAAGAAAACCATCCTTAGCCTTCCTGTTTCTAAGGGCCAAATAAAGTCAAATCTCCTCTCAGGGGTACAGTCTACTGGGCTCTGACACATTTCCACTCACAGCCAACTGTCTGACTCCCCAGGACTGACTGCCACCTCTTCTGCACCTGCATCCCCCCACACGCACAGGGACAGCATGGATCAATGCTCCCAGCACCTCTTCTTTGCAGCTTCACAGCCAGACCCCAGTGGGAACACGGGCTCTATGCTTACATTTGTAAAGCATATGTCCTGATGCAATGCTAGAGCACTTATAGGGTACCAAACACAACTTACAATCCTGGTAAAGTTTCTCCAGAATTGTCCTTTTCTGCAAGTAGTATCTTTGAGATTTTATTAGTGCATATCTTCCTGCTGAAGTCATTTTCCTGTAGAACTATGCCTGGTCCCTCCTTGGTGATTTTTAAAAAAAAAAATCTCAAGTTAATTGACTGCCAATTAACTGAAGCTATTTAGCATCTTAAAAAAAAAAAAACCAAACAAAACACAAACAACCCCAAAACAACAAAAACAAACAAACGAACAAAAAAACCACAAAACAAAAAACCAAACAAGTCAGATCTCACCCCAAATATTTGTAATGGACTACAAATATTTGTAGTCTGGCCTAATCTGATCCCTAAGGTAAACTAGAAATGTTTGTAGTATACATTTTAAGACTGAACTAATTCATGGTTGACAGACAGGTTTTCCACTTTCTGGAGAAGCTAAGCATCGAGTTGGTTTGCCCTTTGGCTTTTTATACTGTGTGGGGTTTTTTTTTGTAAAAACACCAGTAACAACTCCTGAAGTTCCGGCTCTGGGCCTACATTTACATAGCTTCCTCTACATAGATTGTTCATTTAGAAAGTGCTAGAATTTAACTATAATAGATCCCATTACTACACAAAGATAATTTTGAAGATCTTAAATACTCAAATAAAAAAAATAACATCGTGCACCTGAGTAGTGCAAGATACAGGCAGTAATTTTAAGAGTACCCATAAACCAGAATACATCCTGTACATAAAACAACCAGAGAAGTATTTTGTAATTTGTGTTACCTGATTATATGCAACTTGTAGTAACTGATTTTGAACGCCCGTCCCAATACTCTCTACAATTTAATAATGTCAAAGCATGAATAGATACACAATCTCTTGATTCACCAGTTAGCATTTATATTGAGTCTACATGTATGCTTATTTACTTGATTGGAGAGACGTATCACGTATACTGCAGCATATCAACTTTTCTCAAGTTACACACTAGAATGGCAAGAAATTTTCTCCCTCCTGACATGAACAGATTCTTTTGTCAAGAAAGTAATCTAAAAGGGTTCATACCAATCTTTGTTTTCTTTCTTTGAGTCAAAAGTCTACCTCTTCTACTCTACCTAATGTATAAAGTTGCTTTTTTCAAGCTGAGAAGAATAACTGCCTTCTTGAACACGGTAACTAGACAGAATAGTCAGCTAACTCTGACTTCCCTATGTGGGTGGAATCTGTCTTATCTTTATAACACCTAAATGTAGTAATTTGAAACTTCAGTAGCTAGTTTAAGACTGCTGTTTAAGTGCTGTCTCTTTATATAGACACACATGTATGTCTCCATCCATAGAAAGTAGTTGATGGGATGTATCACAAACCAAACAGAAAAGGATTTTCAAAGAACAGGTATTTACTCAGCTTTGCATATGATGATTTCCTTGCATCTCAAGACTGTGATGCTCACTTTGATTAAATAAGGATTACTTCCAGTGACTTGCAAAGTAGAAATACAGAAATCTCTGTGTTTATATTGAAGTTCACCAGAATGCAGCTATATTTAATACCTTGTTTGGATTAACCTGCTCCTGTAGCATCTGTACTCCCAAATGTTTTGGTTTTAAGTTTCCTACTAATTCTAGCCTTATGCAGTTATTTATATGCTTTTATATGGAATGAATTGAGGATATATTTAAAACATGCAAACTATTGGTAAAACATCAATTTCAAGCCCAATTAGTCTTCCTAAGAAGAGATGGCACATTTTCCCCTCACATTTCATTTACTGTAGTCACCTGACAATCATATCATACAGCTCTCCAGACTGTTTAAGATTTACGTTCTTTTGTAGCTCATAAACATATTGCCCATTTTAGCCAATAATGTCTTAGAGGAATGACTTTTCAGAGTCTGGAATATTTTCTTGCTAGCCCATCTGATTGCAACAACTCATAGCCAGACTTATCACTTTCTGACAATCCAGGCTTTCTTTACGTAGAAATGTTAGCAATGCCTTGAAGTCCCATAAAAAACAGCCACAGCAGCTAAAAAATGCTGGGTATATGTGCTTTTCATACCTCAAAAGACAGATGGAGAAATGGGGTGCCAAAGTTGATGATAAATATCCACCTCTTATGACAAAATAACTGCTTGCTGTATTGCCTGTGACCTTTAAGAGACCTGTGGAGAGAATCTCAGAGACGGATGCTTGGAAGAAACAAGTAGACTCTAAGGTGTTTAAGACCTGCTGCACAGGGGCTTTTTAATCCTACAATACATACTGGGAGATTTAGGCTTTACCATTTGGGGCCATGGCTATGATGAAGCTGATGCTGTGACGGTTTCTGGAGTTTTCTGGAGTTTTCAGGACAACACCCAGAAGTTGCTTGACAGGTTGACAAGATCCCGGAGCTCATAATCAACTTCCCTGTTGGCACCATAGATGATAATGACAGCAGTGGCTCTACCAACATGCAGTCACACCACTGTAGCAGCTGTGGAGCCTGAAAGCACACATGGGGGTCCTATGGCTTCTTACGCTATTAATGCTAACAAAGCTTTTTGGGCCTGCAGAAAAAGTCGACAGAACATATGGCAGAGAAGTTTGCTTCAAGCTACTCCAGTGTCTGGGAAGACCACAGCAGTCTCAGTCACCAGTTGTAAAGAAAACACAGACATGTCACTTTTTTTTTTTTTTTCGAGTGAGAACATCTGGAGATGTCCAGTATAATTACCTTTTTCCTGGTGATGAAGCACAAGGTTAAGTGGCACAGCTTAACAGCTGATGTGAGCAATTTGTGTAGCCCGTAAGAGTTGTGCATCCAATTGAGCAGTAGACAGCAGGATGGGGAAGGCTTCTTAAATAGCAAATAAGATGTAAAACACACATTTAAGAAGCGATTCTTTGTGCAGCCCCCAAATGGTCTTCCCCAGGAGGAGCCCATACCCCTAGCAGTGAACCTCAGCTGCTGGATAATCTCAGGAGAGGCTCTCCCACTGACTCCCAGTGGTGGGTGCCACCCCAGCTGCAAGCACACAAGCAAGGAAGTGACATTCACCCAGAATAAGCCACCGAAGTAAAGGACAAACAGCGAGTGGGAAGGACGGAGGAGCCAGCAGCTTTGTCAGGAAGGGTATATGTGATAGCTGCTGTGGATGAGCAACTCCTTTTTCCTAAAACAAGATGGAAAAATCCATTTTTGTGAAAACCCATACAGAGGAAACCCAACACAAAATAACTTGAGGAAACCTGTAACAAATTTTGAGTGCACATGAGCTCATGACTCAAATATCAGCAGCTCTCCTTCATTAAATCTAATTGCTATGCATTAGTGATTACAACTGATGCAGAGATGATGGAGCCTTCAGTCAGGCTGGAGCAAAGCTGGATTTCAGGCACCTACTTAAACTCCCTTTTGATTCATCAGCCTTACCCCATACAAGCCAGGTCAGCACATACTGCTGGCAAATACTTATAATTTCTGTGTGTTCTTTGAATTTTAAGAGGCAAACACCCTTCACCAATACTTTGCCAGTGGAGCAACTGGAGATGTTTTCATAGCTGCTTGTTGACAGTTCACAAATTGATCAGGTAAGTAGATGAGACAACATTTCTTTCTGAGTTTGAAAGTATAGGGTGGGTTTTTAGACTAAGCACACTCATGTACAGACAATAAATTTACCTTTGAAATAGTATGAATGAGCTTAAGTTAAAAATATTTGTCAAGAATCAACCAGCACTAATGAACATAGAGCAAAGAACAGCTAGTCTTAAAATTTTGATTCTGCTCCTTTGTGCATCTGGAGAGTATTAGTTCAGGAAATTATTCCACCATATGCTTAAATCCCTCTGAAGTAAAAAGACTATGTGTAAGCCTAAAGTTAAGTAGACACTCATGCAGCCTTCCCAGACAAAGGAGTGCAAGTGGGACCAAAATCTTTAACTATATGATCTTATATTCTTCCAGTATTAGCACATTTCTTGAAGGTTGATAAGCATCTCTATCACATGCACTCTCTGGCTGGAGTCAAGCATAGCTCATGAAAGCAATCTCATTCCACAGCAAATTTTACTTACAGGTCTTTCTATAAATTAATCAAAATTAAAGTGTCACTGCAGGTTGGTTACACACATAGCCCACTTTGGCTTGTACCCCCTGAACTATCACAATTTTACAAGCAGAGTTCTAAGACCCATCTGTCGTCCCCTCTGAACTGGGAAATTCTCTTGTCAAAAGACCTGTGGGTACCCTACTCCCCAGGGAAATGTTGACTGGATCTACACACTGCAACAGTTCATTTGATACCAGCACTTCTTCCCAGGGACTGTGAATGCCTGCAATCACTTTTTCTGCAATCTACTCTTTTTTTCACATTAGTTTTTGATTACTGCTACCTCACCAACAGCACATATCTCTTCTGGCCTCTGTTTTAGAAGGCTGAAATCCATTCTCTTTCACCCCACCCTCTTAAAATATCAGAATCAATGATCCTACTCAGAGCAACAGTATCCTGCAAGACCTATATACGTGTATAATGTATGTATCCACACACCCACACATATATACATAACCCAAAAGAAAATCAAACAAGAAGCAAAAGATGCCACTCAAATGAATCAATACTATTTTTGTATCTGCCTTTTGCACAGAGAGATTATTATTTTTCTATTTGTGGAATCAAGACAACTGTCTGCTTAACAAAGAAACTGTATATGAAGAGAGGAAACCATACAAGTTGTCCTTGAACCTGGCCTGCAGCTGTGGCCAGCCGAGAAAAAATGTAGGGATGTTCCTAGATCTACCCAAGTGGCCACCTATTCACGTTCCACTGTTACTCCAATTGGAGGCAGCAGGAACAGGGATGCTTTCCCAGGATGGCATACTGACCACTGGTGGGTTCACGATAACAAATACTTTTCTTCAGCATCTGACCTAATCTTTACTTCTTTAGCTGAAGCGATTTAAAAAGCAAAGAAAACAAAGATTAGAAAAGAATGTTCCCTGCCACCATTCATCTTACTCAGGAGCAGCTATTAGGCTTAACTAGTAAGAAACATCAGCTCCAAACATTAACTTCTGCATCTTCCAGCAAAAGCTTTCAACCACTGATAAAATGGAAGCAGAGCACAGGTTACTGGTGAAGAATCCTTCCCCAGGCAACTCCTTCTCACCTCCAGGCAGGTCTTGGACCAGTTTCAAGAGCAGGACCAGTCTAGGGCTGCTCTTTTCTTCTGCTGCAGTCATGCATGAATAGGGACCAGATAGAAAGGCGGCATTGTATCAGCTTTGTTGGGGAGGCTGTAGCCTTGCCTTCCTCCTCCAAGTCATACTCCCAAAGCAGGCAGCTCGAGTAGGAACACCATGTTAAATATGGAGTATTTTTAAATTTCCAAAAATAATTCCTGTGAGGAGTGGGAAACTGTGTTTGAATCCCGACAGAGCAACAGACAGGCTGAAGCGGGATGGAGGACAAGTAGATCAGAGACAGAGCAGTCACGACAATGCTATTGAAAATCAGAGTACCTAGACAAGGTAGAATATCTGCAGTCTGGGGGAGGAGGCTTTTTTATTCCTTTCCTACACAGAGCTAAAAAGAAAAGAAAATTGCAAAGGAGTCTTGATAATCAGAGATTTCTGAGTTCTATCTGCACCCAAAGCACACCGAACAAGTGCTAACTTTTTTGATGAAGTCCTCAAAGCCTGCTGATAAAGAGGCTTGAGGACAAAGAACGCTGCTGTTACATGAAAGGCATCAAGCCTATCAGAGGCACACTCAAGGCGTTTCATATAAACATCCCAAAAGGCATCTATTCAAAATTTAGAGAGTACTTTGGAAAATTTTTGAAAAATATGCCTCACACTGGAGCAGATAAACTGCAGAGCTGCAGACGCACTGTTAAGAGCTGCTACGCTTAGATCCCCCTTGCTGTTGCAAAAGTTGGTTCAGTAATGTTTGACAGCAACTTTACTTGAATTGCACGTTCTGGAGTTCATCCTCCCATTATATTTTCATTGAACCAAAATTAAATTTAAACTGATCAAACAATAGCTGAGGATTACAGTCTATTTTAAGAGGATGTTCTTTCACTTTGAGCTAAAATGAAATATTGCCAAGGGCTGGCAGAAAAACAGCAAAGAAGGAACATGATTAAAAAGGAAAGCACTATTACAAAGACAAATGGCACTTTTTGCACGTTGGTGATTAAAGATACTTACAGATATTATAAAAATAATGCACTGAGCTACCAAAATGGTGGGTTTGGGCAGGCATATGAGATTACAAAAAGGCATTGTGCCTGTTAAAGTGGGAAAGCCCTTCTCCTCTACGCAAGGGAAATTAGGGAAAGGCTTTGTACCCTGCACTGCTGCCAATCCATCAGGGTAGAGAGAGAAACCATCCCAAACAACAGCTCTCACCAAGGTGTCAGGGGCAACACATCTTCACGCTTCACTCCCCCGTCTTAATTCTCGCTGGCATGACCCATATGCTGAGTCTCCATCTGTGCTACACATGCACCATCCCTAGTTTCCCCTGTACTGGGTGGGAGGAGAAAAAAAGCCAGAGATGGTCCAAAGGGCTAGAAACCTCTTGCAGAGCAAAAAGTAACAAGCAGAGGCAGCTTTTTTCATTTCCCTGCTTTTTTGAAGGGCTGTGAGAGTTAAAAAATGTGTTAAAAAGAATATAGGATTTTCCATTAATGCTTTTAAAAAGTTCATTAACACCTTGACTAACAATTCTGCTCATGGTATTTTCTTTGGGTGACAAATCCTAACACCAACAAAGTATGGTTTGACCTTGTCTTTTTTTCTGGTTTGTCAGTACATTTAAACCTGAAAATCAGGGTCCCATTTGTGTCAGGCAATAGGCCTGGTTGAAAACTGTGAAGCTAGGCTTTCAGGAGGCAGTTTTGCTGAGTGAACCCAGAGTGTTTCTGATGGCGTGTGCAGGTGTGGCACTGCCAGCCTGCCCCAGAGGAGAACACCCAGGCAGGCAGTGACAACTCAGCAACCAGCTGGGACGGATGGCAGAAAGCAGAGCTGGAAACCGCTGCACCACAACCCAGCACACTTGTACTGAAGCCAACATTGCATCACTTATTAAGATAAAGAAAACCTATTTAGCTGACACTTGCTTTGTGCGCCATTAAGCCGGACTCTGCCTTTGCCCACACTCACCCAGTTGGCACCTATGTTAATACACAAAAGGCACCCACACTGCAACACGCTTTCCTGGGGTTTAAAAAGGAGCTGGGCCTGGCACCACCACCCCAGGTCCTGCTTTATTCCAACTGTAAATGGCTTTTGCAGCATGCCCAACTGGCACGTCCTTTAAAATTGCGACAGGGGGTGGGATGGGAGTGTTGGCTTTCATAAGTGAATTAATTGGTTCTGAAGAAGCTAAATTTGCAATTCTGAGAACCAGATTTGTGTTTAGCTGCAGCCTGGACAAGGGAAGTGGGAGGAAAGCAGCCTTTCCCACACCTTCTCCCAGCACCATTTGATGCCATCCAGAGGCACTAGGCCAGCCAGGGCAAATGCTGTTTCTGTCAACCCAGGTGGCAGCTCAGCAACAGCCATGATGATGTTTTTTGTCACATCGACAGCTGTCCTGGAGCAAACGGGCTGCTGTCACCTACTCTTTTGCCGCCAGACATTTAACAGGTGCCTAATAAGAACCATCTTTGCTCATTACTGGTTTAAACCAGGAATTCAGAGGAGGACAGACTGAATTACTACCTCCCTGAATTAGACTGCCTTCAACTAATACTGTTAACAGCTTATGTGAAATAATACAGGATGAATTGTGAACTTCTGTTGGTTTCTGGGTAGACAGCTTTAAATGCCAATCATAGCTAATTAAATTACTTAACTTCATTTGCCTCTGCCAATGGGCAATGTGATAGGATGACTTTGGAAGACAGTGCTCTTGGAGGCTGTGGCTCTTATACTTTACACTGGGGCAATGTTAATCACCAGAAAATGCAATTACCTCATTATTGCTAAATCCATCTGCATGAAATAAAATTAACTCCAGCAATAGGAAGACATGAACTATCCAATTTGAATAATGACAAGAACTGCTATTTAATCTCCTCTGAACACTGAAATCTTGGTTAGTAGGTAAGGTTCACCGCACAAGAGGAGCATCTTTATGGTCAAACTAATATTTAATATATTTATTAGAAGTCTACCACTCATCTCCACATCTAGAGAAGTATCTAGGTGAGCATTTGCTGTCACTGCCTCAAAATTTCAAAAGGTCCTTGCCAAGAACAAACACCAGCACAGAACTTCTCTTTGCAGGAAGTTTACTCACACTCTGCCTTATCGCACAAAATATTTTTCACATCACTGCATATCTGGAGAAGCTGAGGAAGAGACGTGAAACCTTTCTCCCTAACTTGACAGAAAGGCTGAGTTCTCCCATGAGATCTTGGGCCCTATTCATCTTGCACCTTTATTCCATGTAACACTGCTTGTTTTCTGCTGATCAACACAATGTTCAAAGCCTGAAGGCTAACTACTGTGTCACTGACCAGCTGTACCTGTCAGTTGCTTTCATCTCTTCTATGCTAGTGGGCCTGTCATTTGAACCACAACAGCGCAGTTTAAAAACACCACTCTGTATTGATACCAGTATGAAAATGCTTCTAGATGATGACTCTGTTGAAGTCAGGAATAGGAGTCATGCACAGATCATTGTCCTAAAAGCATAATTTGAAAACCTGAGGTGACTGGCCACTGAAATTCATTACTCAGTTTACATCTCTGGCAACTGCTGGCTAAAGAAAACTCATTTCCATTGCCACCTGGCATATTGGCTGTACCAGTTACAACAGCACAACATGTTATTAACAGAACAGAGGGGTTCAGTCCCTCCATCCTTTGCTGGGGTCATTGGCATCTCCCCATGAGTGCCTACTTTATCTCCCCTCCCCATTTTTTTAACATCGGCATTTGTTCACACTGCTCCCTTTTCCCAAATGTGGCATTTTTCACATAGTGGTTTTTCACTCAGGAGTCCTCTCATCTTCTCCTACACACCTTGCTGAGCCTGGATCCAGCTGGGCTTGCTCATTCATTTGGTCTGTCCTGTATCCACAATATCTCTCACCTTCACTGTAATCTCATACACCCACTACAAGCCTCACGTTTGTTTAACAGCTGCCCGTGATGTGAAACACTGAGGCCTCAAGCTCCGAAAATGAGATTAGCACCTGGGCCTTCCCATGCTAACAGGAGGATTTATTTTGCTCTGTGTCCACAGGTTTAAGAAAGGGACTTATAAACACCCTGCCCTTTCTCCTAATGATGCAACTTCCCCATCCAAAGCCAGTGTCTAATTATGACTATACATTACATGGAAGCCGGGAAAGGGAGTGCATACATCCAAGTAATTCAAGAAGGAGAAAAACGGTGCTGAAAACAAGACTGAAAGCCTGTGCTGAAAGAAAGACTCAGTGAATCCAGAGATAGCAACACCCTCCACTGGCGTAGCGTAGTACTCTCACCATTTGCCGCATGGCAGTGGGGCTTTGTCATAGCCTGCAAGTGATGGCCTGGCACTGACATTTCTATTCAAAGTGTATGCAGATATAATCCTCTTAAAAGGAACACACACACACACACATATATATGCATACATACACATATATGTGTGTGTATACGCATCCCTCGCATTCCCTTTGGGCCATTTTAGGAGGGTACCAAATTTTCACAATACATTCCCTGCAGAGAGAATCAGCAAAAACATTCAAGTGTTGTTACTTTGTGATACCTTACTAGCCAAGAAGATTATGAAAAAACCTCTTTCTGATGATATGCCACCAGGAGGCACTTTTAATCAAGAGCAAACAAGTAAAATGTTCAGCCTGGATTTAAAAAATGCTCCTTTGCCTTGAATATGCAATCAATCAAAGCGACATCATTACCTGCCCTGAATTAAAACACTTGGTGATTTGTACCTCAAACGAAGACAACTCCAGCAATACAATTATCCTTTTAATATTCAGAACTAGAGCAAAATGCTTCTGAACACTTAATAAATCTTCAGATGGAAAATTTAACATTCAGTAACATGTTATATTGGTTTTGCTCCCAGATGTATAAGTACCAATTTGTCTCTTCAAAAAGAAAGGCAAGACTGACAGCATTTCTTAATTGAGCCAGCAGCTTTGCCAAAACACTCCACACCACTTCTTAACACAGTGTGGGGGCAGAGGGGAGGAACCTGCTTCAAACAGAAACAGTTGTGCCAGGCAGACTTTGAAAGTACAGTCTGCACTGAAAAGGCCAGGGAGAAATTCCAAGGTCCTTATGATCAGTTGAGGACAGAGCAAAGACTTAAAGATCTGGTGCTGTTTTGTTCACTACAGAGATATTGGCCAGAGCGAAGTAGGGTAACTTGGCTTGTTTTTCAGTGACATCATCTTATTAAGTTGCACAAGAGAGTTCCGTGCATTAAGCTAATATTAAGATATATGCTAATTGTTTAAAACGTGTATATATGCTAATTGTTTAAATTGTGTGTATATCTTTTTTTCTCCGCTATTTCTTGTTGTTATAAATTATAAAATACACTAGTAACTATTAACAATAGTTGTAATTAGGGTAAAAAGATGCATTCTTGCTTTCACCAAGGAGTTAACCAAATGCTCTTTCTCTGTCAACTAGAAATGAAAACATGATCATGCAGACTACTAATCAGCATTAATAAAGAGATTAACTGTACTTAAATCACTAAGCTCAATATAAACGTTAACTTCAGTTACATGCCAGGGAACGTACATCACTGTCACAAAAAACCCAGCCAGTTTGCAAGCTGCAGATTAGAAGATAATGAACCAAATATTATTGTGATCAGATACAGCCCTCATGCAGAACACAGCAATTTTAGATCAGAAATGGAGTTTTAACTGAGAGCGTTTAAGGAAGTTTTTTTTCAAATTTAATAGAATTATTTGGGTTGGAAATTACTTTAAAGATCATCTAGTTCCACTTCCCCTTGCCATGGGCAGGGATACCTTGCACTACACCAGGTTGCTCAAAGTCCCACTGAACCTGGATTTGAACACTTCCAGGGATGGGACATCCACAGCTGCTCTGGGCAACTGTTTAATTTGTAAATTTAAACTGTAACATTTGATCGTAGCAGCATCAAAAGATGTCTATACTTCTACAGCAAGATAGTGCTCTTGAAGGAGTAACAATCCCGGATGATGAGACATCAAAATGAATTTGTCTCATTTTAAAATGTTCTTTAGAGTGAAATCTTACCAGGAAGGGCTTTGTTCACCAGGGAGTACTCCTCCATCACGGTGTTCTGCCTCTAATGAGTGCACAAAAATTCTCAAGTGGTGGCAGGGAGGCAAACCACAAGGGAAAACAGCATAACACATCTGTATTTCGCTTTTGTACCTAACCATTTCTGAATAAAAGCCAAAACTTTATTTCAACAGCTGCTAGTTCTAGCAAGTGAGAAAGGGGGGAGGAATCTTGGCTGCAGATAAAAATTAATCAAGCCCATCCACAGGTCCCTGGGAGCAGAGTGCAGGATCTGCTTTATCCTGAAGGGATCAAACAAGACACTAAGCTACTTCGGCACAGCAGCAATGCTCTGACATGAATTGCATCATGGTGCTGCAGCTGAAGTTACTGGGGTGAAAAACTGGCTCAGCACTAGGATGTAAGTCAAACCAAGTAAGTTGTAAGGAGATGTACCAAATGCAAAGCATTTGACAAATACCCAGGTTGACAGCAAGGATAAGGGGAAAGGGAATCCCAGAGTATTTCAAGATCATTTTCCTTGGGTATGCAAAAATTCTAAATTTCCAACAATAACAGTATGATCAGTGTATCTTCCTTTAGATGGATAACAGGTCATGTGATATGCATGGCATAGAGGCAAAGTTTCATTGGACAATTTTACCTCTCCTTTTAAAAACCAAAATATGACTTTGGATTACAGCTTAGCTTTGTAATTAGTAATTAAGCTGAGCTGTGGAAAGAATATGATTTTACAGTGCTTAGATAGTGGCTTTAGAGCTGTGGCAAAGTCTTTTTAGACTAAGAATTTTTGATATGTTAAAATATATTCAGCATGTAAAAAGTTAAATTGATAACCTTTGTAAAGGTATCATCTATTTAATTAGATATGTTGTAATACAGTGCCCTCGCACGCATACTTACATAAAGTCCTTTCCAAATCTAATCCAGAATTACAACAATGTAATTGTAATCTTTTAATTAATGGATCCTCTGGGATAAAGGAAAAGGTTGGCAAGTATAAATGTAGAAATAGTAGCTACTCAAGTGCTAAACAAATTTAAAAGAAAACCCCAAACAAACAGGATATAAGAAGAAAGAAGCCAGAGGCAGGGCTAAACATGGGAGGGAAAAGATGATTTCTTTTCTGTGACCAGTGTTGGAACGCTGTGCCTCCTTCTGCTACATATCCTAGAATCACAGAATGGTTTGGGTTGGAAGGGACTTTAAAGATCATCTACTTTCAAACCCCCTGCCATGGGCAGGGACACCTTCCACTAGACCAGGCTGCTCAAAGCCTCATCCAGCCTGGCCTTGAACACTTCCAGGGATGCAGCATCTACAGCTTTTCCAGGTCACCTCTTTCAGTTCCTTACTGCCCTCACAGTCAAGAATTTATTCCTATTATCTAATCCAAACTCACCCTCTTTCAGTTTAAAGCCATTCCCTCTTGTCCCGTCACTCCACGCTCTTGCAAAAAGTCCCTCTTTAGCTCTCTTGGAGGCCCCTTTAGGTATTAGGCGGCTACTGAAAGGTCTCCCCAGAGCCTTTGCTTTTCCAGGCTAAATAACCTCGACTCTCTGAGACTGTCTTCATAGGAGAAATGTTTTAGTCTTCCGATCATATTTGTGGCCTTTTCTGGACTTGCTCCAGCAGGTTCACATCCTCCTTATGTTGGGGGTCCCAGAACTGGTCACAGTGCTCCAGATGGGTTCCCAAAATAGCAAAGTAGAGGGGCAGAATCAATTCCCTCGACCTACAGGCCATTTCTCTTGATGAAGCCCAGGATACAGTTGTCTTCTCCAAAGACTCAGAAAATGCAGAAAAGGCTGTCTAATAAAAAGACAGTAAAAAGGCTACAGATCTTGGAAAACACCTCATTGTGAAAGTGTAATTGCTTTACTATAAAAAAACCTGATTACAGTCTGTAAGTGCTTTTATAAAGACAGACTCTTGCCTGGCAAAGTATTCTTTAATTAAGTTGAGAAAATGCAGAGAAAAGCCAGATAAATTGATACTAGCTGCTGAGGTGAACGGCTGAGGAAGATGCTACATTTTCCGTCTGTGATGTCTTCAAGCTAAAGCTGGGCATTCTTCTGGAAGGTACACCTGACTCCAAATTAAATTTAGGCAATCACAAAGATTGTATAATTGTACAAATAAAAATATTGAATAAATAAAGCAAAATGTAATAATTTGTCATGAGTTTACACCTTATAGCCCTTCTGGGTTGAGCACTTCTTCATCCAAGAGGCAGAAAACACAGGAGCACCTCCCTGAACACTGTCCAGTACTGACACTGGCAACAAAGCAACCTCCTTGGCTCTCACACTTCTCATCAGCAAAAGCGTAGAGCAGCCAAGATCAAGTTAAATGAATTAATCAGGTTAAGAGAAACTAAACAAAAAACAGCAGCTTTGTAACTTTTCAAAATCCTTTAAAATGAAAATCTCATTTTTCAGTGGCTATAGTACATCATCTTTAAGGGTTAAAAGAGAAAGGACAACTCTTCACAACACAAATTCCTTATAGCAACCAGACCTATAGCATCTAAATCTTGAACAAATTCACAGACTCAAAATTTATTCCAATTACAGGTATGCTTCACTTAGTCTTTCATGGGTATATATTATCAAAGCTAGTCGTAGTATAGAAAACATTTCCATGCAACTTTTTAAAAATACTAACACAAATTTCACTCTCTTTTTGTTTTTCAAGACTTCAAAATTTTTCTTTGCATAGCCTTCCTCTTACACTTTTTGATTTTTTTTTTAACTATGACCATTATTAATAATTGTAATAATTTCTATGGATAGGGAAGAAGCTGACAGTCTTAACCAGGTTTTAGGCAAGGTAGTTGCTGTTTTGCATCAAAGACATTACAGTCTTATACTGCTGGTATAATTGCCTTCACTACTGTCTGTTCTGCTCTCTGCTATAATAGCTCTACACTTCATTGACCTTCCCTTATTTTCATAAACTGTACCAACCATTTACCTTTATTTGCTCGTCTATTGCTACATTAAAACAATTCAAGAAGATTAACTATCAAAGCTGCCTTTGGAGAAGCCATGCTATTCTGACCTCATCTTATCATGATTTTCCAACTGCTTGACAGCAGTATTTTTTTTTTATTATTTTTCTGTTTAATCATTTTGCCAGGTACTGAGACAGGGCATCCTGGTTTATAATATCCTGTATCGCCTTCATTGCCTGTGAAAAATACAAACACCAGTGTGGTCTTTGCCAGTACTCCCATACATGTTGTTTTAATCAGAAATGACACAATTTTACTAGTCAGTAAGAATATTCTCCAGGGTGTACTTTGCCGAATTTGGTGCAGAAGAGAGGCTGCTGCTGCGCTGTGTGTCCATAGCAAGCAGTGCATCAATAGCTGTGGCTAGAGTGCAGAAAGACAGCACAAAGAAACCAAGGCTGGACCTGACAGAATACCCAAAACAGAGGCTAGAGCATCGGCAACAGAGCATAACTGCCTTGGGTGGGCAGC
>JAYRBT010000114.1:65686493-65745787 GCA_036023395.1 Myiotriccus ornatus
TATACTGCTTGCCATTTTAGAAGCTTCTAAAAATAAGGCATGTGCATTGCTGAGTTGGAGATCTACAGAAAGTAGAGCTGCCTGTCACTCGCAAGTAAACCCATCAGACACCACACCATGGCGTCTGCTCAGCACTGCCTGCAAAAGGCAACTTGGCCAATGTGTCTGAGCAAGAAATACTTGAAGAATTTGTAAGGGCTTGTCAAGAAAGTTAAAGGCAACTTCCAAAGAAAAAAAAGTTACTATTCTTTCCAACATTGAAAAAAAAGGACAAGGACAGGTAAAGCATGGCAGGTTAAACTAAACATTTATCCAAAGCCATTTCTTTTCTAGTTTGGTGAGAAAATAAAACATTATTCTGTAGCTGATCTGAAATATCTTTTTTTTTTTCCACTTGGGCAAGTTAACTCACAAAAAAAAAATTATTCATAGAGTATTACTTTAAAAAAATTCTGTGTGTGATATCCTTGCCAAATTTCAAGTCTCTAGTCCAGACCCTAGAATTACAAGACATTTTAATAACTTTTAAATGATATTTTAGAATTAGATTCCACAGATAGAGACGGTCAGACAGGAACACTTCAGCCCACCTGGGCAAATGTTACAGCCTAGTAGAGAAAACCAACATAAATCTTAAAATTGAAAACATATCAATGACAATTGTCATAAACTATGATATATAATAAAACCGTACCAGTTCATATGATAGCAGCAGTTTAGTGGACTGGTACTGAATTACACGGACCCACAATCTGCCCCAGTGAATTGAGCAACTGTAAGGGATCTATCAGTTGACATCCCTCTCACAACAGTATTTCTGCAGCCATTGGAGACTGGCATACTAGACAGTCGTCCAAAGATTATTATAAGGGTATGGCAAAAATATTTCTGAAAGCAGCTCTTCCCAAAGATATCAAGTTAATACCTCTTTTATTCCAAAAATCCCAAAGAATCTAAATCAACAGACAGACATTATTCTTCCAGGGCACATTCACAGATGGAAATTATAAAGGCTACACAAAGAAGAATGAAAAAATTAATACAGTTAACTTCTCATTTGCTTTATATTCATAGCTTTTAAATATGGTCAAATTTGTTCTTCCTATATTTGTTCTTTTATAAGACTCCAGGGGATAACGCTGACCTCTAAGACATGTGTCATAGTAGGTTTGTTAACACTCTTCTTCATTAAGTGTGTGTAATGCCTGACTGATTTCATCAACGTGATGTGTACATCTAGATGCACAATAGTTCAGTAAAATCAAATGATGAGCAAATGCAAATGTACATGGTCAGGTGTCTATTATGAAAATGCATTTGTTAACTGGACTCCATAATTTGCTAATAGTATGCAGTCCTTAATGATGCAATCAGGAAAAAAATACGCATACTAATGCATTAGATAACAGTCTGCAAAATAATTAGCTGCTTCACAGCATTTTAAACTAATGCACTCAAACTCCTTTAAAACCTTCCAAACAAAAAAAACCCAAACCTGAATCTTTGTGTTCCTAAGAGTATATATTTGGCTACAGCTTTATTTAATTGAAGCAATGAAGTGATATATATTCATGCCATTAGAAAAACCTACCAAATATCTTCCTCACCAACCTCTTAAGATGACTGAAAAGTCTCATTTTGAAAAGTGTGATCTCTCAGACACATTTTTCACCCACCGCTCTGGACCATTAGTAAACTGCAAGTATAAAGCGGTGCCAAAGCAGCTATGCAGACCTGGGAAGAACTGATGATGTTCAGCTGGGCTGATTTGAGCCTACAATTTATATGTCAAGCGTAAAGTATCTGTATCAGTAATGGAGTTACAGGTTATGCCTATAAGCCTGTTTAGATGCCTACCTACCTCGAAAAACCCTCCTTCCTATATTGTCTGGCTGTAAGAGACTTAAAACCTCACCACACATCCACAACAAAGCAAGGCACAGAGCAGAGCAAGATCAGTCACTGACGTTAATTGTCCAAAAAAGGCACTAGTGAAGAGAGTGAGAAAGTCACCGGGGCATTAAACCCTCTCCCTGTGGCTCTTCTAATCAATCTAATGGAAATAAAATACAGTATGAAGAAGTTCAGGAGGCACATTTTTCTCAAGGCAGCACTTGGAAAGCTGATGTAATTTTATGTCTTTGCAATTACAGCATCTGTACTGCAGACTGATAAAAGTAACAACATCCCAGCGTGGAACTACAGTGAACCTTGTGATTTATGTTCTCATCTGAGTACCAGAAACTACGTAAGCATGTAGTTATTTCTCTGCATTGGAGAAACACATGTCAGGGGGCAAGAGTGGAGAAAACAAGGGGTCTTTGGGGCAGGAGTGCACACCCACCCACCACCAGAGCCCTTCTCCTACTAGGTGAGAAACAAGTTTCCTGATGGATTTGAGTAGTAGTAGCTGGAACATTATAAAAAAAAAATCAGAATCTCAATCCTACACCTTGGATTTATCTTCCATGGCTTATGTGCACAACTCAAAAGACTGTACTTTGAAAACTTCCTTTGTCATTGCTTATATGAAAGTTACTATAACACAGTGTTCAAGAGACGGGTAAAGTTATTTATTCTCGTATCTTGTTTTTAATACAAATGTTCTTCTTCTGTGCAGAGAACACATGGCTTGTTTTTGTAGAGCTCAAGCCAATTTCTTGTACATATTAAGAATCTGCTTTAAGGCAGGAATGCTTTCAGGTGGGCTATACGGGAAAAGATGACAGAAGTCTCACGATACTGCAGACTGTTTCAAATATTAGGTTTTAAAGCACAGGTGTACTCCAGGCACTCTTTTACTGTGTGCTGGGAAAGTACCAGTGTTCATCAAAACACAGCAGGAGTCAGTTCTAAAGCCAGGTATCTGACATTTAATCCGCCAATAAAATGCTGCTGGAGCACAGTGTTTAGGGCAGCCAGGTTAGCCGATAAAGAGCCCTTTTCATCCTCTGCTGTCTGTAATTACTGAATTCCAGTCAGGAACAAGCAGCACAGAACCTGTCCCGCACATGCAGCAGTGCAAACAGTAAAGGGTAAATTCAGCAAAGAACACCTAGTCTAAAAGAAATCACCTACATCAGAAAAGCTATTAAAGAAAACAGTTTATTGCTAGAGATCAACAAGCATTATCACACCTACTTCAATGCAGCTCTTCAGGGCCGGTAATTCAAATCTTTAGCAAAGCAGTTGCTTAATAGCACCTTCTAGCAGACATAGAAAAGGGAGTGAGAAGGCAGAAAACAACACACAGACAGAGTCTGGCTATGAGGCAAATGTGGTGTATGAGGAGGCTTCTGGCTCTGCTTCCTGAGAAGACCACCACACACTTTCTCCTACATTTCTGCAGTGTACAAGGCTGGCTGCAGAAGTGAGCTTCACAGAGCCAAAACAGAGAGCAAGAGACTCGAAAATGAAAGCACTGAATACAGATAATAAAAAGGAAATAAAGGAAAGATGCAACATTCAAGAACTTCAGTCAATCTTTTACAGCCCTAGCCTCTAAACAGAAGATAGACAGAATTAGTCTTCTGCAGCCAAGAGAAACTAAGTGTAGAATAAACAAAAACATGTACCTAATTTTAGTATTTTTGGACCACTGAAAACAGGAGTTTTCAAGGACATACTGAAGTGATAGCCCTCAACTTATCCAGTATCATTGTTCTTTGCAAGAGGGACCCAGAAATCTGCTTCTGAACTATGCAGTAACATGAGTTACTTGAGATTTTAACATGAGAACTCAAGGAGCTCTGGAGAAACTGGTCTGAAGCATCACAGAGCAGGCATTGTCTTGCATAGCAGGCAAAAATTTATGGCACGGAAAAATGGAAACATGCCAGTAGTGAAAATCTAGTAAGCTAAAAGACCTAGTTTATCAGCAAACTAACAAGTGTCTTGTTGACTCTCTTGCGAATCCTTTTAACAGAACATAATGAAAACCTATCATCCTATGCCCAAGAAAGGTACCCCCACACACAAGGCTCACTAATGCCTTCTTCCATATTCTTTCCTATCACTCTCAAGCAAGTTTAAACTCTTGGGTCAGTAGGGCCTTATTGGTTTGAGTCTTGCAAGATGTGGGCAAACAGCTGAGGTAGAAGTGCTGTGCAGACAGTATTACTCCCACTCCTGGTTAGTTTACTAATCAACCTTTTTTTAGTCTCTGAAATTTCAGTTTAAAAGCACCTAAATTCTCATTTAGTCAAAAGAGACAGATGTACTGAGATCCTGGGATCTAATGCAGTTTGGCACTCTGCAAACAGCTGAAGAGCCTGCTGGCAGATTCCAGTGGTGATGGAGAGATGAATGTATAATCTACTATTTTTCATGGAAACATAAATCCTAGCCTCACCAATTTTAAAATCAAGGAAGACTGGGGAGTGAGAGAGGGAGGAAGGTGACCCAAGAAGGAGGGTAGGTAAACAAATAAATGAACATTTTAAATCTTACAGAGAACATGTTTTCAAGTACCCTCACATCACATAAAAATTCTTGCTTCAATGCCCACATATTACTTTCATGAAAATTTGCCCTGACTTTTAGTTACCTTCCTGGGTAGTAACCTGAACCACAATCCCTGTGTAGGTTTTCCATCAAAGCAACACACTGAAGTATTTTTTCCTCCAGCTGACAACATGAGTTGCAAAAACAGTAGCAAGGCTCTGCATGTATCAGTTATTTGATTTCTGAGGAGCAAGCCATCCATCACACAACTGTTTGCCTGAAACACCACCACCAACCCCCCACCCAAAGCTGCATAATCTATTTCTGTGACACCTCATGCTGAACAGCTTAGCGCAGGCTCCAACATAGCCCAGTTGTCTCTGCCAACTTCCATCACACTTGGCGTTTTATGGATCCTTCTCTGAAAGTAATCAGTCAAAAAACGTTGATTAATAGGTAAGGAATCTCAGTACAGTAATCAGGAGCAAAAAAATTCAGGTAAGTTGCACTTGTGCCCTTCAGGAAGATGCACCTTCTCAAAAAAAGTTATTTTACGTGCCTAGCCAGTGGGAGTCAGGAGCTTACAAGGCCATGCAGAATCTGCCACCCGCAGAGTAATGCTTTTACACAAAATAAAATTGATACACCTTTAGAATGCAATATATGAAAAAAATTACATGGTAGTGTACGAGCCCTGAGAATGAGAAGGCAGAGCAAGAAATTTTTTGCCTGGAGGGGGCCAAAACTGGAAATGCTCTGCTGCTTAGAGAGAGAATGACAAATCTCACAACAAGGACGAGCGCCATCATCATTTGCTTTAGCACTGTACTGTTCTTAACGTGAAAACTAATTCTGTATCAGGTTCACTAACAGAAAGAACACCTTGCAAAGACATTATTCAAGTCTTTCACACGTTTATTTACTTCTAGCTCAGTCTACAGGAAACACCATTAATAAGATGACAAATTAAAATGAAAAAAACCTCAAAAGTTAGGAAGAAGTGACATTATAGGTTGGATACCGATCCTATGCAACCTTAACAGTAGATGCTGACTGTTCTGAAACATTTCACTATGGAAATTTAACAAGCAAAGATTTTCATTGGACTATCTTTTAATCCTTTAAGATAGTAACAGAAATACATACTGTATAAAAATAAGAGTTCTGAGAAAGTCTTAGCAGGATCAGAACCTCGATTTCTACGTTGTTTTTTTAATCACTACCACCACCACTTTCCCTATTTCATAGGCAAAAAGAATATTGTTATGCAAGTAGTCAAGAGGACACTTCTAAGCTGTCATTGGAGTTCCTCCATCATAATTCATCAGTTTTAGCAAATAATCTCTATTTCCATCACGGCTTTCCTGCACATTCCAGCAGCTTGGCTGATTTTGTCAGGCATCTGACAGAGACCTCATTTATACACAATTTTATGTGAAGTGATTTCTGACTGTGTACCAGTTTGAAGTTTGAGGAAGGGAAGTGTTCTGTAACTGAACAGGTAACAGTTCCACCATCTATGTCTACTCAAATGAAAGTGTGAACTCAAAATTATCTCTTCTGGCGTAGCATGAGAATGGAAGTTTTGCACTGCAATGGATCAATTGCTCATCTTTTTCTCTTTCAACTTCATCAGAATGACTGGAATAAAAATGCAAGGCAGACTTTCACTATTACTTCCAGTAGGCATGGCATTTACAAAGCAATTTCCATTAGGGGCTTCTAGTTATGTACTGGCAATTTCTAAAATAAATCCATTTCAGATTTAAAATTTCCATGGTACATTTCTTCTCAGAGTTGTATGCCTTATTTGAAAATTTGGAGAGATAAAATGTACAGTTAAGAGGGTGGAGGTTTTTTTAAGCCTTTAATACTTGCTGAACAAACTATAACTGTATTTTCAAACTATCAATCTTCTGACTTCTGAAGCTTAGCATACTGAGGCTTTTTCCTCAAAACCAAAGCTGTTAATCTTGCCAGAGTCTTGTGTGACTGAATGAACGGGAACCATCCAGACGTACCCCCCTGTCACTATGCCCTGAGGCTTTCACTGCCTCCACACACCACTGTCAGCACCTGCTCTACAGGACAGGCTCATGGATCCATCTTCTGGCCCCACCAGGGAAAAAAGCAAATGACTGCATCAAAGACCAGCAACAGCACAGGGTAAGTTCAAATAGTCAAACCACCTGAAATGACCTGATTACTCCCCTAACTGTTCATTTTTATCCCTAATATAAATTAATAAAAAAGGACTGGGGTTGTATGCTATTTCTTTTTCCAATATTCTACTTATCAAATACAGTATTAACAACACTTGGGAGGTTAGATTTTTCTACTGATTAGGAATTAAATAGAAAAGGAAGTGTTAAAAGACTCTCATTAGAAGTCAGAAGCTTCAGTAAAATTTTAAATAATTATTCCACTAGTGATGTTAATTCAACCTTATTATGTATATTAAATATTTTTAATCTGGCTTTTCTCATTAATTATGCAGCTTAACATCATACTACAATTTAAAAATACTGTAAAGTGAGACATTAATACTGTTGCTGGACTCCAGCTTTTTGGTGTTTAGTGATCTGCCTTTTACCTCAGTGTTACATGCACAGTTTAATATCAGTAGTGCTTTAAGGCTGAGCAGGTCCAGCTCCAGCAGCTGTTTCTTGTAGAAACATCCTGATTTCTGATCACCGACTGACCCTGAGCCTTCACAAGCCTTTAGAGTGAATGCTTAGCCACCAGCACAAGAGGGCTTCAGCCTGGACTGTGTGAAAATTTAAGCGTCTAAATTGAAGTGTATGTCTTCTTGCACTGTCAGTATTCTCAGATAGGTAAATATACGAGATCAAGACCAAGGTAACCTTAGTTTTGAGGAAAATCAAGAGCTGACACCAGCATTAACCATTTCGGTTAAGATTTCTTCCAGTGAATAACAAAGTAAGCAGTGTTTTCACAAAATCCTTAACAGAATCACGTGAGTTATGATTTGCTTATTATTTCCAATATATCTATAAAATTGATTTAAGAATACGATTAAAAACTAAACTTCTGCAAACATGCCACAGCAATATTTTGTAATCAAAGAGTATGTCAGGCATTAAATGAGGGCCATATGAAGCAGATGCATCAATTTTAGAAGAACGGTATGGAAAAAGTAAAGGAGAATAGAGCAGTACTACAACAGCATGAAATTAAAATGGTTTATATTGAAAATTTAGATATAAACTATTTTTCTGAGATATTGCACAAGAAAAAAAAGAAAGAAAAATCTATTTATTGCATCTAAGTGGCTAATGCAAAGAACAAAATCAAGCTTATTTCAGATAATGGATTTAATTTTTATTGTCATCTGAGTGCCCAGCCTACTGCAGATGTGTTATTTTATTTCAAAGCTTGAAAATCTTTTCATGGAAAGCATCATTCTGGGAGCTATTGAAAAGCATCTGGAGGACAATGCAGTCATGGGTCACAGCCAACACGGCTTCATGAGGGGAAAGTCCTTCTTGTCAATCCTGATTTCCTTCTACAAGAGGGTAACCCACCTAGCTGATCTGGGAAAGCCAGGAGATGTAATCTTTTTGGACTTCAGCAAACCTTTTGATACTGTCTCTCACAGAAGGATCTGGGCAAAATCAAGTCAAGCAAAATGGCTTGGCATTCTCATACATCCAAGTATATAGTTATAAGCTTTATAATGAGATGTTTGATTTCCTGCTACCTGCAAGCAATTTTGGAAATAACACTATCCCAAGTTTGAAGGAGGGGGGAGAGAAGGAACAGCCACCAAAATACAAAGAAAAAAAGAAACATCATTAAAGTCAAAGAGTCCAGAAAAAAAACTTAAAATTGGCAATGCTGTCAATTAGATACTGTAAAAAGTGCAAGTCCTCCTCAGTGTCCCTAGAACAGCAGTCTGTATCCTGAGAATGAAATAAGGAGAGTAATAGTAAGACCAAAAAGGTATAAAAGTTCAAGAAAAGTGCTCAGTATTTGACATTGGCGGTCTGGCAGGAAAAAGGAGCCTCAACACTGCTAAAAGGGCAGCAAACCCTTTGTGGAAAGAAGTTCTGTAAATAGGAGTCAGATTCCTAGGAAAGCCGTTGCTGCCAGCATAACAAAACCAAAAGCCTTCTTGTTATTCCTTAAGGATTTGCAACAAACATGGTCTTGCATTTGCTCACTTGTATTGGGAATCTTCGTTGAATACACAGATTGAATGTCTTCTGATTTCATGAGTGGCCATCATTTTAAGCCTAATAATAAACAATCTGGGCTCTTTTCCACTGGATTTAGATTATTTACGTTTTGTAAGAAGGAGAGCCTCCTTCAGGAGAAATCAGCCTTGGCCACAATATCCATGGGCAAACCTTCTTAGAGGAGTTCATGCCAAGCCAATCAACTTTACCCTCAGTGGTTGCAGGTAATTTACTAGAGAAAATTAGATTTTTCTGGAAACATATTCAATATTTTCAATGGCTAGAAATCATCCAGCATTGAGCAGAGGTTAATGAAAACCAACATTAAACTTCAACACAACCTGTGGATAGCTATAAAAAATGCAGCCATTCTCATGTGTGACTCCATCCCTTCTCTTTTCTCAAGGACAGTTTCCTACGGTCTCAAGCAGATATCCCATTCCCGTGAACAGGGACCAGAATCAAGTCACTGTGTTTAAAACAAGACTTTTCTTTCTTTTCACATGACAAAATGTTTCAGCCTGACAGGCTTGCAGCCAGCCACACCACAGTGCTTCCTAACAAGCAGCCAGCCCTGCGAAGCTTTGCATTCACGGCTGTTTGCTGCTATCAGCAGGGGTGGCAGCTGGAATCAAACTCCTGTGATTTAAATGGATACCTGCTTCTAAATTACAATTTGCAGATCCATATATGATGTGACTCATTGAATACTTGCTAAGATATTATCAACATTAATGAAAACCGAGGAGGCACCCAGCCACAGATCTAAGCATTGTGTGAGACCCAATTATCCTCTATGCAACAGGGGCAGGGGCACGTAACTACTTGTAAGCCTACACTTCAGCTATGCACCCTCCTTCACTATGCTGGTAAAATTACCTGTTAATAAACAGTTTGGAAACCTTCTTTTTGCTTTAAGTCCCATTACTGGAAACAAATTTATTTTATTTTCAAAATCTGCTGCTGTCTTTTTATTCTTTCCAGTACTGGGAAAGTACTTGACACTACAAGCTCTAAATAATTTTGAAAGGCTACTCAGAAGTGATGTTGCATCATACATTTCAGTGGCTTAATTTGAACAATTTTACCAGTAGCACAGTAAAGTGCTTGAAAGCAAAGTACTTTTTTTAAGTTTATACTTGTTCTCTTTTTTGTTTCTGACAAAACTACAGTCTGATCAACTGTTGCTTTAATTCTTTCACTGGTGTCTCGCCCCATAACTACTGATGCAAAAGTATGTTGCTAGCTTGCTGTACATGGAAAAGTTGGAGTAAGAATACCTTTATTAAAAAGGGAGACTATTTGTTCCTTCAGTGAAAGTAGGAAAAAGAAAATCAAACAATCCTCCCCAAAAATTATAGATAGAGAACAACATCAACATTAGTAACACTCTGAGAAAATCTGAGGAATGGTAGAACAAAATGTATGAAGGAGGCCTGAACATTAGAACTAAACAACAAAAAAAGATATTTTCTTTTTGTTTGCCCACTACTTTATGGTAACTGTATCATTAAGAGTAATAATGCCTTATGATGGATTCCATGAATCTCACACGCAAGATACTCCAGTATACAGAAAGTAAAGAAACCATCTAATGTACTCTCAGGAAAATGGAAAGTGACTGTGAGCCTTGGGATTCTTTGGAGAAATTATATGCCATCCTCTTTTTTTGCCATCACAGTTATTGTATGAAAACATCTACATAAACTGCAATCATATTTCCAATAAACAGATAGAAGACAGACATCACTGGGTCGAAGAGTATAAATTAGGTTTACACAGTCTAAATTGTAAAACTGAAAAGCCAAATGCTTAGCACCATGTCTCCCTAAAGTGACATTTAGTTCATAATTTCCATCTTCATTTGCTAACTCCATATGCTGGCTCTCAGTTCCCAGATTTCTCACGTTCACCACTTCATGAGTCTGTAAGTGCAAACTAAAATCAGTCTGAAGAAAAACCCTGAGTAGTTGCATTCACTGAACTACTTCATCCCAAGTGAGAGACTAAGAGATGGTTTTGAAACTCAGGGACACAGAGGAAAGGGAGGAGAGCTGAGCTAGGTGGAACTGCATTTTGGGAGCACAGGTGAGTCTACCCAGTTACAACACAGTGACTCGTTCCAAGGTATGGGGTCGCCCTCCCATCCTTTCCCATTACATGGAATGTGGGACAAACCTCACTGTGTCAGCTGCACAGCTTCCACCTGGCAAAAATACTTCCAAATCTGATAGAAAGGAGAAAATGGTTTTACATTTTCTTAGCCCAGAATTTGGTGATATTCAGAATGAAACAATGAAAACATAATAGAGAGGATACCTTAAAGGTTGATTTGCCAGTAGTGTATTTTGTTTTGGAAGCAAAAAGACACAAGGATGTCCCCAAAGTTTTTGAGTTCAGCTATGAAGTGACCTTCTGAATTTCACTGATGTTCAGTTTTATCCAGGTACCTGAAATACCTTCAAAATTTTAAAGTGCACTCAGAAGGCAGAAAAGATTGTACCAACTTCAATAATTTGACTTTTTTTTTTTTTGAGTTTCATCATAAACAAACAGGAAACTTCAACTTTTATGTGGAACAGGAAAATCCTAAATACAATGAAGTCAAGTCTGAGATGTTGCGGTTGCTGTTCCATGTCACATCCAACTTGACTAAGGAAAGCCAACAAACCTTTCTTGTAGCTGCATGAAAATAAGACTGTATCCTGGATGGTTAGGTTTGCCTAACGTAGGATTGCTGCCTACTGAAGGACTGTTAGAAGCAGAGTGACATTGCTGTGACACAATACCTACTTGTCACTTTTCATCTAAAGTGATTAGACAGAAATTTCATACACCTCCAAGCTTCTCCAAAATTCATCACAATTTTACAAATACTCCTTTTGCCCAGTTCTAGCATGTTGAACTCTATTATTCATGAGCATAAATGTTCATTTTAAATATTCCACTAATTGGAATTCCAAGCAATCATCAAGGAAATAAAGTGTAGTTTTTATTTGTGGAAGTCACCAGTTTCCATTTTCATTTCAGCCCTTTGATTTAGTGACAAAACAGGCATCTTTCTGCAGGAAACTGAATAAAACAAAACAAATCTTTGTTAAAAATTACTAAATTCCAAATCCTGTACCTTAGCATATTACAATAAAATAAGGTGATTTCAATGGCAAGAAAAAAACAAAAAGCGCCACTAAACACACACACACGCATAAAACCCCTGAAACAAAAAAAACCAATTCCATGTAAGAGAAGCAAACCTTGAGAAAAATGTTTTAGATCTGCACCATAAGATTAAAGATCTGCAATGAACCTAACTGCCACAGCAATCACACGCACCAAACTGATGTATCACTCCAGGCAAAGGAGGACAAGTACTGCTCTTTAACCACATACAGCTGAACGTCAAAGGCCCCTATTTAAACAGCGTCCGGTGGGCTTCTTTCTTCCTCTAGGATATATTATCAGGGGTGTTTCAGCATGTTATTCAGCCTCCCTTTCCACTGCCCAGACCTGCTAGAAAAGGGGAGACAACAACCAGCACTGCTGTCACATTCAAAGGAGAGCAACCATGAACCACCATGCTCCAGGTCAGCGTTTTTGCTTATGTGAAAGCTCACCAAATCTGACTCAGTCTTATGGGCAACTTTAGACATAGGTTAAGCACAAAACTTTTTTTCTCTAAATAAGACATCCCCAGAATAGTTTCTTGCCCACCTCTGCCTTCTTATTAGTTGCCTTTCCTTAAATTTCTCTTTGCAAATTGTGGTTCCTGCTGCAAGTGCAAATACATCCAATATAGTAATATACTTGGATGAGGGATGCTACAAAGTCCTAGGTGCTCTAGCATCTTGCTTGAGGTACTGCTGTAGGCAAACCCTAAAGATTCAGGGACTTGTTTAAACTGGTCTCGACTGCATAAAGTAACACTACAGCTCATGTAATAATCAAACAGAACAGAAGTCAGTTCCGCAGGGATCTAAAATGCTCATTCACAGTTTTGAAGCTGTCCATGCAAACACAAGTGTAACAGGCGCAGGGAGAAGGCTAGGGAGAAGGAAATGTCTCCTTTGAATGGTGGACCTGCAGGACTTGCACAGCTGCAAACCTGACAGTCACAGCAGTACAAACCCAAAGCAAGAGCACACAGAGCAACCAGATCTGTCTGGTGTTGGGCCAGCAAACTAAACTAAACCTTCCTGCCCCCCCCTCCAAAACTTACAGGGAGTGGTGGCACACTACTGAGACCTTGGCTGCTCTCCTTAAAACATAAGCAGCAGCCTCCAGATGTCCAGAATGTGCTGGCAGCAGCATGGGCACCAGCCAAAACAGCCTGGGAGCAAGGACACTTGCCTGGACACAGGACAGGGTATGAGAGACCACTTTCCATCCTCCCTTTCACCACTAAACTCATCTTAGAAGTGAGAGCAAAGGGCATGCTGGATATTGAAAGCACAACCAAAAAGGTTCACCTAACAATTTCAAAATAATTCTATTTCCAGCCTTTTTTTATTTTTTTATAATCTGTCATGACAATACAATCATCCTTGAGAATCTTCACCCTTATGAACTCCACAAATTATTTTTAACACTTATTATCTAGAAAAGTAAAATGATTCCTTAATGTCTATTTGCATATCCTTTTAAAGTGATAAATGCTTTCTTGACATGTCTTCAATACACAATAAATGGAAAAGACAGAGTCACATTTAGGTAGTAGATATTACTCTTTCCTAATGCATTTGGATCCTGTTTCTTAAGAAGAAAAGTCATGCCAAGAAAGAGATCGGAGGGGGAACAACAGGGAAACCTAAAACATACAAAAACATTACTGATGCTTTTCAGTTTTTGGAAAACCACAGGGGTAGCACAAGATCCAATTAGCTGCTTAAAGATCCCAGCTTTATTTCCCTGGGTTCTGAGAATATTTGGCTAAGTTTTCAAGGATTTTCCTACAGGAGGCAAATCTTTCATATGAATATTGGACTGCTTATATCCCCCCTGAGCTTGCCAAACTAATACAGGAAGGCACTGCAAGGCTAAATATGCCCTGCATGGCTGAGCTGAATTTCTATTAGATACTTAAAAGAGAAAAACTAAGGGAATAAAATGAGAACATGTACTAACAATTCTACCAGGAGTCAGCAGATGGATTGGCTTCACAAGGTGGGACTAGTGTACAACAGTGACAAAGATGAAACATCTTGTTCTTCAGCCTTGAAAATACCTTTCAAGATGACATGACAGGAGCTGTAATGGTAACTTCTCTTTTATATATGTGTATACATGAACACAGAAAAGCCAAAGGAATAAGGCTTTATAGATGACCTGAAAACATTTCCAAATGTTGTGCAGGAAAGCAGTTTAAAAACAAAGCAAGAAATGGGGAACTAAGGAATAACTGAATCAGACAGCAATATGGGAAAGACAAGAAAAAACAAAGTAAAAGTTGCTCCTGCTTCTTTCAGCCTTAAAAAACCATGGTTTTTCTCAAGCCTTATAACATATCTGCGTTTATTTCAAAATTATGTGTTTTGTATCAAAAACTATCTGCTTCTGGTACATCAGGCCCACATACACATATGTCAAGTCACCAAACAGGGCTCTGTTTACTAAAACTGGCTGCTGAATTAACAAGGCAGTTACAAAACTGGCAATTAAAAATTGCCCTCAGCAAATGGTGCTCCCCCAGCAGTTGCTGCACCTTTATCTCTGCACTCCCAGTGCCCAGGCTTGGCTTGGCGAGCAGCGCTGTAAGCCAAGGTGATGGCAGCAGACCCTGGCTAACCTTCTGCCCACCCTTCCTTCACTCAAGTTGGCTTGTCCTCCTGGCCTGACCCCACCAAACCAACTGATGTATATTAATGAGTAGTTTAAGGAAAAAAAAAAAAAAAAGAAATATTTACTTCACCCTACTTTAAAAATGTCCACAGCAGCTTAACTTGAACAATTTTCCCCACACTAAGACAACTGACAATAAAAGAAGGGCTATGCATGCTCGTGGTCCTGTTACAGGCAGCTATACTCTACACCCTCTAGAGAGGTTTGGGCTGCAAATAAACAATTACTGCCTTTCGATCATGTTGAATGACTCTCAGGATAATAAAGAAAAATCCCTGCTAGAAATATCAAAGGAATTTCCTTACTATTTAAGGTGGGGTTAAATGTAGAATGGGTAGGAAACTGTTCCAAGCCCAGAAGCATATATGGGCTTCTGCCGTAGAGACAAAAAGCCGAAATTAAAAAAAAAAAAAAAGACAACCTCAAACACAAAAATCCATATGAGAGAGAGGAGAGAGAGAGAAGGTCTTCCAAGGGTGATTCAGAGAAAAATCTTAACTCGAGACATGATTTCACCTTCCATCCAGCCCAAGTGGAGGCTGCAGCTGAAAAGGGTGATTCCACTCCTTCCTCTCGCCCTCCTGCCTCTGCCTGGGCCTGGCACTCATGCAGCTGTGAAACAACTCAGACCCACCAGCTCACCCAGCTGAACCCTATGCACCAAGACAGGAAACAGGGTTTTTTTCTTGGGCAGCTGCTTGCTCTGAAACACAGATACACAGCTGTTAGGTTTACAGTCTTTTACCTAATAAAATATTTTTCTGTGAAGAAATTAACATTTTTATTAAGAAAATGTCAAAGAAATATATTTAAGCAATTACTTAGTTTTGTTTTGAAATGGAAGACTAGAAAATGAATCTTCTTCTACAGTTTTGGTTTCTATGAATCAGCAGATTTAGATAGAAAAAACTTTGGCTGGAAAATTCCTGACCAAATTTATTTCAATTGTGCAGCCACGCAGTTAACTGCTACAATAACACTTTATCTGAACCACAGCACCTGATTTGTTTCATAGTTTCTTCAGTCACATGTTGAGAGGTTTGATAATTTATTAATTAGGCAAAACCCTATTGACTTATGAGTAAGGATTAAGTGGCATTTCAGCATCCTTAGTTGCCAAGGTTACTGTTGTCTTTGCTGTCAGAACTGAAGAGCAGCTGAAGTACTCTCTCTATCCCCCAAACCCATGCAAAACAAATCTTGCCAAATAAACGAAATGCATCAGTGATCCATAGATAGGCACATGCTTCTCTGGTATAGAACCACCTCTTCAGTGTTCCTTGCCCCAGTATGAACAAATCTAATTTTAATCAAGTGCTGGTGCCATGAGGCAGCAGAACTTAGTCAAGCAATGAAGTGGAGAAAATTAGTTGTATTAACAACTAATGTACACATGAGTTTCACATAATGCTGAACAAACTAGAACTGAAAGGGCACTGGAGCAGAAACAACAATGTTGATGTCTGACCTGGCATATTTAAACAAAGAGAATTACTTTACTGATCCCCATACAGTATTATTATTGCATTAAGCAAGCAAATAAAAGCAAGCAAAAAAAACAGCATGAGGGAGAAAACCAGTGTCTCATATGACCTTTTTTGTGCAAAGCCTTGAAAACTTCTACTAAGGTCACAAATCAATATACAATTATTGACAGCAGAGTCTTGACAGTTTTGTGGTCTTTGGACCACAGTCTAAGTTACCTTTTCCATCACTGGCTCTTTAGTACTTAAGATTTTGTATCTGAAAACATTTGCCTATATTTCAAAAATCCTAGATACTATCTACTATCTTATATATTGCCTTGGCTGAGATGTTCTGTCACAGTAGTACATAATACAGAAATGGCAAGGCTCAGCAAGTCAACTTGACAGCTAATGACGTATGAGGAAAATGCAGGAGAAAAGCTCCTCTGCTGCCCCAGAAACACCTGAAAGCAGAGCAGCAGCCTTCCCCATTCACTAAACTCATCCAACCTGAACACAGAAGAAAAGTTAGCCATCAGACAAGGCTGACGAGGCTCAGAGAATGCACAGAACTTGGCATCTTCTATGTACCACACATGCAGTACTCCAAACTTGAAGAAAAACAGAAAGAGGATTTCAGCAATAAAAGCAACTAAGTATGTCTGTTAAGTGGCTTTCTCCCAGCAGCTCTACGTAACTTTTACATGTTGTTGTCTAAGCTAATCTTCTCCATGATTAATGCTTAAAAATGTCCTAGTATCGCTTACACTACTGTAATTAGGATTTCTTTTTTCAGGATATCTTTTCTGCTCCTTCAGACTCAGCCAGATCCACTTACATCCACTTAGTTGCACATAACTTATGGCACTTCATTCATCAACTCTGAATCCAGCTCAGTAACTTGTCTACTTGTGCGTTTCAATTGTGCTTGGCCTTCAATTTTGTAGTGCAAGTAGCCACTTGTTCCTTGCTGTGGCTCACGTATCTCATTTCTTCTTAGACTACAACAGCTCCAGCAAAACAACATTAAAAGGGTTGATTTCAAGCACTTCAGTCAATGAGTACCTTCTACAGAAGAGCGCTAAAATAACACCACTGGGCTAGAATAACACCACTTCCACATTAGGACTAATACAAAAAGCCTACCGTTCATGAATGATAGAAATGTAATTAGTAGGAGTTCACAGCACTGCTTAAATCACTATTATTTAGAAAAGCCCTCTATACCTGTAGTTGGGCTTTTGACATGCTCTGAATTTGAGAATCGGTAGTAACCAAAGCAGCAGTGTCCCAGAGGAGCTCACAAGCATCATGAAATCAGAGGGATTTCATTAGTTGATAACACACCAGGCCTTACTGCCGCTAGATCTGGCAGCCAGCACGCTGTGTTTATGACCTGAAGCTTTGGAACATGCTGGGAAGGGCGGAGGGGGCGTGAGGACTTGTGCTCTCAAGGAGTGCTGCAATTTTTGTTCATAGTTCACAGGGCTGTTGAAGAGGTATTGCTACACTGCCAGGCATTACCAATATGGGCTGGTACCATGGCAGGTGTCAAATTCCTTCTGTGTCACCCGGGAAGAACACACATGCATCCCTGGAAGAGATACAAAGAACAGCAATACTGTACAGTTTCCTGGTTTTGCTGTTTATTGTGATGATAGACACAGATGTTGACAATTTTTTCAACAGGAGTAATTAAAGGTGATAATTATAAAATCTTCAGAAAAATTCCTGAGATAAAACCTGACGATAACCCACAAAGATTCTGCATCCAGAGTTAATGAAAGGTAGGAAAAACAGTCTCCAGGGTAAGCAAAAGCATATTTCAGAAATTAGTGATGTAGCCAGACTAATTCTAGCATTTCATTAAACACGCACCTTTGGTAACCCAGACACAAATCATAACTTTAAGTTGCCGTTACAACTGAGGTAAATACTAGATTTCTTGTATGTCTTTTTGCAATTTCTCTGCTTCTGAATCTGTCGTCATATTCAAAATGTGCCCCATCTTTCCTATACAGTGCTTCTGAACTGCCAAGTACTCTGCCATTGATTTGTTGTTTTTTTTTTCCAAATCTAGGTTGGAATTTTGCAAGCCTCTGCTTGGTATAAGGAATGTTACTTTGGTTTTTATCTTAATGGTTCTATCTTTCTGGAACATCAGCCTAATTCTCTTTAATAAACTGATCTGTTTACACTTTAAATCACAGCGTACATACATTAAAATAAACTTATAACTGAAAACAGAAATTTTGAGGGTTTAGTCCTTATAAAGCAGCATACAGAATGAAAACTTCTATGCTTATTTTCTATTCTTTATTTTCTATTCTCTTGAGACCTCATACACACCTCCCAAAAAAGTCTTCCCTATAACCTTCAAAATTAGAAGAAAAGAAATTATGCTATTTCTTTGAGGTTTTTAACAACCTTTGATCCTATTGCTTATGCAATGTTCATATTTTACTCTGGTGGGATATACAGTGCAAGAAACATTTCTGTACTCCCTCTGCTTTCCCCAAAAAAAGAATTCTGTACATACAAAGGGGTGAACAGCAGGACACCGGGACAGCACCCACTCTGTTTGCCATCTGTATCAGATCATGAGGGGAAAAAAGTTTAGGTTTAGAGCAGTGAGCAAGAGATGCCTTTTTTTGTTAGACCTTGCTGCTTGACTTTCCAAATGCCTTCTTAAGGATCTTGGAAAGAAGAGTTATGTCCCAAAGAGATAATGGACCAAGGGAATGGGTGTCTGAGTGGAATAGGGAACATAAAACATCCAACATAAAACACTACTGAATCAGAGAGAGAAAAGAGTATGCTTACAGGATTATTTGGTTTGAAATCCTACTGGCTATGTCACTGTTTCTAAATTTCCAAGCTACAATGACAGTATCTTTATTATCATATTATTATTGTTGTTGTTGTTGTTATATAACCAAATAAATTTATACAAAATCTCTAGTTACCATTGGATTCATAATAGCTCATCAAATATAGCAGTCGTTCTGTTCTGGTCCTTCCCATTCTGGTAGATGAGTGGGCACTGCAGAGGAACAATGCACGAGGAAGGCACAATGAGTCCTCCCAGGATTTCACTGACCACACACTAAAATCCCAGGATTGGGATTTTAGTTCTAGGGTTTAGTTTAGGATAGGGATGTAAAGTTCTACGTTTCAAAAAACCTGGAGGCAAAGCTGCTTTTAATTAAACTGACACATTTTAGACATTTATGCAAGCATACATTAAAACAGTTCAGGGATTTCACAAAGAGCCCTGTACTTCTTTACTTATGGTGGTAAATTTAATATGAATGATTTTCTTAGCACCTTGAAAGCTCAATCTGTTGATAGGAAAGTTGGTTCTCTGGGAATAGTATGTGAAAGGGTAATTATATGACATCTCACCCAATACAACCTTGAGATTCAGAAGCCATGAATCAGTTTAACACTGCCCTGTTCTGCATTTTTTAAAGTTCTTTCTGGTATGTCATATATGGAAAAACTGGCACCTGGACAAGGATCAAAGTCTCCCAAATTGGGGATTAGAGTGAGCTCATCCCATCATGGTAAGAACCAGTCTTTGTTCTCAGTATGACATCTTGCATTAATAGGAGATCATTTTCTCACAATCACCACCATTCATCTGGAGTGCAACGGGGTCTGCATCGAACAACTCCTCATTGAATTGCAGAAAACAGGGAAATAACTGCCGAGTTTTCCCGGTTAAGCTATTGATATTTAAGTGCCGTTCTCTGTGGGGACATAACAGCTTAACTCCAAAGGGGCTGTGACCTATTTTCATGATTACTGCTGCACTAATGAACAAATAGTTTCTAAAAGGATATAACCACACCACAAAAGTCTGGAGAAAGATGGACACTCCCCAAAAAAGGGCAGATTAGACAAAAAAAGACACAACTCCAAAAAATTTGTTGCTTTAATTCTGTACTGAACAGCAAAATAGGTATTTGTGTACACATCCACAAACTCTTATTGATCTTGTGTTTTAGCTCTAAATCCTCTTGGCTCTGAAGCTCTTCTAGCAGCATCTTAGGTTTGGAGGACATGAAAGGGTGAAGGGCTGAAAACACATACATTGACCACAAGCCCAGCTCTACCCTGGCTGTAGAGAGTGACAAATGAAGTCCATACTAACATAAAACATTTCCTTTTCACATGACTATGTCTTCAGTGCTGTCTGTTTCACTAATGAAAGCTTAAGTCATAGACAAAAATCTCATTTTCATGATTCTCGAGAATCTGCCTTTTCAACCTATTTGGCATCAGGGATGGGAGGACTCAAAGGTCAGCAAGATCATGGACGTCTATGAATGAACTTAAAATAGCACTTGAGCTCATACAGGCTCCGAGACCCTTGTTTTACATGAAACAAGCATCCAATTTGCTTTCTTCATAAAGGCATGGTTACATGACGCAGTTCGTCATTCTTAAGAAATCATGCTCAATCTCATTGCTATGCGTTGCATTTGAACAGTACTAGGTGGGAATCCAGTTCAGTCGTCCATGTGAAAAGCCACTATCTCTCTTGAGAACATGCATTTGTAAAAACTCTTAGATTACTGAAGAGTTTGCAAGTTTAACTTGAGGGAGCAAAGGCCTCTGTGCTTCTAACCATGGGCTGGGCTAAACTTAACAAAGAAGTTAATAGACAAGACACTGCTACATGGAAGATTTGCTCAAAACAATACAAGTGGTTCCATCTCTTTATGTGACAGAGATCAGATCTGCTCAACAGGGTCCTTAATGATCATTTGCCAGGTGAATATCACAGAACTGCAACCAAGTCCAGCTATGCCCTCCCTAGGGAGGGGAATCCTTCACAACACATGATTTTTAAGAGGCTCATTATATCAGTTTCTTTCCTTTCCCTTTAACTGCCATATAGCTTTCCAAAGCAATTTACATCCACAAAAAATTCAAGGAATAGATACGGTCCTAAAATATGGAAAAACAAAGAATTTCACCTCTCTGATTTCAGCCCTGCAGAAGTTGTGTCTTACCTAAGATTTGCATCTGTGCACACTCTATAGTTGTTCCTGGATAAGACAGGCTCCTCCAGAGGGTTATTAATCTTATTTGTCTTGTGCAGCTGTATCCACCACTGGAGAGGAACATCCTGGTTCCCCATGGATCTCATAGACTATCTGGTCAAGTCAATCTGGCACTTCAAAAGCCTTTCACAGGGAAAACACTACTGGAACTGTTGTGTTCCCCAAGATGCTGTGATTCTGTTGAATCAGTGCTTTCCAAAGAAAAAGTAGTTTGTGAAGACATAAAATCAGCCCCCCTCACTTAGGCCTTTCTCACCAAGGAACTAAAGCAGCAAACCTGATTTTTCAAGTAAAACAATTTTAAAAGGGTATTAGCAGTTCAGAGACAATTCCCTCTAGCCACACATTTCAACCACAATCCTGCATCCATTGCTGATATTTTCTGATCCCAAACAAAGAAACCTTGCTCAAAAAGCAGCAGCAACCTCTTTGCAAAGCGGTCTGCAACAATTCCCAATCTGTGGATTAATACATTTATAGCTTATTCTGCACTGCTGACCTAAATGCTCCTTGGGTCATTTACTTGCTAGGAAGTTGGAGAATCTGGAATCAAGTCCTTAGCAACTTTCTCTTGATAGTAATGGATTAGTTTCAAAGAAAACCAAAGAATATGCAACTTCTGTGGTGTATACATACAGTGGATATCTGTATGGATATCCCACGTAGATGGTAAGCTCTAGAACAGGTTGTCCAAAGAGGCTGTGAATTCTTCACTCTTGCAGATCTTTTGATCTGAACTACACCAAGCCATGAGCCACCTGTTACAATGCTTTGAAGTTGGTCTGCCTTTTAGCAGGAGACTGGACTAGAGACTGTCAGACGTCTCTTTTAACATAGTATTTCAATGATCCTCTAGGGTCTTCCAAAATGGAGTTGTATTTTTTGATACACATTCTCCAAATTGAGTTTGTCAGTGGTGGATGAAGCGGCCAATGTTAAGTATATAAATACTTGGTTAAGTTAACTGCCTTGCCTTCACCTCTATTTACATTTAAAATCTTTCATTGCTGCAGGGGTTGGGGAGAGGGGTGGGATTGTATATAAATAGACCTTTCAATATATGAGAATTGGAAGCATTAAATTTTGTGTTTAACCCACAGAACTTCTTAAATATGCAACAAAATTTGTTTCTTTGAGCTTTTCTGTTTAACTTTTAACTCAAGGATAGAGAGCTTGAATAAGTAAATATACATCTCCATCACTGCTGAAGTGCAGCACACAAACATAATTTGAACATACAGATAATATGTTTAAAATCCTACAATAACAAAACTCTCTATGACACAGAAATTTTCCCCTTGCACACCCGATTTAACAGCCTAGTGCAACTAAGGATGAAACAAACAACATAGTAAGAAGAAAATAATTTCCACCTGTACCTTGCTTGTTAGCTGAACAGAATATGGGGTTTTGCCCTCAGTGGAGGCAAACTTCTGAAGCTGCCTGAAGAAAAAGAGAAATTCTTGCAAATCCAGCATGATAAATAAGTCACTTAGCTTTCTTTGCACGAATGGATTCATTATGTGCAGATGTTCAGCATACTTCTACAAGTTTTTATGGAAGAAAAACTCATATCATTATTGTGTTATCTGACCAGAAATGAAGGATGGACTAAGGTAATCTGGGAAATAAATAAATTAATTAAAAGTTTCCTGTGTTTTTGATTTAGAACCTCAGAAGAATCTAAAAGATACATGTAAAATGAGTAAAACCTGGAGATGCTAGATGACTCCCGTGATTTATTTTCATCAGAAAATAAGAAATTGAATTTTTCATCACATTGCTGTCTAATGTCCCTTAATCCACTTTGACAAGTTTACTACAACATCCAGAAATCTCTTTAAACTATACTCTAATAGATCTTCTCCAAGACAAAGGGAAAAAAAAAAAAAAACAAGCACAAACTATTTCATCACAGCAAGCAAGGAAACTAAGCATCCATGACAATTTTCTAATTTCATTTATGTCTTGGATTAAAAAGTGACTCATGCGAGTACTTACACTGGCAACTACAGGAAAAAGGCTAATTATAAATTTTATCTCAATACTTTTGTCAAGTTAGATGACAAAGAGCTCCTTATTTTCAAATCTGATGGCAGCAGAGTACAAAAATCATCTTTCAGATACTGCTGACATCCATGTAAGTTAGAAAAAACAGTAACTCAGAGGCATCCCCATTTAGTAATAAGGAATCAGACCACCACCACTACCATAAGTTTTTTAATTTCTTCAACAAGAGACATGGTCTAAATTATCTAAATTATTAGAAAGACATTATCTGGGGCCAAAAATACCTCAAATGCTGCAAAAGTGGTGCTAGGGCAAGGTAGCTGATGAACAAAGTGCTTTACAGTCTAAAAGGGTAGTTAATCAGTAAGATTTTTGTTAGAAAGTCATAACTCAGGGAACGCAGCAGCACGTTCTCCCCACTGTCACGGCACACTGGGGGCCAGGGTCTCCACCGCGGCCAGGAAGAGTGGGCTACCTCTTCAAACTTTCCTCGATTGGTCTATGATATTAATCCTGTTGAAATACACCATTTCTGAGTGAGAGCAAGTAGGAAATACTATTTCTGCTAACAATCAGACTGAACCTGGCAAAACTGAAAGCTCCAATCAATAAACGGCATACATAAAGTAATTTATTATTTTTTTAACATTAGTAATAGTATAATGCCATGTTATCACAACAGTACAGAGTTAATGTGTGTGCATCCTACATCTGATGTTTAGGTCCTCAGGAAAAGACAAAGAATGTAAATAGAGAAATACTCCATTACAGATGTCCAAACCTGAAATCCTCAGAGTCTGCAGTAGGGCATTTTGGTTTGCAAGTTCTTCTATTTCTTTGCTTATTTTGGCATGTGATTCACTGTAGGACTCTCTATAGAGTAACAAAATGCAGGTGTGGTGATACTGCAGAACAGGGAAAGGGAAGGTGCTAAGGAGACATCCTTCAACTACAGCACAGGGCAGAGAACCAGCAAATTTATGCCCAAATCCATGCACACTGTACATGGTGAATTAGCCCTACCTACTCTCTGGCCACCCTGGGTTTGTACAAGATTTGCAGTAAATGTTCATTCTAATGATTACCTCCCACTTACATATAACAGGTACACTGCCCATCCACCCAAATACTCCAGCTAACCCATGCTCAATCTAGGAAAGCACCAAAACAGTAGTTCTACTGAAGGCAGTAGATCCAGTAACATTGCTTAGAATTAAGATGATGCTTAAAAGGCTTTTGGATTCCTTCCTATTAGAGCTTCCTATCATCAGCCAAAAAAACCTCCAAAACCTCAAACAACTGCTAAATCAAAGCATCTAATGTGAACAGGATTCTACTACACAGTGTTTTGTTTCCATAACACAACTCATGGTTGAAAAAGATACTAATTATGGCACTAGTGCAGCTGTATTAATTACAGCTGCATTAATTAGCGCAAATTTCTCTAATTTAACTAGGTTGGCACTTAAAAGTGCTTGTTCAATTACAATACATTTCAGACCTCTGTCCATCTTTTCTCAACAAGTTGGTGAACTTTTACATTAGTGCTGTGGGGCTTACACAGGTACCCATTCAAAGGAGGCGATGTTTCATAAACGTTATATATGTAGCTGATCTTGTGTTATCAAGGGAGCCAATAAAACTGGCTAGCAGGCAAAGTTCAACCTGCTCCATCTGTTATCTGCTACAGCCCTCAGATCTCAGGATTTTGTCTCTCCTTTTGGGCCTGTCCTGACAAGTGTCAGTCTACAACATACTGAATTGCTAAAAAATCTTTAAACTCAAACTAATAATTTCAACAACAATCAAAACCCCCAGAATTTCCCTTTACAGACTACATGAAACAGGGTAGGAGAAAGAAAACCACCTCTGGGTCAAGATTTCTCAAATCCTGAGAATCTGACGAGTTTTTAACTAGCCAATCCTCTTATTAAAAAACCTCAACACTGCAACAATGGAGACATTTCCTATGCAAGGATGAAGTAAAGTGAGCAGGAACCAGACCTCAGCACTTAGCTCTTTACGTGCAGTCAGGGTCTTTTTGAGATTCCAATCCATTTGTGCCTCAGACAGTACATTCTTGCCAGCCCAGACACTTTCATTCTAAGTTGCACGGTATAGAGGTATTTAAAGACTTACAAGTCTGCCCCATACATAAGGAAGAAAAACTGAAAAATAATCAAAAGGATGAAGCTTTTGCTTTCAATATTGTCATTCCACTGAGAGTAAAAGAGAGATAAACCATATCATACTGAATTTTTACCACAATGTTACTGTTGGGACACCACAGCCCATGATCAAACAGACTGCAAGAAATGGAAGGGGTCAAGGAGAAAGACCACAGTAGAAAGAATTAGGGAGAACGTGAGGCTGCTCTACAGCAATACAGCGAATCTTTACTTTGGAGCTGGGATGCCAAGTAATAGCATGATTTTGACAGATGATTCCAGTTCTAAGTTCACAAGCAGCTAACAGGTTCTTTGTAGCAACTTGAGACTTTAGCATATACTTGAAGCATTTAATGTCTAGTAACACTCTATATTAATAAGAAACTGCAGATAATATACACATAAATATAATTAAAATTTTAAAACCTCTGAATACCTAAACAGACATGAATCACAACATATGCAATCATACTATTTCATTAGAACCAGTGTTTTACATAGGTTTATATTCTTAGATGAATTTTTAACTAGACTACAATGACCCAAAAAGACAGAAAACTGAAGGCACTCACTTTTCCATATCCATAACCTAATCTACCCAGATTTTTGTAGGTTGTGATGACTAATTAAATAATTGTCACTGTCTACAAGAACATATCTTAACAGAAGCTCTGTGCATGAGCATATACATGTAAGTGTCCATGTGTGATACCTAAATTCATCTAACAGGTCTCTACTAAAAATATGTCTACACAGCTAGAGAAAATTAAGGAAAAATACAAACTCAGGCTTGACTAAAAAAGGCAATGAAGAGGCTAAGGCAGTGAAAACAGAATGAAAACAAAAAATTATTTAAACTCCAAGTAAATAAATCCTCAAGTCACGAAAAACTCACTGATAAAATATTGTTACTGATTAACACCAGACAAACTTTACTTAACTAAATGATCACATAAATGTAGAAAAAGTATGCTGTTTGTAGATACCCACTGGCCTGAGAGGAAATATAGGTTGTGGTGAAGTTTGAGACATTAATTGCCTGCATGTGGCACACAGACTACACACACATTAATTAGCCTCCTATACGAAATCCAAAATGCATTTCCTGCATGTCAGACAAAACACACATCACAGGACACTCAGAACAGCATAAGGGATTCAGACAATCATTTACATGCATCTCACCAGGCATTAGGTACCCTACTTCCCTACATTATAATCCACTTATTACAATATACATTAATCAGTGGACAACTTAATGACATAGACATCTGTCTACTGTAGCCCTGATTGTCAGCATTAACTACAGCACTTAATATACTACAGATGATAAGAGCAGCTGTTAACCACTGACATGGCAATGAAGCAGCAGATATGGATATACCACCTACTGGCCTGCTCCATCTTAAATGCAGGTAAAACTGTCATTATCCCCTGAACAGTGACCCAGAGAGAATATTCATCTATGCTGTCTGATAGCTTAGCACTGTTTCAGATTTGAGTTGCATTACACTTAAGATAACACTCCCTATGCCACTAGATATATACAAAAACTAGTCTTAGTTTATACTATTGTAACCCACATAAATAACATGATCAGGGTATTGCTACCAAAATCCACTTTTAGCATCTTCTGAATTGGCACCACAAGCCACTTGCTTTTTCCACACTGTAAATTACAATCAAATACCCAAGAAGCCTTCAGGTCACCCTAGCTTATCCAAAACCACAGAAAACTTCAACTATTATAACACTCTTTCTCTAATGAAGCCTAAATGTAGTGCACTCATTACTTAAAGTGGTAATGGGGCAAAATTTAATTGGCAGGAATCGGTTCAGGGATAACAAAGTCTATGTGTACAAAGAAGTATGATTAATGTTTGTCGATCATAATACAAGCTAGAGGCCCACAGTTCCAGGAGTAAAAACAACCCAAGTTACCTGTTTGTAAAGCACAGCTGGCTAGGTGATTTATCTTCTATGATCAAAACAATACACTGACTTTTTGCTTTGTTATAATGATTCAGTTTCCCTCATTCAACATTCTGAACTGCCTAGAGCTAATTCTACATATTAGTTCAGGGCAACCTTCTCTTTCCTTACTCTTACCTTGTGTTGCTGTTTCTCCTGGAGTCTTGACACTGAAGGCTCTGACATCAAGGGTCAACATGAAACCTTTAGCTCCATAGCACTTGGTTTGTCTCTGGCTATCTTTCTCTTTCCCAGATAAATAGCAAACTCAACTTCTTACTCAAACTGAAATTTCTGCCCCAAAGTGAAGAAAAGCATAAGGGAGGCTTCAAAATCCCTAGCTGGGATTAACACCTTAGTGTTAAATTTCACCTTCATTCCTCAATGAAAGAAGTGCTTAAATGGCATTTATGATGGTGACATTTTGCGCATCATAAACGAACAAATCTTTGCAGAACAAACACAGAGATTCAAATGCAGTGTGGTGCAGTACCAGCAGAAGGGGTAGTTTCACCTGGTGGCACCATCCAGGGGTGTGAACTTCCAATACACCTAAGTTACACGCATAGGCCTACAGAAATTAAACCCTGAAACAGAGACTGAGAACTGCTGCTCGTGAGCGGTCTCCAGCTGATCAAAACCACCCCAGTAGACAGAGAGCAAACGCAAGGGAAAAGATGAGGCTGGCTCCAGTCACGAAAGGCATGAGCTCAGTTTCCTGTGGGTAAGGAGGTACTGATTAAGGAGATTTTGAGAAGCCAGAAAGAGGTGTCTCAGGTAACTAGGTGGCCTGAGTAATGATCACAGCACTTGGATTCTTGCTGTTAAAAAAAAAAAAAAATTATATCTGATCAATTGGTGTTTAATTGCAACCAAAGATCAGTAAGGTTTTCCTTCTCATATCCAGCTCTTGTAGACTAGCTGTAGACTAGCTAGATGAATTTATTTATTCATCTGTGTCACTGTCAGTTGTTGATTGATATTAAATAAAAGAAATTAATTTTAGCACATGCTCTCTCTCCTCTATAGAGACGAGAAGAACGCAGCCCACTTCCACTTCCTCAGAAACCCAGCAGCCACAGGACACAATTACGGGTCAGTACAATGCAGCGTGCAGAAACTCTTTATAATCCTGTCACTAGTGAGACTCCAGAGAAATTTAATCTCAGACAGTCTGAAGAACAGATAACCAGAGACAGTCAACTAACAATTTCCTAACAGCATCACTGAAGTTAGTGCCTTGCATCCCAGACATTTATTACCAGGGTAGAAAAGAAAGAACACCCAACAGATTTGGAATTATTTTTCTTTAACTTCTGTAAGTAGCACTAGTTGAATGAAAATAGAAAAAAAGTTTTAAAGGATAGTGTTCTCCTTTTTTTTGTTTTCAGTATAAATGCCAGCGATTCATTAAAGAACATGTGCAGGGAACCAGAGCCAAAGCATTTCCTACAATGGGAGTAAGTGAACAGGAGCTAAGGTCTGGTAATTATTTAGGACAAGGAACCCTTTCACCTTTACATTTTATAGTCCATTTTATGACTGTGGCATTACATGGGATACTGCTAAAAGGAAAAAAGAAGTGGTTATAACTACTGCATTAACCCAAGTTATGTACACAATACTTAAGCTCTTATTTTCTCTCTGCTTATTATCCTCTAGTGACTAAACCTCTCCTATTCTGAATTCCCACCATGGTGTTTGCATGGAGCTTTATACAGAAAAATCAAGCCACTACATACTGTACAGACTTGCAAGCAATACTAAGAGATCACTTTATTTGTAACAGCAGTAAAAAGCCTTAGTACTTCACAACTTGCTTGGCAATTTAGTAGAGTATCTGACCAAAATAATTATTTTGAAATACTGTAATTTTTCTGAAATTAATCCCCCCATAATTAATTAATACCCAAAACTCTAACTGTGCTTTCATTACAGGGTAAAGACTCTACAAAGAGTGTTTAACTGTAGCAGAATATTTACTGTGAAATAATTATTTCAGTACATTTCTGATCATTGCAGAAAAAAGGCTGTGTTTTCAATGACTTGTCCTGCCTGGGAAAGATTTTTTTTTTTTTTTTTTGCCCTCAATATTCAGTTTTTCAGCAATTAAAGTTTTTAAATGAGGTGTAGCTTCAGCTGAAAGAATGGAGAGGACACACAAGTTACCAAAACTTTCTAGCAATGGAAGTGCTGCCCTGCTGCACAAGTGGCATCAAAACCTCTTTCCCACAGTGATTGGACAAAACTCTACTAAAGAGAGTACTATGAGCCACTTCTGTTGGATGAAAGCATTTCAGATTTTTAACCTTTTTCTTTATGCCTCCATATCTCAACTTCAGATTTTACAATATATCAGGCAAGACAAGCCAGGTCACATTGCCACACCAAGCCAATTCACTACACGCAATGTACTAGTCATTTTTAAAATTTTTTTTCTTTTAGATTTTACTGTTTAATTTAGCTATACCATTTACTGTGGTATAGGTAACTGTGAAAAATCTCCGTTTTTAAAGATCTCAGTATCATGAAGGAAGGCAAAAAATCCTGAACACAGGATTCTTCTCTGAAAGCACCTAACAAAGCAGGGAACTCCTCAGATAGGTCAGAGATGAAATATATGGTACTCTCCTGGTCCAGATCTTACTGGGAGGCTTTTTTTGTCATCAGCTCTCCAGAGACTTCCCTCAACTGTCATAGGAGCATCACCACAGAACATACTGATGACACTGGATTATATACATGCTTAAATAAGACCCTCAAAAAAGTTAGTCCTAAAGAGCGTAACACTATAACTGACGAGACAAAATAAACAATAAATAGCCAAAATGCATCACTGAAAAACTATGATTATCAAAGAAATAAATATCAGAAGCGACAATGCTTTGATAGTTCAGACATAGTTTTCAACCTCATTTCAGTAGATGACATGAAGTTTATCATCCAGGCTGCTGTTTCACAGTCCACTGGATGTCTGACAATTTCACTGTTGAAAATTGTACACATGAGAAACACAGAACTGTAGCACCGATGTTATTAAAAAATATTTTTATTATTGAAGACACGATGATTTTCATGTATGAAAATTTTACTTTGCATGTCCCACATTTTGGAGGTTTGTTAGAGACAGCCAAGCCCAAATCAGGAGCTAGGAGGCACAGCTACTAAAAGAATGAAAGGTGACTCCCAAGGATCCAGGGTCTGTGATGCACATTACAAGAGCAGCTCAGATTACAGTGATCTCGTTGAAGATGTTCCTGCTCATTGCAGGGGGTTTGGTGTGGATAGTCCCTTTAAAGGTCCCTTCTGACCCAAACTATTCTATGAAAATGAAAACTCGTATATGGTTAGTTCTGTTATTTAGCTAGGGATTAAATACACTAATTTACAACTGTCCAAAACTTTATGACCCACACAAATGAACATATGCTGAATTAAGATGTCAAAACTCAGATAAAAATCTCCTTTATATATAAGAAAGCTACTAACTTTGGGAGTTATCTTTTCTTGTCCCTTACAGGTAGTAATACTTTTAGGAAAACTAAAATACGTGCTTAAACATTGTTTCCCTGCAAGAACATGACCTTTGAATACAGAGTGAAATTTCCAAAGTCAGAAAAGGCCTAATGCTCAGTGAAAGTCAACTGGGACTCAGTGCCAGATTGTCATTTATGTTCTATTCTAAAGAAAGAGCTTAATTATAGGTCATTATGGAGCATTCTCAACATTCAAACTTACTTCAATGAGGGTAGGAGGAGAACAGCCTGGTCAGGCTTTTTAGTTACTATTGCCATCCCACCCAAAGAAAAATACATAGCAGAAATGTTGTATACAATGCAAACTAATTACTTGTATAGGAAAATTAATTACTGTGTTCCCAATCAGTAACAGTGATAAACTGGTCAGAGGGACTCTGCCCTCCCCAAACCAACTGAGCACATGAACACTAAATTAAATTCTAGCGGCTGCAACATGCAAGCAACTTCCCACTCACTAGAAATCGTGCTACACCCAAGTGTCTGCAGTAAAGTACTGCTGAGAGAGTACCAAAGTCCTATATTCATAGTAAAAAACATATTACTGAACTTGGTTTTCAACACTCATTGCCTCTTCCTGCAAGCAAGCAAGCAAAAGTGGTCAACATCAGACCTTTGTCACTCTCTTTTCTTTTTCCTGACATGCTATGAGCAAACCACAAAGCCTGAGTTCTTGCACTAACACAGAGCTGGCAGCGCCAGCTCTCAACTCCAGTCAATAGGCAGTCAGGCTGCTCTAAAGTCCCCGCACCAACCAATTTGAGATGCATGAGCTCCTGGCAGCAAAATAATTATTTCCTCAGAGGTTCTTATTGTCTCCAGCACGCCATGAATTCTGTTCAAGTTCAATGTCAATTTATCACTCTACATTACTAGCAGCAGCTGACATCACGGCTGCAATTGTTAAAGAAAAGGGAAATTATTTCTGCCCTCATACATTTAGACTCCCTTCCCCCCAATAAGTGCAGTGAAGGGAGAAAGCTTTGGGCAATCTGAAATCATAGAATGACTCCTATAAAAGCTCTGCACTTGTCCAGCTAACTCTTCTATATACCACAGCTGAATAATATCAGGTACCAGAGAGACCTGAAAAGGAATAGAGAGAGGAAGTATGACCTGCAAAAAGTTACTATTTTTAGAGTACAATTTATTTTTTCCCCCTCTAACATGCAGCACATTCTTTGGGCTTGATACAGCAGGATGCTGAGTGTGGCAGCCCCTCTCCAGCAAAGCATGGTACTGTGTGCTACTTACTAATCACAAGCTGGCACAAAATAAATTGCTCTGCTGAGGGAAGACCAAAAGTGCCAGCACCCCACAGGATGGGGCCCACTGCCTCCATGTCATGACCCTGATACACTGCATGATACATGATTTTGCTGGGAAATTTTTATTTTTTTATTATATTGAGTAGTAGTTGGCTTAAAACTAATAAGATCCTCCAAAAAAAACAAGGGATATCTTACACAGCGTGTGTTAACCTGTGTCAGTACAAATTATTTTGCCTTCATCTACCATTAATATTCAGCTCCAAAAAGCAACTCAAAAAGCCACTGTTTCAACAGAAAATTATAACACTGTGAGAGACAGGACTCCTTTCAAATAATAATTCTGAAAGTTACTACTACTATAATTTTTATCAAAGAAATTATGCAACTTTTCATTAAAACATTAAATTAGTATCAGACCACATTTTAAAAATCCTTCATGGAGTCCAAAAATTCTCTACCTGCCATTGAAATCTTGCAACCTGTTTGACAATATGGAAACCTTCCAAAATGGTGCAAGCACGCACTGGTATTACTTGAGATGGATGGGAGTTAAAGGGTGACAAGACTGAATTTGACCATTAAAAAGGAAAACAACATCTATTTAATTCAGTGCGCTGAAACCTGCAGTGTGCACGGCGCAATCCCACTGGCAAGCAGCTACAGCCCAGCTGGTGGCACCAACTTTTCTCCCTGGTGGCCAGTGGCAGAACAAGTGGCAGTGGGCACCTACTGAAACATCTTGAGACAACTTCTTTACTGCAAGAGAGGTCAAACACTGGAATAGGTTGCCTGGAGAGGTTTTGGAGACCTGACTGTATAACATGCTTACATGCCCACTCACAGTATTATTAAAATTTGACCAAAGGATCAAAAGTTCTCATTACCTTTCAACACCAGACAATGTCACAAACAGCACAGAAATTCTCTTCTGTTAGGAAATTCATCTCCATGGTTTTAGAAACTTCAAAGATGCATCATGATTGATTGCCTAAGCTAACTTTCCATGTCTTGAAGGCTTTTTTTTTTTTTTTTCCTGTTCACTCTGGCCAGATTCTTAAGCAGCAGCTTTACCAGTGCACAGGAAGTTTTGACAGCCTAAGATGTCCACCCTGACTCTGTATTTAGCATGACAAGCTAAAACACTAAATCTGTAAGTACCTGAATACTTGTCACTTTGAATCCTGCATGACACATCCTTCAAGGCAGCCTATGACACTTCAAACTGCCAAAATGATCCTCTGCCATCCTGCAAATCCCTCCCTTGCTGCATGTTCTCCAGTTTCTGATCCTGGGACTGGGTCAAAAAGGCAGCAGCCACAGCAAAGCTGTAGTACAGTACCAAACATGGTCCTGAGCAAGTCCCTCCAGGGCAGGGAATTTGCAAAACATGCCTGTATTATCAGAAGCTCTACTGTACTAGAAAGAGGAAACAAACTCTGCATTTACAGGTCACTCATTCTGGCAACTGAGATGTCCTTCACATGTAACCCTAACAATGCCCTCCCCATGTGACTGCAATTAATCATTTAGATTTCCAATAACGAATTGTAAACCCAAAATGTCCTCACTGACTGTCCTGCTATCCTGCTAGAGTTCACTGGCACAGTAAGAACTTACTGGTCTGCCATTTGGGCTAATGAAGGAACTGAAACTGTTGGCATTCTCACAGTGGATCAGCACTGAAAAGATAAAACACTGTCTGCCATGAGATTTCAAGTTACTTGGAAGCACAACAGCAATGAGATCCAGAAAAAGCATGTCCTCTTCCAGACCTGGACAACAGTACTGCCATAGCAATGTATCCTTCTGCCCACACCTGGAAAACACCCAGTCCCTGTCTCCTCCTACCTATTTTTGGATCTCTGTCCTTTCCCATGCCCACCCATAATCTCTGATTTCTCATTCTCATACAACCTCCCCAACAAATTATCACCCCTAAGCAGCATAGTCTGTCTCAAGTCTGGCCCTCGTCCCCCAAAAAACAGTTTCTTCTTGTCTTCTAGATCACATCCTCTCTACGTGTGAGCTAGGAAACTTCTGCCTCTACACAGTCTAAGCACACAGCTGAGTCCTAACAGAAACTGCAGATGTAAGACAGGTCCTCTGTCCTCCATTCCAATGGATAAATCTAGCCCTAAGACAGCCCACGTAAGCCAGGGCTGTAACTGCCCAGACTCCTGGTCATTCTGCAACTGGAGCACGTCCACTATAAACATAATCCAAAAAGACTCTGCTGAGAACATGTTAACTGCAATTTCTCAATGGCACTTAATTACACCAAATTGCTGGTTGTGGGAGAGTGACAGGTGACACATACTGAACTTCTACCCTTGCAGTTCAGGTTTTATATTCAAACTCTGGAGGTAAGATTGGTTTTAAACGAAACCAAAACAGAGTTGCGGGGGAGGGAGGGGAAGGAGCAGGAAATATGTCAACCCAGGGCAGCAACAAACATCATGTCACAGGGACAGTGCCAGGCCCCCAGCACAGCCAGAGGTGTCAGCCCTACCTACTCACCTTCACAGTCGGTCCACTGTACCTGCAGCCTCTCCCTATCACACAGACCCATCTTGGTGGAAGCTCTGCCTGCTAAAAACCACCCATATCTTCCCATTTTTTCCTTTTCATACTCCGTGCTACTTACAGCAAACAGAGCTTGAGATGAAGGAATGGAACAAGTTCAAATACTATGGGCATCCACTGGAAGAACGTGGTGGGGAGCTGAAGGACAGCCTGAGGCTGGGATTCTTAATCATACCTAGTGACAACATAGAGTAGATTTATCTGCATTTCTAAAAGTAAATGGATAGTCCCTTATTATGAGGGAGTGCTATGTACCTGTCAAAACCAGACATGTAGGATTTTGCCTTGCTATAGAAAAGCAAGTTCATCCCTTTGTTGTTTTTCTTATCAGTAGTTAGAGAATTAACCATTAGTACTACAACTTATTAAAAACAAGCAATAAAATGTAGGTAAAACCGAAATGAATATATGCTAGTATACTACTACTACATATGTAGTACTTATTCTTGAATTAGTTAATAATGTCATTTCTCAGGTTACAAGAAGCTGCTGGGAAATATCCCATTTCCCACCAAATCAAGGCTTTTGCTACATCAATTTAGTTTAGTTGTAGCCAGGCCTAAAATTTGTAAAGAGATAACCACATAACAAGGCAAATATATGTCACAGGTAAGTTAATTTGCAGTTACATGTTATGGAAAAATTTTACCTTGCAGATGAAGATAAATTACAAATACATTATCATTCTGAGTCAGCAAGACCTTATGAAAGAAAAGACAAACCAATTCTTTAGACTGAGAACTAGCTGCTTTATGAAGAATAAACCGTACCCCTCCTACAAAAAAATTAAAAAATAAATACTGATGACTTGAAAAAGTTTATTTGAAGACTTTAGGCTTGACCTAAGGGCTGTTCTTACTGTATGATAGCCAGGCCAATGCAAAGCTACAAAGATGACTCCACTGCAGAGAAAAGAAGCTAAATTGTATCGCCATTAAATACTGACTTTTGTCTCTCTCATTTATACACACACTGCATTTCTCTGCCTTTTTTCATACAAATAAGACTAAAAAAAGATATGAAGAAAAATAAAATATGGGATATACAATAAATTCCCATAACTGCAAAATGGAAGACGTATAAGCCTGTACCACAGCAAAATCTATTGCTTCTCCTTCTCACCACAGCCTTTGAAAGAAAGTTGGTGTGCATTGGAAGTATGTATCGATTAAACATTTTGGTAGTAAAAGGAAAAGTCAAACCAAAGGAAACACTAGTGGAACACACACTGAAATACCATTTTCACCTCTGGGTTAGAAGTAACGCGAGAGGTTCACAACCAGCTTGTATCCGTACAAATCAGCTTAGCGCTGTGATTCATGAAACACTTCAATGTGTATTTAGGGGGGAAAATCCAATTATTTCTATCAGATATTCCCTAAAGCACAATTTAAGACAGTTCTGAGATTAAAGAAGCTGAAGTCTTTTCATATGCTATTGACAGGTGGTGTTTTGGTTTTGCTTTGTTTTTTTTTTAATGAATAGGAATAACCTTCAGACATCAAGGCACCCAGGCAGCTGGAAAGGCAATCATTCTTCTAAGCTGAATTGTGTAACAGTTGGTTAAACCTATTTCTAACACTCACCTCCAAGATAAAATGCAAACACAACATCTCCCAATTATTTATGATTGTTAAAGAAACCTATAATTTTAGGTTTCAGTAGTTTCTTGGCTTGGAGTCCTGGCCAAAATCCAGCATCAGTAACTATTTTAAGATGCACCCTGTTACCCTTAAGCTACATTCAGCAATATTAACTTGCTTTCATTTTACTTCCTACATTTACAGAGAAAATGTGATTGTTGTATATGTGTGAGCACTCTTAAGAGAACTTTAGTGAAGTTCTACAGATGTATAGAGAGATCTGCCTCCAGAAGCTTTTCCATCAAATCCATACATTACAAACAAAAAAATGTTGAGTAACCCCACTTCATCTCAATGATTAAAAATACAATCAGTCTTTCTTTACATGACAGAGGAACACAGGCTGGGAAACAGCTGTAGCTGCTGCTGGTAGCCTCTGAATAATCCTAAATGGACAGGCATTATATTTATCATCCAGATAAATGAAAAAAATTATTTGTCTCAACTGCAGTGATAGAAGCCAAAACCTTTAAAAGCAGAGCATGTAGTTTAGAATACCTCTGTGTACATTTTAAATGCATTGAAGTTATGGAAAATCTGCAAGAGAGACTGATTTTTCCTTGGGTTTTGTTTAGAAACTATTCTTCTTAAGACAGCTTGGTTTTGGAAAAGTAAAGAGACACATGTAGAAGTGTGACAGTAGCAAGATATAAGAAACTCATTAATTAAATGGAGAGAAGAGTGAAAGCAAGCATGAAGATAACAAGGTGATCAAGAAGCATGCTAGAAAGGACCAGAGAACCGAGGGAGAGGTAGAGAGTCAGGCACAGAGGTAGAACAAGAATACACAGAAAGCAGGTCAAGACCAGGAGCTCACAAGACAGCCAAAAGGTACATTTGAAAGAAAATCAGAGGCTGAACATGAAGACCCATATAACCTTCACCCTACTGCTGAGCAGGGAGGAACCCCAGGAAAGGTTGTCCTCACCAATCACTAGACAAACTTTCCTCTCAGCAGGTGGGTTTCTCTCTGACAAAATAAGAGCCTAATGGATGGATCCAGTCCTATTTATTAGCACCCTGACAATGGGACATCCAGCACTTGTACCTTGTTCTGGCTGGACCCTGGGCACAGAATCACTTTTTCCTACACTGCAGTCACCACTGAAAGTGGAAATCACATTTCACCTGATTCAAACTCCCCTAAAGCAAAGGAAAAGACTGCTGCTACAAATTACGGTGAATAAAATCTGAAAAGCATAAGGAAAACAAGTTACTGGCTCAGACCTTGTTTCGGACTACTATCCGGGTGATGGGACCTGCACCCCTCCACAGCACTGGTTGCACTGCCTCTGCAAGTCTCTTCAGGTGCTCCTGAAGCTCAGAGCACTTTAAACTCTTACCTTGCACAAAAAATAAGACATATATACTTTGAATTCATCTTGCTTTGAAAGAGAACTTCAGGGCATTTTATAATTAGCTACCAACCCAGGGAGCCAATGTTGCTGTATATCTAGACAAACAGATATTTTTATAACGTGGCCAACCATTTGGAAAAAGTATCAACTAGAATAAATCACTGTTTCCCATTGGTGCAGGCTGATTATCTCGATGCCCCAGGACATGCAGCAGCCTGAAGACCTGCATTAGCTACAGACCAAGCAAACTCAGTGCCCAGAAGCTTTAATGCTAAGTAACAGTATTTAGCATTACTTCAGCCACAGCAAAGCATGGCTTTGGAGAACTCACTGGACAAACAAGTAGTGGAATGATACTGGATAGGCAGAGAAACATTCAGTTGATAAAAGTTTCTAAGAATACTGTATTTGTTACTGACAACTATTGCAATATGGCAAATCTTCCTGCACACGTGGTCCTTGCTTACAAAGCTCAAAGTCTATCTTCTCTGGTGCAAAACACAAAAATAAACACAGGAAAAAACAATGAGGGGAAGACAATTGTTCTTTCAGATTACAACTGTTTTTGACATGGTCATCTATTGCATTTCAATAGCATCAAAGACAGTAAATCACTTCTACTACAAAAAATTCCACAAATATATACTTTTGGGTGTATAATATTTCTTAGAAGTATTCTTTGTCTTTTATTCCTCTCTCAGCATGCGTATCACTTCACCAGCCTCCCTCCTATTTCCTTTCCCTCTGGAAGAGAACACTTCCTGCCTTGCCCTAGAAAATATGAAACCTTTGGAACAGAAAAGCTCATTTTTCCACTTCATCAGATGCTGCTGCTGTTCAAACTCATCTCAAGAAATACTGCCTGTGTTAGTGGTCTGCACACTATCTTATTTTCCCATGCCAAGAAATCAGCTAATAATGCCAGAGACAGAATTTCTTCCTGCTTCTGTTGAGTTCACGTGAAAGTCAGCTGTAAACTACCACTATGGTTGTTGTGTAGAATCACGTAGAAAGCAGAAAAAAAAAGGGTGATGCCAACTTCAGTAAAAAGAATCTCTGTTCTCCTATGTAGCCCTTCGAGATCTTGGGGGGAAAAAAAAAAAGGCAAAAAAGGCAGCTGTAGCAAAGTTATTTTAAATTGCAAGCACAAATCAGATTCAGAATCCAATATAACCCATAGCCCATCTGTGTCTAACATCAGAGGCTCTGGCCAGTCTTATCTTACTGCTTTCGCTAGAGATGCTGCCACAGCAGTTTCACACATTCTCACCCACTGGTTTGCTCTATCAGTACCAGTGCAGGCCTGCTCACATCACAGCATCAACCCCTGGCTCCCACTATAGGTACTCTGGCACTGAGGGTTCTCCCGAGCAGCATTGGAGGTTGGGGGTTTTTTTGCAGGAATTGGACCCATACACCAGCACTGAAGCCTTGGCAGCACGTGACTCCCAAAATTTGACCCAGATGTTGATTCCCAAGAGCCAAAACCAAAAGACAGAAAGAGCAGAGGGGAAGTTCAAGCCACATCTGGCTGCCACCTGGACAGACGAGCTTGGAGAAGGCACTTCAAAACATGTGCACGTGGAGTGCAGATGGAAGCAGCAACCAGTTTTGTCTTGTAAAACCTCCTCTGGCAAATGCTGATCCCCAAAATGATACAATGGATTATTTAGGCTTGCTTTGTGATCTTTACAGTACCCAAAACTTGTATGCAGACACACAGGACATGTTTAGTCAGGTACTGAATGCATCCCGGTATCTATAGTTCACTAGTTATTTCCTTCAGAGAAATGTCTTTATAATAGATGACAATTTCCTTTTCAGTAAGCTTTATATGATCTGTATTCAGCACACAAGAACGAACAAGTGGGCTGAGTTACAGTTCCCCTTCTTGGGGGAGGGGGAAAAAAATCACAACTTTTTACTTAGGATACTTCAACAACGTAGAAAGTAGGCTGATCTGTTATGCCTCTTTCCTCAAAACACACAACAAGGACCCCACATTAAAGAAGCAGCCAAACCAAGGGGATGTTCCAAAGTTGTCGGTAGCACCATGGCTCTCTGAAGACTAAACAGTATCCAATTTTGATAAAGACAGAAGCTACTGATTTAAATATCCTGGTGGGTAACTATCAAATTTTATAGGATCACTGTGGAAATTTTTTAATGAGGTTTTAATCTTGCTCACTAAATTTCATGCTTGATTTTTTATCATTTTTGTTTTTGTGGCTGGTTGAGTTTTGGGGTTTTTTTTGGAACAAAGATTAAAGAAAATCCTCACCTTGAATATTGTGTGCAGTTTTGGTCACCACAATATAAGACAGATATTAAGCTCTTAGACAATGTCCAAAAGAGGGCAACAAAAATGGTAAAGGGCCTTGAGGGGAAGCCGCATGAGGAGCAGCTGAGGTCACTTGGTCTGTTCAGCCTGGAGGAGACTGAGGAGAGACCTCATTGCAGTCTACAATTTCCTCATGAGGGGAAGAGGAGTGGGGACAGGTATTGATCTCTCCTCTGTGGTGACCAGTGACAGGACTTGAGGGAATGGCCTAAAGTTGTGCTAGGGAGGTATAGGTTGGATATCAGAAAGAGGTTCTTCTCCCAGGGGGTGGTTAGGCACTGGAACAGGCTCCCCAGGGAAGTGGTCACATCACCAAGCCTGACAGAACTCAAGAAGCATCTGGATGATATTCTCAGGCACATGGTGTGACTCTTGGGGATGGTCCTGTGCAGGGCCAGGAGTTGAACTCAACAATCCTTGTGGGTCCGTTTCAACTGCATGCTGTGTGATTTGTAAAACTGGAAAACTTGTACTGGAACATAAGAAAAGTCCACAGAACTCAAGATTTCTCAAGATCTAAAAGTAGCATCGTTGCCAACCATAGGTCAGGTTTTGCACAGACGGTCTCAAAAGTTTTTTAACTATCAACATTTGCAGCCACTACAGTGTCAGAAAGCAGGAGAACCCACCTCCTTTCTACTGACTGACAGAATTAATTTGATTAACTTATTGACTGTATGTTTTATATTCTTCAGAGATTATGCATGTTCTTTTTTTCTTGTAGGGACATTAAATTATTAGAAAAATCTTTTGCTAAATGTATTTGGTGAGATAACAAACCTTTATTAGAATTAGCTACATTATTGCAGCTAAAGACAAGGGAGATCTTTCCTTTCCCAAATTTATAGTTTTATAATTGAGTATGTCAATGAAGATTTAACCAAGATTTAGCAGGCAGTAGCTGAGGGTAATTACTGCAAAGTCATTGAGGTAAAGATATGTGCCTTAGTTTTCTAGAAGCTGAATTAATTTTATCTAGCCATTTTATACAGCACCTATCTTCTTTATGCAACTTTGCTGCTTATTTGCAAGACACCAGACTTTACAATAGCAGGATGGAGGATGGTATTTCCATGTTATGGAAAATCTTATTATATTTGTTATTAAAACCCCCCACCTTTTATTTATCTATGGGAAATATTAATGCATTTTCCGTTTTGGACTTTCATACAGTCATTTATGGTACCACAATTCCAAGTTAGATTTCCCAAATTCAGTCTAGTTCCTGAAGAAAGGAGCATATTTACAGACCTCTGAAACTCTTGGTAGGAGACATATTTCTAGGCTTTGAGGCAACACTTGCAAAACACATTATTTTAAAGGCTTGATCCTTAAAAGTGACCCATGTTCTTCCTGACCTAAATGAGTTTAAGAATATGAAACATTTCCTCAGAAGATAACTGTATTTCAATGGTTAGATGCCAGGCACCTATCTAATAACACATATTGATATTAATGTGATGGTATCAAAAAGTGAAGATAGATGAATACAATATTGACAACAAAGACAGTTTGGGATATAGTATCTGTGGGTTAGGATGGGCTATCAGTGCTCCCCAATGTCAACAATTACTTCAACAGTGGAAGGCAAAAGCAAGCAGAAGATAACACTTCCCTCATGCTCAGTTGGGTGGCTCCATGGTAGAGTTACATTATTTAAGTACAAGATAGATCTGTGTGTTACTAGATGCACACTTAAGTCTGGCATGTTGCCAGACACAAGCTGTGTTGTAGGATATCTCATTGTGATTTGTTTTTTCAGATGTGTGACTCTTGGCCAAATTTGAGCAAGTTTTCATTATAAAAGTAGATGGTGTCCCTCAGCCTCCACACCAACGGGGTGTTGGTATCTCACTGAAAGCTCTAAAGGGCTCTGCTGTATCAAGACTATCATTAAAGCTACAAGAATTATTAAATGAGATAAGTCTAGTACTCACTGCTGCTTCTCCACAACAAAGACACTCACCTGAATTTACCCAAAACTGATAGAAATTAAATCTGAAGGAACTCATTACCTATTAGCAACAAGGATTAGGTCTGACGGCTTTCCACAACAGTTCATTCATCAAACGTGAATGTTGCAGAACTGCCTTGGTGTTACTCAGCATTGGAAAGATCCTCATCTGTCTCCAAGTACAAGGCAAAACATGGGGTTATTTTTACAATCTTACAATCTTACTGCTCTGAACAGTTGCATTAGCTGCAGTATTTTCACACAGCAAGGCAGCATGAAATATAGTAGAAGTACAGGGGCTGAAAGAAGGAAATCAATGGGTATTTAAAACTCCATTTAGTTGATTTACCTATGGCATGAAGCACTGTCATTTAAAAATCTCTCTTGGAAATGTCTCTTCTCCAAATAAATGTCTGTATTGGAAGAGATTTTTTACTAAAAGGCTTCTAAATGCTGCCATTAAAAACAACACATTAAAATCAATTAAAGGGTTTTATAAAAACACTCATCTTCTTTCTCATTTCCTATGCTCTTGCCAGCATCATTGCACCCTTTCACACTCCTGCTAAAGCCAACAGTGTTTTTCCCCAATTCAAATAGCACAGAAGAAACTATATTCTAGCTATTACAACAAAACCTTGTTCTAGGCACCACTCAAACATTTCCAGATAGGGGTAGGGATATGTGCGCGTGTGTGCACATGTGTGCTTTCTCCTAACTTAGGGCTCTCTTGCATAACACACATTTACCTTGTGTATGTGTTGGGGAGGAAGTAGATTGAGTCTCATCAGGTAGCATTTGTCAAAGATTTTTGATTCCCTCACAAAGACAAAGAGAGCAGTCTATTACTATTAACGTGGGAGTGGAATGCATCCCACCTAACTTAAGCCATCAAAAACTGTCAGGTCACTTCTCACTCTTCCATGAAGAAAAGGGAAAGGCACATATATTAATTAAACATGTACCCAAACTCAGAGCTTAGACCAAATAAATTTAAAACAGAAAATTAACACTGGCAATTTGTCAATGAAAATTTTTCACTTTTTAGCACTTTCCAGTTTCCAGGAATAACTCATGCTCCCGATCGTGACAAGTCTGCTTCAGGTAGCTGAGCTTGCTTATATGATAAACACAACATTTGTACCAAGAAGAAAGGGCTGTCAACTGATTGCTTCACCGTGGTTGGCATTTTGAGATAGCCAAAAAGAATGGAGTTTCCCTTCATCTTATTCCTTCTCCACTTTTTTTTATTTTTGCTAACCTTTGGGGAACTGAAGTTTTCCTCCTCTCTTCCAGTGTGAAGATGTATACTTTAAGCTGCAGTTCTATGCAACAACAAAAATATGGCTACAAGGAAAACCTCTCAAGCCTCTCTTCATCAGTACTGGGAGGCTGACAGTCAAAAGCATCATGCATTCAGAACGTATAGCAGCATAAAAAAAAAAGGCGGGGGGAAGAAAAGGGAAGAAAAAAGAAAAGTGCAAGCTCTGCATTATTTTTCTGCTTAGCACATGAAAAAGAAGCAGCCAGAGAATTCTCAAAAAGCAAAATTTAAAATTCATTTTAAATCACAAACTAATTTAACAGTTCAACTTGTAAATCTCAGAAATCTATCAAGTGTTGAGAGTTTGTGTGGTAATTTGAAAGACATGCCATTCTCCATTCATAGCCAAGCAGTTGGATTATCTGCTTTATAAGAAAAATTCCACTCATTCACAGCCTTGGAGAGCAAATGGGGCTTCCTTAAGAAATAATAATTAGAGTGGGGAGAATGAGACTTCAAGTCAGTGTTACTCTGCTAATTTAGTCCAATTTCACCCATTTGTTCTAGATGCAATATCTGCTCTCAAGCTGGTAGACAAAGAAATACATACCTCACACTCAGTTCATTTATTGTTTGGCTATTAGGACATTGCCATTGTTTCACATTTGTGTTTGAGGGGAAAAAAATAAACAAACAACACACTACTCTATGTCCAGTGGGGTTTTTTTTGTCTTTCAAAGCAGCTACAAAATGCTGCTTCACTTCCTCATGCAGCATTTTGCTGCATTTCTGCTTCCAAATGCTCATCATTCCATGGAAAAGTCCTCAGGGCCCCTGAGTTCATGCAGTGTTTTGTGACGATACCTTATTTTAACACAAGATATTTAAAAGCTCAGAGCAGGTCCCAAGAGGCAACTTCCCAGCAGCTTAGATTAAGCAACAGAGGGCCAGGGCAGCCGAATTTGGCAGGGGCCAGGCTGTTGCAGAGGCCTGGATGCACTCGCACAAAAGCATCATCATTCTTTCAGGCTCGAGTTTTATCAATGAACTGAAGCGGATTCCAGGCGCTGTTCCCCTGTTGCCTAGCGGAGGGACACTCACTGAGGCTTTAATCACAGTTTAGGTGCCACAAAGGAGGGGACCAGAAGACCACGCTGCACAAAGCAGCCCAGCAGCACATCAAAGACGCGGGAGCTGCAGCAGCGCCCCGTCTCCTGTACACGCTCCCACCCCGCGGCAGCCGCCAAGGAGCTGCTCTGCTCATGGGAAACCCTTGTGGGGGGAGGCCAGCCACGGTCTGGGACGACGCTCTAATCCCCATCACCCCTCGGAGCGCAAGGGCATGGGGGGCTCTGTGGGGGGTAACCACAGCCCCACTGCTCAGGGTCTTGTACCTGCTTGTGCACGGGAATGAAGCCTGTGCAAAAACATACCCTGCACCAAAGGAAAAAAAAAGTATTCTATTGTGACATTTAGACACAAGATAGAAATCCTTCGTCCCTTTTTTATTAACTCTGACATTTTGGTTTTGACAAAAAGATAAAAATAATAATTAAAAAATAATAATAATAAAATCACAGATGTTAGAGCTACAAAGGATGTTTTCCACCTACCGTTAGAGAACAATTTCCTCCACGTGGGTTTAGAAGGGCTTCCTGTGATTTAGTTTGGATGGTATCTCTTCCTCTGTGAAAGATCAGTCTACCTTCAAATGGATATCACCATCAAGCCCTGTTCTCTATTTTACCCTATTTTACTCTATTTTTGTATCTATCCTATTAGTTCTAATTATGTCTTTTTTGAGATATCTCAAATGCCTTCTGCTAGAGCACAAGAAAGTAAGACTTTGAAGATTTGTCCCTTAAAAATAAAAATGAGTAGGACACACAGATTAGTTGGTACATGTTCTTTCACATCCTTCAGTGTTCCTAGCCCAAAATAAATATAACCTCTTTTCTAAGAACACATTGCAAGACAACACAGAGCTAGGAACTTTGCAGAAAAGATAATACCATAAAAGCTTCTTGTAAAGGCAGGAAAGAGTACAGTTAATTAAAAAATAGGGAGCTTTTGGGTGATAAATCTATCTTTGACACATTGGAGGGTAGAGATCTCTTTCAATGCTTTTTGAGGCTAATTTTTATCCTAAATCAGCCAGCAAAATTCAACTCAAAATATGGAAAGGTAATATTTTATTTAGGAAGTTAATAAATCTTGTGTTAAGCATATTACTATAGGCCATGATGAACAAGTAGGTTTTATGTTGAAGTTGCTTTTCATGAGTATGCCACATCACTCTACGCAGATACCAAAACACTTGAGAATTATGTTATTATGCTCTGGATTTTTACCACCTTCAGACACCACATAAGATGTGACTGTTGATTCTTCCTGCCTCTGTAGTGCCAAACTCTACAAGTTTCACAACAAAACACCCTTTTTTCTAAATTGCTCCACATTGATCTTTATTTCTATATGCTAAGTCAATCTTTTTCAAATATCTAAGACTGAAATTTAAGGTTCATTAACTGCAGTGAACATTAGTTTGTCAGTTAGTGTCTCTTTGTCCAAGTAACATTCTGCTGCAGATTTCCATACCCTGAAATCTGAATCCCAGTCTTATTTATCTGGGCTTATGAATGCGTATATTAGGCTATCATATCAAGGCCAGACCACTGCATTTATAGATTGCTATTTGACTCTGAGAAGGGAGAAATTTGTGTTCCATCTCTTTAGCAGTAAAGATACCAGTGCTTCAGAGACATGGAACTTAGACACAGGACAGACATTTCAACAAGTTAAGGAGGATGCAGATGTGCTGCAAAGGATGCGACCTGTGAAGTAGGCAAAAAAATGTACTTGCAGACACGTCTGGATCTGAGGCTGGACAAAAACCTTCTGCCCAGGTTTGTTATTACGTTACCAGGTCAACTTTAAAATGTAAGAGCTCTAGAAATACTATGTTCATAGAAAAATTAACTCTCAATTTTACCTCTGTTAAAAGGGTACAGTCTATTAAAAACTATGTCAGAGAGCATTCATATTTTGGCAAGTGATTCCAATAGTACAAAAATTGAAGAAAGGCAGTGTAGCTGCCAGCAGAATGGCTTTTCCCAGCTTTGGGGCTGAAGCATGTGCATTTATGTGGTCAGTTAAAGCAATTAATATTTCAGATGCAATCCTAGAGTATCTACCCATCTGAGCTCAGTATTAATTTAAAAAGTCATAATAGTCAAGGGATAATTGCATATAATCAGGGAATGCAAGCAAACAAGGAGGTAGCTTATTTACAGAGACTATTCTGTTGGCAAGAAAGAAAGCATTACCAAAATTAAACTAATAGAGAACTTGATGCCAATATTATACATAATTCAACTGCGTACCAATTACATCGTCCTTTTATGTTTTCTTGAGCTTTCAGCAAGAGCTGGAAGAGACTCTTCCACATATGTGTCATGGCTTTCTAGCCTCTAACTCTCCTTGCCAGTCTGTATTTACAATACTAATTAAAAGCATCGATAAATATCTTCCCGTTTTTTTCATTAAACAGTCCAAGTCTCCTGATACAGAGCTGGTGTTTGCATCCAAGAGGGAAAGCCCGAAGCAAACCTGGGAAATGCCTTGTTTAAGAGGCAGGGACTGCATGTCAGAACGTGGGTTAAAACTGAAGAGGCTTTGTTCTGTGTTCATACCACTACCTTGTAATTATCCCACTACAGCATTAATCTTGCCAGCTACAAATAACAGATTTCAGCATATCCTTGCTAAGTTAAAACCGCTCTTCACTAGAGTAGACACTGTGCCTCACATGGTTTCCTCTGCAGCTGGAAGATCCATAGCCCTGAGCGCACGACACCAGAACAGCAGTGCAAAGCCCTGCTCGTGGCAACAGTGAAGCTGCTGCCACAAAGACATCATTTACAACCCAATGGTCGCCACGTTGAACAATCTCAATCGCAAAACCCAAACCTTAATGTAAGTTTGTATTTATTTTTAATTAGACATGTTGCTTTTGTAAGACATTCTATACAGATTAAAGCCATGGGAAAACAGACCCAGCTCACTTCTGCTCCTCTGGGCCCCTTCAAGCCTGCATGTTTAAGTAGGGCTGAATAACTCCATGAGAGCCCAGAGAAGTCAGGTGAAATGACACAGGCTAGTGACTCCTCCCAGCAGGCACCAAAAAGCCACTGTGCTATTTCAGTCTCAGAACACTGAACTACTTTTCCCAAGAGACCTGAGCATCTGACCCTTGCCTAAGAATATCTTATTCTGTGAGGAAGGGCAAGAAGAAGAGGCAGCCAAGCCAGGGAGAAGAAAGAAGGAAAAGCTGAAGGTGAGGGGGCGAAGGGAACACCAGCCACACAGGGAGCAGGGGAAAAGGGACGATAACTAGTGCTTCAAAAAAATCAAAGAACTAAAAGGACAAAAATAAAATAAAATTGTTTCCCAGGGCTGGTGGAAGGGGCACAATGCTGCAGGGCTCAGTGCAAAATCCAGCCCACAAAAGCAGAGCAGGGCCATGGCTGGTGGCAGTGACACAAGTGGCAGCAGCAGCTCCTGCCATGCAACACAGTGGCTCCTGCCAGATGACTGGTGGCCCTGAGGTGGCAGGAACCCACGGGTTTTAGTAGTGAAAACTCAGGTAGTATCAAACAAGAGCTAGTTTCTTCTTGTGCTGCCAGCAGAGGTAAAGAAACTGTCATATATTATTTGGCTGGGGTTCAAGATACTGTAACTGGAGAGCAGTCTCAGCTTTCTGCCAGTGAAAAATGGCAGAAAGATGGCTTTCTGTGGTAGGCTATCTCCATCCAGCCTCCATCAGCCTCCCTGTACAATTCCACTGGGACCTTGGGGAGCGTCACCTAAGAGAAGCCCTGAGAACTTGTCTCACCATTTCCACAGAGGGGAGTCCTGGCACTACAGTGGATGAAGAAGGATGAAAAGAAGTTTTCAGGACTTCTGTAAAATACAGGATGATGGCTAAATACAGTGCAGTGCACAACACCCAGAACCTCTGTGATCCACTGACATACTCAATGCAAGCACTGCCTACATACGCAGGGCTGCCTGAAGCAAAACATACCCCTGTTGCATTACATTGCATTAAAGGGAGGAAAAAAGCCCCAAACACATTGTATTGGAAAAAAAAAAAGGCTTCAACAAATTTCATGGGAAAAACAGCGCAAGAGGCTACAGTTTGGTAGTTCTGGCAGCAGCACAGGTGTGGGCATACCAAAGTTCAAACCTTTGTCTTTCTGGATCAGCAGAATCATCCTGGATGCATAACTTCTACAAGTATAGCAGGAACTGAAACCTGCTCTATCTCAGCTCCACAGCAAGCCCTCATTCTGGATGCCAAGAGGGGCTTCTGACTGTCAAAGGTAAGATAAAGGCCAGAGGATGTTAGCTTCTCAGACTAGTACCTCCAGGGCTAATAGTATGGAGAACAGGTACTACCTCGAATACACCACCTGTCTCGGGGCTTTTCACTATTCTCTGCTGACCAGGAAGAACGCAGAGCTGAGAAAGGGATTTTCACAGGCACCACGAAAAGGAAGGAAGGGAGGGGACTGCTTTTTATTTAACTGGGTTTTGTTCCACACAGGAAAGCTGATCCTGGAGGATACAAACTGAGTAAACACGACCTTTGCCTGAAGGCCTTGAACAGCAATGCTGGACACTTTCAATTTGAAACTCTTTGATAAGGGATAGAGGCAATGGCTGCAGACACACACTCTGGGTTGGGTCCATTTTGATTACTTGTCCTGAAGCTGCCCCAGATTGACCAGTTCTGGAAGATTACAGTGATTTGCCATATGCAAAATGAAACAGAACTATTTCTTTAGCCATGTTTTAATTATCAACAGTAGTACCCAGTGCTCATGGTGTACTGAAATTCCAAAAATACATACAGTAAGCCAGTATTATGCACCTATGGTCCTGTAAATGGTATATTCCTGTCTCTGTGACCAACATGACTAAACTAATCACCCAAAACTAGGATATATAGCATGCACTGAGTGCACACAACTATTAACACTTTGATAATCAAAGTTACCTAATCTATTTTAGCATATTTGACTATGATCTGACATACCAAAAATGCCAACATCTTACCCACTATCTCCAGTAAAAGTAATTGTAAGTTTCCACAGACATATGTTGCATATACGAATGTGTATGCATCAAGGTGACATTTATTTAAAAAAAAAATAATAAAAAGAGAGAGAGACTGAATCATAGTTCTCCTTTTGTTTAAGGTTAAGAGAGAATACTGTGCATTTGATAACTTATCCCTTTAAACTTGTTTCCCTTCATGGAGTTTGGTTTTAGTGTTTTGGTTTTGTGTGTTTTGCTTTTTTTTCCTTGAGAAGCAACATTAAAGGTAACAGAGACTTTAATGCCTTCAAGGAAGAAAAAAAACATTCTCAAACTTCTGGATTTTTCCAACAATTTTAATAATGTACTAAGAAAATTAAGACTGCCTTTCCAATGAACGGGGCTTTAACCTACAGGAAGACTTTTAAGAAGTCTTTGCATTCACTACTGTTCAGGTTTCTGGACTAATGACATGGGAAACATCTCCTATTTCTCTTGCATTGCCTATGTAAACAGGCAAATGCAGAATACAGTCTTGCTCTGCTTGATACAGCAGAGAGTAATTCGCTGTTGTTCTTTTTATAAGACAAAGAAAAGCCAAAGACATACATAATAATTGCCCAGTGCAAACCTTCCAATACAAAACCAAAAAAAATAGCCATGCACATCTCTTGAAGACTATACTTCTTATATCTCCCAGGTATGCACAATCACATGGAGACTACATGCACAGAGCTGGACGCAGCATAACCCTGGCTATTTTGCAATTGTTCTTCACAGAAGTTCTCATCAAGCCCAGGAAAGTGAAAGCCAGTCCAACAGCATCTACCAAGTTATTCTGCCTTTTTTTACAAGTAGGAAGGAAAAAAAACCTCTCCATCCCGTCTTCCTGGGTAAAATCAGATAAAGGTGCCTAAGGAGCAGCTTTAACTAGTCTTCCAGGCAATTTACAGGGATCTGTAGTCGACACCAGCCCTTAAAAGCCGCGATTAATTGTCATGGCAACCAGGGCATCACACTACACGCACTTGGGCTGGGATACAGGGACATCAGTGTGCCCTCTTACCCACACACGCATCTCAAAAGGGTAACGGGCTTCTCGAGGGGCTTCATTGTTTGGACGCAGTTAATCCTCTATAATAGACCCTCTTAACCAGGCATGGGGAACTCTCCCCATACTCCCCCTTCCTTTACAGGAAATCTTGAAATCATGGTGCTGCTGTGGCTGCAGAGGGAAGCTGCACGTAGGGGGGAAAAGGAGGAAGGGGGAAACGGCAGATAGGAAAAGAAAATAAAACTAGGGGTACCATGTATTTTGATTCCAGGTAGGAATTCATCCTAAGAGCTGATGTACCACTTTTTCCTGCATTGATGATATATTTTCTTCACCGTAAGTCTTTCAGAGAAAACAGATTTCCCACCTCTTTCAGCACATCACCGAGTTTATAGAAACAGCCAGGGTGGTTATACCATAACCACACCTGCAAGCTAGTTCATTGGCCTACCTGAAATCTGAGCAGAGCCATAGTCATTAGTAAACACTAAAGCAGCCAAAAAACAGGTCCTTCCCTCCATGACAATTCATTCCTATGTCACAGAAGCATACTTAGAGACAGACAGGCAGAATGAGACAGAGGCTTTTGTTGTGTTGCATTTCTCCACTCCCAACAATTGGGATTCAAACACTGGCAGAATTTACCTGAAAGCTTCTTCCCTAGCTTTCTGGTCACTCATTTTGGCATCAAAACACAAACTGCTGCCCTGTAGTAAAGTTGCTGGTTTTGGTGGGGTTTTGGTTTTATCCCCAGGAGGGAAGGCGTGTTGGGGAGGGGGGGGGATGGGGAGAGGTATATTGTTATTTTGTTTTCTTTAAAAATAAACAAATACTCTAATTAACAGACCCCTTCCCAGTCTGAACATGGTCACTCCACTAGCCCACGCAACGTGTGGGATTATTTCTGTGTTTGGTTAGGGGTTTATTTAATCAGTTAGATACCAACATGGATTGTATTTATATACAAGATATTAGAACTTTACCTGAGAGTAGGATTGTGGCAACACTAATGGTTTCAGCTTCCTAAAACAAGACCAGCTCCAGTAAACAATCTGAGTACCCCAAGGAAGAGAGGAGAACCATGAACCAGAGAAATTCCTGCATTAAAGCATAAGCCAAAAAGAAAGTATAGCAGCTGTCCAATGGCCAAACTTGCTTTCACAAAAAAATACTGATGTTAACACACGGACCTATAAACAATGACAAATTCAGTTCCTCATACAGACAAAAATACAACCCTCTGACCCAAGTCACAAAAGTGCAGTGTCCTAAAATGAGGGATTGGAAAGTGGTAATCTGCTCATAAAACTAATTTTGTGAGACATTTAGGCACAACCTCATATTTGCTAAAAGCTGGGTAAAGCACACTGTCTACCCACCCCACACTCCCCTTCTTTTTAAATTTGTTTTCTTGTTAAGAGGAAGTCACAACCCAAAGAGGCTTTGGGCCCTGATCTGGAATTTCTATTATCACTTCCATCTTTTTTCAAAAGAATCACAATGAAGAATGGAACAATGGGAGATGCTCTCTGTCTAGATTTGTTAATCCTTTATTTCTCTCCTGGCACAGTACACAGCCATACTGTTTTATGCTTATTATCCTGTGCAACACCCATGTTCCTCCTTACCTCTGTTTGCCTGTGGTTTTGGTGCTCCAAATACAACAGCTTTACCTTCTGCTGGAGATAAGATGTTGTTGTGAAGCGATACATCAGAACTGTGCAACACCTCTCTACAACAGTACTGCAAGTGAAAATGTAACAGCTAGGAGGATGCAGGATCAATTTGGGAAGCAGCACTAACAGAAAAATGCTTCCAGAAAAGTGTCTTTGTCAGTACAATCTCATGATCATTCCTGAGGTGATCAAATTGGTGGATATTTTGCTCTTAAGAAATTATTTTGGTAACTGAAACTACGGGATTGCAGATCAGAGGACTCCCTCAAAGGCACAGCTTTTGGGAAAGCAAGTGCATGGCTGCTGGCTCAAGAAAGAAAGGGGAGAAGGAGTAGCTATACACCTCCAAGGTAACATCAGCCAAATAAAAATAGCTATTTACTGTGTACCATATAGGAGAATACTATAACACATCACATGCTATCACAGAAAGCAAGACAAACCAATCCAGCGGCCACTGATTTGCCTATTTTTCTAATCAACTGCACAAAGAAGTTACTGCACGTTTTGGGAGAGAGTCACAAATCCCAGAGGAGCAATGTTGCACACTAGATAGAACTATTTTAGACCCGCTGAACACGCACCTCTCTTTTAGTTACTTTGAAAGAGCTACATCAGGGATAAGGGAAACACATAGCATGCTTATATGAAGGTTTTTCACAAATGCTCATCCTCACTGAACTCAGGCCTGCCTAAAAATAACTCAATTTAATGTGTAACAAAGAAGACTATTGTCAATTTAGGGCTGCATCACACCTCCAGCAGCACACAGCAAATACATACATGTCTAACAGCACAAACATTTTCACTAGCTCTATTCAGACCTGTGCTAACCCATGTCTGGCCACCTTCTTTTTCCTCTCTGGGTGTAATCACATCACTTCCCCCCATCTGAGTGGGGAATTGGCTACAGCTGATTGTTTATCATCTGTCAGTACTCAACAGGTCTCACATGTGTTCATCACCACTCTTCTCAGGGACATGAGCGCTAGGGTTTGTAACACTGGAGAGGGCAGGACAACATGAGCAGCAGGAAGCTAAGGACTTTGGAAACAAGCCAGACATGGTATTACAAAACAGATGAAAAACAAAAGCTTGAGACCACAGAAAGATTTGCTTTCCCTTCCTTCTTTCCAGTTTCTTTTACCTCCAAACCCTGTTTTTCCCACCTCCTCTGCCCTTGTTCCTCCCAGTTTCCTACTCACGGCCTCCTTTCTTTCATCAGTCCAGGCATTAGCCCAATCAAAAGTCAACTAAAAACCCAGCTACAACAGCAACCTTTTTCAGCCAGGTTAATTATCTGTGATTTTAGTGAGCTGACTGTGAGATGTGACAGAAACCAGATCCGTCTTAGCAAAAGCAGAAGGAGCAGTTTGGCCAGGAGCACAGAGGGGACAGAAGTGAGACCTCCTTTTGGCAGTTCACAAAACTGATTTAAGAACAGACTCATTCCTCAGCCTTAGCTCATGTTTATCTTACGCAGATCTGTGAAATGACTGAGCAATTGAATCTTCACATCAGGTAACTCACGACCATCTCCTAATAATTTCTAGGCATCAGTGAAGGAGTGGTAGATTTGGAAATGGTTTCTTTCCTCCACCACTGCTTTATTTATTTTTTTAAACAGTCTCCTATTAAACCAAATCAGTATGTGTGTATGCATGTCCATTGTTCACATAGTGGACATATTCACGTCATACGTATCTCAAGGAATAGCGTCAAGATGCAAATCTCAGAATTTATTACAGGCTTATCTCTAGCATATCCTTAGCTCCTCCCTTTTTTTGTTAGCAGAGTTTCACACAATGTGATGAGCTTCAGCCAGGATCAGCTCTTCACCAAATGATCTCTGTATGCTGCCATACACATCCTCAGTGAAGTCAGCAAAACTTGTCTTTGGAGTCAGGAAAAAAGTTTAGCTCGCTAACACACTTTCAAACCTCTGTGATGGCAACATCTTCTGTGTCTGGGTAACATGGTTTGTGGATCATCTCCAGTGTCAGGCGAGTTTCAGCAGCCCCAGACTTGTTTTCTCTCCAGACACTTTTTCTCATCCCTGTACTACCCTCTCCACTGTGTTAGTCCATGTGTTTGTAACCACATGATAAACTACACTGGAGAAAATATGCATGTGGAAATACAAAACCAGAAACTTTTTCCCATTTTTTTTCCCATCTGAACCAAACCATCAACCTGTTTCTCCACGCCACTTTGCAAACAGCTCCACTAGCACAATAAAGGGGGAAGAAGCTGTGGAGAGGATCAAGAATAGAAAAGAGAAGTTAGGATTAGAGCAAGGAGCTCTTCCACCACCTGCCAGAGCCTCACTCTGCAGTCCCAGCTTCATCTGACACCAGCTTCAGTGCCAGGCCACTTCAGGTGCTCTTGGGAAATCCGCCTTTGTATTCTGACAGGAGGTACCTCAGGAAAGTTAGATGTCTCTCCCTCATCTCCTGAGGCCTACATGTAGTGCACACATTACTTATTTTATTTCTTGGCAAAGTTTGCCCATAAAGTTTCAGAGAAGCACTACAGTAATTATAGACCAGATGCTTCCGAGTACTATGCTGTATTTTATAGCAGTGTATAGCATTTTACAAGCATTAACTAATGAACAACTCTTCCAGATAGTTAAGTTTAATTATCCTCATTTTACAGGTGCCGAACCAGACCCAGGGAGGTTGAGAGACTTGCAGAGGGCCAAAAAACCAATCGGTGTCTGATCTTGAAACTGTAAATCAGGAGCTACTGTATGTAACTTCTCCCCAGGTTCTTTAGAACACAGTATTTCCCCTCATCTGTTGCTGCAATACAGCTTCTCATGAGAACAAAACAGGCAAAAGCCCACCCCTCCCTGCCCTGCCCAGGCTGGTTGAGCTGCATTTTGTCCACCAGCTCTGCTGCAACTTTTAGTCAAGCACAGTCGGGATGACACAAATCATCACGCTCTGGCTTTGGTCCCAAACCTCATGAATGGATCAGGCAGCCAGTATTCATGGGGCATCTCCCCATTTTTCTCACTCTGATAATACTTGTATATGATGATTTTGGGGGTGATTTTTTCCCTTAGTTTCCCTTTATCACGTGACTGGTCTTTTTGCACATGATGTATTTTGTTTATCAGGCTTGAGCTTTTAATACCCAGTAACTGCAGCAGTGCAAATGTGGCAGCTACAGCAGAAACAGTTAAGCCAAAAAGTGGTGAGATAAGCAGTATACTCAGTGGACACAGCAACTTTTATTGGAAAACAACAAAGAAAGGCTTTCTGGAGAAGACTTACTTCTACGGAGTTTCACCTTCCAGACCACTGGATGAAACATTATCTCTGTGTGTATGCAGCTGCTGGAGATTTCTCCACATAAACAGTTGGTGAGCTGCTTTGGCTGGGCTGAGATCAACCAGTCTCAGCAATTGTCTTCCCAAGACTTACAGAACGTTTCTGGTCCATCTAGAGGAGGGAAGGGCATTATCCCCAAGCACCACCGGTGCTGTGATTGGAACAGATATGCCAGTGCCAGAACTGCCTGAAAACTTATCTCTCCCTACCATCAGTGCTGTCTACCAAGTCTTGAACTGGCAGCATGGGCAGAGGTGATCATATAGCTTTCTCCCTCTGTCTCTTCCCACCACAAGCTTTCAGCAGCTCCTGTCTAATGCTCAAGCTCTGGAAGTAGACAAACAAGCCCCACATCAGTTACCCATTTCAGCTGGTCTTTGCTACTGCTTCTCAGTCAAACAGAGCTGCTCCTGAAAGAAAAATGCACACATGGTTGCTGCTGAAAGGAAAACACACTACATGTGGCAGGCAACGTAGTCGCAAGTTACATTTGCACCTTTGTTCCCTCTCCTGCTTCGGGCCTGTCACACAGAACAGCAGCCAAAACGCATCTCAAAGATTAGGTCTGGTCTCAGAGCCCTAATCTTGCAAGCACCTAAGCTGCTGACTAGTCGCAGTGACCAGAGTATGATCATGACTCATTTGATGGTTGATGCATGTCATTTGGCTCAAACAGAGCCCACATACATGGAAAAAATAATCCTTAAAGGACAAGGAAGAAAGACAAATTTAAAATTGTCAGAGTGCGTGGTTCAAAATAAATGGCAGCTAAATTCTCTTGAGTGTAACAGCATTTTGGATGTTAGTAAGAACATTCATAAATAAGAAAAGAAATTGGTATTGATTCTGTGGGCTCATGTCTCAATACATCTATAGGCTGTAATGTGAAGATAAATCTAATAAATTAATCTAGCTGAGTAATAATAAGTTCCATTAACACAGTAATACACACCAAATGGATATATATGAACAATTTCAGACATCAAATTTAATGGAAATTCTTCTACGAGTTAGAATGTGCTAGAATTAGTTAGAATTTCATTATTTATAATGGGATGTTGAATTTGGGTAACTTGTAGTTCATCCTAAAAGATCTCACATATTTACCCAGTCACGGACAAAGAGACCTTTTTTCCAAGTGAATTACCAGGAAATTATTTGGTGTTTTAAACTCAAGTAACCTCTTTAGAGCTGGAGCAACTCTGAATGCCAGAAATTTCACTTGGTTAATACAAATCCAGTGTAACTCTTCCATTTCTGGCAAACCCTTCAACCATCATCATGTGGCACTGCACCTTACCCAGACCGCTCTGCCTCACTTCCTGTGTGCATTTCTGCTACTGAACTCTAGTTCTGCTGTCATCTTTTTGTTTAAATGAGAGAAAACCTGAAATTTTCATTTTCAATGCCAGTAAGAGTGCCTTCATACATGTATGACAATCATATGACCACCTTGCCCCTGTGCTTCTGGATTAAGACCTCCAAATATCCTGGAATCTACTGAATGCCTTCAAATACATGATTCCCCCACCACAAACTGGACCCCAAAAAACCCACTGAAGTATTCTATGAAAAAAATGCTTGCAAGCACTACATCAAAGGTAAGCATCTTTGGTAGTAAAACGTGAAGAGGACACAATGGAACAGGGTCTCCAGGGCTACACACAGGTGGCTGTCTGCTGTGGGACAAGCTGGACAGCACTTCTGCAAATGGTAATCTCTTCCAGAAAAAACAGTCATTTTTCTACAAAGCATCCCCATCAGCACATCAGGCACCCAACACTGCAGGGGTCAAGTACCCAAAATCTGAATGGAAGTTACGTGTGCATATCAGGTAAGTTATGCAGGAAAAGGATGCCGTTCAGTTGATCACGGCATACATGAGGGTGCTGGCTTTTTCCCCACTATGGTAGATGAAGCTTGGTAACTTTCTCTGCCTGACAGTACTTAGTCCTCCTACCCAGCCCAAAGAAAATTATATCTACAACATTAAAGTTTTACTTTCTTCAAGTATCAAATCCCATACCCATTAAAACATTTTCCAGCTCCCTGCTCAACTCTTCCCAGCCTACTTGCTATTTGCTGTCCTTCCTCACTTTCAATCTACCCAGGACAGTCCCTACAGACCTCTGTATACTGGCAGCAGGGAGTTAAAAAAAACATAATCAAAAGAATTTCATGTCTGTAGCAGCAGCAGCAGAGAAAGAAAAGGAGCAACATGAAAGAAACGGTTTCATTATGGTGCTCAGCTTCTAGTAAGAAGAGATTTCAGGAGGCAAATGGCCCAAATCAAGCTGCAGAGGCCACTGAAAATACAGAGCTATTTAAACTCCATAAAAAACCTGGCCTTAAAATAATCACAAGGTAATTTATTTAATTTTAGTAAGTATTTTCTAGCATTTGTCTCACCATCATAGGGCCAAAAATGCCCAAAAGATCCATGCAGAAAAATATTGCACCTTGGGAAAGCCAGAGGGGCACCTGGGTAGACAAAGACTGAAATCTTGGTAAAAAACAGAAAGCATAGGGTAGGGTACAGCTTATGCCTTACTCCTCCTTGCAGCATTTGGGCCCTACTTTCAATGACTCACCTCAGGCCTTCTCTGAAAGAGTTAGACATCTACCTCCTCTCTTCAAAAGAAGACAGAGAGAACTGCCCCACTTCTACCTTGTAGCCACCATTCTCAATCAGCCCATCCCAACTCCCTCAAACTCCCCCTTCCCCTGAAAAGGTCTCAGCTAGACACCCCAAGGCTACATTAAGGATCAGAATTTTAGTAGCCTAGAGAGATCCAGGAGTGGAGCTGTGGAGCTCCCTCCCTCTTTGAAGAGGTTGATGAAGAGGTATCAGAGTAGGAACAGATTCTCCTCTCTCTCTTCCATGACGCCAACAGCTTCCTCTCTATTTCACTAAACAGGGGGAAACATTTAGTCTCCTCTTAACTCATTTTCCATTTCTACCAAATGGAAAGCAGAAAAAGTCAAGTCCCATCAAAACACTTGCCCAATGAGAAAAGTAATGAGAATGAATGTGGCACAGAAGACAGCACCCTTTTAAAATCAGTGCAGCCCAGGAACATGCAGTGAAGCAGGCTTCTGGACACATGCACAACAGCTTCTTTGACAAATGAACACCAGAGAGGACTAAGGAAACTAAGGATCATCACTATAAATGGTTCAAATTTTGTTTTTATTCCATCATCACCTAATAGTGGCTTACAGGTTGCAATTAACATGAGGGTTTGGGAGTTAATAATTATGGTCTTGCTACTGGACATAAATTACTTAATGTATCTATATTAGAGATGTAGGAATCTGTTTCAAGAATAGTGTGCTTTCGTAAATTAACACTTTGAAGCCTGAAATGTCTTGGGAGATGACCTGGGCAAAACAACATCTTCAATTTCCAAACTTTTTAGTTTTAGAACGTCTCACATTTTGCATTAAGACAAAACCACAACCTGTTGAACTTCCTCATCGCAAGAGAACTTCAAAGTTTGTGTGTTCAAAGCAGCCCTCAGGGATGCAGCAAAGCAGAGTTAAACCTGGTCTCCTACCTAAGTACTCCCTTTACCGTGTTACCATAAAGTCTTACTCATTCTCCATCCAAAAAAAATCCAGTCTGGACATAAGAAACTTTACTAACCATGCGGTCTTGAGAAAGTCCAATCCTTCTTAACAAGGTTTTGACTCATCTACATTTTAAAACAGAAAAAAAAGTTACAGCAAAAGAGAAGATTCGCTATCCAGCTCTTAAGTTCCTACACATTGCCATAGATCAGACCTACCTGAAAGCAGAATGTGGCCTCTCACATCACATGGGGAACAGGCACTGTAAGGAAGCAACTGCCCACCACACCAAGAGGAAACTGAAATGAAGGACTGAAATTACTGCATTGGCTAGAAACAGAAGGCTGCCTTAAAAAGTGTCCCTACTGTGAAAAATTGAGGAACTGGTTTTATTCCAAGCAAATTAAAATAAACAGAGGGTACTAACAAAAGAACTATTT
>JAYRBT010000114.1:65745887-65769118 GCA_036023395.1 Myiotriccus ornatus
AGGCAACAAACGGACAGTAAAATGAATATTTAACAGCTGATATCAAAGGGTACAAAAGCGCGCGATTTTCAAACAGCTGTGTGCTCTTTGTATGATCCAAAGGTGCACCCAGTGCTGAAATGGTCACCTAAGCGCTGCAATAAAAATTTCTTGCTATATTTCTTTGTCCTGCAGGTATTTTTGCCGTCGTCAAAATTCAAGAGAAGAATTAACTTGTAACACCTACTTTTTACTGTGGCATCTACATGGAGTCATTTGTGGACAGACCTTTCTGGTGAGATCATTCACCTCATCTAGGAAATTATTTGGTTATTCCCCGTGTACCGGGGCACATCCAAAAAAGCTGTCACATTCCTTGCAAATGCACGGCACAGCGTTGCTGGGCAGGTGCTCTCACCGATCACAGCCAGGCTGTGGGGACGCTCCCTCCTGCACCTCTGGCTCTTTAGCTCCAGCCATACTGAGGAGACTATGATGCATGGGAGTCAAACCTGCTACCTCAATCATTTGGTGTCTCTGAGAAAAATGACTGAGAGTGAATATGTATTGAAGAAATGTTTTCTTAAATCATGAGAAAAACCAAGTCAGAGAAAGCTGAAAGACGAGCTTCAAAACTGGTGTGTTTTCAGTAAAAAACTCAGTGAGACAGATGACAGACATAAATAAACACAGACAGGTAGATTAGGCAGTTCACAACATGAAATTCAGAACCACCAATACTTACACACTTTACAGTCATAGCAATTTACAAGTCCCCATGTAGCTATTCTTGCAACAGGTGATTTTAGCTGAGTTTAAGCTCAGCTCACAAGATTCTGAGCATGAGATTTCTATTGTTGTTGGGTTTGGGAGGGTGATTTTTTGTAGTTTTTAAAGTCAAGCTTCTTCAGCAACTTCTTTTTCCTAAGCTTTCTTGGTAATTACCCCTAATCAGTATTCAAGTGCTGATCTGTAAGGCTATCTGCTGACTTAAAGGAAGGGAACACCTCACTAATAGCCCCAGTGTTTCCCTCTCCCTGCAGAAACAACCCCGATAAGGACAGAGACTCCAGCCATCTCCAAAGAGACAGAGCCACAAAGAGCCCTTCTGATCGCTGCTGGCATCTGGCCTTCCCCTCATTAGCACATTAAAGCTGCTCTGTCCATCCCATAAGAACCACTCTGTCCATTCCTCCCTCTTTCTCTATGGAGCCATTTACGGTGCTGCTCCTTTGAAATCCCCTTAGTTCAAGAGGCAGTAACCCCTTCCCAAAGCCCGCAGCACATCCAGTGTCAAAAACTCCCAGTTACAGACAGGCACCCAGTAAGTACCGGCATTTTGAATGTCATAGGTAGACAGAAAACACCCAAATATTTTGCCTTGCCGAACAGCCTCTCCTAGGGAAAGTCTTTTCCCAATCAATATGTGACTGTTGGGTTTGTATTACAGTGCACTTATCATATCAAATCACACTAAACAATTCCTCAGGAGCAAAAGCAAGGCAAGGGGGACAAAGCTTACCAATCCTGGCTTCTAAACCTGTTAGGAAACCACACTCATCCATACTTGGATGGTTTTCCAGTATGTGCTACAGCAACAACATGGAAGTTTTCTATACTTTAGCTCATCTTCGCTACTAAATCAAAACAGTTTAAGTGTACTATGGCATGTCAATAGGTAAGTGAGCATTCACTGACATCAGTTGTTTGGAGAGGAAGGGGAAGAACATCTTTTTGACATGTTCTACAGGTATTTCCCTTATGCACCCAAATTATTAGGAACAGAGCTAATTTGTAGAGGTCACTTGCTTACAAAATGGCAATTAAAAGTAAACTAATGACAAAAGGAAACAGCAAACAATTTTTGAACACTTGATTTCTATATCCTCTGTCAGAATGCTTTCCTATGGGCAGATGTGACCTTCTCACTTCCTCAACTAAAAAGAATACAAGAAAGCCAACCTAGTTGCTTTATCTATGCTCTGAACTAATTTTCTTTAACTTACTTCAGAATGGTATAAATATTTTTCCCTAAAAGGAGAACTACAGCTATCTAAATTGAGCTCAGGCTCATTCTTCCACAGTCACTGTTATTCTTGGTGGACTTTGAGAAGCTATTTGTACTTCTAAAGAATAAAAATCCCAAAGGAAACAAATTCTTTTGTTTTGAAGAAGAAAGCAAAGCAACTGAAGGTCATGAATACTCACTTTTTTTGGATTCAAAAATGCTATGTTTGATCCTTGACTTGCTTCTCATTAAGGAAATGCCATCAATTATTTGGTTTGTTTGCCTCTCTGATCAGCTGAAAGACATTACTACTTTGGGGCAATGTAACATATTGCCTCATTTCAGTGTTATTCAGTTTCAGATTCTTTCTGGTACTTAAACCCCTCTATCAGATTTACTATGTAGCTACATCTTATTAGAAAAAAAAAAAAACAACAAAAACAAACTTTAGGTTATAGCTTTTGATACTTGCAGTGCCATTTAAAGAGCTGTCATCTCTGAAGAATTAGTAGCTTTGACAGACTCTTCAAGTTCAAAGTTAGACAGCTAATGGGCCAAACTTCCTCAGCTCCAGTATCGGGGATGAATTGAGCTTGTAACATACTAAAAAAGCAAAACTTTTACTGAGACTGCACCCAAACAGCCAGGCTTTCTGACAGTAAGAATCTAAACTACTTTTGTTTATATAATTTTGTTCAATAAATCACTGCCTAGCTTAATGAATTATACTTATTAGCAACATTATTTTTTCTTCCTTTTCCTAAGACTGAAATTAGACCCTGCACTTTATGCATGAGGTTAAAATTTATTTGATAAAGTAAGAAAGTGAGCAAAGAAGTAGAGAGAGACTGACACTGCTCCTGAGAAAGTTTTCACAATTCACTAGTGCAGAGAACATAACTACAAAGCTATTTAAAAGATGGCATGGGACTGAATGGCTGAAATCACTCTTTTTCCATTTTCTAATTCAAGTTCAGTATATCTCTAATATTCTGATACACTTTTTAGGAAACTTCTGAGAAATACAAAATGCCATTTAGCAAAGGAGAGCAACAAAAAGCCCATGAAGGCATCCTTGAAACAGCAAGATAAGGCACAGCTGGATTTTTATATCTAGTATCCCTTAAGAAAGTACTAAGAGATAGAAGTGGGTGAACCCAGAAAAAGGTACATGCCACACAGCTTTCTGAAAAAGTCCTTATCAAGGAAAGCAATACAATAGCAGTGCCTTAAATGTTACTCTGGAGACCCAGCTTCATTGATGCAGCTATGGTACTTTTCGTTTCATAGAATAATCTCATTTAGTTAGCTAAAATCCCTTTGTCATAACATCTAAAGATATTAACTCATCATGTTCCTTTCAGAAACTATATTTTCCTTTGTTGCCCTGGTGCCCAGGACTACAGAGATAATGTTCATTTATGAGCAGGTATCTTATTTGTTGGCTCTTATTTAGAGACATAATTTGCAAGAATGCCCCAAAGAGATTGTTTGGCAACCTGCTTCCCCTGTGTTTCAGTAATGTTTATTGTCTGTCCAGTTCCCCTAAAAGGATGATAACCAGCCTTCCCAACAGGAAATCAACCTGTAAATTAGTTCAAAAGAGTTCAGGGGCCACAGGCAGCATTTGGCAGGTGATTCTCTGCCCCTCAGATCACCTAGGGAGTGCAAGAAAGGGAGACAAGCCCCCTCTCTGTGCTGGAATCCAGCCAGACAATTGAGACCCTCTAAGAGGTATCTCTGAAATACATAGGTGCCAGGGTGGAGGCGTGGAGGACCACAGAACTCCAAGCCACATGATTTTCTCCTTATTTTCTTGTTTGCCACTATAGGTGGGAGGCAATGTGGAGCAGGTGAGTCACTGCTCATTAAGTGGTCCTCCACAAGCAGACAGAGTTGGTGGAATCCAATTTTGGCTTCACAGAAGTTTGAAGAAGCAAGCAATCAAGCAGACAAAATTCTTCTTGCTCTCTCCTGCAATACAGGGCAGGTTCAATCAGGGACACCTGCTCAGCAAGTGTCACAAGGAAGGCACTAGGCAGCGCCCTGCAGCTGGGATTTATGGACCATGGGAGTGAGTCATAGGTCCAGGAACATATTAGCAGTTCGTAATCACAACAACATTTCCCCTTAATGCAACAGCAATTCAAAGCCACCCTCTCCCGACTCAGAATCACAGAATCATTAAGGTCGGAAAAGACCTCTCAGATCACTGAGTCCAACCATTAGCCCAGCACTGCCAGGTCCACCATTACACCATGTCCCTACGCACCACATCTTCTTCAAGGATAACAGGAAGTTTGATCATGTTCACCATCACTGCCAGCCCAGAATTTATAGTCAAATTATTCTAGTAAATTCCACAATTTTATTGAGCATCTTCAGTCCTCCAAGATTCTGACCCTTCATTTTTGTGTTTTACTTTTTTTTTCTGTTATGGCCAACTTTTTTCTGAGTGCAGTGTTTGCTGTGATCACTGAAATAGATTTTTACAGTCAAACAGCTCTGCTTTCAGTGTATTCTCTCTCAAACACCCTGGGGGGGTTGTTCCAGTGTTTCTCTCTTACTTCAGGATCTACTGAGTGAACAGAGAGGAGAGGTTGGAATGTGAAGGTAAAATAAGGTTCTGTAGCTTGTAAAACAACTTTAAGAGGAACCTTCAAAGGCAGTTCAGGAATCAGCAAGTGCCTGGGTGATCAAACTGCTAAATATAAAGTGAGAAAGAAACAATTTTTCACCTTCTGCCAGTGTCTGTCCCCATTCTCCTGCTGTCTTGTTTCCTCCCTGGCCACATCAGAGTCTGTCCCTTCCTGGGCACAGACTTATTATCAGAGTCTCTTGTGACAAGATAAGGGTTTTAAATTAGAGGATTTGATTCAGATAAGATATAAGGAAGAAGTTTTTTACAGTGAGGGTGGTGAAAAACACACAGGTTACCCAGAGATGTGGTAGATGTCTCATCCCTGGAAACATTCAAGGTCAGATTGGATGTGACTCCAAGCAACCTGATCTAGTTGAAGATGTTCCTGCTGAATGCAGCAGGAGTTGGATTAGGTGACCTTTAAAGGTCCCTTCCAACCCAAACCATTCTATGATTCCACCAGCTACAAGCAGGTTTCTGGCAGCCCTAGCTGTTGTCAACCTTTTTGTTTTGATGTCTGCCTGAGGATCCTCCACTTTGTCTAGCAGAAAACAGAAGCACAGGAGCTCATCACAATGGGTTGATCAGTAACCTTTCACAAACGGGTCTCAAGCAAATGGTGCAAAGTATAGACAGGACAGAGAAAGTGGTACCCTTTTCCAGTAGAAAAACAATTGGAAAAGCCAATGTTTGGTTTGTTCTGAGCTCCTACTTTACAAATAAGGCATACATATTTCTTCTTTTCCCTCACGTATTTGCATGCTATTGTCTCCATAAAAGATGAAAATATAAACATTGTGTCAGGATTAATTTCACTGTATTGGGATTGATTTCACTGTATCAACAGAAGTACTGATGAAAGCCCTGATGTTACATGGACTGAGACATGAGTTCCCACGGAAAGCTGAAAGAAACTTACAGAAATGTAACTTGGACAAAATTTCCATTGATACACTGTGGGAGTGGCTAAGGATTAAAATATTTTAGTAAAAAGTCTTCTCCTTCTCTGTAAGTCACATACATTTGAAAAATTTTACTTTTATTTCATGTTTGAGGAGGAGAAAAGAACACATTCATGAAAAAGTGACTGAGCTCCTGTTTGTTAGGGTGCTCCTCTGGGCAATGGGAGATCTCATTTCTAGATTCAAGTTTGTGAATTACAACAGAGATTTGAACCAGAGCCAATTTCAACTCTTTCCCCCTTAAAAAACAAACAAAACCCCCAAACAAACAAAAACTCAAAAGAAAACAAACCCACCACAACATATTCTCCCCTCAATCACATATAAAGAACAATAAATATTGATTCGATGCTTTATCTGTGACTGAGAGTCATATATATACATAAGCATGGTAACTACGTAAACTATATGAATTAATCCAACACCTTCTAGCCATGATGACTGTGGTCAATTTGATGACTCCCCAGAGGTCAGTATTACCACCCTTGCACGGGAGAACCAATTGCTTTTGTATCTGGTCCCTTCACCGCACCTTCATTTACCTCTTGCAGGCCCTGAGAAAAACCTGTTTTCTCTAGCATTATATTTCAGGACTGACACACACCTTAGGATAACCAAGCAAAAGGAGAGCAGGATCTTGCAAACACAGGATACCTAAGATGACACAGACTGTAAAATTGAAGAACTGAGTGAATTTTACTACGCTGAGAGTTACAAATCCACATGTAGAAGAAAATGTGTAATTGAGCTGAACTAGCTCTTACTTGTTTCAGCTTCTTTCCAATCCTTCTCATGCTCAGGTAACAAAAGATAAAGATTTCTTCCCTTACTGATGCTTTGGAAAATCCTACTAGATTGGTAATCGTTAACTAATTGCATGCAATAGCCATGTCTTGAGAGCAAATAGCTTCATGTATTTGTAAACAATGTAACACTAGTAAGAACGGTAATTTTCTAACATTTGGAAGCTTGAAAGGGTCGACGACCTTCATCTTCAAACCTATCGAGATAGAAGAGCTGGGTTTAGGAGCTCGGCCGTATTACACGTATCTGAAACTAAAGCTGGGACAATGAGGCCAACGCTGGTACGCACCATCCCATTGCTGCAACTGCTCTGTTCAGCACGTAAGAGTCATTAGGCAGAAGTGATGGCTCCAGCTGGCTTTTCAGACAGAAGACACTGAATGGACTCTGTTTTATACTAAAAACCTCTACCCTAACCAAATGCAGTGCAAAAGAAACAACTGGCAGAGAGGTGAGTGTAAAGCATTGAAGTAAGATGGTTCCAGCGTTTTCTTGTGCCTTCGGTGAAATAATTTACTGCGAGTACACGGCAGTTTTCCCATCTTTGCACTGACCATTCTGAGCCACCCGCACGGGCGAACCGACCAGCTCGCCTCTCGCCAGCATCCCGCTCTCGCAAGCCCAGCGTGCTGCTCCCTGGCCACGCGAGCTGGTCGGAATCGGGCAAATATCCCACAGGGCGCCCCTCGGCACCCCGGAGCATCAGGCCGCGCCCGGCCGCTGCTGCCGGACCCGCCTGGGGGCTCCGGGGGCCGCCCCTTGCCCGCCGCCCGGGCTCCAACTTCCCCGGCGGCGCCTCGGCCACCGGCCGGGCTGCGGCAGCGGGGATATCGGCTCCCTGCTCCCGCTGGCCCTCGCCTGTCCGCGACGGGCCGGGAGAGCCGGAGCAGGCGGGCGGCGCGGAGGCTCCGCTGCGGAGGCTGTGCCTGCGGGCACGGCAGGTGCGAGCGGCACCGGCGGGGAGGGCGCGGGCTGGCGCCACACGCCGCCGCCCCGGAGGCAACAATGAGCCGGGAGAGGCTCCGCGCCGCCGCCCCCTGCCCGCCCGGGGCTTCCGCGGGGAAGGGAGCTGCCAGCGCAGCCGAGCCGGGCGAGCCGCCCCGCCGGCGCCTTCGTGCCCCGCCGTCCCCCCGCGCCGAGGGGGCCGGACCGGGTCGGGGCCCCTCCGACGGGCTCCCCCGGCACCTGCGCGCCCCAGGGCGAGCGGCGCCGTGCCGTGCCGTGCTGCGCCGCCGGAGCCCCGCTCCATCCCCTGGCCTCACCTGTTCAGCACTTTCCTGATCCTCTGGCGCACGCTGGAGGAGGGCGCGGAGATGCCGCTCCTGCCGCCGCCACTGCCGCCCTCCGCCGGCAGGTTCTCGATGGTGGCCACGACATGGCTGGGCTGCGGCGGGTGGTGCGGCGGCGGCGGCGGCTGCGGCGGCGGGGGGTGGCGGTGGTGGCGGTGGCGCTCGGGGGAGAGCATCGCGGCGGGGCTGCGCCTCAGCGGAGAGCGGGGTGCATCCCGGCGGGAGGGCGGCGGGCGCTGCTGCCGCCGGCGCTGGCTCCCTCGGCTTCCGGGCAGCGCCAGACCCTCGCCCGCTCCTCCCTCACTGGGCTGCCATGCAGCGAGGGGCGGGATGCTGCTGCCGCCGCCAGCGAGTGCCGCTCACGGCCGACGAAGTGGCAGCAGTTTGGCGACCCTCCTCCTCCTCCCACACCCCCCGCGCCCAGCCGGTGCCTCCCCCCGGCGTAGCCGCCGCCGCTGCGCCGCCTCGATCCCTTTTGTTCCCCGCCCGCCACCGCCCCGCGCTCTCCAAGCGCACGGCTGCCGCCTGGCACGACGCAGCCCGGCTCGGCGCGGCTGCGGAGCCCTCTCGGAGCCCGCTCGGAGCCCGGTGCGGCGGCCGCGGAGCCCCCGCGCTCCGCGGTGCCCCCGGGCGAGCGCGGCGGAGGCCGCCAGGGGGCGCCCGCGGCGGCGGCAGCGCCCCCGCTGCCCCCACAGCCCCCACAGCGGCGGGAGCGCCGCGGGGCGCTCGGAGCGGGACCCGGGGCGGGGGGTGCGGGCCCCGCGGGGGTCCCGTCCCGTCCCGCCCTGCCGGTGGTGCCGCCGTCCCGCCTCGGGCCGCTGAGCTCCGCGCTGGGTGGGCCAGGGGTCGAGTGGGGAGCCGAGCCGGCGGCGCCCCAAGCTTCGCCCCACTAAGCTCATCGGTTTTCTTCGGAGCGTTTAGTTGTGTTTTGGGCGTGTTTTTTTGTTAGTCGGTTGGGTGATGGCCACAGCTGGGCGGCAAGGCACCCCTCCGCTGTGCGAGCGCCCGGGAGCGGCCGTACACTTGTCCTCTGAAACGGGGCACGGGCGGTGTCGTCTTCAGTGAATTGGGAGAAGTGTAAAGGAGACAATCACCTCTGAACAACAGCCTGGTTCTTACACTGCCAGAGGCACGTAAGGGGCTGAGGGAGGGATGGCAGCCGCTGTAAAGTTCAGAGCTCCATACATTTTTCATAGGGACAGTGCACTTGAAGTTCATGCCTGGGCGAGGCTTGTTACAATGCTGTGTTTGTCTTTTTCAAATACGGGGAGACTCCCTCCAAAGAAATGGAGTGAACTTGGGTTTAATGTTTCTTACTCTAAAGATAAAGATATTTCACTTCAAAGAGTGAATTAGGCTCAAAGTAGGTAAAAATATATATCTTTTAAATCAATTATGTCTCTCTGAAACATATTACACAATAATTTTGCGAAGTCCTGCAAGGGACGTACATTTGAAATTTGACCTTTTCCATTCCACTGTTTTCCTCGACATAGTTTTTTCGAGGATTCTTCCCCTATATTTAGGTTTGTGTGAACCTTACAGAAATCTGTGAAGGTGAGAGGAACATTCATAATAAGCAGGGAAATGTGGTTATAAAGCTGTGGAGTATCCTCCAGGGAAATCCGATGGATGTAATACTCAAAATTACTTTTTTTTTTTTTTTTAATTTCTAGATTTCAGGTCGGTAATGCCTATTTATATTAACTATTCCTTCTGCCAATGTCGTTTTACTCTGAGTACCTCAGCAGCCTCAGTCTAACAGGTCTTCAGACAAGATGTGGTGGAGCATGTTGCTTTACCAGAGGAATGCTTTTGAAGATGGGACTCGCTCACTTGAAATCCTCTAAAGTTCATTCTCTGTTCTGGGCAAAAAGCCAGATGTTTTCAGCGCGAGCCGAACCTCAGTTGAATCGGATTATGCTACTAAGAGATTCTCCTCTCTCCTATTCCCCCCATGGCAACCACATGTTTCCATAAGTGGAGAGAAGATGAGTTTCATTCTCCCTGCAAGGCTGCAGTGCCTGCAGCAGGGCGGTACGAGGTGAGCTCCAGGGCTGCCTGCCCCGTGCAGCTATCCCTACTGTGTGCCGTCACCGAGTGGGTCCAGCCGTAGCAAGCTGTAATTCACACACAATCATCTCTGTCCTATGTATCTCTAGCACCTATTTGTTAATGTTTCCACGCCCTTCGTTAAACGGGCTCTTGCTTCGAACTGCAGCTGGAAGAGTATTCTGGAAGTACCCGGTGTGATGGCAGAGGAGGCTTTAGGTAAGAGATGTGTTTGCTCTGGGTGCTCAGTGACCGTTTCAGACTAATCCGACAGCTGAGTGGATCAGAACAACAGTGTTTGTCTAACTTTATTCCTGCTGATTAAACCAAATGAATGCATACCTGAAGTCCAATTTGGGATCTGCCAATAAACACGGGGGCTGTAGAGAGCTCCTGTCCTCAGGACAGCCTCCTTATTTGGCAGCCCCCTTTTTGTCGATGCAGAGAGAAACTGTAGGTCTGTGCAGACAGCCCTGCTGCCATTGTGACAAATGGATTTCTTGCACGCGGAAGTCTATCATAAATGCAATGCCAAACTTTTGCTGTGTCCAATGAAATTGTTTCCAATTACTTTTCACTTTGTCTCACTACCACACCACACACGTAGCATTACACAATCCCATGGCTTTGTGCATTTAATATTGCAGCTTAGCCATGCTGGGTTTTTTCCATGATTAGACAAAATTACTGGGAGCAGCAATTAAACAGGACATATTCTGTTTAGTAATATCAGCAGTGGAGCGCATTTTGCAGTCAGTAGTGACTGAGAACAGCATTTTTTAACATTTTAATAACTGCTCAAGGTGCTGTTCATGTGGCTCAGTATCCCTTGCAGTCCTGCACTCTTGGCCTGACTTCAAGCATAGTGCTGAGCATGCTCAGCTCCCTTGCAACTTTTTCTCAGCTATGGCCCATCTGGCATCTTCATTAATGTAACACCCAACAGGATTAACATTACTAGAAGGTAAGCATAGAATTTGTGTAGCTGTGAAAATGTATTTTTTGTTAAGCATTTCACACCCCTCCTCCAGGTGAACATGCTAGAGGTTAGTCCAATAACTCTTTTTTATGGTTTACTCTGAAGAAGCAATTTACCTTCTAGCATTAACTCTAGTTTTAAGTATAGGTTTTCCAAAATTGTTACATGAGTTTAAACCCAGGTTCTTGAAGCACTGAACTGTCTTGGCCTTTTTGCTCCCCGACAGCCTCCGAAAATAAAAGAAAAAAAACTCTCCATGGCCACCAGAGATCATAGGGGACCAAGTTCGTTTTACTTTTGAGTTTCTGTCAATAAATATGCACAAAGCTGTTTAACAGCAGCTGCAGTGACTGGCTAACGCACTGTCCAGGGGCCTGGCTTAAGCCTAAATCCTAGAGCCTGAAGCACAATCCTTACACTAAATGGAGAATTCCCTTCCTGGGGCTCTGACCTTGCAGCTGGGCTCTGATCCTGCTTGAGACCTGGAAGAACTTGTGGCAGCACTAGAGGCTAACCAGTAGCTGGAGGGACAACACAGCACCAGTAAAATTTACAAGCAAGGCAGCAGAATCAACCAATAAATGGATTTTATAAAGGCACGCACCTACATCTCCAAGTAGATTGAACATTCTCCCTGGATGTGAGTACTTGGGCTCTCAACTCAGTTTATCCAAATTTTAGAGAATCTAAACTCAAAGTCTTTCCTTCTCCGGCTCAGTCTCCTGGAACTGCTGAAACTGATTTTCTGCAGCACTGTTGGCATCCCTTGGTTCCTAGCTCCAAGAAAAGAAACCTAGATTCGAATGGTTGCAGCTCTGGCCTAAGATGTGGAACAGCTATGGGTGTTGTACTCCCAAGGCTGTTTGTCTTGTCTTGAGGATTCAGTCAGAAAATCAGCCTCTTCCATCACATTTTTTCAAGGGTGGCAAAACTGAGGGTCTGAGACAGCTTTAGCCAAAACAAGACATGGCCTGTCATTTCTCAAGCAAGCACCTAGGATACCAGAGGAATAATTACGATCTCTTTTTCATGTCTCTGAGTGACTATTCTATATTTGCACTTTGATTATATCAAAAATATACTCATTGTGTTAATATTTATATTTTTATATTTGATATAACATTTTATTTATCTTAAACATTTTTATTTTATAAAAACATTGCTTGATTATTACTAATAAATCAAATGTTAGGTTTTTTTCTTTATCCCTGGAATGGTATAGTTGCAGCTGGAGAGAGTGAGATCTTTCGTTAACACACTCTGCTGCAACACCAGATGGATCAACATTAGCTCAGAGCCGAGATTCATCCCACTTGTTCCTGCACGGAGTTCCAGAGAGGAGTTATTCATATTTCTGGTGAGTTTGGGTTGAGCACCATCCTGAATCTGTCTAGTTTATTTGAAACAGATAGAGGTATCTTGACAGGCACAGTTGCATTGGGAATTGGTGAGAGCCTTTGTTATGGTGTTTTTGGGGGACAAGAAACAGCCATGGAGGGAGAGTGTTGGTTTGCACAAAAGCCCCTCACTCAAAATCTTTCCAAGCCTCTTCTTAGGCAAACTTTATTACAAGAGCTCAACTACTCTGTCCACCTCCCAACACACGTGAGAAAGATTCACAGAAGCAACTAGTTTCCAACATGTGAGGCTGACTATGACAAGAAGAAACAAGGGTAGAGCACAGCAGCACAACCTTAATGTTATTCCTCAGCCTCTATGTGCCAGTGTCGTATTTTGTCACCATCACTGCTATTGTTACAGATAATCATGGCCTCAGAAGACAACTTCTTAGGAGATGAGAAGTTATCAGTCCTGAATCCGAGCATAGCATGTCTATTCATACACACTAATGAATGAACATCTATGAATGGCAAGAACTGGGGAATCTCAGTACACAGTCCACATTCCCAGACAGCAACTCTGCATCTAATGAAATGAGGAGAAGAGCATGGAGGCTCACAGAGAGAGCTGCTCTCCCCTCTGGCTCCTCACTCCCTTGCCTCACATGGGATGGGAGACAGCCCACCTGCATCACACAAGGGGTGAAGAAGGTTGCGGGTAGCAATGCCTATTATTCACATCCATCATAAAAATATTTTATATTTCTCATTAGTTCTAAGAGGGAATATACCAACTGGCTAATAATTTTTCCTCTTTTAGGGGAATATTCACACATGTGCACGGAGATAGGGAGAATTACATTGCAATACCATCAGAACCTGAGACCGAGCTGCTGCATCCATATAAAAAACATAGATTATACAATACAGAAAAGGTAAAATTAAATAGAATTTATTCATTTCTATCACCTCAGGTGAGCAGCAAAGGCACAATAAAAAGTACAATAAATAATCTGTGATTGCCTTTGCTTACAATAGTACAAGGTTCACAAGCAGTTCAGAAGTGGAACATCTGGAATAGCTCAGTTTCTCTGGAGGAGAATGGAGAGAGGTCCTGTCTCACATATGTTTGCCTCTTCTTTGAGATTTCCCTTGCTTCACTGCTGCAGCTATCATTTCAGTGGTTTGTTGTAATCAAATAGTCACTGGCAGCTTTTTGACAGTTGCAGACATTTACCTACTTGTCCTTTTCCTAATCTGCATAAAAATAAATGAATCCTTCAGAGATTAATTAAGAACAGTGTTAACTTCCCTACTTTGCTTTTAGCATAGGTCACTCAAAGACTCAAAATCTCAGACTGGAAAGAAAGCTGAATCTCGAAAGCAACAGCTCATCAGCTCAGAAAGCTGCAGGGAGGCAGACTGTTATTTCCCTTGCTGATATTCAGTACCCAAAAAAGCAAGCAAGAAGAAGTCTCTAATCTGGTAGCAAAAGAGAAATAAACTTATAATAGTCGTGTGTTTCTGCTTTTGTTCAGCCCAATAGCATTCTCAATCTACTTGTTCTTTTCAATAAAACCACATTAAAATTACTTTTATTTGTTTTATTGTGTGATTCCTCTCCTTCCTCATTGCATAATTGTTAGCCTACAGTACGCCCTGATCTAAGTGTCTCAACTTGTCCAGAAATAACAAGTTTTTATAAAAATCCTGTTCTTCTATGGAAAAACAATAAACTCTTCAACCTGGTAACTCTTCAGCAATCAAAAAATGTGATACACAGGTGTGAAAAATCAAACCAATTCCTTTTTATTTTTAAGAAACAAGTCTCGAAAAGTCCATTTCAGGATGAATATGACAATCTAATATTGCTTTATTTCTTTACTTATCTGTACTTTATACAAAGCACCCCAATCTTGCGGGATCTTCTCTGCCTGGGGGGCTCAGGGAGCAAGTTGGAGGCACGTTTTGACTCAGGGCTTGGGAAACATTTCTGGAAATGGCACACAGCCATTCTATTTGTCTAGGAGCATCTGTTTCCCTGCCATAGGAATGAACCTTTCCCGTGTCCCTTCTGCATGCAAAACCATTCACATACCTAAGCCTGTTAGTGGCAGTTAGGAGTACTAGCCCGATGCTGACTAGAGACCAACTCCCTAAAATTGGAAAGAGAGACACACCTCACAGCAAAGGTGGTTTATTAGTCTATTTGCAAGCCAGATAATTAACAATCTGTCAAGGAGAGGACTGGGTTTACAGGAGTGAAGCTGCTCTTGGACTAAGAGGCATTTCAACTGCTCCAGTTTCGTCACACCATTTACATACAGCGACAGCTCAGTGGAATGTATTGCCCTGTGATGTATAGAAGATCATATAAGGCGATCTCGGGGTCCTCCTGGCCATGCACTCTCTTACTAAGCAGCATCCAAACAAACACTTAAGGTGAGAAGAGAGACATAGAATCACAGAGTCATTTGGCTTGGGAAGGGCCTTTAGGATCATCGAGTCTAACCATTAACTCAACGCTGCAAAGGCGACCGCTAAACTATGTCCACAAACACCACATCTACATGTCTTTTAAATACCCCTAGAGCTGGTGACTCAACCATTTCCTCAGGCAGCCTGTTCCAGTGCTGAACAACCCTTTCAGCGAAGAAATTTTTTCTAATATCCAACCTAAGCCATCCCTGGTGGAACCTGAGGCTTTCCCCTCTCTTCCTGTTATTCATTGCCTAGGGAAAGGTAGGTAAAATGTAGCCCACTTGGCTTACAACCTCCTTTCAGTAGTTGTAGAGAGCAATGAGGCCACCACTGAGCCTCCTTTTCTCCAGGCCAAACAACCCCAGTTCCCTCAACCACTCCTTGTAAGCCTTGTGCTCCAGACCCTTTCCTGGCTTCATTGCCCTTCTCTGGACTTTTTCCAGCATCTCAATGTCTTCCTTGAATTGAGGGGGTCAGAACTATACACAGGATTCAAGGTGTGACCTCACCAGTGCTGAGTACAGGGAGACGATCATTGCCTTGGTCCTGCTGGCCACACTATTTCTGATTCAGGCCAGGACTGCCAGACTCCAGGGCAAAGTCACACAGCAGTTTTTGCTGGAGAAGAATACCATTTGGAAAAGTATAAAGAAAATCACCCCTGAAAAAGAATGAGAGTTCAAGTTGCCAGGAATGCGAACCATTAGATGGACCGTGGAAAAATAGAAGTGGCTTCCCAAGCAGCAAATGTGTTAACCTCCAGAGAAAACCAACCATACATATTGTATGCTTATGCCTTAGTGATATTATAATACATTTCATTGACAGACTTTTGTCCTAGTTAACAACATCAGAGGCCTCTGGGTTTTTAGTTATTACTGTCACATATCCCACAAAATAGTGGGAAACAAAATAGTTGGGGTGAAACCTAAATTAAACCCACTGGACATGCAAACAAGACCGCAGGGACTGCATCCCCAGCCCCAGATGAGTGTGAGCATGACGTGATCCTCCCTCCTGCCCTAGAGCTATGGGGATAGGGGTCCTACTGAGGACAGGCTGCAGGACACAGGAGTAGAAGGGCTGTGCTTTCAAGCAGTTGTCATGACAGCAGTGATGCAGTGGCAAGTTTAGATTTTCCCTCTTCATTTCATCTGTGTGGTCAGACCATTTGAAATGGTACTGCTGTGACCACACCTGTGTCTGTGCTGGCACCTCCTGTCCTTCGTGCTCTATTCAAAATTCTCATGTCTTCACACTCTGGCCTAGTGTACATCCACTCTCACCTCCCTTGGCTCCTGCTGCACAGAGCCTCCCTCTCAGAGTTGATCCATACATCTGTGACAACACAGCAACACTTCAGTTAATTTTATGGGAGAGGAGGACAACTGACCTTTGCACTGCCATTCCTTCTTTCCATCATTTCTAACTTTCTGAGACTCTACGAGACTGTCAGAATGCTGGTTACACTTTGGGGCTGCCCTAGACTATGGGATACACATGAACAAACACACTCTTTTTCTAGCATGATGATGCTCTAAAGACACCAAATCACAGCATCTTTAGGGTAGAGGCTACAACAAGACAGGTACTTTATTAACTCCATCAAGCAGTGGCACAGACTGCCCAGAACAGAAAGTCTCTGTCCTTGGAGGTTTTCAAGATCCAACTAGAAGAAGTCGTAAGGCACCTGATCTCATCTCATGGCTCACCCTGCCATGAGTAGAAGGTTGGACCAGAGTCTTTCTGAGCTTCCTTCCAAGGAGAGTTATTCTACAGTCCTATGAATTAAGATTTTAGTAGTGTTATGTTTCAGCAATATGTATATGTGTATCTGTGGGGTCAGAAAATTTCAGAAGGGGAAATAGCAGGAAAGAGTAACCTTTTCACTATTTTTCATGTTTTTCAGGATTAAATTACAGAAAAACACAAAAGGATGAGGATCTATAAAGTGACTTATTCCCACATGATATTCTACAAAACGGAAAATAAAATGTATGTAAATAAAGCAACAACAAAGTGCTTAACTAATTCAAATTCCTAATTATTCAAATTTATTGATAGGAATAGCAGAGATTCAGCTCTCTTGCCATATTCATTGCTGGACTGGAGAGAGGAACACCTCTTGGCATTATTGCCTCAATAAGGTTCAAAAAACTGACTGGCTGTTTTAGTGTATCCATCAATAGGGGTAACAGCTAATAAACCCAGATACAAATCAGAATACTTCCTTCAGGATTGACATTGTTTAGCAATATTTATTATTGTTTTCTGGTTATTCTTTATGTCTGTTATATTTTTGTGAAATGCCTTGATCTTTTAAAAATAAAGATTGATCTCCAAGGTATTAACAATTTCTCCTTTCAAAGTGTAAAGTGCCTTTCCATGTTATCTTTTTTCACTGTCACTCTGTTTTGCAGGCTTCTTTGGCAAGACACAACTGTAATTCTGCAAGTGAGTGAGAGGAGGGTTTGTTGTTAAGCTAGGTCCAAAAGCTAATATTCCAAAGGAATTAAAGATGAAATACATAGCTTTGGGGGCAAGAAAATCACACCTGTTAGTCACACTTCACAAATAGGTGAACTCTTTGGGTGATTAATGAAAGTTGTCATCAGTGTCAAGGGTTTATTCAATTATTATTTATTATATTGATTCTGAATTACTGAAATAACAGCAGCAGACATGATTAACAGGACGACTCATGCTTAGGAAGGGTATCACCTAATGAAGTAATTATGTCAGTATCACCAGCAGTGTTCAAAGAAGGATTCATGGAAAGTGGAATTATTTCCATGGTTAATCCCAGTTGATTCCAGAGGTTAGATGTGATAATCAGAGAAGCTGTGTCCCACAATAAGTTTTACAATCTGAGAATGTGCTAATGGTTCATAAAGGAAAGAACACTGAATTTTGAAAAGAGATATGGAAAACAGAGTTTATGGGCAAAAGCAGCAGACCAAATTCAGCTCTTGTTGCTGACTGGGATGCTAACTTCTTTTGACTTGTTCCTTTTAACTTGTTCTCAGAGTATGTTCAACTAGATCCCACAGTAAACAGCTGATGCAGGACTTAGGTGGAAATTTTACCTGTTTCCAGACTTTTGCTTTGGTAAACACAGATTTTCTTTTTGTTTCTGTGCGTATTTGAACCAAAGTGCAGAGCTGGAGCCTTGCCCTGCTCTGCATTTAGGATGAAGAGCAGAGGAAAAGGGTGAATAATGTGCTTGTCCTGATGTAAAAGCAACCAGGATTTGCTCCTTCCTACAGTGGGCTTAATGAACATGCCTGTCATATTCTGGAAAGTATTTAATTGCCATGCCAACAGAAGCAAGAGCTATCCTCAGTGATAAGAACTACTTAGCAGACAGATATAATGGCTGGGTCAAAGTAAAAGTAAGTAAATCCCACCATAATGTGCTCTAGTACGTACTGTGAAATCCTTCTCAAGGAAGCACAGCCTGGGTAACAGAGTTTAAATCCGGTTGAGATGGCTGGTACTGCTTTTCAGCTTTTTCTGACTCAGTAACCCAGCACAGGAGAACTGAAGACAAAGTACCCGAAGGGTAGTAGACATGCAAAATATTTCATGGTTGGACTTGAAGACTGACTTGTACCAATTAAAATCCATTGTCTGATAGCTAATCCTGTAAACTACTACCTACTGTCCTATGAGAAGCCTGCCAGATACTGCCAGTCTTTCTGTTTGCTGAGTCCTCCTTTTCCTTGGACAAGCACAGACTGCATTTGCAGTTTCAGATTCAACTCCCTCCACCTCAACCTATCCAAAGAATTTAGCAGAAAGAAAAATGGGAAACAAAGCTAATGTTACTGCAGGACAAGTGTCTTTTCAAAGTCTATGAAATGCACAAAGACATTTCAAATTTTACATCAAAAACTTCTAATAAAGAGTGGTAATCCATGATACAGAAAACGTAGTCCACTTTCTCCTTGAGTCCCTCTGAATTTGAATTTGAGTTCTTCTGAAATTACAAGGAAGAGCAGACGAGTTGATGCAGGAAGCAACCTCAGTACTGTGGTCTAGGAGCAAAGAAACCACAAGTCCCCCGCAGTACAACAACTGCCATTCAGTAAATGTCAACTGTTTACTGCTTTGTAGATTAAAAAAGAGCTGATTCTTCTGTTCTTCAAAAGACAGTAAGTAGTCAATACACTAGCTGCACATGGGATATTTATTTACTCAAGATGAGGACCTTATGGATCATAAATCTGAATATCCACGCCATGTCTCATGACATCAACTTGCTCATTCACACTGAATTGAAAGTGTATGAAAGAGTGTATAAAAGAATATACAAAAGAGTGCACAAGAGATGTACTGAAAGCAGCTCGACAAATTTGGTGGATGAGAAGCTGGACATGAGCCAGCAATCTGTGCTTGCAGCCCAGAAAGCAAACTGTGTCCTGGACTGCATCAAAATCAGTATAGTCAGCAGGCTGAGGGAGGGAATTTGCCTCTCTACTCTGCTCTGGTGAGACCCTACCTGGAATACTGCTTCCAGTTCTGGGGACTCCAGCACAGAAAGGACACTAAGCTGTTGGAGCGAGTCCAGAGAAGGACCACCAAGATGACTAGAGGGCTGGAGCATCTCTCATACAAGGAAAGGCTGAGAGAGTTGGCTTTGTTCAGCCTGGAAAAAAGACGGCTTAGGGGTGGCCTAATTGCAGCCTTCCAGTACCTGAAGGGATCCTACAGGAAAGACAGAGAGGGAGTTTTTACAAAAGCATGTAGTGACAGGACAAGCGGAGAATTAATTCAAACTAAAAGAGAGTAGATTCAGATTAGATATTACGAGGAATTTTTTTGCCATGAAGGTGGTGAGGCACTGGCACAGGTTACCCGGAGAAGTTGTGGATGCCCCATCGCTGGAAGTATTCAAGGCCAGGTTGGATGGGGCTCTGAGCAACCTGGTCTGGTGGAATGTGTCCTTGCCCGTGGCAGGGGGTTGGAACTAAATGATCTTTAAGATCCCTCCAACCCAAATCATTCTGTAATTCTATGAATACTACCATAACTGATTATGATATTTCCACCTTCTGGACCAACTTCTGGACTCAAAGTCCCTGTGGGTGACATTCATCCCTTCACTAGGGGATGGGCACAAGAATCATTGACAGGAGTCCTATTCCAGTCATTTTGCTTAAAATAGAAGTGTTGTACAAGTAAAATAAAAGCTATGTGCCTCTCCTTCCCAAGGGCCTGAATTTCAGGCAGAGCGAGACATTGTCTTCTTGTTTTGTAGACTATTTAAATGCTGCAGTACTCAGAGGAAGTGTTTGCACCGACTAGCCAGACATGAGCTCTGGAGCTGTGCTCAATGTTAATGTAGCAGGAATCTGTGCACAGAATAAGATAGAAATCTTGGTAGGCCCCTTAGAAGCTGTAAGGTTATGTCACACTTCAGTGTAAGCAGCTGCAGCAGCTTTCTGAAAGGTCTGGAGGGTTTAAGAGCTACAGTACAGCAACAAAACATGCCCAGAAAATGTCAGTGTGACAATTTTGTAGACTTTCAGCATGAAACCTGGAGACCCCCTGAGTATACTCCGGAAGCCCAACCGTATTTTTTTAGAGTCTCTACCATGTGCTTGAAGGTCAGCACCGCTGATGTTTCTGACACAGGGATCTGTTCAGGAGTCTCTTGTGGTGTTTTGGGATGATTTCGCAGCAGATGTAAAGGTTTCTTCAGCACAGTCTGTGTACAAAAATTAATTATGAGAAATGACAGCTAAATGGGCAGTGCTTATCAGATGGAAAATACGGGTTTACAACCATAACTGCTGCTCTCAGATTTTCGTATTCCCCGAACTCTGCTCAGCTGTGTGTGCTTCACCCATTTCTACTACCTCTGTGCCATCTTCTTTCCCTTCTTCCACCATTTCATGTGCTCTTCGCAATACACAGTGGTATCAACAAGCTCCATTTTGCTCCTGCTAAGGAAGAAAACCTGAGCTTAGACTTTCTTCCTTTGTCTTGTGTAGTGGGTTGACCTTGGCTGAATGCCAGATACCCACCAAAGTTGCTCTCTCACTCTCCTTTGCAACTGGACAGAGGAGAGAAAATATAATGAAAGGTACATGGGCTGAGATAAAGACTGGGAGAGATCACTTACCTATCACCATCATGGGCAAAACAGACTCAAAGTGAGGATATTAATTAAATTTATTACTGACAAAATCTGAGCAGGATAAATGAGAAATAAAATAAATCTTAAAAATACCTTCCCCTGCTCCTCCCTGCTACCCAAGTTTTACCTCCTCCCTGTGCAGTGGCACAGGAAGATGGAGAATGGGGGTTACGGTCAGTTGTTGTTTCTGCCACTGTTCCGAGAGAGGAGTCCTTCTCCTGCTGCCCGTGGGGTCCCCCCTATCCGAGACAGTCCTTTACGAATTTCTCTAGTGTGAGCCGATCCCACAGACAGCAGTTCTTCACAAAGTGCTGCAACGTGGGTCACTTTTCTACAGGGTGCAGTCCTTCAGGCACAGGCTGCTCCAGTGTGGGTCCCCCACAGGGTCACAAGTCCTTCCAGGAAAACCTGCTCCAGTGTGGGCTTCTCTCCCCATAAGTCAGTAGGTGCCTGCCAGGATTCTGCTCCAGCACGGGCCTCCCATGGGGTCTCAGCCTCTTTTGGGCATCCACTTGCTCCAGTGTGGGCTCCTCCACAGGCTGCAGAAGGTGGATCTCTACACCTCCGTGGTGCTCCGTGGGCTTCAGGGGCACAGCTGCTCCACCATGGTCTTCATCACAGGCTGCAGGGGCCTCAGCTCCAGTGTCTGGAGCACCTCCCGCCCCTCCTTCTCCACTGACCTTGCTGTCTGCATTGTTGTTCGCATGTTCTGCTCTTCTCTGGCTTCAGTTTTCATCTCCACAATAACTTTTTTCCTTTTTTAATATGTTATCACAGAGGCGTTGCAATCGTTCCTGATTGGCTCAGCCTTGGCCAGCGGTGGGTCCATCCTGGAGCCGGCTGACACTGGCTGTGCTGGACATGGGGGAAGCTTCTAGCACCTTCTCACAGAAGCCACCTCTGTAGTTCCCCCGCTACCGAAATATGGCCAAAGAAACCCAATGCACCTTGTGACTTTGCCAGTATCACATATCTACATGCACTGGTTAAAAAAGAATCATGACTGGCATTCATGGCAGGAGCAGAACTGATGCAAGACAAATCAGTATGAACATGGACTAAACCAGCTTCAGTACATCTATCATAGTAATTTGCATAAGTTTAAATCAGTTTAATTAAACTGATTCACTTTTCTGGTAGAGACAAGGCTTGACAATGTGCCAACTTTAATCCATTGACTGGATTAAAATAATAAAAAAGGGGTGGCTGGTGACTTTCAAGTTCAAGATGATGATGAATGACTGGTAGTATCATGAAAAAGCAGCCATGTGAAGGTAACCGGATGTGCCCTTAAAAGAAAAAAATGAAGAAATTTCCCTTAGTTTGTGGTGTTGTGTAGTAAGCAAGATTACCCTGAATTGTTAACTGTGTGCATGATTGATACCCCTGTAACCCTTGCCTCTGGTGACTGGTAACCTCTGAGCAGAGCAAAAAGATTTGCTTGTTGTCAAAGACAGCATAACTCATCATTGCATATTAAGCGCTGACCACTTTTACAAAGTAAAACTTACTATTTTAAATCACTTTCCCCTTTAATTGTTTTTAGGGCAAGTCTTACCCCTGGGGAAGATCTAATAATACAGCTGTGAGTTTTACTTAAAAATTTATATCAGTTTGGGCACATATAGAGTTAGACCAGCTCAGGTTATTAGTGGGAACTGCCAAAGTCGTAGTTTGAGTCTTCTAAACTCTCTGGGCCAGCCCAGACTTTGCTGCCTCTGCAATACTTTCAAGTAGGCTGTTATTTACAGTTTCTGTATCATGGGATATTTTGGGACACAACCAGAGATCTGTGGTTGAAATGCTCTCAGGCATGGTAGGCTGCAAAGCCCTGCCCTTTCCCATGGTGAACATTTTGCTTATGGCTGGGACCAACGTCATTTTTACCAGAGTTTTATAGCCCTCATCAGTTACAATGAGACAAAGAATAGCTTTAAGTGAGAACTCTTCATCATCCTCTCTTTCCAGTCGACAGATGACCTCCAAGCAAACATCATTTTCAAGCCCCTCCATTACAGTGAAGATGATTTATTGTCATGTCCTTATTGCTGGCAGTTCATAAGCCTGCACTGTGACCACTCAGAGGCTCACATCAGACACTGAGGTGATGTTACTAACTTAAAATTTTCCCCTGTAGAAGGGTTGGAAACTTTATGTACAGATCACATAATGATGCAAACCTATTTGGTCTATTATTCCTCAGCTCCCAAAATAACGTCTCATTCTTCTCTAGTGCACAATCCACTTTGAGAGCAAAGATAATTTGTATGAACCTGATGCAATAGTCCACAGATGTGGTTTTCTGTTGCTTGTCTTCCCTTCCTTCTCCAAAACTGTGGAGGGAATTTCAGTGCCTTGATGACTGACATTACTTTTAAAACAAACTGTTGAATATTGTTTACATGCAGTTTCTCATTCTGGGTGAGACTTAATTTACTCTCTCCAGGCTCTGATTTCCCAGAAAAAAGGAAAAGCTAGTGTGGGGGAGCCCAGCTGGCCCTGGGCTCTCTGTAAGCTAGGATACTGAAGAGGGAACTTTACACCTGGCAGAGGG
>JAYRBT010000114.1:65769218-65794550 GCA_036023395.1 Myiotriccus ornatus
TGTGTGACACCCAGAAGTGTATAAGTAGAAGCACTGTTGTAATAAAGGGGGCTGGTATCCCTGATCACCGTGTCGTCTTCCCGCTCCGACCGGACGACAACAAGCTAGTCCAAAATCAATGATAACAAGTCCTAAAAAAAATTTCAAAATCAGGTTTTTCTTCCTGAGATCATGTAAGATTTCGCTTCAACCCACAAATATTCTCATACAACTACATCTGTTCTTATGATTGCTGAAACTCAGGGACAGCTGATTTTATTTGGTCCACTTCTTCCTGTCTGGTTTCTGACTCTGCTTTTTTTGTCCATAGTCTGTCTGATGTCTAAGGAGCAAATCATTGCAAACAGCTCCTGTCTTGTCTAGCTAATTTCTGCACTGACACTGAGCAAAAGAAATAAGATGGGACTTTGGTCAACAGTAATGTCAAATGCTTGGTCCAACAGACACAAAAGGAAAAAGACAAAACTAGTAAATCACCAGTGTTGCACTTGCATCCGTCTTACCATGTTTAACATTTCTTTCTCCTAATGGCAGAACTGACTGTCACAGTGCTTCCTCAGAATTGCCTGGTATCTTGTACTTCACAAATAAGTACATTTTGTTGGTGTTAGACTGCTTAATTACTGATCGCTACTATTGCAATTGTAGAGTGATACATTTCTCCATTATCTTCTAGCAAGCATTTTTTTTGTGTCCTCTTTGCTTCTCTTACCCTTCTTGGCAACAGGCAGTTTAGGATAAAATGGTTTTGTCCATCATAGCAAAGTCTCATGTAATTGCTGCCAGCTTGAGTTTTATGGGGTGTGCATTTTAAAGTTTTACCAAGATTTTACCTTGATTGGTAAAAAACTAAAAGTTCCCACTAAGTGTTTTCCATTATCAAGAAATAATCTTCAAACATATTTAGAGCTCTCCTATAGTAATTTGCTGCCAAGCTGTAGTAATTCATTCAAAAAGTTAGGTGTTTAGAGTTGACAGAAGACTAGCAGCAAGCTACATGAGCAGGCATCACCCCTAATAAGGGGAGGTTACTGCAGTTTGAATCCATTTCTTCACATACATCTAGGCATAAAAAATAATGAATTTGAATTTAAAGAACACCATCTCTTGCACCAGTCTACATAGTTACAGCACAGGCTCAGGTATTAAGGCTCTTGACAATAGCTAAGAAAATACACCCGGAGCACTGTTCAGTTCAGCTGGGCTCCAAAAGTTTAACACAATGGTAAACACAATCCCAAATCTGGGTATCCTGGACCAGTAAACTCAATTTCATTGAAAATTTTGTTTTCAACTGTGGGAGGAGGGCCTACTAAAAGTTAGATCCTGATTATGTGGCTTTGTAAGATAAAGTCTTTAGTGGCAGTACTAGCCTGAGGTGTTGATGGCCTCCCCTTTCCTCTTCTTTACTGCCCCATCTCTTCCTACTCTCCTGCTCAAACAGATTGCCACCTGAGGTGGAATCAATAGAGATTCTCCTGTAGTGTTTTTAGTTGGTCATTTTTAAGCTGGGCCAATTCCACGCTGCGTGTGCATGAAGGTCTGTTGTGTAAGGGGAGCTGGGCTGGCAGTGGCAAGTGGGGCAGCAACCCCTTAGCACTGCTGGTAGTACTGAGGTGTGGAGACTTTGTGTCATGAAACCACAGCTGAGGAAAGGACTGCCAAAGGGATGGGTGCCATTAGACTCCAAAAGCACAGGGAAAGCCCTCTGTGATTCCCCATCACTTGTGGTTTTCAGATTTCTACTCATTCAGTTGATACAGAGTGGCACTAAATTAAATACTTGACTGTTAAGGTCAATTAAGTGGCTTCATTTGCAGAACTGTAGCTCCAGCTGGTGTCACATTCAGGGTTAGAAGCCAAGTTACGTTTTCAATGCATGAGGCCAGGTTTGCCTTCTTGCAGAAGGACACCCAATAGAAAAGGACTCTGTACCTGCTTCAGGAAAGTTCTGCTTGCTGCTTGAGGTTTGAGAAAGGAGATATCTCTGCTTCCTCACCTGCAAAAAGATAATTACACTGTCCAACTTTCTAAAGAGCCTTTGCATCTCCGGATAAAATATACTACAGAGAGGCACTATATGAATTATTCAAGCTAAATTAAATTAATGAAGACTGTAGAAATTCAGTTGCTTTTGTTTCTTTTTTTAATTCACTAGGTTCAGATTCTGCAGTGGCCTTTGTAGTCTGAAAATATGCTGAAAGCAGAGCACTGCTAGCTTACAGCTCTGCTGAAAATATTTTCTTCATTGTCCGAAAATATATTAATTTAATTATTGACGAGTCCATTTGTGAGAGAGCTACTGAAGCATGACCAGCTCACCACAGTGTTTTCTCTAACCATAGACTGCCACAGGGAGTGAAGAATGGAAAGTCAATGCAATCTCTGTGAGACAGCAAGATGGATTTATGAGGAATTACAGACTGGTTAATAAGGAAAAAAATTATCACTTGGACAACAATGTAGGATTATAAGGACAGGTCTTGTACCATCCAGGAAGGACCTGGACAGAACATGTACTCCAGGATGCCTTAAATCCTTTACACCAGTGCTTTCAGGTTAGCTGTGCTACCATCCGTGCTCTGAGCCTCTGTAAGCAGCCCCTCTCCTTTCCTCTGTACTCAAGATGTCAGGAGATGCCTCCTGCATGAAATTCTGCAGTTCTCACCCCATAATCCGGGATGGGGGGCTGCCAGCACCAGTCTCCTGGTAGCCTGAAACAGCAATTTAACAAAAATAAAGATATTTTGCAAAAAAGCTACACAGCTCTTAGCAGAATGAATTTAAGAGAGGTGCCTTACACATTACATTTGTACTCATATTTAATTTTCCTTGCTGGACCATAGGCAGACATGGTGTTTTTTCCCAATATGGAGAACTGGAAGCTGGACACCAGTCTGGTTCCCCTGATTAATTTGTATTTTTTTAAACATATCTTTAGCCTGTCAGCTTCTCCTGGCTCACATAATCTCCTGCCCTTTTCTGGAATCTCGAAGGTGTTAGGGGCTCCTTTGAAAGCAGGCTTGGCTACTGAAGAAATCTCCCAGCCTGGTAGACAGACATTGTTATCCTCACTCCTTTGAAGCTGAGTACCTGAGCCCGGCTTAACCAGGTCATTATTTTACTTTTCCTTGCTCACATCTGTAACAAGCCCTTTATTGCCTGCTTTCAATTAACTCTATGAATTCAGGAGAGCAGCAGTAGGAAAAGTGGGAAGGGCACAGGAAAAGATATATAGCATTAATCAAAGGGTCGTTCAGGCATTTTTCCAGTTTGCCTCACTTTGTTACCATAGAATTCCACGTGATCCTCAGAATCGTGATTCTTGCGTAGAGCCTATAATAAACAACCTGTCACCACTATGTTTCTGTTTATTTTAATTAACAAAGGGATAATTTCTGTCTGGCATGCAGCAGAGTGGAAAGGCAGGAGGTGACCAGGGTTGGCCATGCCAGTCTCTTCCTGCTGCTTCAGCAAGACTGGGCTGAGTCCCAGTGCCAGGCAGCCCCTGTGGGCCCCTGAACTGTGCCAGGAGCTGTGGAGTCAGCTTGGAGATGGCCTCTGTCCCGAGAAAGGGCAGGGGTTTTGTAGTTCACTGCCAAGTACCTACCTACCTACCAGCCAAGCCAACGAGTTTGTTTTTTTCAGAGGCAGATCTCAGACCCACATGAACACTACTGCACTGCTGGAAGGGGCTGAGAGAGGGAGGGAGGGAGACAGGGAGAGAGGCAGGGAAGAGAGGGCAGCATCTGCTCGAGGTGAGGTTTTAACAGCTGCCAAGAGTATCCACTGCTTCTGCATCCACTGGCACGAAGATGGAGCTGAGTGCAGCCTGTCTAAATTCTGAAGGGAAAAGAGGAGATTCAGGGAAACACAGTTATCCAGTTTTAGTTCCTTCTCTCTTTCCTTTCTGGGTGCTGGTGTGCTTCAGTTTACAAGCAAGTGTGGTTTGGAGTAACTTTATTGAACCACTAGAAAGAGGCAGACCATCAGGAGAAGACTGTGTTGTAGAGCCCAGCTCAGGTAGGATTGCTGTGTTTCCATGGCAGAGGAACACAGGGATGTGGCCCAGAGTTGGTAGGAGCACAGACTGCACCCTGAAGAGGAACCATGTCTTGCTCTGTAAAGGGCTTCATGGCATCTCCCCAGAGGAGACAGCTTCTGTGTCTGAGGCCAGGCTGTGGCCTCACAGCATTTGGTGCCAGCTGCTAGCTACCAGGATGCACAGGCTGTGGTGTGGCTCTCTAGCTGCTGAATGCCCACAGGGGACTTTTATGTTATGGTGCAATTACAGAGTACATGTTTTCCTGTGTTCTGGTCTGTGGCAGACTTCTCTGGACCTCAGACACACATAGAAAACCAGAATATAAAGGAGTGGAAACATAATGAATTTATTTTTTTTTAACTTCATTGAATTAAATATCAACCATTAGGATCGTGCCTATAAAACACATTTGATATTTCAGTTTTGTTGAGGTGAAATATGAACAAACCAGTGAGCACATATAGATGTTCTTGTTTAACTATCTGGTGAGGTAAGGGTGTTTTTTACTCTCCTTGTTTCCCACACAGTGAGCACAACAGAGTATGTGAGTTCCCCACATTCATTATTTGATCGCTTCCAAAAATAGATTTCTGCATATTTAATCCACCAGAAAACTTGGGAAGAGAGAATAGACCTACTTTTCTTTTTTTTTTCCTGTCAATTGTGCCTGAAGGCAAGTCGTACTCTGAGCAACTCTGAACAGCTTTCTTGCTTTCTCCTGCTTTGTAGTGAGTCAGCTACATAGATGTCAGGGACCTGAGGGCACCATGGGCCTTAGTGTTGATGCCCAGACTTTACTGTGTCCATGTGGGGCCAGGAGCCTCATTTCAGCCCAGCTTAGGGTTGTCAGTCCCGGCCCCACTGACACCATAGCAGTCCTGGCTGTATGTTGGGATACCTTGGTCGTACATCACAGCCTTGTTTCTGGTCTTGTCTCCTGCTCCTTCCCCTTTAGCTCCTGACAGGAGCTTTTGGATGGTTCCTGGCCCTTGTTCTTCACTTCCTGTGTCAGGGGCTGTTGGTGGACCTTGTTATAGCCATTGTCTCTGCCCACTATGGTCAGACCCTGTGGGACAGCACTCACTGGTGAGGCCATGGCCTGTGCTGCAGTCACCCTCAGATCCCAGCTTCCCTTTGGGAAGAGCTGTCCCTCACCAAGGAAACCAGCTCCAACAACACAAGTATGAAAAAATGATGGCAACAAACCACCTTCACCTTGCAGTATTTCTGTGAGCAAGCAGTAAACACCATTACCGACTCTGTGCTAAGTGGACAAAAACCATCTACAGCCCAAGTCATGTGCGTTGTGGTGGCTTTGCACAGGTGCAAGAGGGAAAGGATGGAGCTCAAATTCCAAGGTGTTCCTGTTTTAGAAACATCAAGTCTTTAAAACACTCATTTATCTATCTGTAATTTTAGTGTTATAACTTACTAATTATCTGTCTTGTGATAGTGCTGGTTTTTAGCAAATAAAAGGCTAACAAACCAACTCCTCTCAAGCCTTTCCTCATTTGGTACTTGCTTCATTCCTTTACCATCCCAGATGATCGTCTCCAGTTTACCAATCTCTCTCTCATACTGGGGGACAAAGTCAGTGCTCCAGCCACGGGCCTGCAATTGCCAATTCACAAGGAGAAACTGCTCCCTGTGATTACCCTCTGTATAGTACAGCCCAGCTGACAGCAAATCTGGGTCAGCCAGGCTCAGTCCCTGCCCATTCACCCTCTCTCCTCTGAACTGACTCCAGCTGATCCCTTCTTTCCTGAGTAAATTACAGCAATGCCCTGTTGTGGAGCAGATACGTCACGAGACATGGTGTAGTTCCACACATGGCGTCATTTGGTGGATGCTGAAGGAACAGGGACAAGCCTGTGAGGGTTCAGATCACCTGAACATGAAGTAAATTGTTTGTATTTCTGTGAGGTGATCACAGAAAGGACACAAAGCTCAGAAACAGCTTGCAGCATACAAGATAGTTATAATGATGACTGATCTTGCTACAAGTCACCTTGTTATTTCTTATTTTTCCCAAGTATAGAAATGCTCATATTTCTGTTTTCTTTTAAAAAGAGTTGCATACCTTATGAACAGGAGACCTGAAGCTAGACCTCCATACCCTTCTTACATTTTATTATTTATTGAAATAACATTTGGTAGAAGCAAGACTGTGACAGGACACAGATTTTTATAAATATTGCCCAACTTGCACCCCTGACTTCCTCTCTTTGATCCTCCTTTCTGTTTCTTACTTACTGTCTTCCTTTCATCATTGTAATTTCTCCAAATCACTGGTTAATCTTGGTTAATTTAGGCTTCTGAAAGGGCTATGAAAAATTTGCTTTCCCAGAGAAAAAATAAAATGATGACATCAGAAAATAAATCACTTCTAAGAATACTACCACTAGTATTTCATATTCATCAATAAAAGACTGACAAAAGGCAAAATGAAGTTAACTTTTTAAAAGTTATTAATAGAAGTATGGTTTGTGAAAAATATTATTGAAAAATATATAAGTATACATATGCACACACACAGAAGAAAATGTAACTGCAAAATATCTGCTAACTCTAACTGGGAAACAGACATCAGGAGTATCAGATTCTTAGTCTAGTTCTTCCTTCTCCTTATGTGAGATACTTTTATTCTTCAAAAATAATTTATCAAGCACAAAGCAGATATTCAATTTGAATTTGATTGCTCACAGTTTTCCCCACGGATATTGAATCAGGGAATACCCAGAGGAATAAATTGAAACTGAGGTGAAATGTGGGAAAACAGAGAGAGCAGTTATAACTGCAATGTTAGAACTTCCATTTTGTATTTGTAAAGTGTTGAATTTTCCAAATTTTACTTTGAGGGTGTGATTCTTGTGACTTAATTGTAGCCATGTAAAGCTGTCTCTGATGCTGCAGAGTGTCACAGCAGTCCTCAGGTGCTGGTCCAAGCTGTATGGCAAGTTTTGTGCCATGGCTTTCATCCTTGTGCAGATGTCTTGTGTGCCTGAAATAACATGAGTCCCCCTGTTCAGTCACTGAAATTGCAAAAATGTTACTGTCAGCCACACAAACTTCCCATATCAAAATTGATTAGTAAAGACCAAGTGACTTCCAGGCTTGTGTCTCTCAGCTTACTTTCTGTATCGGCAAATTATTTCAATAGTGCCATGAAGCGTAAAAGGAGATTGATGAGTTATGCATAAGCATACTGAAAGGCAGTCCCAGGGACTGTGCACAGCCAAGAGCAGGTCCTAACCTCAGCCCAGTGCCTCTCTGAAGAAAAGAAAGGTCACGCTGTTCCTGAAGAAGTATGAGCTATGCCAGCCAGTTGAGCACTACACAAAATCCAAGAGAAACAGGTCAACTTGACAAGGAAATGCAGCTCTGATACTTTGTTTTTCTGCCGGGGGGGGTGAGAAAAGATGCTGACGTTGGTTTCAAAGTAAAATGTGTTTTAGTACTCAGTTGGTCTATGAAGGGTTTGTTGTAGTCACTCATCACTACTGGTTATCTATGTGTCCTGACATATATTGTGTGTGCTTCAGAAAATTGAGATTCTCGACATTTCCCAAATTCCTTACAGTTAAAACTATCTGATCCCCCGTGGGACACCTGGATTTGCAGTGCTATTCAGTAGTCGCAAGTATTCCTCCTCAGTATTTCACGTAATACTGAGGGGATGAGCTACCACAATTAAATGAAAGAAAATGTTAGCACATATTAAGAAACCACAGGAATATAGGACTTTCTAGCCAGACCCTTAACTGCTGAATTTTGAAATCCCACAACTTCAAAGAGACTGAGTAGAAAGGATGAACTGGAAATATCCTTTTCTACAATATTTTATATTTTATAAACCATTAGAATCCAGATTGTGACTGGCATCAGAAACAAAGGATGTGCAGTCTGTTAATTGTGGATCAAGTTTGCTGACACAACACTCTTACCTGAGAATATTTACTTCACTGACAGATTAAAGCCATCTTTAATAACCTAATTTACAAGCTGCCAATTTTTGCTATAATCTGCCCAGCAGCTGTGTGTCTAAAGGTTTGCCTGCCTCGTATTGCTGCCTGCTGGATGAGTAACTCAGGAATGGAAAGCAAGAAGAGGAGAAAGAGAATTTTCAAGGGGTCTGCTCAAGAATCAATTTATCCATTATGCCAATCCCCATAGTAATCTGTCTTTTACTCCTTGTGTTTTTACTCAGTTCAAGTCCATGTGGTACAGGGACCCTAACTAAACCAGCAGAGCACTCTTGCTCCACCAAATTCACCACACTTGGTTTAGGCTGTTGCTTTTTTTGAATGCCTTCTTCCTTAGAAGGGACCATAGCAGCCACTATCAGAGAAACAACACAATCCACTTTCTCTGGAAGAATATCACAAAGAAAAAGCAAATATAATCCAGAGGCTTCGTATGTCTCTCTACCAGGGTCCATTTATTAATCCCTATTAAAAGAACTAAATCTCAGCCAGGAAGCAGCTTCAGCCCCCATCCCCCTGCTTCCCACCTGCAAAGGCTGAGCTGGGGCAGGGCAAGGGACGGGGGCAGAATCTTGAGGAGGAGCACGAGCTGCTTTATGGGGCACTGACACTGCTAGAAATGCACACAAAGAAGCAGGCTTTTGTGATGGACAAGCCCCATGGGCAGGGATGCATCTCACTCCCCACCCACCTCCGCGAGGCCTAATGGAGCATGGCCAAAGGTGACAAGAGGTTATAGAGGCTGTTTTTGCCCTGTTTAGCAAACTTTGTTTTCCTCCCTCCTGAGTCATTAAAGCTTCCTTGGCAGCTGTTTGTGGGGTGGGGAGATGGAGGGCTCCTGGCACTTGCAGTGTGATGGTGCATCCTGCTTATGGGAGGGCTCCATGGTGAAGGCAGCACACTTTTTACTACACAGAAACAGAGGCAGTAGAAATCCATTTTGCACTGAAGAAGAAATTCTGGGTGCCAGAAACTTTTTACTTTGGTCAGAATTGTTTCTGTAGTTTTGCTGACCCACCTGCATGCCATAGGATTCACAGTAATACTGGTGGCTGGGGCTGGCAGTAATGCAAATCTTCCAGTGACAGAAGTTGCCTCCCAGCGTAGAAAGCTAGTATTTCGTCTGTTCAAAACACTATGTGATCTCTTTTAATAGTTTTATTTCTATTGCCTTTGTCTTCTCTGAGTGTCTTCAACACAGGATAGCAAACAAAGGTACCAGTTTCCTTATAAGAGGGTGTTGTGCTGACAATACACTGTATTTTTCTCCAGGCTTCACTGGGATGCTTTGGGGGATGACCAGCCTCCCCCATACTGTGCTTTCTTTCTTTATTTTAACATGATTTGAGAGTGATCAGTGTCTGTTACTCCTCTCTCAATCTTTTTTCCTTTCTCTTTTTTTTTTTCTTTTTGCTATTTATTTGTCTCTTAAGGTAAAAACATCCATGGATTAGGGAAGCATGAGGTCCTTTTCTGAGCAGTTTTGAGAGGTGAGTATGACATAAATGGAAATAATTACTTTCGCAAGTCAAATTGGCTCAATTCTGGCTGATTACTTTTTTGAAGCTACATTTCAATACAGCTCTGATCAGATCAACCATTTTCCATAGCAGTGTGTGTTATTTTAAGCTTATCATTACCATGGGACTTGAATTCATTTGGAACTCATTAATAATCAGTTTAATTCCCTTTCATTAGAAATCTCTTATTGGAGTAACCACTTGATGTGACAATTCCCATGAAGTCACCATCTTTGCAGATACACAGCTGGTGACGATGAAATAATATGTAACTTTATATTAAACTAATATTCCCCAAAATAATAAAATGCCTTAATATATTCCATGAATAGTTAATAGAAGATCAGAAAGATGAAAGGTACAAATAGATAATTTTCTTGGTTATCAGAATTCCCCTTTTTTGGTGTGGCACAGTAGAGGGATTTTATATTGCATATATATGCATCTTTCTCTGGCTAATGTATTTTTCTGCCATATATAATGGAACTGGAAACACTGACACATAGACAGTGAAGACAGTGTCCTTCCCAACAATAACACAATGGCTTGGCTGTTCATCATGTCTGAAGAGAAGATTTTGTAATCAAAGACACTGAAAGCCTGTGAGAGAGAGAGTTAATTAAAAAAAAAAAAAAAAGCTCTTTCTTCTTGGAGCAGGGACTGCAGGCTTCTCTGTTTTTCTCTAAACTTTCACTGAGCAAACATATTTGTATCTCAACCCTCTTCACAAGGTAGGATTTTTGTAGAAATTCTTGTACCAGGCTAACAAAGCTGTGCACAAGTATTTATGCTGCTCTCAAGGGGTGTCAGTATGTCACATTTCCCTGAACAATAACAGACTGTAGACCAGGAAGAAATTTTAAGCAGCTTTGAAAAAACGTGGAATAATTCCAATGTTTTGCATCTCTTCCATGTGTGTAACTGCTCCACCATGTGCCAGAAAACTAACACAATAGTTCTGGCTAAATTTGGTGAGACTAAGAATTAAGAAAGAGCTTTTCCTATGCCCACTGCTGATAACTTTTGAATTCTCCTCTGGAAGATGAAAAGCATAGTCAGCTAAAGCTGGGTCTAGAAGCAAATCCCCTTGTTTGAAGGAGGATGAGGACAGGAACAAGAACATGTCCTATGAGCAATTAATTGCCTGTTTTGCTGTCCAGCCTTGATCCTACATCAAAGATGGCAAGCATCTCAGGGCAAAAGTTTCTCTCATTTCTTCTAGGTCTGTGGCTGGATGCAATAGGAGGTTGCCATTCTTGTTGTCTTTAAATGTTGACTTGATCCATGGGAAAATAATATCTGCTGCACCATCAGCTGTGCCAAAGTGGCAATGACTCTGTGCCAGGCAAAGGGCTGCAACTCATCTGCCCAAATGTAATGTGCACAATTCTCTGCAAAAAACACTCTTTGGCCCATGGTAATGAGACTTCTCTTTCTGAAGGGGGCATTTTTACTGAGTTCATCTCAAGTAACTGGAAGTGCCATTCTCTCTAGGTACCATAGTGAAAACCTAGCTGATACTTTGGGTGTCATAGTTGGCCTGTGGGAAGTACTGCCAGGAGAAGTCACTCCCATCCCCGATGACAGTGCCCTGTGATCTCCCTTTGGTTTTCAGCATGAGGAGACAAAGCTCCTGATAAAGCAAAGAGCTTCCTTAAACTGTTTTTTCAGATGCATTGTGAGGAAAGAGATCTTCATTCTCCTAATGAGCAAATGTGTTCAAAGTAAATGCACTCCTTGAAGGGCGTTAATGCTTTCATCACTACTGGCTAATGAGCCTGAACTTGCACCTTGTACTAGATACTAATCAGATTCCTCTTTCTGTACTTTCTAAAGCAGCGCAATTTGGGCTGCCAGCAGGCAGTGATGCTGTTTAAAAATAACTGCACATGGATGTTCTCATTCAATATTTCTGTCCGAGAAGTTAGTAAAGGTCTAGTCCCAGCCAAGACTGGGGTCCATTTTAGTATGCATTGCATTCTTAATTTCTTTTAAAGTTTATTATTAACTTATTCTGTTTACAAAAATCAAATAACAACACCTTTAATTGAAGAGTAACTACTTCTTGTATAATGTAATTTGATTTTTTCCTTCAATATTTCAGATTACTTAAGGTGTTGGGGTTTTTTCAATCATTTGCATAATCTACAACACTATCAGGACTTTCTTACTTTGCATAAATCAATTTCACCTCTTGTTCATTTCATCACTTTCAAGGGGATTCTTTTCTGCTTTACTAGACTTAAATTATTCCTCTGGAGGAAGCAGTGTCATGACACGGCCAGCATGAAAATCTGCATAATGAAAGCATTTTTTTCCATTTAAATTGGCACTCAAGAATATCACTGCTCATTAGCAGACTTTAGATCTTTTATTTCATTTTAAGTGAGAAGGACAAGCATTCTTTCCCTAATATGACTTTCTCGCATAAGAATTTATTCAGAGGTCTTTAAATTTTTTGCAGTGCAAGTTAGATGCCTAAATACCTTTAAAAAAACAGTCTGTGTGATTTGTAGAGCATTAACATTGCTAGCAAGACTATCAGAAATTGCCAGGCTTGATCAGAGTGGTGGTCTGTCTCATCTGGTTTCTCTCTGGGGTTAAAACTGATCTGAGAAGATGGTTGAATAATGGATAGATGTGGAATCACTTATGATGAAAGGGGAATTTCTGCCTAATTCTAGGCACTCAGCAGATGGTTTTGCTGATGATGATCTCAGATGAGGCTAAATACAAAATCTGTACTGAAACTTTTAACTGAGAAAAGTGCTCAGTACAACAGAAGGAAAGCTTCAGAAAAAAAAAGTTCTTGTGTTGGAAAGAGGTGAGACGCAAAATTTGTATTGCTTTCCTCTGAGGTACTGGCACACAGCTGCAAAGCAGCCACATCTATTTCATTAGAAATCTCCAGGGCTATTTAGCCTTCCAGGATACATGCCCTCACGCTTCTCCACAGTCTGAAGGTTTTATCATTAATAATTCTGTATTTATCTTTCACGGTTTCAAAAGAAATATCTGTAGGGGAGGAAAAGCAGTTCTTGCCCTTGGGCCTGTAGCACAGCTGCAGCTTGAGCTGTAGCCTGGGTCAGCCTCGACACCCAGAGGCTGCCCACTGTTGGCTTGTCTCCATGGCCTTGCTTCGGGCTCCGATATGCCTGTCGTGCATGACTCAGCTCAGGCTTCCCCAGACAGTGCTACTGATTTAATGATCGCAGGCAATCTGCCGTCTGCACTGACCTTTTCCATTCTGTCCTGTCACATTTCCTCCCAGAACACATGTATTACTGGGTTTGGTCCAGTTGTCAAAAACAGCATTCTCTTTCTTTGTAAGATGAAGATTATTTCCTTTACTTCACTTGCAACTCTCCGTTTCCATTTGAATATATTACAGGATCAGGTAGCAATGATATCTGCTTGCCATTTGTTAAGTTTCCTGAGTTATGAATGAGAAGTTGCTTTTGTCTGCTAAATATGATGATAAAGGGCATTAAAAGGCTCAGAAGAAAGTGTTGATTCGCCTATTTCTCCCACATAAATGTGTATTTTCCAGTAATTGACTATTTTGTTGTCATTGCTATGATGTAGAAGGAACACAGTGGAAAAAATTGAACACAGGGAGCCTCTGATAAGAAAATATGTGTTTCAGAAATGACATTGACGGTTATATTTAATTTGGTAACATTTGTGAAAGACTTTTTAAAAATTACTGTCCTAGTTAGTATGTATTATTCCAAAATACATGCCTTTGATTTCAGAAATTGTCAGGAGAAATGAATAATTTTCCCACAATTGTTGAATGTCTTGTTTGTCTTACATATTCGGTGCCAAATAAAAAAATCTGTTTATGCGAAATTTATTCATGCTAAAACTTGAAAATGATTACATGCTAGGAAAGTGGAAGACACGGTGATCTTTTTTATTACAAGGTGCTTTAAAAACAAAACTTCTGTCTGACAGGTTTCAAGGTACACACTTCTGTTTCGTTTTCCATCAGTCTTCCCCTAATTCCCTGATCTGCTGTGAAATAAACATAAGAACAAAGTAAGTGCTTTTGACCCTGGGTCAGCATTATTTTCTAGTTCATTTATCAATGTTTTTCAAATGAGATACATTGGTTGGTCAGTTGTATAACTGAATAGAATTAATTCTTTTTGGAAAATGTATCCTATTTATCCCAATATCTTTTGAGAGCTGCGTTTGTGAAGGCACTCACATTTTCTGCATTCATGGACAAGATGCCTGGAGCTGGGGCAAGAGGAGAAGAGCGGGAATAGTGACAGTCCATCATTTGGATGCTGGCAGGGTGAAGAGGGGGAAGCTTCACCTTGTGTTTTTTCAAAGCTTAGGTTGCAGTAACTGGGTAAAATGGCTAGTGCATGTAAAGGAATGGTGTAACTTGGACCTAAATCTTCCATTTCCTGTGTGACTATGCCAAACCCTTGACAAGAAGGGTATAGCCATGGTATTGAAAGGCAGGGACCTTGCTCAGCCCTTTGGATCAGTGTTGGTAAAGCATACATAGATTGCACAGCACTGACCTGTGCACTGAGCCACCTGACAAAGAGATGTTGCTTTCTGATCAACATTTTCCTGCTGTCAACCTTGAGCATCGTCCTGCTGATAGTATTATCTTTAAGTCTTCCCTGTTCAGGGTGCTGTTTCCTCAGTCCCTAACACTCTCCAAGCCCTGTATGAGGGCTGGTAGTTCACCTGCATGTTTGTGCTTGAAAACATTGAATTTCACTGGTTGAGAAATATTTTCCTTCTACCTCCTCTGAGGTTTTCTGTCAAAATAAAACTATTTGACCATTTCATGCCATTGTGAACAGCAGATACCTGGACTATGGGCATGCAAGAAGGACAGTATACTGCAAAACATAAAAAAAACCTACTGCAAAAGTTGCAAGCTTGTTAGAGCTGGAGCTCCCGTGGCTGGAATGGAAAGTTCTCTGTCTCCCAGAGGTCAGCTGATCGCAGCAGTTGAACGCCAGAAAAACTAGCAGTCAATTATGTTAGACTCTAATATTGTGGAGTTTTTTTCTATTTGTATTAGGTTTTCAAATAAAAACAGAAAGCATGCTCTTCATCCCAGGAGTTTTCACTCTAATGCGTTGTTAATGAGCTATCAGTTACTTATGCAAAAGAAAATACACACATAGAAACACATTATAATTCCTTAGCTGAAGGTTGTCTGTGTTTAAATGCTGGGGGCATTACCCTCCTCGCCTGGGTCACTGGCCCTCCATACATCTTTGCCTGCATTTACTCCATTACACGTCCAGCATGTAACACTTCAAGCAAGACTGTATATCTGAGGATCATGGACTCATGCTCTAATCTTATGCAACACTGGGGGTTCCCTGGGTGGGTTGATATGTAGCACTTCTCCGCTATCAAGCAGTCCCAGTGTATTACCAATCCTCAAGCCCTCTTGTGAAGCATGCTAGCTGTTAATCTTATTTCTAGAGGCACCGTCTCCTTCTTGACTGTGGATTCTTGAATTACAATGGCTAAAAAGCATTTCTGTCCATTCACAAGAGGACCAGAAGCTAAACTTTCTTCCATCCAGCCTTTGTCATCCACACAGTGAGGACTGATCATTGTCATGAGCTTGACCTTGTAATGAAATCAGTGACCTTGAAGATGGCATAGGCAATACAAATCCTCTTGTTCACCCGAAGTTTAGAAGCCCTTTGCCTGACTGCTTTGATCAGCTTCCTCATGAATGAGGAGCCCTCAGCAAGACCTGCCTGAACCACTTAAGCCTCTCCCTCCCATATGGCGCAGAGGAAGACTTTGTGTGTCTCAGGAGTATCAGGACGCAGATTGCTAAGCTCAGTCCTGGGCTGCTATGGATCCTTTTCTTTCCTCAGGCTCTTCTCCTACATATTCCACTCCCCATTAACCCTGTAGTTGTACCCGGGGTATCCTCCAGCCCCGGGGACCAACAGCATCCTACCACCCATTGCCTTCCCTGCCCCATCTCCTTCACTGCCACCTGCCAGAGCTCTCCACACCCGGGCTGCCTGGGCACAGCAGCATCCAGAGGTGCTGGTAGTGGCAGTGAAAAACAAACAAACAGTGTAAAACAGTATAGAAAGGAATGTACAAATGTAAAGAAATGTAAAAGTGTAAAACAGTATAGAAAGGAGATTTTTATTTTAAAAATTCATTGCTTTTTTCCCCGTTTGTATGTGCGTGGATATTTGTGTATGTGATTTAACCATGTCAGAGAAGCTTAACATGCTGGAATTAGCCAGGCTGCTAAGGGTTAAGGTAATTATGAACTTGTTAAGAGATGGGAACATTATGCACTGTTCACAATGTTTAATTTTAACTGCCACGCTAGAGAGAATATTTGATTACATTATCAGTTTATTCTCATTGAATGCTAGTTGTATCTTTTTTTTTTTTTTTTTAACAGTGCTATTTCTGTGTTAGAAAAGATATTTCTCCTAATTGACTGGAAATGGAGGATTTTAATTAGCCAGGCTTTTCATGCAGAGGATTCCAGCTGCTGAAATCCTGGGCTGTTATAGGGTTAAGTGTCAGTCTATAAGATTAATGACTTCACTGAAACCATTTTATCACAGATACGGAAAATAAATCCCCTTCCCAGAAAGCCACAAATCGTGTGTGCCATTAAGGAAGGGAACTGCACAAACCAATAAAACCTGATTGCTCCTGCACCAACAAACAGCAGCAGTATGACAAAAATCATTATAAGGATCAAAGTTGCTGAGCTCCTTGGCTAGTGCTGATGCTGTGGGGCTGAAATATGAGGTGTGCTGCCTACCCAGGGTGACTTTTTCCATAGACACTCAGAGACTGTGCCCTCAGCTGGGTTTCTCAGCACAGGAAAGGAGGAATATGTGCTTTTGTGCTGGGTTTGTGTGAGTGGGAATATCCATTGCTGGTGCATCAAGAAAATAGGTGCTGGTTTTTATCCAGAGTTTAAAGCTCAGGTTTGGATTCTCAGAGGCTGCTGCTGGGATGGACATGATGTGGACTCTAAGCTTCAGAGCTGCAGCCAGACAGCTTTCAAATTTACAACTGCTTTGAATTAACTCTTAGGTGTTCATTTTTTTAAATTTCCAGTTTCTCCTCCTTCCTTAAAAGTAAAAAGGCTTCCCACCACGTTTTCCCCTTCCTTATGTGATTCAACACATAGCTGGCTGTAACTATAATAAGATGCAGCAAATGATGCACCTACTGACTGACAGTGGCATCTGCAGAACATGCAGGAGCAAAATGAAGAGAAATCTCTTCTGGAGCACAAACATTTAGCAGTGACGAGAACAGTGCGCTGAATTTGGCACAAACGTTTGACTGCATGAGTTTTAAGGCTTGCTTACCCACAGGTAAGGAAATTAATTTGATGTTTGGATTAGGTTCGTGTCTACACACTGTAAGTATGGATTTAGTGGCTTTTTGGCCAGAAATGAAATCAAAGATGCTCAAACCCACTGCATTTAAAATGTTCTGTTTTCCAGGACTAAATCCTGAAGGTTTTAATTGTTAGACAGCCAAAACTTTGTCTTGATGAGGACAGGAAAATAACACTCTTCTACCCACAGAAAAATGTATCTTGGCTGGATGTGTGACTCCTCTGAAACTGCTGCCTCACTGTGAACTTCTTTTCCTGCTGAGGAACAGAAGTATATAAAAATAAGCCCTTCAGGGCAAGAACCGCATCATCTTGCATTACACTTTTAATTTTTCAACACAAGACTGCTCTGCAATTTTGCAAAAACAGCTTTCAGAAGTAGGATCCATCTTTATTTTAGCAGGCTGAGGGGCATAAATTTCTCATTTTCAAGGAAGGTCCTGTACACCAATACCACGGACATACACAAAATACCCACCTACTTAAAAAAATATTAGGCTGCAAAAGCCAAGCACTGAAGAGACAATGTGACAGTTATTGCTACAACTTTAATTCAGTCCACTTGCATGACTGTTGTGGCACAGTCTTCACAGTCTTACATAACCTTTCTCACTTGGTCTTCTGCACTGTGAGGTGCATGGGAGAAGGTAAGGCACTCATTGAGAAGATGGCCAGTATTTCATTTTATTTCCCTTTTTCTCCAGATTGTATCCCCAGGCCATGTCTATTTTTCAAAATGGTTCTGGATAAAGATTTGTCTATTTTTCCACGGCCTTTTCTTTAGCCGTATTATTACTTCTGACTGCTTCAGACATTGGTTTACTTGCATTTTCTTGGAGATACTGCCTCCTTTGGTGGATGGAGGATTGAGGCACTGAGGGATCAAGGTCAGGGTGGTGTGTGCCTGACTGAGACAGCTGGACCTGCTTTCCCTTGAGCAGCCCATACAAGAGCAGTTTAGCTGTTCAGGGCGTGGTTCCCATGTACTTCAGCTGCAGGTATTGTAATATCTACGATGGAGGAAAACAGAAAAGGAAGATTCTATAGAAAAAGAGGAATATCAGATTCTTTACAGTAGGCTTAAGCAACTGGACTTTGCAGTGAGGAAGGAGAATAATGGAAAGATGATTCAAGAATAGCCGGACTTCAGCTGGTACTGCCTCTTTATGGAGAGCCTGTAACAGAAGCTCTGCCAGGCATCAGCACTGGGGAGCACCAGGCTGGGCCATGACAGAGGAATTTGACCTGTCCCAGTGCCATGCACAGTTACTGCTTCCCAAGAACAAAACCTGTGTGAGAAGACTGGCCCCACCATGCAGCCCAGTACAGCTGCCTCTTCCTGTCACAGCTGAAGGGTCTCCTTGGTCATGTCTCACCAACAAGGGGTCTGCACTGCAAGGGTAAAGGAGCAGCATCACCTTGTGTGGGGAGGCGTCCTGCTGGGAGATCCTTGGATCCTAATTCCCCTGTACTCTTCCCTGAAGTAATGAGCTGTAAGAAGGAATTTTCTTTTTATAGAAAGTTACACAAAGGAATGACACAAGTTCTTTGGTTCTGCCTTTGCATCCCAAAATACACAACTTTCTTTCTGATACTGTATGATCTTCAGTTACCATACAAAAATAAACTATTTGCAGGAGAATGAGGGCAAGCTGAAAACTTATTTATCACCCAACCATGATGATGTGGTTGATGATCATACAACCTGTGAAGCTGAGATAATTTTCTTCATCTTCAAGTAGCCACTGGAAAGCCTCATTACATGCCTGAAGTTGCATTGCTTAGCAACAACATTTCAGAAATTCAAGTTATCAGCATGATCACTAATAAGATGGTAAGCTGCAAAAGAATCCTGAATAAACTAGTTCATTTGCATTTCAAAATAAATGAGAGTAAATGTCAGATTGTGTTCTGGAGTATGTGAACTCTTCTTAGCATAGATATATTGCATTTACTCAAGCATTTGTACAATAGAGACAAATCTGAAATGCTTCTAAAATTTTATAAATACAACATATCTGTGGGCTCCAGATATTTTACTACACTTCAGCTGTTAACTTTAGCTAAAGAAGTCTGCTATCAGCAGAACATGCTTTCAAAGTGTGGCACACACAAGAACTATTAGAAGTGTTATTATCTGTGGCAGGACACAAATATGAATAGCCCAAGACTATTGGTGACATGTTGCCTTTCTCACCTGATCATAATATTGAGCTGATCAGCAACCAAGAACACAAGTTCTATCGGTGACTATGAAGCAATTGTTTCGAACTTGTCCTCATTTTTTCTCCAGAGAATTAATCTTGAAACATTTTCTTCATTCATTCACTCACAGGAATAGTATTTGGGGGAGAAACCCCACTTATTCCCATTCCTCTGGAGGGCAAGCCTCACTTACTTGGAGGGCAGAGAAAAGACATTGTCTTACTTACCTACTTGTAGACAATAGGCTTCTTCTCTAGCCAGCATGGGTATGGATGTTCAGGCACTTCCAAAGGATGCCACATGCCATCAGTGTAAAACCTTCTCTTTGACTGCAGAGGAAACCTCCTAGCCATCTTTGACTCATTGCTTCAAAATACACACACTGACCTGGAGGAGATAAATTTTTTTCTAAGAGCACCACTGGGACAAAGTCACAGCAAGGAAATCTCTGAGAGCAGGATGCACAGGAATGACCTTAGAAGACCCCTAGGGGTTTAAGGAGAGGCAGGCAGGCAGGAGGAGTATCCAGGGGGAAGGTAACCCATGAACCTCATCCAGACCACCACATCAGGACCTTTCAGAGTACCTTTTTCCATAGATTCTTTTGCTTTGTGTAGGACCCAGGACACAGGATGGACAGTATTCACATGATCAAGAGTTGAAACTCTTAGTTTTATTTAGTAAACTCTTTATTCATATTAGGTATGAATTACTAGTTTATTCACTGTGGGTAATTTCAGTGATTTTGCAAGTTATCTTTCTGAGTACTTGTGAGGTGCAAAGAATAAGAACTGGACAGTGAGGTTTCACTGTTGGGAGACTGAGGCATGGAGACATTAACTGGTATGCCTAGTCTGAGAGGTCTAATAGGTGACTTCTTGGAGCTCTGAGCCCTTCTGTGTTCAGAGCACGGCTCATCTCTGTTATGTCAGCAGCCATGAATTCTCAGCATTTCCCCAGTCAAGCGCCAGGATCTCAAGCTGAGCAGTTGGGGATTATCTGTGAAAAGTTTGCCTTCAGAATCTTGCCTTTACTTAACTGGACGTGTCAGATAAGCTTAGCAAAAGCCAAGCCTACTGACCCTCTCTAGACCACAAGTCTCCTTTTGCATCCTGATGGAGAGATTCCTTTAGCAGTGCTAAGATCTGTATTTTTACAATTGCACTCAGAATGAGTTAGATCTGTCCTTCTCCACTACCTCCCCAAAAAAGAACAAGAGCTATCCTTCAGGCTTTCTTTTAGCATTAGTTGTCATCAAATAAAGACAAATTCCAAGCCAAGTTTTCTCTAGTCTAGAGGTCATTCAGTGGGAGAGCTCTTTTCCCTGGAAGGGAAGAACATGAATCCAAATGACAGACAGACATATCTGAGGGAGAGAGAGAGAGAGCGTGGCCCTGGAAAAGAGACAGAGGTGAGGTTGTTTGGATACTTCAAGAATATGAAGATGCATAGCTTATGCTTCTTTCAAAGACTCTTATCAATACATTTTTTGTAAAGTACACAATTACTCGTTTGCTGTAGTATTCAGACCTTTTCCAACCTAAATCCCTAGCTTAAAGTTATTTCATCCTGCAAGCAGATATGATTAATTTTATATTTTTAAAGGAAACAATAAATGTGTGTGAAGTGGTATTCCCCTTTATTTCAAAGCCTAATGTTGGAAATAGTTTGGAAAATGCTATAATTTTGAATAGTGTGAAACCTCTTGCATTTTGACACCCACACACAACTCTTCAGGCCTACAAAATAAAGAATGGGAAATAGCTCATTCTAAACTTCAGTCATGTTTAATGCTGAAAATAAAACATGTAGACAACCTTATAATTCTTATAAATAATGATTCTATGGTCCAGAGCAATAAATTTGAAAACTGTGTTTTATGATAATGCATTCTGCAGTGACAGTAGAAAAATAGGTCATAATTTTCAAAAGGAAAAAAGCTATCTGTCATATTGAACACACTAACAGGAAGTTTGAAATAGTTTCAGAGACAGCTGGTCTCTGCTAGATACTGTTCTTCTGACCCCTGTGTCCCCAAACAGAACACGTGAATGAAGAGCTTGTGGTGTCCACCTTGTGAGCAGGGTTACTACATGTGTCTATCTCCAGGTTTGTCGTATTTGGTGTTAAGAATCTATCTGTCTATATGTCTACATCACAGAACATTGATCTGGATGCCATTAACCAAACCACAGGAGTTTTACTGAAGAAAAAAAAAAAAAGGAAAAAAAAGAAACAAAAGAAATATGTTCAAAGAGCAGAAGTGACTGTTGCTAATTGTGTGAGAGGCATGGTTAACTGCGAGTTCTTGCAAGGTACAAGCTACCACAGAGCACTGATTCATGTTTTATCTTTACTCAGCTAAACACAGTTGCCTCAATAGGTCTAATTTTCCAGTTTTCCAGGCAGAGAATTAACACTTTGGTGTTAATTATCCACAAAAATAAATAATCCACAAAAACCTGTGGATTACAGAGAAAAGTATTTTCAATCTTTACTTCTCCATTAGCACTAGGTGAAGATTGTTTTACATTTGTCTAAAAGTCTCAGTGATATGTTTATCTCTGCAGGTGTAAGGTGGGGGGAGAAGCTCAGTTCCACACAACTAGCGCAGGATGCTGACCCGGTGCTTTAGTAAATATCTGACACAAATCCTTTTCCAGCCAGAGAAGAGCAAATTTTCTTCATTTAATTTCCTTTCCAAATTTTCATTTTCTGATTCATTGTAGTGTGGTGTTTTATTTTTTCTGTGGTAATTGATTTATATGTCTTATCCACTTTATCATTAAGTTACAAAAGAGGGATTCACCAAATCTAATTTTATTAAGCTTTTGTTTTACTTTTTGCACTTCCACGCTCTCTAAAGCAGCTACTTTTCAGCAGAGAAAATCCTCCTCAGACTTTTCCTTGATCTCAGCCTTGTTTATCTTTACCCAGCATTCCTGAAAGTGCACTGCTTATTCAATATCTCAAGAATAGTCTGGTAACTGCAAAACCTCACAGTAACTGGCCTCCAACAGCCAATTAAAGAAGTTCACTGAAAGTCTTGCATTTCAACACTAATTTTGAAATAAAAAGGTTAATGGCAAAGTCAACTAGGAGCCATTTGTTACAAAAGTAAGTAAACTGAGTTGCCTTTAGTTGACAAATAGATGCCTACAAAAGGTCCAGTAATATATTTGGATCATAATAATTGTTCTTGCAACACTGGAAAACACAATTCTGACCAGAAAAGAAGGACCGCTGCTCACCAGCAGAGGATATCTAAAGGCTGGTTGTCTCAGTCAGTTCTTGGGGCTTATCTTGTGTACGGCCTTGAGCAAAGAGCACTTCCAGAGGGGGCTGTTCACTGCCCTAGTCTCAGACATTTCTTTGTTCTGTTGCAGCAGTGCCTGCACTCCTCCTTGAAATGAAATGACTGACGTCTCTTTCATCATTCCATTAGCTCCTTCTGTAAAAGATTTATATTAGGAGCCTGAAGATATTCTTGCAAAGTTCACCTGGCAGGAATTTCCAGTGAAAAATTTTACAGAGGTAATACTGCTGAAAAGGGAGGCCCATCACACAGTGGGATTGTGCTATGCCTGAGTCATGGTCTTGGTTATCCCTGAGGGTACTGGTGGATGAAAGGCTGGACATGACCTGGCAACGTGCACTCACATTTCCTCCAACAAGGAAAGCAGGCAGGTGTACTGGTCTTTTATAATGGGAAAACCCAGAGGAGGAAGGAGTTGGAGGAAAGAAATCATTGAGAGAAAACTTGTCAGTGACTTTTATGTTCTAGCAGTGGGAAGGAAACAGGACTGAAATAAGTCTGGGAATTTCCTAACCCCAGGCAGTAACAGCAGCCTACTCAGCTTTATGGTTTTATAGATATATATAGTATTTTTCACAGCTGCAAAGTGAACATTCTGAGATTTCAAATTTTCTAGTATCAGGCCTTCAGATATTCCTTAGGAGCAGAATTCACTCCAACTTTTATTCCTTCAGCTTTACTCCGGTCTATTGAAAAGTTAGGTTATAGAAATTTCTTTTGATACAATAGACAGCAGTACCTGGATGTCACAGCAGTATCCTAAAAATAAATATTTACTGCTTTACAAAAACTTCATATCAGTTAAATAGGCAATGTGTGTACTTATGTAAGGAACTGGGCAGCTGAGGACAGATATAAAAATCTGACTGGGTTTGGAGGACGTTACCAGTGCCAAAAGAGCTTAACGGACAGTTACCTCATATTTTCTTTAAAACTATACTAGGCTACTCTATGGCTGACCTGAACATGACTGCTAAACACTGCAAGCTGCTAATATTTTTCATTTTTAATGTTTTCTCCTGGATATCTTGTGGTCTGACTAATAGGACCCCAAGGGATTTTGATGTTACTGCATGGATTTCCCACGCACTCTATGGTATAGGTTTGATTTTTTCCAGAGTGCAGATGGCTTTAGTTGTTAATCTCTGCCAATTTCCACTGACCTCTCATACGTACACAGTTCTCTCCTTAAGAGCTGGTTAAATCTGCCTCCTCTGACTTCCTCTTGCAGCAATTGAAAGATGTTTTAGGCCATTCTGGAAACTGACTTTTAGAGGTGGGCATAGTCCCAAGAAAATAAGAATCTCCTCCTTGTTTCCCTGTGTTTTTCCCAGGGAAGGCAGTTTTCTGACCATTGAGAAAATAAGGGGTGTGGGCGGATGGGGTGTAGGGCACAAAAATACTTCAGAAAATGTCATTTAATGTTCTAGTTCCTACTTCAGCAATTGCTATCTATTTGTTTTGCACCTTATTCTGTTCCTGTCTCAAATAAATTATACTTTTTCTTTATTTTTGAGTCATCACGCCATATTATTGAAGACTAAAATTCACTGTCTCTGTATCATTTCTAGACAGATTTTGGGGGTGGGGGGTTGGGAGTGCGGGGAGCATGCTGCCTTTTCTCCCGAGAAGATATTTTAAGCCATTAGCTCCAAAATATTACTCGGGTAGCTCCCCAGGAGCAATGTCTATCCTTCCGTACTCCCTAGGCGTAGGTAATTCATTTAGTATTTCACATGGGAGACTCTTGAGCTCCATCTTCTGGAAAATCTGGGACAAACTTGCTTTTCCGAGCTGGTTCCTGCGAAAGCTCGGCGAGTTTGGGGCAATGGCCGGCATAACCTAGCAGAGCACGGCAGGGCTGATGTGCCCAGGCTGCCACCCAAGGCAAACATCCCCTTTGCACTCCCTTTTCCCACATTCTCGAAGGAGAATCAAAGCTTCAGCAAGGCATTTGGAAAACACAGCTTCAGCTTCAAGGCAAGTACCACCCAACAGATCACTTGGGTGAAAAGCCATTGTGATTATTTTGGTATTAACAAATGTGTCATAGCTGGGTGGAAATAACCTTGCAGACCCATTGGTCTCCGTTTGAACGCTGGCATGAACAAGCTTCCCCAAGCCCAATGTGAGACTGCATAAATACCTTTAATTGCATTTTTCAGCCTGTTGGATGTTTTCTGTGTTTGGGCTCCACTGAGGAGCAGGTGATTTAAACGTGCCTGGGCAGCACTGACAGGCTGTTTCTCTTTGTTACAGGAGAGGCTGAATCAACACTTCCACTTTTACCTTGATCTCCCTTACTCAGCAACCCGACTTTTTGTGCTGATTTCAAAGCCACATCATGAATTTTAAGAATTTTCCTTTGTTTCTTCTGGACCACTTCTCCCAGACCAGAGTGAATGCAAACTCCCTCCAACCCTGCCCTGAAATACTGCACAGATGAGCAATCCAGATTGAAATGCTGGCACTGGGCCACGGCACCATCAACCCTAAGCCAGAGGGAAGGAGGGGGAAGACGATCTTTAGGGAATCCTGAAGGTGTTTTAGTGCCAGCTGGATGTTAAAATTATTTTTGCTGATTCTATCCCAGAGAGGAATGTTGGGGCAGGACTGTCCTTCTCATGCATGCAAGGTCCAGCACATTCCACTGGGTCTCCCTTCCCTTGTTAGAATGCATTTAATTTAGAATAGATGCCCACTGTATTTACATTAGGTGTGTTATTCTGATTTAATGTGATCAAGCTGTCTTAGGACAAGTATTGGCAGAAATAAGAGAGAAATATCTGGAGTTATGTCTGAAAGTTAAAATGAAGGGAGGTTTTTTTGAAAAGAGTTCATTTACTTCAAGGATACAAAAATCTTATACTCAAAAA
>JAYRBT010000114.1:65794650-65825176 GCA_036023395.1 Myiotriccus ornatus
TGAAAGTTAAAATGAAGGGAGGTTTTTTTGAAAAGAGTTCATTTACTTCAAGGATACAAAAATCTTATACTCAAAAAGTGCTGAATGGCTGCAAAAGACTTAATCTATTTGGACAAATAATCTGTGCATTGCAAACATTACAACATTTTCCTCTCGAAGAAGGGAAGGAAAAGAGAAAAGGGAAGTGGGTCTTTGCAAAAGTACTGTCATAATTAGAGGTTACTGACAAGAAGATATTGAAAGTTCTAGGCCCTAAAAAGACAGGGAAAATCAAGTTCATCTGACAACTGAGACACAAAACACATTCTCTCTTTTCAATTAACAAAATGCAAGGATTAAATTTTCCTTCCTCCCAGCTTTTGGCAACATTACCTCAAATTAGGAGCAGTTAAGGTAATGAAGTTCTGCACAAGTTCTTCTTTGTCCTCCAAGGCATTCCTCTAATGCTCCCCTGCCCACAGGACAAGCTGCAAGTGCAGTGTGCCTGGGGAGTGCAGTGTGGTGCTGGAGAAGAAGGGCATCCTTTCTAGACATGCTAGAACTATGGGTCTCATGTCCTGCTTCACTTCATTTCGTCTTTTGGACTTTTAGCATTGGCTAAGTATGTGTGTGTAACTGCAGCATACAAGCCTGAAAGCACAGCCATACCATAAATGTTATTAACAAAATGTTCTTATTTTCCCAGCACCCCTAGGATGACAGGATAAGTGAAGTCCTGGACAAAACACTGGTTGAAGGAAGGGGTGTGAGTATTCTTCCCCTCTCTGCAAGGTACCCAGCAGAGGGTGCAGTCCTCCACCCTGCATGCAGCAGCATAGCAAGATTACATAAGAAGGACATGGTCCTGCTGGAACAGGTCCAGAGGAGGGACATGAAGTTATTCAAAGGGCTGGAGCATGTCTACTATGAAGACAGGCTGGGAGAGCTGGAGTTGTTTAGCCTGGAGAAGAGAGGGCTCTGGGGTGATCTTACAGTAGCCTTCCAGTACCTAAAGCGGTCTTATAAGAGAGCTGGAGAGGGACTTTTTACAGGGGTATGAAGTGACAGGACAAGGGGAGTTTCCTTAAACTGAAAGAGCACAGATCTAGATTAGATATTAGGTAGAAATGTGATGGTGGTGAGACACTGACACAAGTTGCCCAGGGAAGCTGTGGATACCCCATCCCTGGAAGTGGGAAGGATGGGGCTTTGAGCAACCTGGTTTAGTGGAAGCTGTCTGTCCCCATCACAGGGGGGTAGGAACTGAATGACCTTTAAAAGCACCTTCCAACCCAAACCATTCTGTGATTCTATGATTAGATTCCTTTATTAAAATAATAGCAGTCTCTCAAATAAAGCAGAAGTTTTCTTTTTCCTTCTAAAAGTTACATTGATGCTCAGGATCTCAGGGAATGCTGACTGATTAGAGGTGTCTGGGAGTAGCGCTGAGAAGGGCTGTGGCCCCAGGGTGAGGCAGGATGGCTGCAGAGGAAGCCAGCCCCGGTAGAAGCAGTGGAGCCAGGGGCTGGCAAACTTGGGAAGATGGAGGTTGTCTTCTGTGGCCTGCCCAGAAGGAATCATGGCTCCCATGTTCCCCTGTGGCAGTGGGACAGCCTCATGCAGAGGGCAGGCTGGGAAAGGCCTGCCCACAGCTCCTCTGAAGAATTGCCTCTCTCCTACAGTAGCTCTGGAATTCTGTAATGAAGACCAGGGGAATTTTCACCACTCTGTGTTGTCTTTCCCATGCCATCCACAGTCTACGAAGTAATTTGGGCCCTGCCTGCTCTCCCTTCACAGAAGGGAAGATGAAAGCCACAGCAAAGTGTAGGGGTTAACAGCGGGTCTGTTAGCTCCCTGGAAGAGGAGACTGACTTGGCAAACATTTGAGTGTGGCCTTGAAGATAAGTAAGTTTTACACACAGGCTAATTGGGGAGCCAGGGCAGACTGTGAATCCGTAGATTCGGTGTGTGAGAACCACAACCTTGGCCTTGGGCATCTCCAAGAGTCTCATGATTGCTGCCAAGTGTATCAGTAATGATGAATGGCCAATTTAGGATGTTGTTGCTTGCTTGCTGCCTGCTTGCTGCTTGCTTGCTGTTTTTTGAAAATGATATAAAAAGGAGCTGGGAATAATAAAGAAGAAGCTTTTCTTATGTTGCCCTGAATCAGCCTTCTTGTGTATTTTTATTTGACCATCACGACATAACGGCGACAGCCAAGTGTGCTGCCAGCATCGTCCTTCTCACCGGTTTCCTCTCTTCTGCTACAAAGTGGTGCCTGCTGAGGGTCCAGGCATCCCTATCCAAGGCTTCCCTACCCAGGGCTTCCCTGCTCACCACACTTCACACACTGTTTCAGATGTGTCAGATGGGAAAGGTGCTGTTTGCTGTAGTAAAGCAGCCAGGAATACAGATTTTTGTACCCTTTATGGTGGTTTTAATTCATTTCCATTACTTTCTCACAGCAGAGGCAGGATTGCTTCCCTTGCGGACACAGAGGTTTTCTGCCTTGAACACTTCTAAAAGCAAGCACTTTGTCAAGGAAAAGGTGAAGAACACATTTTCTTTTCCCCACAGCAAAAATCCACCAGCATTTGCTTTTCAAGAAGCAAATATATCCCAAATAAGAGAGGATTTTAAAACTTAAAAAATTGGAAAGGAAGGCTCCTTGCCTTTTCAGTCCTAGTGCACAGGAATATTCCCTGGCAGTGATAAATAAAGTACACATGAGGTTTCAGCTAGAGTCTTAGGTAAAATTTCTTCACCCAAATCTTAGCTGGTGTAAACCATTCCTGCTTAACCCTGAGTCAGAAGTCTGGAGGGTCAGGAACAATAATTGAAAAAAAATCTGGGTGGGGATTAATTATTTTTACAAGGAAGACCACAAACATATATCATGCTCTCTCCCCACATCTGATTATTTTATTTTTTTTTTGAGAATAAGTTTAAGAAAAAAGTGAAAAAACTGCATGTAAATGAAAGCTCCTTTTCACATTGTTTGTGGCTTTGCTGGCTGGAAGTGCCTTCGAAATTGCCCTGCAGTGGTGACCCCACCCCCTAACACATTTCTTTCGTCACTTATGCTAAGTGTGTACAATGTCTCCCTTGCTTTAGAGCACTGTTGTTCACAGGCAGCATCTCTTTTGCCTACTCATCTCTTTCAATCTCTGTCTTTGCTTGCATTACTTATATAATTTTTCCCTTTTCTGCTTTGCTAGTTTTTGCAGTAATGTGCGTGCTTTCCATTACATATATCATTTCAAACAAAAATTTTCAATCAATTTTGTATATCCTAAGTACACTTGAAAAGAAGCATGTCTTGCTTGAAATCCCATTTTTTGTGACATTCGGAAGCAACATCAGCAGTCAGCTACAATCCTTTTAATTACTTTTTCTTTGATTAAGACAAATTTATTTCCCAGAGTTATGTGTTTGCACAAAATACAAAATGCAGAAAAATCCTAAATCAACAAAATGACACTAGTTTTGAAAATTACCCTGACTGCAAATATTTATCACTTGAACATCTGTCAGAGCTGTAAGTCCTAGAAACATTTATACTAAGTTTTTTGTTAATGCAGATGGAAGGAACGATAAGGAAGGGAGCTTAGAGGCAAAGTTATAGAGCATAAGAAATATAATCTAATTGTCTAAAGTACATGGATATTAATTTTGTCTCCTGCTCTTTCCTAAATAATGCTCAAGGCTTCCTCTGTTGTTTTTTTTTTAAGTTTTCTTTCTCTGTTACCGCAGTTCAAGAGGTTCAAGTGGAAAGAGATGCTGATAAATTTCTGAACATAATTTCAAATAGAGATAAAATGGATTGTTTTTTTTCCAGTTGAGCCCAGATAGCAGACAAACCCAATATTACTTTTTATATGAAAAATTCCACATCTTATCAAAATTCAAGAAGGAGTGTGTGCACCTGGGAAGCAGTTGTTGAAGGAGCCAGTCTGTATTCACTCATCCCAAATGATCCACCTGTTATCCAGCTGACACCCTTCTCTTGTAGTGCAAACTTTAATTTCAGTCCCTGTAGTGAAAACAACAAATGACTAAAGAGCTTTCAGCTCATGTTGGGAATGCAATGCGCTCTCAACAAACATCTCGAAAAGAAGGCATTAACTGAATGGTAAGTCACCCAGGACAGGATTGTCCTATTCGAATAAAATACTCAAAAGCCCTTCAGGATGTTACTGACTCTGCAAGCTACACCTTGAGATGCTCTTCTGGCCCTTGAGGCACAGAGCATGTCAGCACCACATGCCAGGTCTGTCAAGACAAATGTTTAATAGGCTTAAGGAGACATCTGGGTTTGCTATAATAAGAACCTAAGGATGGCCCTGCTGGGTCAAAGCCAAAATGACCCAGCACGTTGCCTCTGGCAATGGCCTGAACTAAGTGACTAGGGAAGAGCGTAAGACCTGCGTGACAGTATATGGTACTCTTCCAGCCTCTGCTTGTATTCAGCACCTGAGTTAGAGGTCTTTTCTTTGCATATGACAGATCTCAACAGATTTTTCTTCTGTAATATTCCTTCTTCAGACTCCTAGTTTGGCTTTTTTGGTGCTCTCTCTGTCCTACCTACTCTGGTGAGAGGTTTGCAATGCACCACCTGGTCTGCCTGCATCAGTATGAGTATTTCTGAGAGGGTACAGAGACAAAACAGACTGCTCCTGTGGGAACAACTTCTGAACAGTCACCTGAAGAATGCTTCTGAGCATTGTGTAGCAAATAGCCAGATTGCTGTGGCAAAATTACCAACTAGATGCAATGCACTAGAAAAGACATCCTAAGAATAACTTATATTTTTGATCAGAAGCTGAAGGCAAGTTTTAAATTTCACAATGACCTTAGGCCGGGTAGGGAAGACCAAGTCCATGAGTGACCAAGCTGAGACACAGCAAGGAAGACCAAGTCCATGAATGGCCAAGCTGAGGCACAACAAGGTCAACAGAATTGCCTTTCTCTGTGTGACTCAGAGTCAAAACAGGACTAGGAAGCTGCTGTATTCTAACCACAGTTCACATGCCCAGCTAGGGTACAGGGCATGACTATAAAAACAAAGGTCATCTTCTCTGGCATCTGAGCGCCAATAGCGGTTTTTTTTTCTGAATGTATACTTTTGAAAGTTGAAAGCCACTTTGGACTAGGAAGAGTTTTTCCAGTATGAAGAAGGAGCATGTGGTCAGTTTTCACGGCTTCATTTTTCTGTAGGAAGAGTAGTCGAGAATTTCTGACACTATGTTTGCAATAAGGATACACCAAGACAACAGTCTTCATCCTCCTTTATACCCACAGGAGCTCTTTGATTTTATCAGTGTTGATTTATAGTGTTAGAAATTCTAGTGCTAAAACCAGGCATATCAGACATTACCCAAGACTCCTTATAGACCCATCGTATTCTCCATAGCTTTGAAATCTGCTACACTTGGGGAATCTTTTATTTTTCCCATTTATTTTACTATTGCAACTCATCACTGACTAAAACTGTTCAGGTGATCTTGGCTGAGTACTAAATCATAGGGCCTGTTGTACCAGGATCCATAGGTGGCAGCTCCTTGGAGAACGAGTTACCCAAAGCACCCTGATGCTTGTGGCTTCAGGTTTGTTGTTGGTCTGGGCAGCGTAAAGGTACTGTGCCGAGGATAGCCAAGGCTCTACACAAATCTTTAAAAAATGGTCAGGAATGTTGACTGTCGCAAAAGACCTGAGTTTCTGGAAGAAGGTGATCAGCTCTTCTTAAAAAAATCATATTTATTTCAGGTTGGGTCCCTGAGAGCATTAGTGGGTCTTGGCAGCTCATTTTTGCAAGCAAGGGGTTTTTGACGCCAATTCAGCGTTGTGCAGAACATAAAAAATGCTCTAGACATGGAAAAATCTTGTCTTTTAGGGTTTTTTCCCACTTTATTTATTTAAGGTGGTGGAGTGGGGGGGGGGGGCTGTATTAGATCTGCAGCTTCTCTAGGCCAGAAAATTTTCATTCTTTTGTAATTTAAATTTCTGTCTTATCTCTAAAGTTAACACCTTGCTATACCCATCCCCACTCACAATTGTTTGTTGCTAAAAAAACCTGTGTTACTGAGCAATTTGCTTTGAACCTGCTCCTTTTTTTCCTTTTAAGTATCATTAACTTTCATTTTTTGCATGTTTGCAGATTCTGCAGCATAGGATGTCCTCCTGTTGCCCTTCCTTCTGATGTTAAAAAACTTGCTCCATCCCTTTGCAAGTGACTTTCTTCTATCAGCCTGCAAACAACAAAAGAGGCTTTAAGGATAAAAGGAAGAGGAAGCCAGATTCACTTTTTAATAGTCTGGGGACTGGACACTATCCCCTATAACAGTGCAGCTTGACTGCAAAAGCCTAGAAATGATTGAATTAAGCTCACACATGTAATGTCTTGTTCCCACAGGACAGCCCCAGGTGGACTTTAATCACCGGTCTTTTGCTAAAAAGATTTATTAAAAAGACCCCAAACATGATCTGCAATCAATATGATATTATTCTTTCCTTTTCTTGCTTTCCACTTTGCTACTTTAAGTCTGACAATACCATAACCTTCAGAGTCACCTCTGCAGAGATCCTGCTCCCTCTGGAGCAGCAGTGGATGCTCTGCAGCCATTTGCTTCTTCCCTGAGGTCAGATAACAAAAAGTTTCACATCTGAATATTTATAGCTTCTGGTTTATGCTTTTTCTGGATGGTTTATGTTTTTTTCTGGAATCTGCCAAGTTTTGTGCCTTGAAAATGGTACAGATTTAATCCAAAGAATTTCATTTTCTCCACATACTATGACTCAACTTATTTTCAACAGCCTTTCTAGAATTTCCTCTATTCAGAGAGGTGCTGGTGCCCCCTCTGTTCACATTAACTGCTTCAACATGAGCGCTTCTTTATACACAAATGTGTTTCCTTAGAAAGCTTTAACATATGATGTACTCTAACATACAAAAGCAATTATTCAAAGCAATTTTTTAAAAAGAAGCCCAATTGCATAACAATTTACCCTTTGACTCTTCAGACATAATTTTCTTACACTGATAATCAACTCTATTAATAAGAATATGTTATCACACTGTTTAGAAATATTACAAATTCTGAGTCAATAAAAGTAGAGCCTTTTTTTCACCTGCAGAAATAGGCTAGGCCACTGAAAATAAATATATATTTTTGAAAAGTATTGTTCTAAACACATCAAAGCAGCAGTATTTTTTCAAAGTTGAAATTTGAAGGTGCAGGATGATATGATCATGCTGCAGTATTAATTTCCTGCATAAAAATAAACTGCTTACCACAGATCGGAGAGATCAGATGACATTTAATTGATTCCCAATTCAGTAGGTGTAAAGAACAAGAGAAGCTGACATGATGCCCTGGAGAATAAGACTGTGAACAGTTTAAGGTCAGAATAATGTTATGATCGGTCGCTTGAGGGCCTGTTGTCTGGTAATATGTTCTGGCCATGGAGATTTGAGTTACCTGAGCCATCTCTTTTACAACCGTCATAAAAATGAATAAGGGTAGGTTATGTCTCCCATTCTCTGATTTAATGTCAAAGCTGATGGTATCTGGTGGTGGATGTCTTGCCATAAAAGTCCTGATGACCTATATTTTCTAGTAGTTTGTTGCTTTCAAAACAGTAATTGAAGGCAGAATTGATTCTTTCACATTGGTCAGCAAAATGCTTAGGACTTGAAGAGAAGATGTTCTCCTCAGGTCAAAAAAAGAGCTGATCCTTCAGGACAGGGTAATGCTGGGGCTATGCACACAGGTTTTCCAAATATGCCTACTCTTTTCTTCTACTTTGTCCAAGCAGAATTTGGGCACTTGCACCATCGGTATGGTTTTTCTGGGCCAGTGACCTTGTTTCTAGAGCTATTGCATAAAAATTCAAGCCAGGTACTGTCCCTAGGCAACAGAAACAGGTATGACGCTTCCATGAAACTTCACAAAGATTTGCTGTGCCCGTGTCTGCAGGCTGCACTAAGCCTCAGGGTTGCAGCCAGGATTGCATTTCTGGTCCGTGCAGAAACCATGCCCACAAAGCGACCAGTGACAACCTGATACCTCCTGGAAACACAGGTCTGGTTACTTCCCTAGGCCCAAGGTGTGCTTTGAGAGATGCCAGGTAGAAAGGTGGCAGACAGAGGCCATCAAGCAGCTTATGTTGCCCTGGTAGTACTATGGATGAAGTGTGAGGAAAGGGGACTCCAGCTCAAAAACATGGCAACTGTTTTTTATGTTTCTCCAACAAAAATATATACCTTACAGGTATTGATACTAAAGGAAATTCTTAAGATGGTGAAAAATGCGAACAACTATCAAGTTTTGTTACAAGCACACCCATTTCTACTCATTGTACCAAGGTTTGCGATCGGATGTTCAACATCTTTAGATGTCTAAAGATGCAGGAGGTTGTTGTTGAAAGCAATAGGAACAAACACCAAAGTGATTTGAAACTGTGATTAGAATGGCCACAGCTACATTGGCAAGCTCCTTAAAAACCAGACAAAGACTGATAATCCTGGCCCTCACACCTGAAACAACACCACAGTGAGCAGTTGGTGTTGTGACAGCTCAGATGGACTTTGACAGAGTGCTTTAAGTGGGAGAACTTTGCCTAAATAGCATTTACACCTTCCAAAGAACTGTTTTAGCTGCACACTGCAGGGGGAAAAAAAAGATCTCCTGGAATCGCCAAAACATGGAGTTGTACTACATTTCCAGGGCTTTAAAAGATGCTCTAACAAAATCAACACATGATGTCCTGTAAAGAAAGGCCTGTGATAAATCAATACCTTAAAACAGCCTGTCAGGTGTTTGGGAGCTATGCGCATTTTGAAACACAGCACATCCTCAGATCTGGCTATTTGCCTGAAACACTTGGTGAGGATCTGTGCTTGGCTTTTTCAGCTGGGGGTCCAAAACCCTACCTGCCAAACATGCCAGAGGGTGGCCAGAGAGCACAGTTCCAGGGCTGTGCTCTGGTAGTGCTGCAGATGAGCCATGGTGAGGAGCTAGCGAGAAGGGGTTGCAGGTAAAGGGCTGGGCGCTCCCATTGCTCCTGGGGGGTCTGTGCTGCGAAGAGGGCTGAGGAAGGCAGGGGGGTGATGAGTGTGGTGGAGCTGAGCAGCCCTGCCCTGCCCTCAGCTACGGCATCGCGTCCATCCATGATGTGCTTTGCATCACCTCTGAATGCTGGCATCTGAGACTCACCACATAACTCTGTCCTGAAGCCAGGGTAGGTCTCCCCGTTTCTCTTTTCCCTCCATATTATACTATGAGAAAGATTTAACTTCATGAATAAAATGTAAGTGACCTTGAGACGTGGATGTTCTCTTTTTACAGGTAGTTAAGCTTTTTGCAGTTTAACATAGCTATTTGTGAAATGCATTGGTGGCTTGCTGAGGGCTGTACAAGGAGCTTTCTAAAAGCTTGCAGTTATTTTTCAGAGCTGATAGTTTCTTTCTTGTGATGCTGTCCTCATATATAACTCTGCCCTGGTAGGTTTACAGCACAGCAGGGCAAATAGCAAGTGCCGGGAAGCAAGGTACAGTGCCTTAGGAGCTGAAAGCTTTGCTTCTGGTTTATGGATGGGATTGGAGCTTTGCTGTCCACTGCCACAGATGTTTACAATTACTTTTAGGAGGCTTTAGGAGGTGTTTCACTGATTATCTAGCTCCTCACTTCAAGGAAAACATTGAGGTGCTGGAGTGTGTCCAGAGAAGGGCGATGAAGCTGGTGAAGCGTTGAGAGTGTAAGAGGTATGAGGAGCAGCTGAGGGGGTTGGGGGTTTTTAGCCTGGAGAAAAGGAGGCTCAGAGGTGACCTTATTGCCTTCTACAACTGCCTGAAAGGAGGCTGGAGCAAAGTGGGTGCCAAGCAACTAGTGACAGGACAAAAGGAAACGGCCTCAAGCTGCACCAGGGGAGGTTCAGGTTGGACATCAGGAAGATTTTTTTTTTTCACAGAAAGAATTGTTAAGCATCGGAACAGATTGCTGAGGTGGTGGAGTCACCACCCTGGAAGAGTTGAAGAAATGACCAGATGTAGAACTTATTGCTGTAGTTTAGGTGGCATGGTGGTGTTCAGTCAAAGGTTGGACCTAATGATTTTTTTTAGGTCTTTTCCAGCCTTAATGATTCTATGTGTCTAATTTAATTTACTTCTAAGTCTGTACATAGAACAACCTGAGGAGCTTGGTATACAAAGGGACTTCCACCTTCCTGGTCCCCTAGAAAACCAGCAATTTCACAGACACGAAAAAGAGCAGAAATTAAGAGCAATCTTATTCCAGGTTAGTGGTCACTTAGCATACTACCAGCAGAGGTTTGATCGAGGTCTCTGAATGTACATGTAAAACTCTCATGCAGAAAGCTGCTGTCCCTTGTACCTGCAGGTCTCTACCACCTTTCTCACATGCTGCAGTAGCTTGTGCGCAATGCAAACAGTTGAAACCATTGTTCCCATCTCCGTACATGCCTGTGAAGGTAAAAGACCTTGTAAGCAGTCTCAACCACAGGTTTTGCTTCTGCTGAAGGAAAAATGGATTAATTTGACCTGGTCACAATAAAAATGTAGGATAAATTTCATAAACACAATCTCAGTGGATCAGGATTGAAATGCCACCAGCAGTAAAATGAGGGAGAGCAGGAAGCAATAAAACTCAGCAGTATTAAATTCATTGTAGTGCACAACTGTTGTGGTATTAATGAGATTGTTTTGCACACACACAACGTGTGCAATGGAGCTGAGCTGCTGTCAGTATAACAAGCTTTATCTTTTTACTCCCATTCCTATGCACTTTTCAATTCATACTGGAAATGATGCATAAATTGAAATTTAATTTTATTTTCTCTTTCAATTGAAAAGAAAGACCCCCCCCAAAAAACTCATCTTCCAGCATTGCTGTCACCTACCCCACATTTCACATATTTTAAAGATTCACTATAAATAGAACTACACATTCACATTCAAAGTAACTCAACTTTTTATTTATTTTGAAAAAAAAAAAAAAAAAAAGCTTGTTAATGAGGGTAGACTTCTTGGTTGGGAGACTTGAAAGCCTTACTAGTGAGGGGTGCAGCTGCAGTACTGCAAGCTGGGAACCTGTTGTGTGGAGAGCAGCTTCCTCCCGAGTCTCTGCCTGCATGGGGGACCCTGGAGGATGAGGGGGCCTCCAAGGAAAGAAGCTGGTCCTCAGCTTGTTCTCTTGTCAAAGAGGTTTGAGTCATGCAAGAGCAGAAGGGACATGTAGGACCAGGTGGAGGCTTTCTGTCCATGCAGGAAAAGTGGGGTTTTGAAGAGGTGAGGACAAGGTGACAGGTGGTTTTGAGGAAGGAAGGTGTGGCTGGGAAACAAGACACTGCTATGAAGGACTCCTTGCTGCTGTGCTGGCAGGCACCGCCCTGATCTCAGCCTCCCCCCCGACTTGGATCAGCCGGGCTCTGCCCAGCTCCTTCCTGGGCACAAGCAGCCAGAGAACTAAGTCAAAGCTTTGTTGCCCTTCTCTGGACACGGTCCAGAACCATAAGCTCTTTCTTGTTGTGAGGGGCCCAGAAATGGACACAGTACTCAAGGTATGGCCTCACCAGTGCCAAGTATAGGGTAGCAATCACTCTCCTGGTCCTGCTGGCCACACTATTTTGAATACAAGCCAGAACATTAGCCTTCTTAGCCACCTGGGCACACTGCTGGTTCGTGTTTAGTCAGCTGTCAACCACCACACCCACTATATAACATAGTAATATAGTTCACCACTGAGAACTATACTACAAAACTGTTGTACTGGTCATGCTTAGTTCAATTAAACATTCCCCTAAAAGTCTGTTTTCTATATGAGCAATCCATTAGGGTCTCCTGCTGTGTGGTGGGGTTTTTTTGGGTTTTGTGGGTTTTTTTGGGTTTTTTTTTGATGGTGGAACGGGGTGAGGCAGTATTTTTGCAGACCAGGCTGATACATGTAGAAAGCTGAGAACTCATTGACTGCACACGATTGGAGAAAAGCTATTTTAAAGCAGCAAGGCTTGTCAGGGAGATGAAAGAGCCCTGGCTTGTATTCGTATTCAGCCAGTTAGATAGTACAGCAAAAACCTCCAGGCAAACAGTTTCATTAAACATTAATTTGTGAAGTGCTTCAAAGTTAAGGTTGAGGCATGCTTCTCTATAATACATAATATTATTCATCACCTAAAAAAGTTGTTTTGGATGCAATTAGGGAATAATCCTACAGCTCTCAGCAGTGATTCAACGGAATTCAGGGAGGTCTTGCATCATTTAACACAGACAAACATACAGTAAAGGAAGGGCTTGCAAGTCTCTCTGCCTTTTAATTTGGTAGATCTGAGGGAAATAAAGTTATGGCGTTTAAAGTGTGGCCTTTGATTCATTTGCTTTAACATTTCAAGCTTATCAAAGTAGCTTTAGCTCCGAGAAGATAGCTAGGAGTTGTTGACACTCCTTCGTGGTGTGGTGAAAATTGGACAAATGGCAACCTCCACACTAGTTAGGTTTTGCATAGGATGGCTAACAACTTAGCCTTATTCTCCAGTTCCTTCCTCACCCCTGAGCCGAAGTTGCTGGTGTTGCATTAAGTGCTTGAGGGCAGCAATAAGAATCTCTTTCCTGAAAGCAGAGCACTGTGGGGGCTATGACCCCCGAGAGGAAGACAACATGGAAGCCAGCACCTGTCCCTGTGTTCCCAGTGCTCCTCCTGCCACAGGCGCTGGCTGGGGGGGACAGTCCAGCTGGCAATGCAGCACAAAGCCTACCTGCAAGGCAGCTGGTACCTCAAGATCAGCAGATGGGGACAAAGACTTTTTGTGCATACCCTTTGGTTTTATACATATACCTTTATGTGTCAGTGAATACAGTTAATAGTGCAGCATTATTTCAACTGTAAAGACAAAAAAAAAAAGCCATTTTCTTAAACACATGGGACTATTCAGGGCTGTTATGATTTCATGCACAAGCTGAATTCATGAAATATACAGGAAATCAAACCAGCAGGTTATATTTTCTGGTCACTTTTGTAAAGCACTTTAGAAAGCACTTACAGACATGCCAGAGCATAAGAGTATTTTTTCTTCTAAAAAGAATGACCTTTACTTTACATTCAGCTTGCTTACCAGTCTTCATTCAGTATAGCATGCTATAGTGTACAGTGGCTCTGTGCATGCTTATACAAGAAGTCCTAAAAAGCACTATAGGACTTTCAAGAACTGCTTCGTAGGCCTATTTTCTATAACAGCTGTATTATTATCCATGTCCCCCAATTCCCTGCTGAAAAGCAACTATTTCAGAATCTCATCTGGCTCCTTCACTAGATCAACTACTGTGCACCACTGAAGAGAAAAAAAGTAGAGGGAATATGTAGAAATTTGAATCATTTGTCCTGGAGTAGCAGTTACTGCAAATGGGAGCTCTCACTTCCATTGGGACAACTGAGGATGAATTTTCCGCCATACAATTCTAATATTCTTTAGTATTGAAATGACAAATTGACTGCAAGCCTCTGTTGCTGACTATTCAAAACCAGCTGAGATAGGAGAGCCCAGAACCACATCCAACACTGCTCTAGAGGTGGCTCCAGTTGAGGTTGGAAGGCATTTCTTGAGATGATCTAGTCCTCCACCCATCCAATGCATCCTGACATTTTTCCTGAAGGAGACTACACAGCCTCCCTGGGCAACCTGCTCCACCGTCTGACCACCCTCGCAGGAAAAGGCTTTTCTGATGTTTAAACAGGTTCCCCTGCACTTCAGTTTGTGCCCATTGCCTCTCAGTCTGCCAGTAAGCACCACCAAGGAGAGCCCGGCTGGTTTTATTCCTCTTTCATTATGTATTTATACATATTGGTAAGGTCCCTCCTCAGCCTTCTCCAGGCTGAATGGTTCCAGCTCTCAGCCTCTCCTTTAACAGATGTTCCATTCCCTAATCATCATGGCCTTTTGCTGGGCTAGGTTTACTAGGTCCATGTCTCTCTTGTACCAAAGAAGCCAGCACTGAACCCAGCACTCCAGAGGTCTCACCAGATCCGCGTAGAAAGGACACTCTTCCTAACACAAGCTGGTGGATTGCTGGTGTTTGTTGCAGGCAGGCTGGTTTATGGTCAATTCCCAGTGTGTTTCAAAATCTACCTGAACACAATCTTCCCCTTCCATGCTCAGTGCCCACACATCACTTAGATTGCAGAGGCTTCTCCCACACCACATCTCCACTTCACCCTGGTCCACAGCACACAGCTGGCAGGAAGCCCAGCACAGCTCATGGCTCAGTCCTGACTCAGCAGCAGGAGAGGAAGCAAGGTTTTTAGTAGCCAGGAACAAGTTTAGCAAGTTCCCAGGACTATCAAAGAAATATTTTTACAGTAAGTGCTTTACTCTGAAAGCTTTCGTAAGAGCTTCTAATGAGTTAGAAGTGGTAGGAAAAAAAAGTTGTCCTGTTCTTACGCTACAGAAAGCAATTCAAGAACAAAAAAGAGCACACCATTTGAAGTTCTCTACTTCTCCAGAGTGATGTAGCAACATCAACCAGGCTACATCTCACCACCAAACCTCCAGAAGTATTCATGTATCACCATAGCCATGTATCACCATAACCAAGTAGAAAGATTATAGTCTTTTATTGATTTCTTGTTTTACAGATTCAGCCATCAATAATAAAGTTCAATAAATCGATTCCCTAACCATAAAAACTCCTTTTACACATTATGTACAGGTACCCAAACTGCATGTCATAGCAATACCATGGACCTTCACATGGAACAAGCTAGGGTGAGGTGCTAACTGCAAGAATGTACATTCAGAGATCAAGTCATGGATATGCACAGTGCATTTGGCACACCTCACTGAAGACTGCCCACACAGGGACAGTAAAATAATCCCAACAAAGTGATAACAGGGATTAGTTCAACTGCATTAATTCCAGGAGGAACACTTAATTCACAATTAAACTAGCCATCAGAAGAGATTTGATTAAGTTTAATCAAATGCAGCTGAACTAATCATTTTAGTTTCATTAAGCAATCCTCTACAGACAAATCCTAAGCCTTAAGATCCATCTCCAATATTAAACAAACTTTTCAGCTGAGATATGCAGAAGTTTGAGAACTGAGGGGAACTCAGGTATTAGAAGTATTCTTTGGCAGTTTGATACAAATATAGAAAATACATTACTTTTGAGGGCTACACTAAGCTTTTCCCATTTTATATCTTTACTGCCAGCACTGGAACTGCTTCAGTGACACAGTAACATATGGCAAATTAAACACAACCTTACATTTTAATGAAACTAATTTCGTATTACAGATAAATTTCAATACTCCAGATACCCTGCAACAGGCTCCACTCCCCACAAAAAAAGTTAAACTTCACATTCAGTGAGAAAACTTGCCTATGTCAATGACAGAACCCAGAAAACACTGCACGACTGTTCACCTTCTCTGCAATACAGGACCCGGCACACGCAAGAGACCAGTCTGCAAATGTTAGTCTGAGCATTCCAGCTCATATGGAAAGCAGTTTGATGTCAAAAGCACTAGTTAATTGAATATACTTTCTTTTTTGTAAGATAAAGTAGATCACAGGTCTTTCCTGTAACTGCAATCTGATCTTGGTGTGATGAAAAACTGCAGCTCAGAGTTTATGCAATCTGCTTTATAACATTACATTGAGCAACAACAGTTAAAATACACCGTTTCACAACAAGGCAGACATTCATTCAAAATCTGACAATTCCCTTTTAAAAGCAGTTGTTTTCCCTTCTAGTGACTCGGCTATTCCAAAGGAGATAAAGCCACTTATTCTGAAGAGGTGGGGCGGGAGAGAGAAGCAGGAAACACTTCCAGAATGAAGCGTACAACAGTTCTATAGCCTGCAGGGCAGAAAGCTGCAGTGTTAATCTCCAGTAATACAGCTCTAAAGATATTGCTTTATCCAAATGCTGTCATAAACTTTTAATTTCAAATTACTTCCAATGATAGGAACATAACTCAAACAGGGCATTCCAGGATGAAGACCATTTAGCCAATATATCTATTATCTCAGTTTTGAGATACTGTAGTGCAGCTTCACTTCATCTTCCATCTTGTCTGCTGCAGACCCCCACTCTAACTTGTAATGCTCAGTTCGCAACAAACCTAATAAAAGGTTTAAGCAGTCTCCCTTGCTGGGTACACAACCAGCGAGTCACATTATCCATCGAAGTTGACACAGTTAATTTTCAAGTCTTTCAGCAAGTATGCCAGGGCCTTAGCCTGCTTAAGTGAGCATTTTCTGGGGCAAATAGGTATACAAACAATACATAGTACTGTTTATGCTTATTCCCTATGGAAACTGATACGGAGAGATGTTTCACTCAGGACTGGAGGGAATACTCTCATTCCACCTCAAAGGGAAAAAAAAGAAAAAAAAAAGAGATGAATAGTCCTACACAGACTGCCTAATTCACTTAGCATAGAAGCTTCAATTCCTTTTTATGGAATCTTCTTAGTATTTCTAGAACTTGACACCTACAACTGGCTTAGTCATCCCTGCCAAGCAGCAGTCTCTATTCTCAGTTAACAGAACCAACTTCTCTGGAATTCACATATTACATAGTAAATATATCCGAAGACAAACCATTAGCTCTGAAATGCCTGACCACGAAGAATTAAGAAGAAACAAAGATGACAGTTCTTTCTTGGATTTAAGGACCTTCAGGGCACAGAACTCCTATTTATGTTGTCCTGTAGATTTCACAAAACTTAATTCTTGCATGTTCTTTTGGTCACCTGGACATGAAAGTGAGGGTAATTCAGCTTTGAACAGCCTTGCTTACAACTTTTTTCATACAGGAAACCTGTGTATTCCCCACTCCCATAGATTCTCACGCATTCACACAGACTGTCTAGAAAGGTAAGACACTTTATTGAATTTTTTGATAAATTAAGAACGGACTATGAACCAAACTTATGGGTCACAGGTGCTTGTAAACAGACATCAATTCCTTCCCACAGAAAGCCTGACTCCATGTGCTCATCCAGAAGTCACTTTCCCCAGCGTTGCTCACAGGCTGCATAGTGATGGAGGGCAGAGAAAAATTCTTCATAGCTGATGTTTAGGTGGGAAGGCAAAGAACTGAGAAAGCAAGATAGAAAAATTAAAATATGCTTTTATAAACATAGTATTTGTGTGGCCAGTCAGGAATATCATTAAAGGCAAGTTATTGTCTGAGTAACCTTGTGAAGTTGTTCTCAGGATAGTTATTGTAACTCAACTCTAGTAACTAAACCAGCTGTTAATAACCTGTCACCCTCTAAATCAAAGCCTCCCGAGCACATAGGGCCCTTCAAATTAGTGAGAAAGCTGAAGCAACAAAGGTGTGCCCTGATAGTTCAGTGCCCTATAAATTCTCTCATACTTAAGAAGTACAGCAAATCCAGTCAGTTCAGTTATTGCTAAAATTGAAAAGTAATCCAGGCACGTGATCATCTTGTTTTATCTTATTTCCATTATATCCTTACTTTCCCCCTTAGAAAACTGTAAGCCACTCAAAATCAACATAAGGAACACTGACCACTGAGACTAGGTAGTGACAGAAGTTGTTCCTTAAACCTGAAGCCTGCTGTTGCCTAATCAAGACTAAAAAAGCAACAGTGAATGTTTGACAAGTTTCATTTTATAACTTTTAAACATCCTCAAATCTATCTCCAGACACTTGTTTAGATAGATCTCCTCTTACAGCTATTTCCATAAGCTAAGTCACATAAACACTTGTTTAGTTAGATATTGTTCCAGTCTGTTTCACAGCATTTATAAGCAACTCACATGATCTCTGTCAGTCTGATGTGCCATGGAAGGAATCCTAACATGCTGTCCACAGGACCAAACTTCAAGACTAAATCAGGATCAGGAAATCCATTTGTACCTGTAATAACAAGTTAGGTTTTATTTAATTCGTCAGAGGATTTGTTTTAGTTCTAAACTCCTAAGGTACCTGCTTTTTCAGTAAATGCTCCCCCCCCCCCCCCGCTTTTTTTAAATGAAGCTCCCAAGGACAAGTTAACAATTAAAAGCTCAAGAGGACAGACTGATCTTGAAATGCCTGGCACAACCAACTGAAAAGCTTAGGCAGCCACTGCAGGCCCAGCTGGACTGTTTTTATGCCAGGTAGTTTATAAAGACTTGGTTTGGAAGTGACAGGAACAGTTACATTGTTTTGAACAACAGTGAACCTTAACAATGCAGTTTAATCTGACTTGCTCTAGTTTTGTCTTGGCAAACTCTATTTTAGTAGCATAGAACATGCTGTACCCTGATCCTACCTACTACAGTCCTTACTCAACTACATGGAGCTGCAGTTGAGTAAAAGGACTATTAAAACAAAAAAAGCTTGAGGAGATTTCACTGAAGATCAACTTGATATTACAGACCATCAAGGAAATGAGTTGAAAAAGAAAATAATAATAATAATAATACCCTGTTAGATGACTCATCTCTTTCTCAGTATGGGGCTACACAGAAATTTTAAAACCAGCTTTTACTACAAAATTCCAAGCAAACTGTTGCAGCTGACATCTCTCTGGTGAGATGAGTGAGAAAAAACAGGGCAGTATTTTTTTTTCTCTGTTACTATGTGGATATCATGACCCATTCCAGGGCAGAGCTACGTAACGCTGATGAATTTCACCACATGCCCACACTCTTACTACCCATACCTTAAAACCCCAGCCACTGTCCTTTCCTTAATGAGAGTATCCTATTCATCTCTTGAGGTTGAAGATAATCAGTGGCCAAACACTACTGTCTTTGTTTCCCTTCCATATATTTCTGCAGTGCCTAGGCTATTCCAGGCTAGAATTGGCAGACAGGAAACAGGCTTAGAATGAAGAACTTGAGTCCAGCTTTTCCTCTTAACTCCAGCAAGTTGATTAGAGCAACATATGAAAACCAGTAGAGCACCCCAAGGGGACCCAAGAAGCTAGGATGTTTTTCTTGCACCTACCTAGCTCATAAGAAAAGCATTCCAGCAATCAAAACCCTACTTTGCTATAATGCCGCAATTAGTCATGATTATTGCATGCTACTTCTTGTCACCCCATCCATTATTCACCAATTCTGCAAGTTAGCTGCAAGAGTGCTTATACTGACTAATGACTACCTTTAGCAGACAAAGTTTAATACTGCCTATTTGCTCCAAACCTCAGGTGTTATTTCTTTTTTCCTCATTTGTTTAAAAAACAAAAAAAAAATAACACTAAACAAAAGCAGTTGAGAGTCTTTTACAATATTCAGTTTAGCTGTAGAGCAGCTTAACTAAGGTCCTATCAGATTTTGCTCTGCCCAGGTTTTCAAACTGAAGCTGGAGACTACAAGAAGTTCACATTCACATTCTCCCTCCCCACTGAATCATCACAATAGTCATTCTTTTACCAGAGGTAAAAGCACGTGCATTTCTAGAGAAGGATAAAATTTAGATACAAGCGTCTTGTGCCACAGTCCACTCTTATCTCAAAGTTAAGAAAAAAAATTGTAAAGCAAAAGCCACTTATGTGTTCAGAAGCTAGCATGTTAGTGTGAAAGAGCTTTGCAGGGAAGCAGTGAATACTTAGAAGTGGGGACTGGAGGAAGTGGACAGCTTTACTCATCAGCTGATTCAGTAGCTGAGTACTCCTCAGCTGGTTCAGCGGCAGGATCTTCAATTTTGCAATGGCTTTTCAAACAGGAAAAGACCTTCAGAGAGCCCAGTTAATTCTAACATTTCCTTCTGGTTCCTATCTGAAGGAAAATGAAAATGTACACTGTAGTATTACTGTCAGAACAGTCTATTAAAAAACACAGTACACTGTGCTTTCCACTCTACATCTATTTCTCTACCTAAACATATCAGCACTACGTATAATTTACATTTGGAAGCTCCCTCAGAGCTGCTAGAGTTACAGCAATCTTCAAGTTTAGCGCACACAAGGGAGAAGGATTTGGGAGCAGTCTTTAAAAAAAAGACGCTAAAGGACTTGCACACTCAAGGGATGGGAATCTGACAACATCCCTTCTAGGTCAGGAGTTGTGCAAGGGGAACATGAAGGAATTTGTAGAGCTGATAGCACAACTTTTCTCTTCTCCACATAGATTTTACAGGGCAACCTGAGCAGCCTTAACTGATAGTCATGTTTTCTACTAAAGGCAGACGGCAAGTAGAGACAATATTACAATGCAGCTGGCACCTACTGTTTTGAAAACAAGCTGGTTAGCTAAGGCATTGATCAAAAGAAAGTGCTCTTACACTGCAGAAAACTCAAGCTGTAAGAACCAATTGCATGACTGGATTAAGAATGAAAAAAGCCACATGACAAGCTACAGCCATACCATTTTAGGACTAGGCATCAATGACTGCATCCTAAACATGAACAGAAAGTTTAAAAACTATCAGGTATTTAAATCAAAATGTGAAAGCCCAGAACTTACAGAAGACACCATGAACACAAACCCTAAAAATATAACTACTCAAGTCCTGGTTTTCAGAACTCATTCTCAACTTAGATTAGTAACTCACAGATGTTTGCACTTGATACGGTTTCATTAGGGATGCACAGAAACTAAATTTGCCTATGACTAAAAACGAAGTTTCAAAAATAGATGCTAAATAAGTCATGAAATAATACTTCACCTCCAACAATGTCCTAAACATTAAAACAAAGCAAAGTAATAAACAGGACCAATAAATAATAAAAAAAAAATTATCTTCAGTTATTAGCCAGACAGATTAAGCAGCCTGTTTTCAAAGTTTGCAGTTTTGACAGGTTAAAAGTCTAGGAGATTTCTCTTTCTGTCCTCAGCTAGCATGCAATATTTCAAAAATAAATGTGCTTGTTTTAAGACTGGATCTAATACTTTTAATATATCCAGACACTTACACAGACAGAAGATCCCCAACAAGTGTCTGAAAAGCTTCAGTTAAACATAACTGGACAAAATAGATAGACGGGTATCAATTGTCACCAGTTCTATATTTAAGTTGTGACTGTTGTAAAGAAGCATTTATTAATTTCCTTAAATTGCCTTTGAAATATAACAGGATAGGATGTTTTAAGTTACTTCTCAAGTACCTTATTAAATACATTTAATAGTTCTGCTACAGGAGAAGCTCTAGGGACAGAATTCAGGTTGAAGTGTCCCAACTGACAAGGAAGTCTGTTCACAGAGCAATTGAGCTGACCACACACTTGAAAAACAGGAATCATTCTCCATAGTCCAATTTACGGAAGCCACGCTACAATAATGTGCTCGCAGTCATCCAATTTGAAGTCTGCAACCCAAAACCTGAACCCTGCCAAGCTAATTACAGCTGCAATCAACATGCACTGATCACAAAGTAAAGCCGAGCAACTTATTACAGGTCCCTAGTACTATTGGAAAAGTGGACTTTTGTTCTGAACTACTTTTCCCAGATGTGCTATTTAGAGCAGCCCTGCCCTTTTCAGAGCTACTGCATATAGCCACACACCTCAGCAAAGAGTCAGTAACCTGCATGAATTAGTAATGAAGAAAACTAAACTAGCGTGGGTTATACAGCGACAAAAGATCAGGTGTTCTCTCATTTGCACTCAGGGTGGTAGTCAGGCAGCAGTAACAGCTTTAATCACTGTAACCAGATCTGGAACAGACTTTGTGCATACCCACATTGGCAGCACACTAACTTGCAAGAATTTAAGTTTAGTTAGAATAGTCTAATATTAGGTGATCCCAGCAGTGCTTTTTTCAGAAGGCTCACTGCAGAACATACCACAGAGGCTGTAAACTCTGAAAAGACAAGACTCTACAATTTATCTTAATGTTGCCTTTTTCTGCTTAAAGAAGCAGCTCAAAAGGGAGTAAATCAGGAAGAAATTTTTAACAGAAGACTGAAAGCCATAATCATAACTTACTCTGATAGACTAAGCATCAAGATGCATACATTCCAAGCAATAAATATACTACAAATCAAATCTGTTATGGTTCAAGTACTCTTTCCCCTCCTCCCTATATACCATATTATACTTACTACTTAATAAGTTGTCTAACACATTCACATCCAGGTCTGTGTGTGTTCTTTGCTGCTGTGCTACCAACTGACAGAAGTTCTGAGCAGCTTTTACTATGTCTGCTTTTCCATCTTCCGGAGACAGCACCTTCAATGTAGATTGGCAATTTAAAACTGAAAGTACAAAACACAGTTTAAAAGCAACAGAAATATAATTGTTTTGCATGTGCTTAAGATATTCACAGGAGGCAACTGAAAATAACTTGCAGTTTACTTCATATATTACAACTAGCCATGGATATACCTTAATTGTCTTAGAGAACTGGGTAAGAGTTTTCCGGATTTGCTGTATTACTAAAACACAAGCTTAAGGCAACTACTTGGGGTAGTCTTACAAAAAGGGGTTTCTTTAATTCCGTCTTGAAATGGAGAGTTTCTCAGGGAATCTGCACTGGTTCTTACACTGTCAGACAAAGCACTGAGAGGAAAGGTGCCTGGATAGTAAACTAAGAGGTAGTAAGCCATGCAGAAAGACTCCGCAGTTCAGGGAAAGATTAAAAAAAAACCAAAACAACAAACTAATTCCTACCCTAAAACAGAAAGGGGTTTTTAACAACTATTACACACACTTGTGTCACAACGATTAAGCCAGGGCCCTCCCTCAATGTGATCACTGGATAATCCAGCAGCACTCCAAAATTGATAAAAGAGTTACAATGTTGATCTAAGATTGCTACAGAGAAGCCAGAACCAGATAACAGTGCAGAATTCACCTATTTATCCCTGCTAATGGTTGTGACTTAAAAGCACACTTCACAACAATAACAATCTTTATGTCTGCACTATTGTGAGGCAAAAGTCTTCTGGTACTATGTGACTTGCATCATTGTCAGTTCTGGTAAAGTACCTAAGTGGTAAACTTACCAAGGAAGCTGAAGGCTACATATAGTGTACTATAGCCAAATTGAAATAAGAAAGCTGAATACTGGTGTGTGAACACATTACACTTACACTGAACTTATGCTAGTTATAACCAGATACTTCAAAACTGTAGAACCTGACTGCAAAGGACCACAGAGCACAGTCAAAAGACTCATAAGAACACCTAAAAACCCTCAGCCACCACAATGAAAACTGTTCCTTGATATTGCTTGATTTGTCAAATGTCCTGTGTTGAAGAATATTTCTCTAACAGTAATTGTAAGACATGTCATTTTGCTTTTCGGAAGTGAAAAACTGTATCTTACTAAAATAAACTGGATTTGTCCGTTTGTTCAGTTCAGAACATGAAGCATCTGACCTGATTCTGAAGTCTTCTAAGAAAGAATGAAAATTCTAAAGAGAACAGAAAACCCTGCTTTTCACAGTTTCCAGCACAAAAGGTTCCTGAGACTTAAACACACTCTTTCCATCAACAAGTCCGAAGTCTCTCAGTAGTTCATTTGGTGTGAACATAAGTATTTCGATTTAGGTAAGTGCAGCTAAGCATGCTAGAGTTTAACATATTAACAGCCTCTCTACTCCATTTTCTGCTGGTTATTTCAACCCTCACAGGAATAAAAAGTAGTAACATTAAACTTGGGTGCTTCCATGTAAATGCTAACACCTTAGGCCCAGTTGTTCATAAGGCAAGCTCATGCTACAACACTGAACTTTATACTGGCACAAAGAATTTTGGCACCCTGTCAGCTCTTGTAGGGTAAATAAAACTCAGCCAGTAGCATTTTAAATGCAGCTATAAGTGCTACAGCTTGTGTAGCCTTTTCAGAAGTTTTTGAACTATGACAGTCTTTAAACATAAGGGTTGTTTGGCTTTTAATTACAAGAGGTATTTAAATATTATGAGTCGTAGTTAGGACAGCTGCAAGTACCTGCCTATCCCTTTAACACCAATGCCTGCTTTAAGTACATGCTTATGATTTATTGCATTTTGAACAGACTTCTAGCATTTGTGTTAGGCAGCAGACCTCCAGTAATGAATACTTACAGCAGGTATTACTGAATAAGGAACATTAACCTTGAAACATACTCGTGCCTTCCACATCTAACCACATACAAAAGCTGCTATCACCAAATTTTTTTTTTTTTTTTTAAGTTATACCCTTTACCTTCCTGGTGTCATTATACATTGCCATGACAACCAGCAATTCTGCTCTTTCCCTTCATTATCTCCAAACATACTCCTCAAAGTGGGAAAATGCAAGTGCACGCATTCCTAACTTGACATCATTTCCCTCGCTCTTACTCCAGTGCTTTTTCAAGCCTCAGTAAAAGAATTCACTGAAACAGTGGGGAGTTGAGGTCTATAGATGCATTGAAGGAGTCATGGCACAACAGGAGAATCGGACCACCCAGTAATGATTACTATGGAAAGGAGAGAGCAATGTGTAGCTGTTAGTTAAGAACAAATAAGCATAATCAAAGTTTAATACTAGCCCAGGAAGGTTGCATGTGTTCTGACAAACAGTGCTTAAAGAAGGAAAAGGTCACTGTACACAGGAATGTGTTTAAGTAAAAGCAGAATCATGATTTATATACAGCAATTCAGAGCCATAACAAGCCCCCCTTGTAGTTCATCTTACCTTGACCAGTTTTGTCTTGATTTGCAAATTCCACTGTGTACTTGGAACAGTCTAGTCCTATGAGTTCTTGCTGCTGTTTTAAAATTTCATCCATCAATCTTGAATTATTCCTCTTGAAAATACCTTTAAAAAAAGTTGCATGTCAGCCAACTCCTATAAAGAGTGCTACAAAACAAATCTGACACTAGGCAGGAAGAAAAAAGTAGTCAGTACTGGTTTCAGACTGAAGTTCACAAGCACAGTTAAGAATCCAAAGCAAATGCTACTGCACATGACTAATTTCAGTAACCTTAGAAAGAACTCATATGTTTTTGTTCCTCTTTCATTCACCTGATTTAAGTAGCAAGCTGAAGTTGTGGAAGACTTACTTTGTTGTCCTTAGTATGCTAGCAATAGTTTGAGAAAGCAATAACCTACCAGCACAGAACCACCAAGACAGATTAACACCACATTTCTTCAATGCCCACGCTGCTTAAGTCTGCTGCCACTTACTGCTCCATCCCCAGGGCTGCAAGCTAACACAGCAAGTCACCACTAAATCAGCATTTCAGATCTTGGTAACCATCCACACTTAGGCCATGGCCAATACCACAAATTTCCTAATAAGAGAATTGCACAAGCTGTATATTCCAAGGAGTTAATGCAGTTCATGGCATTTTCATACTTACATAACTGTGGCAGACACATTTTGAGTGCAGGAAGTTACAAAACCTTGCTTAACCAAACATATTTGGGTTCCTGTACTAAAATAACAGCAGTTCACAACAAGCAGGAAGCTACTGTAGTCGTACCATACAGTTGCAGTATGCATTTCTTGGAAAGGCCTCCACATCTAAATTCCAACTGATGCAGAAACCTTGACACATATGCAGAAGAGAAGATCCTGAAGCACAGCACAAGGTAGTAAAAATCCAAACTAACTGAAATCTTCATTTAAAACCAGTAGCATCTGGAAACTTTATTCCTTCAGTGTTTTGTCTCTCACTCAGTGCACAAGAGACTTATGAATGCACATGACTGCAAACACAGTCCTGCCAAAGGCAACGTTCATGGGCCAAATTCTTATTTGACTTCAAACATTTTACATGGTTGCCGCTCAGATATATGTTCCTTTCCTTTACAATATCTCAAACCCCCATTTGACTACAAAGTTCATTTTTTAAAAACCTTACAAATATACCTAAGTTAGCTCTGGAATATGCTGTTGCTAATTTATACATGAAAAACAGAGGAAACAAGTGCACAAGTAGACCAACTCACTAACAGAATTAAAGTGTTCCTTTAACAAACAGCAGCAAAACTTAAGTCTTGATTTACTGCTATATTCCAATTTTGTTGACAGTCTCCCACATAAGCTGAAAGAAAGTCCGTAACATGGCTTTAATGTTACAGAAAGTTAACGTTTGACAAGAGGTCTAATAAATTTTAGCAATACAACAGCTGTTTGCTGTTAAGTGGGAAAGATTTCAGCATTACCACTTTTTCTAACATGGAACACAAACATGAAATCATAATTACTTTTTTCTCATTAGAAATAATTTCTAGTTTTGAAAAGCAGAAATTTTTTGTTCGGTCAGAACTCTGAAGCCCTTGCAAGCTTGTGCAAATGTGTGTATTTGTGCAAATGAAGTGTTCTAAGAATTACACGTATTTAAGCACTGTAATTCCCAAAGCAAAAGTATAAAAAGTCTAGTTTTGTGCATTTGTTTAGGGGGCTTTTGTTTGTTTGTTTTTGTTTATATTCAACCACTGAGAACTTGTGAGCTGTTTTCAGGGATAATACTTGCTTTCACAACAGAAGCTGCAAACATGCTGTTGCTCACTAGTTCCCACTGGAGCTGAGGCCAACCAGAAGCTTTTCAGCTTCCTGCAGTAGTCCTCCATTACACTGGTCTTTTCCAGGACACATACCTTTTGCTTGGGTTTATAGTAGCTACAAGCCAGGTCCCTTTGCTGGCAACCATGGTGTTGCAGCACTTTAGGGTTAGAGACTGACCAACAAAATTTGTCATTATGAGGCCGAGAGTTCAGCAGAAGCAAAAGTGACAAGAATTGTTAACTGGAAGTCAAAAACTTCCAGGGCACAGAGAAACACCCAATGATGTCAACCATTTGTTTGTCTGACTAGACTACCACAATCACCACCTGTTAATGTCTTGGTGACATCTCAAAGTTCAACATTCTTAAATGGCCTGCTTTTTAAAGCAGCAGAATCTGGTAAAACATAGAATAAGAGTCAGCTCTTCTGTATAAGGGAGCATCTTAACCAAAGTTAGGCATAGGGAAGAACATATTGCCACAGCATTCCAGTTATTAGCTTTTCCTTAGCTTCTCCCAGTGCTAACAAGAAAAAAGAGTTATTGTAACTGTTATGAGGTAACAATCTATTCAAAGCATCAAAATATTAGCATTTTGAGAAATGTCAAATCATAATCCTCTTGAAAGAATGTACAAGCAAGAAACTGTCTGAACAAATGAACAAGTCTTGCCTACATCCTTGTGTTGGATCATGCTGGTTGATACTGGAGGATGGCATGGTCATTACACTGGACCTCACAGGATATGGAAAGCCAGAAGAAAATATCTTTATTCCAAGAGCCTAGCCAAAAAAAATTAATTCCAGTTTGAATGTAGCTGAAGTAATTTAAATTTCAGCCAGATTAAAGCCACTTATGATAGTTAGAATCTTGTAGGTGACCATTCCTCACACATTTCTTCTTGAAGGGGTATTCTGCACCAGAAGAACAGGATATCATCAGCAATTGAGAGAAGAGATACTACTTTCATATTTCCCATACCTTTAAGGGCATTACTTACTACAGATTAGCTTTAGCCCTTTTAAAAAATGTGGTCTGAGAAATCTTCTCAACTCAACACCAAAACACAATTGTTGAACATGAAGTTTCCCATGGGTTAAGGCCCACAGCAGATGACACATGATACCGTTATCTCAAGTGTTCCTGTGACACAAAACCACAACATACTCATCTTTCCCATTTAAATGAACACACTGCACACCCAGAAAGTTTAATGGATTGATCAAGTCAGATAACTACCGATTAATTTGGAAGAGACTAAAAGCCTACACTGGGGCTAATTAAATAATTTCTTTTGCATACCGGAGTACTCTATACTTTCAAAGAATTTCTAAGAGAAAACTGGTCAGAAGCAAGCAGTTCACTGGAAAGCTAAAGCCAGGATGAAGAAACCCACATTCTCAATACAGTCACACTACGGGCTTTAAGAAACCTTCAACCTGAAGCATCTACGTGGGAATCCAAAGTACCCAAATACTAGGATTCAGCAAGCTCCCAAAAATCACTCTAGACTTGTCCCAAACTACTTCAGAAAAGCTTCACTGATGGACAGAAGTAACACTCAGGCAAGCTTTCCCAAGTGGCAAAACGACAAACAGAAGAAAGTTGAAGTACATAACACTGGTCAAACGCTTCTGCTCCCCAGAAGATACTTTAACTGCTACTACATAATTGCACAATCACTGCCTTTTGACTGCAGGAAGGCTTCAGTATTTCCTCAGAGATAAGGTCTTGACCAGCATGACTAGATTTCTACCAAGTAATAGGACTGGCAATATACCAGTCAACAGAAATAAATCCTTGATCAAACCCCTAAAATTTTAACTCAAACTGCATTCACTAATCAAGGTACTCTCAGTAGCATTAAGTTTATTATGGCTTTGTTCCGCTGCACATCAATGAAAACTGGCAGAATGAAAAGGACCCCCCCACACAAGAGGCAGTAAAGCCAGGCCACCTTAGGCCTCCAAGTGTGCTGGGGCAGCAGAGAAAGTCTTCCTTCTGAGCCCTGCACAACTCCAGCCAAGTTGCCTTTACAGTTAATGGTGCAGCTGTTGTAGCAAACCAGCATCAGCTGGAATACAGCTACTATTGGACACTGAAGAATACACAAACAACCCTCTATTCAATAATTTTGTTAAAAACATAGAAATTCATACTATAAACAAATAGACAGCTTATCTTGCACTTCTTCTGCAAAGAACTTCATACGCTTTCTGTTCCTGTAGAGGTGGCAATTAAGGACACACTTTGAATTTAATCTTTCTGGAAGAAACTGACACATTATTTTTTCCAGAAAATGCAGCCATGGAAGACCACACTTATAATCAAAGTTTTCCGCTGCAATCAAAAGAATCTCAGCACTACAAACACGCAGTGAAGGAAAAGGAAACAAATTAAAGGACACCTCACTACAGTTAACATTGATTCAGAGCACTCATCACTGGTTTTCCTTCTCCACCACAGTCAGCATCAGTGGGGGCTTCGATAAGTCAATAGTTGGTACAGTTGTATGAACACAGAACTTTACTGAAGCACCTCAGCTTCAGTCCACAAGTCACCATCTGAGAAGACGGAAACAAGTGCACGCTGTACTTAAGGTTCACCCCCTGCTACTGATAAGAACAAGCTGTACTTGACTTTATTAACCTTCACGATACCACTGTTACTGCTCAGAGTTCCAGACATCATTATTATTCATGACCAGATTTAGTACAAACAGCAACATCCTACTTAATGACAAGTCTATCTGGAAATGGTGTATGCTCTGTCAAGACACCATAAGGAGCTCAGCACCAAAAGAAAGAAAACATATGTGCTATTACCAGAAGTAATCATATACTAAATATACATGAATAACTACTTGCTCACCCTCTGAAATCAAGTCTAAAAACCTCTGCTCTGCAACAAGCAATTGTGGTGCAGATGGCCAGTTTAAACTGCTGATTGGTATTAAGCCCAGTTTCTTATAATAATCTTAGAGAATCTAGTGAAAGTCAAATCCTATGAGTCTTGTTTCACACATGAAGGATCAGACGTGAAACAGAACTATAAATGGTGGTGGTTTAAAATAAAAAAAAAACCACAAATGCCTATGCTTAAGGAAAAGCCTGCATACCTCAGATGTTTTTGATGACAAAAAGCTTTTAGACAAAAAGGTTTTAGCTCCTCACTAGGAAAAGTGAGGAAGGCAGATTTGTTGCATGACTACTTCAGATTGTTAAATCCAAACTCTGAGCTTATCTTTATGATACTCCATGACGTGGAACCAATGTATCTGCAAGAGCAAGAGTTCAACAATCAACAATCTTACACCTGATACTCAGTAATGAATAAAATCACATAGCAGATATGAAAAAAACCACCAAAGTTTTCACAAGCACTGGCTCAGGTTTAACTCAAATGTCAAGCAGCATCAAATGCAGATCATATAATGTAATTTTATGATACAGACAGGACACACATGATTACATTTAACTACCTGTCCATCCTGCCTTTTCACATAAGAGTACGTGAAAATAGATGGCTACTTTCATTCATCCACTTCTGGAAATTTAGACCTAGCTCATGAACAGCGCTCACAAGAGCAGGTAGCCTACAGCTCTTCATTACTCTGTCATGCTTTCCGATGCCAGCAGCCCCTGCCAGCCCAGGGCTGAGGACAAGGCTCTAGAAAGGCCGAACCTTCTGCTCCCTCCAGTGCGCAGGCAGGACAGGGTCACCCCGACACAGGAGCTGGGGCAGGAGGGCCATTCCCCAGGCCAGGAGTGCTGCAGCGGCCAAGCAGCTCCAGGGGACGGGAAAGGAGCTGCTAGCACCGAGGCTGGCACCGGGCTTGGGGAGACCCCAGTGGAGGGCGGCCCCCTGGCTCTGCGCCAGGAGGCGCTGCTGGTGCGGGCACAGCCCGGGTCCCGGACCCGGGGCTCCCGCGCCGCCGCTCACCGTTGTGGTCGTAGACGCTGACGTAGGAGATGCCGGCGGCCATGCACCACACCACCAGGCTGGCCATGTCTGCGTAGCTCGGCTCCTCCTCGCTCACCACCAGCCCCACGTGCCCCGGCAGCTTCCGCAGGGCGCGCCCGGCCGCGCGACACCGCTGCCGCCCGCGCGCCGCCGGGTGCCCGGGCGCGGGCCGCCGCTGCCGCCGCCAG
>JAYRBT010000114.1:65828471-65855270 GCA_036023395.1 Myiotriccus ornatus
AAGTCTGTTCCAGTGCTTGACAGTGCCTTCCATGCAGAAATTCCTCCTAATATCCAATTTAGACCATCCCATGTGCAGCTTGAGGCCATTTCCTCTGGTCCTGTAATTTGTTACCCTGGGAGAAGTAACCAAACCCAACCTTCTACAACCTTGCTTCAAGTATTTGTAGAGAGGATAAGGTCCCCCCTAAGCCTCCTCCAGGCTAAACGACCCCAGCTCCCTCAGCTGCTCCTCGTATGACTTACCCTCTAGACCCTTCACCTGCTTTGTTGCCCTTCTGTGGACCAGCTCCAGCACCTCAATGTCTCTAGTGAGGGACCCAGAACTAGACACAGCACTCAAGGTACAGCCTCACCAGTGCTGACTACAGGGGAAGAATCACTGCCCTGGTCCTGCTGGCCGCACTATTTTGAATACAAGCCTGAATGCCATTGGCCTTTTTGGCCACCTGGGCCCACTGCAGGCTTGTATTAACTGGCTGTTGACCAGCACACCAGGTCCTTTCCTGCTGGTCAGTTTTCCAGCCACTCTTCTCCCAGCCTGGCACTGTTGTGATCCAAGGGCAAGACTTAGCACTTGGCCTTGTTCAGTCTCATACGGTTTTCCTTGGCCCATTGATCCAGTCTGTCTAGATCCCTCTGTAGTGCCTGATGATATGTAAATGTAAAGAAAAATGAACATAGGTCTTTCTGTTCTAGTTGCATATCTTAATGTATTGGGGGACCTAAGAAACCCAAGAGTCAGTTGCATTTGCATGGGTAACATAACCAAATAGCTGTGCTCTGACACCTGACAAATCAGCCTCTGTGAAGGTGAGTGATTACTCAGTTACTGAAGCCAACAGAAGATAAAAAATAATAGAAACTGTTTACTTTGAAAAGTAATTTGCTGATGTAATTACTCCTCAGTTATCACCTGAAATCATGAACTGCCAGGAAACCCTTTAGGTTACTATTTGTAAGTCACTTCTTTTAGTGAACTCAGGAATCCAGTTTTGTTTAATTTTCATGCACTTTGGGAACTGCTTGATAAAATTTTACATGCATCAGAGTTAATGCATATACTATTAAGTAATATCTTTGTGTGTGTGTGCAAAAGTTTGGAAAGTTCCTGCCAGTGAAGGGGGACACTTGCAGTGTATATTTGCACATTAAATACACCTAACCCAAAAGCATACACTCAGCATCTTGAGCTATATTGTAACCAATTAGCTATTCAGATACCAAAATAATCTCTTACAAAAATTCACCTCACATGATCTTATCATAATATTTGCCAGAACTAGAGATCTGTTTCTTGAGAATCTTCCTTCTTTTTTTTACAACAATAGGATCAGGTCAACTTTACCCCCCAGTTTTCAGTCCTCACTATTAATAAACTTTGGAACTAATATTAAATCTTATTAACCAGGATACTGATTCTTTGTTTATTTCATTTGCTGTGATGAAGATTCTGTGTTTTACCTGGAGATTAACGAATTTTGTATAATGTCATTTAAAATAGTTTAAAATAATTGAGGCAAATATTTCAGGAAAACTGAAATCAATTTCTCAAAAGCAAGAATTTCTGAACAATCCCAAGAAATTTCTCACATAAGTGTAACTCTCCATTTCAAACTGCAAACGTGTGAGTTTAAATGTGTTGAATGCCAGACTTCCAGTAATAGTGTCTTGTGGTATTGCAGGATTTTATTTACGGGGGTTTTATGCAACTATAAGAATGTTCTACTATAAAAGGGTCCATACAGAGTTATAGGGCACTTTTCTAAGAACTAATATTTGTATTCTTGCTTCCCTCAAAATGCATAGTACTAATGGCATAGATAAACAAATAATTTTTTTTTACAATGTGCAGTTCACAAGGGCATCCTTACTAGAGACCTTCTCTCAGCAGTTATTACCTCTTATAGTACAAATAAAAGAGGAAAAACTAATGACAGATGAGAAAGCTGCTTGCCAGTAGAGACACTGGTAGCAGTGGGCAGCTCTAGACAACTCCAAGATTCAGTAAAGATAAACCACGGGGTTAATCTAAATCATAATCATAGTAATCATCATCTGTGTTTACTCCAATGCTGGAGGCCTCATTGGGTTTCATTTTCTTTCTGTCCTCTTTGTCTCTTTCCATGGAAGATGGATTGCCTTCACACTGCTGCAGAATCTTTTTGGAAGACATCCAGCTTTCTCCTCGGCTTTCTGCTGGCACTGCACACTGCCCTCCCTGCACATCCGTTCCTTTGGCCACCAGGGCTCTTCTGGTTCTGAGAAGGTCACAGGTGCAGTTCCAAGGGTTTCCATCTAAATACAGATGACGAAGACGAGGTAAATACTCCAAGACTTTGCGATCCAAGGCAGATATCTTGTTATTCCGTAAATTTAAAACCTGAAGCTGTTTCAAGTCCTTCAGCTCTTGTTCTCCAACATCCTCTATGCCATTTCCTTTTAGATCCAATCTGGCAAGGGTGTCTGGAAGTCTGAATAAAAATAAAACAACAGAAAGGTGTTATGTTCATCATATTGTTTCTGTTTCTGTAAGTGGTGTTTACTGATGGTTACTTTTCCAGGCACATCTGATGCACAAAAATAAAACTATCACTAAAAAAATGCAATCTTCTGCAAAAAGAGATGTTCATGTCGGTTTGGGAGCTTGTGGGTTTTTTTATTGGTTTATGGGTTTTGTTTGGTTTTATAAGTTAGAGGTGTACTGTCTGTGCACCCTTGAACCATTCTGACCTGTACTGACTGTGTTTGTGCAGCTGAACTAAACAGCAGCCCTGCTGTGCTATACTTTGTAGAAAATTATGTTTGAGTGTCAAGCTTAAAAATGCATTTTCTACTCATAAGCATGCCAATGACCAAATTATAGCACCATGAAAGATCAAAAGTTTAGAGAATCATGGCTACACTGCTCCTTCAAGTACTCCTGTATATGATTTGTTTAAAAAGCTTTTTTAATTCATAAAGACTCAAACATTAATCATCACAGCAGTAATCCATCTGATGATATGCTGTTAATAAATCTGCAAGAGGGAAAATACAAGTGCTTCTTGATGGTCTTTTTAAATAGTACCTTGGAGAATTAGAACTAGCTACATTTAAAAGAAAAAAAAGCTGATAATCTCTGGACAAGATACTAGACAGGTCAGTATAATTCTTATTTTCATACATATTACAAGTTTGTATGATAAGACTATTATTTCAAAAGTCTTGCTCATTTATGACCTAATTTTCTTCTGCTGTAGTTAGTGACAAGTGCTTAACAGAAAAGCCACTTATTTGGCAGAGAATATCTTTAATAAAATTTATTTGAAAGTATCTTAAAAATCACTTTCCTATGGTAGCATTCAAGGTGATGAAATTAAAAGTCATAGTTAGAGATTTTAAGGAAACTTTTGACTGAAACTCTCAGAGAAATGATAAATAATACTACAAAGATCTATTTATAATAGAAACAGCAGTATACCACAAGAAGTATAGGTTCCTCTCAGTGTAATAATATGAGATACCTTTGAAAAGTACTAAGAGGGTAATTGTGACCCTCACCAACTATTTTTTGTGAAGCTGAGTTTGGCCTCTTAAGCTGAAAAATGGTTCCCAAATTTATGAAAATCTGACACATTCAGTGGTACTATTTCGAGAGTAGTGCAGTTCTGTATTGCACGATATTTCCAGTGGAGATGAGAATTTCCCATGTTGATACGATAATTCACTCCACAAAATTTGATCTTACCAAATGCTTGTGCCTGCAATAAATCTGTTTTGAAGCCTAACCACAGGCAATTACTATATTTGCTCAAATGACACTACAATGTCAGAAGGGTACTCTGGGGCACCCAGATGTCACACCACTGATGTCAAGGGCAGTGGGAAATCACCCGAGATGTTTATCCAGACTGATTACAATCCAAAGCCTGACCAGCAAGTCCTTAAACCTGTGAAGAGTCCTATTGTATTAATGTTAGACTTAGGCTTTACGGCCATGTTATTTGACTTGAGGCTGTGTTGATCTTGAGAAAATACTGTCACTAGAGTACATGATGACTGACCCTGCTGCTGGAAGAGGAGCTGTGCTCACTCAGGAGCTGACCATGGCAGTCACATTGTGCTACTGCCACTTTAGGGCACATCATCAGACTCTTCCCCACACTTTCACCGCTCCCTGCAAGATTTTACACAGTACAGACTCTTCTCTAAAAGTCCTGAAAATACTTGGACTTGTGGATTATTTTCTTCTCAGAAAAGAAACAAAAGAAGCTTTCTTTCTCCTCATTCCTGCCAAAAAGTGCTAAGACCTATTCACTTTAGCATACTATCCATATTTTTTAACCTTTTACAGTGGTGACAGTTTTCAGATAGCTGTCAAAAGTAATACTTTTATTTCTGTAGATCCATTCGTACCTGGTCATCATCAGACAATTATATCAAGTACATAAATGTTACATCTTGTAATTTTTTTTTCCCCTCTTTTATGTTTACAGCCCTCCCTGGAAATCTGTATTCATTGCTGGATTGAAAATAAAAGCCTCCAATACCTTCTTAAGAGTTGTACTGTTTAAAGGCTAATAGAGAACTCCTTCCTATTAATTCTCTTCACTACGGAGGTTGTAAAGTAAGATGGATTAGACAATACTAAAGTAACTAGAAAGCATTAAACATTCCTGTAAAGCTAGGTCAAATCAAATATTTATACACCACTAAATCACTTTCTGATTGTAAAGCTGCTGCCAAATAGATTCAAATGCTAAAGGACCTGATGCTAAACGAATCAAAATTTTACTGCATTATTTATTTGGGCTAGTTAAACCTGTCCACAAGCCATAACAATAAAGTTTTACAGAGCAGTTTTGTTAAAGAAGTTGATGTTAATGGAATTACTTTGCTATTTCTTATGCCATCTTATTGCACAGCTTTTTGTAATAATAAAATTGCCACTTTATATCAGAACAACCTCCATTTAGCTTCATATGCTGTCTCTAATAATGGCCAGCACCACACTTCCATGAATGTGAGACATCCTTTAAGCAGGGCATTAATGAACACAGTGTGCCCAAGGGATGTTTTTTCTGTGCTGTGTTGACTGGAATTTTGCTTGTAGCCTGAAGCTGGAGACTATATATGCATTCCAAATACCTTGTAATGTGTGAATTTAATGAAGTTGGGAATGCTATTATCACTGAAAGAGCACATTCTTTTTGACCAGACTCAGTTCTTGAAATCTTAATATTTCAACAACAATAAACTCAGCATGGATTGGTAGAAACATCAGCTTTAAAATTGCTATAGTTCCTTTTTATCAAATGCTCTATTAATTTTCTTTTGTAGGCAAAGGTAAATCTAAGCAACAGTACAACTTCTGTTGCATTCTCCTAGCAGGTTCATCTTATTCATGTGCTAATTAAACAAAGTGGTCTCACCGGCAGGAAGAGATGTGAAATGAGCAGATTCACTGGGAGCCACAGATGTAATGAAAACAGCTCTATTTCTACTCTGAGACTGCTAACAGGAGTGCTAATTAGTGCTAGTTATGGCAGTGGGTTTATGCTATGGAGAGACTTCTACCAGGACTGGGTCTGAATACAAATTTTTGGCTCTTATTCTCATAATGCAAGGAAGGAGAGGTGACACCTTGGAACCAGCTGTCCTCAGATTCACTTGCCTCAGTGGAATAGAAATGAGGTGATTCTGTTCCAGGGCCAGATTCGAAAGCTGTGCACACTGTTGAAGAGCTCCTGCCTCAAACATGCTCATAGCGTTGTTGTCAAGAAACAAATGCTTGAGGTCTTGTAGTCCTTGGAAGTCCTGGGCTGTCACCCTTTGAATCAGGTTATTGCTGCAGTCGAGTTTCTGCAGTCTGCCAGGCAGCCTGAATGGCATATTGTGGAGCTGGTTCTTAGAGAGCTCCAGTGTTGTTAAGTTAGGAAGAAGCTGAGCACCATCTATTGATGTTAGCTGGTTTTCTGACAGGAAGAACTCAGACAGGTTTTCTAGATGTTTCACGTCTCGAAGTCTCACCATTTTAAGTTGGTTTTTCTCTAATTTCAGTGACAGTAGGGATTTAGGTAGGTCAAGAGGCACTTTTGTCAGAAAGTTGCCACTTAAACTGAGAAACTGTAGATTTTGGAAAGATGCAAAGAAGTTGGTTGGGAATGAATTCAGTTTATTATCAGCCATGCTTAGATACTTCAGCCTAGGAAGCTTTAATGGTGCAGATACGGATTCCATGTTGTTGCCATCCAGGATCAAACTTTGTAAATTGCAAAGGGAAGAAAATGCACTTGGAGGCACAGTCGCAATCAAGTTGTTCCGAATATCGAGCACCCTTAGTTTCATCAAACCTGCAAAATCAGTCGCATGCAAAGTGTTGATGGAGTTATCAGCGAGTTTTAAAATTTCAAGGCTGGATGGGAGAAAGGTGGGTATTTGCTTTAGCTGATTTTTGCAGAGTTCCAGGGACTTCAAGGTGCTCAGAGCCTTGAAAGTGTTGTTTTCTATTGATTCTGTGCCACTGCATGATAGGACCAGCTCTTCAAGGACTGACATTCTCCTGAAGTCAGTAAACTTAAAGAGAAAAAAAAATTTCATGTGATAGTACACCATCTATTTATAGATATCCTCACTGGTTACTCTGACAATTGCTAGTATATATGGAAAAGCTATATATTTAGAATGAGAAACAGATAAGTGGTAACTATGGAGGTGTTACTTTAGGTGCTTGCAGTTTGTCGCATTTCTAGAATTCTGTTGTTTAAGTGTATACTGTCTGGTTTTGAGCAAACACATCTTTCATTTCTGCCTGGTGGATTGCCTATATAAAATGCAGAGCTAATGTCACCAGTGGCAGAAGTCTTTGCAGAGAGTAGGTGGTTGTTAATGTTCACTGTGCTCAATGGAGCTTGCTGAAGCAGTTTTGAGTTCATCATACAGCCATTGCCGTATATCAACAGTATTGTCATTGCAGCATGTATTCCCCAGAGGAAGTACACATGGATATCTTCACCTCTTGCTGCTATAAGGTTTTGGCAGGAAACTAAAATCCGACACTTGATTTTTTTCTCTTCCCAGATACCTCTCCTTTTCTTTGAAATAAAAACCTCACATACTAAGATGACCAAACCAGAAGTGTCAGATCAGCTTGGCCTGAAAATCACCTCTGTGGAACAGTTTACTTTTACAGGAACTTAGTTTTTCTTAATTGGTAATAAACAGATGTTTTGCCACAGTAAATGGAACTTAGATGTTCCACAGACTATGAACTATTATTATAGACTATGACTGTAATATAGTATTATATGACTATGATATTATATATCATAGGATTATAGATTGTGTCTATAATATCAAAAGGTATAAGTTGTATGTAGCTAAAACACTGGTTTTGTGAAACTGCCAGATATGCTTCCTATTGATGTAGGTGCTTGAGTCTTAAAAAATAATTTATATGGGAATCACAAAAAAACTTAGAGCAAGATGAACAGGTGTTCTACACAGGAGTGGTGGGAAGGAGTGTCCTCATCTGTTTTCCCTTCCCATGTCCAAGAAACATCTCACTACAGGTCTCAGGAGTACCACGCCAGTAAGAGCTGTGAAAGTAACATCAGAGTATTCATGCTATTTCCTCCAGGGCCTAGTAGCTACCAGCACGTTTTACTGTCACTGAGGGAAGCTCTAAAGCATGTTCTACAGCATAACCCCTCACACCTCTCAGGAATCTGAGGGCAGTACAAGTGTTTTTGCAGTACAGGTGCTTGGCAGTCATTTTTTTCTGTCATCCTGGTTGAATACATTTGGCTATCACATACTTGTGTATGTGAAATCAGCTTATAAAGATGACTGTTAAAATATGCCTTCTGGCTTCATTTATCCAACTCCTGCATGTTTTTGGGTTGTATCTCTTTATCTTTGTTACAAAGTCTGCATTTTAACTTCTGTTAGAATTAAAGCACACACAGCTCTGAAAGAGAAGTCAGATTTCATTTTGTTCTGGTGTCCTTAGTTTTTCCTTCTGATTTATTTCATTCTGTCTTGTAAAGTAATTTCTGAGCTTTGCACGATTGGATGCAGTTAGTGAGAAAGTGTAGACAAAGAACCTCTACTGATGCAGGTTTCTCCACCAATTACATTTAAATTCAATGAGGGAGTGTACTCCATTAAAAACCTTATATTGTCAACAGTAATTAAAGTTGTCAGAATTATATTTTTTTTCTATAATGCAGTTTTGTGGGTTTTTTATATGTCGCTGTATAGCAATATCAGACTTGCATGTCCAGTTTTGGTCATGATTAAGAGGCTAATCTTGTAAAGCTTTATCATGAGAAGTCCCATAGGAATGAGCTGAATTGCTCAAGAGTACAAAAACATAATCATATTAATTATAAAGCCATCTTAAGGAAATTGAAACAATTGTGAACCTTGACAATTCAACACATTTTCTCCTATTAGTTCAAAAGCAGTATTTTTCTGCTTTTCCTCAGTTGATTTCTGTAAGTCTCTAAGAGGCTTAATTTTCATCTTATTAAGTGTCAGAGAGCTATGTGAAGGTCAGTGTACAGACATTCACTCTGCAATGATGTTAGGCTTCTTAATGTGTATTATTATAATTTCTATTTTCCACCTATTTGGCATGCTTTGCTAAGCTTTGTGACTGTGCTGTTTTGAGACTTAAACATTTATCCATGCTGTTACAAACCACCAGTCTTTCTAATATGAAACAAGACATATTTGAAAGCCTATCAGCTCTTTTTTTGCTAGAAAGTGGTGTTTTATTCTCTAAATGGATTGTCTGTGAAGTGATACTGATATAGTTTAACATTTTAAAATGTTGATCTCCTGAAAATGGATCTAATATACCATTATTTTAATAGAAACATTTAAATCAATTTGTAATTTTTAATGACTTTTTTTTTCTTTTAGAATTGCTGTGAACTGGTATTTGTTGCAGTTTTTTTAAACAGTCCCCTGTTGTGGAAGCAAGATAGACAATTTTCTTTTAGCAGATAAAACAGCACTTCTTAACATAGTTAGAAATAAATTAAATCTTAAAGTTGTATCTGACACTTCCAGCTCCAGAGGGGGAAAAGAACTTCCATTTCACTCATTAGGGAAACAATTCTAATGACATAAAACCTTTCAATTTACAGGTTAAAAAATTACTCTGAAAGTCAACGGTTATTTGACCATATATAAAACAAGTCAACATTTGCCTCCTAATTGTAAATTACTATTTTTTTGAGTTTCATACAAAATATTAGTGTGACAGCATGAACTACTGCTTGGAGATTGCAGGATAATGAAACCACTACAGGAATATATTTACATATTCTTAAAGAGTAAGTAAAAATAAAACCAGATCTGTCAGCATTTCACCAGTTTTCAAAACATGGAGTAAGATTCTCTCCTCACTTGAAAGGCACTATCATCTGGGAAGCCCAACTTTCAGTTAAAGTGCACTACAGAAAGTACTTTTGCTGGATTTTCCTACCTGGAGTTGTTTAATTTTGCTGTGGCTGATGTAGAGTCTCCTGGTGGTAAAAGGAATCTCTCTGGGGATCTCTGTAGCTCTGTAGCATTGCACTGACTGGGCAGGGTCACAGCTGCATCTTCTTGGGCAAGTGTTGCTTAGACCACTGTGAAAAGAAAAGAGGACAACTAAAAGGTATGATAAATACATCTTCCAGAAGGGGAACTCTGAAATTGTCTCAGCAACATGCGGCTCGAATTAAGCACCAAAGCCCTTTTATACCATGAAATCTGATAAAAGGATATTATGACTGTGTATTTTATCCCAGTGAAAAAACAGCAAAAACAATACCGTAATTTGCCTGGGTTAAAATGTTGGCAGGCATTACAAAGACTGAGAAACTTAAACAGTGATAAGGTGCCTTTACATTTGTAGGTATGCGAAATTAGTGTTATTTATTACCTGACATCTAATCTGCAAACATCCATATTATCTCCAGTTTCCTAGTTTTGTTAAATGTGACACCACAGAATTAGTGGAGAAAAGATAAAGAGCTGTTTTATAGTGGGGCTGTAAAACCTTTGTCTCTTCTGTGACCCAGTATTAGAAACAGAAAAAGCCCAGCTACAGCCAACACCAAAGCTTTTTCGCTCTTCGTCTTGCATTATGCAGATCACACACACACACACTCCCCTAGACTCCCCAAACTCAGGCAGCTACTATTTTAAAGCTAAAATGTTCTATTCACTTTTGGAATATCTGTGGTACAGCTGAGTGCTGCTGGTCAGACAAGAAACTAAGTCACCTGTATTTGGGAAATTCCCATAAATTATAATTTAATTATTCTTATATTTGAAAATTATAAATGTGAAATGCTTGAAAGCATTTAGTATAAATCAAGTGACAGATATCAATAAGACTATTTACCCCATCACAGATGGAGAACACCAAAGTTCCCCTCAGTTTTCTTTCTACTTACTGGTGCTCCTTTACATATCTACTAGCTGTGCCATCTGGAGATGTTAAGTTTTGAAAGGCATACAGTTTGAGTTGTGATTATTTTCCTTTGCACTGAGCAATTTACAGTGTACAAACCTGTGTCTTTGCAAACCTTTGTATCTTATCTTAGTGATCCACTCTGCACTGTTACCTGTTTCCTTCCATCCTCTCCATCATATCTTCAGTAGTGGCCAATCCTATTCCTTAAATGCAGAACTAGGCCACTTATTTTTCCAAGCAGAAGATAATGTCAACTTGATCTGACAAACGGATAACAGAAGTGGGAGCAGTCCTTGATGGGAATGCCTATTGGATGCAGCTGGGCTTACACTGAACAGTTGCCATATTCTTTCCTGGAGATACTTCTGTCTTCTTAATCCTTTATACTGCGAGTGCAGAACTAAAACCCAGCATCTGCTAAACCAAAGAGCAAGAGCAGAAACCTTTTCCAAAAGCAGCCTGTCAAATTGGCATGTTTAACAAGCCATGCAGAAAAATCCTGCCTGACTTATGCCATATTGAGCCCATGAGCAAAAATGAGTGGATGGAGAATTAGCAATTGTGCGTTAAAACAAATATTTTAATGTGTCTTGATCTAGAGTCTGGTACCTGGCTTGTGGTTTTGCCTTTTTTTTTTTTACCTTAGAAGAGTCAAAGTGCTCAGACGAAACTGTAAATCCTTTCTGCATCCTGACAGCTACTTGTGTATTTCTTTGATCCCATCTTTCCACTGGCATGGGTTTAAACGCTGATGTCACCTAGACAGTAGTGCTCAGTATCCTATGTAGGGATTTGTCTTCCTCAAAAATGTTGTCAGAAAACAATTCCTTTTTGCTCAAGCAGGGTCAAAAGGAATGAAGATCCAGCCTTAGGGTTTGCAGTTTAGAGCTCTAGAGTAACAACATAGTCAGTCTGCAAACCTCTTTAAGTAAGAATTATAGGTTGCATCCTTCCCTATTTTGTAAATTTTAAGTCAGTCAGCTGGTGTCAGAACTCACAGCTCTAGTTACAAGGTAATGCCACATTAAGGTGTAATATTTTTGTCTCTTGGCCAAAATTTTTGGGTCGTATAATCCTCAGTCTTTTCAAACTAATGAAAGGATACTTTTTTGATTTAATAGTTTATTGCCATTATATTAACAACAATGATGTAATCAATAATGATTAAATTTGGTGATTAAATTTGAATGATTAAATGATTACAGAAATTATATATCTATTGATTTCTGATATATGTCTGCTTTTGGCAGCTAGGTAATTTAAAGTGATAGCTGTGAAAGGTGATATCCTATTAAACCTATTCTCTACAAATTCTGACGCACATCCACTGACACTGATGACTTTGCTTTTTCAGAAAACCATGACCTGTGGGGGTTTTATTGATTTTAGGACACCTGATGACGACAGAACCAACAAAGAGTTACACAGTACTATATGAGCATAAGCACAGCAGGCAGATGTTGTAGGAGCAGCACTGCTGGCCCATGAGTTGCACAGCTTCAAGCTGGGATTTTAAGAAAGTCAATCACTGTGGCCATTTCCTGCAAGCAGTTTTTATGCAAATTCTCCATAGGTTTTGATGGGGATTCCTGTGCAGGACTAATGGCATCATTTCTTTGTCAGAAAGAATGAACAATAGCAACCAAACCTGCCAGCACGAGAAGTCACAGGGACATCCTACATGGTGTGTGCTTTAATAAAAGGTAAACACTGCAGAGCAGAACCAGCCGAACCCAAAGTCCGTGTCGGATGTTGTCTTGTTGGCATTTAAAACAGTTATTGATTAAGTATATTGGATGAATGTGGATAAAACATAAGTGTGAGTTGATGTAAGTTAGATCTTTCAGTGTTATTGCTTCTATTTCAAATCTGAAGTAGTGCTCATAAAGGACTGTAAAGTTTGTTTGGGTTTTTTTTCCGAATATATCAGTTGGCCTGAAAAAAATACTATATTTTTGTACAAGCCTTACCTCACACAAGATAATTTCAGCACCTGCTGTGCTGGTGTATGGGCCGTTTTCTTTCTGCACCAAAGTCAGAAGTTTGGCAAAAGCGCGCGTGTACATCAAGACATAATTTTTTAACCTAAGATTGCATTCAGAAAATTATATAAAATAAGACAATATTAAAATTAGAAGAACGAATCTGCAAAACTCTTACTACGGAGCATTTAGAAATGCTTAAGTTAAGACAGCTTGTAAAACCTGCAGGTGGATCCCTTGTAGTCTGCAGGACTTGTAATGTGCACAGACTGCACAAGGGAAGACGCAGTCTTATCACAAAAGACATGGAGAAGCTGAGCTCCTGCAGTTGGCATGTTGCTTACTTATGGAAAGAAAGAACTGCAGGAAAAGACCAGCTTAGGGCCTGCACAGGGCAAGGGTAGGATCTTGGTCCCTGAGGGATGTCACAAGCAGAAGGAGTTTGGCAACTAGAAGCTGCTAAGTGATGGCGTATGCTCTGAAGAATCCTTGGCATGTTTAGCTGCCATATGCTACCAAGTGCCTGCCACTGAGTATGTGTGAATTTATAATTATTTTTTGCTGAAGGTTTTAACTTGGATTTGGACCAGTTTTTTCATAGGGACAACAAATGGCATTTGTCTCCAATCAAGCAATTCTCTCCCGAGTGGATCAGGCTGCTAAGGGAAACAATCATGACATTTTTTTTAAAAAACATGATGCCTCCCTTAATCATCTGTTGAAATAACCTGAAGTGCTTTATAGAAATGTTTCTTAAAGAAAGAGCCTCAGAGGGTTACACTGAATCAAAAATGTCAGCCTATGAATCTAGGCAAATTAACGAGACCTAATTAATATAAAGGTTAAAAATTTATCAAAAGTGATTTTGTATTTTAATCCTATGAAGCAGAGTTTCACAAAAACAACCAGAGACCTGTCTGAAAAAAGTTAAGTCTCAATCTTCTTCTTACACCAAGAATTTTGTAGAAATATTTTTTATCCATTTTTGTAGTATGTAGAGAAGGCACATTCTAACTCCAGGCAAGGTCATCTTCATACACTGGAAACAGCTGCCGGATGAGTTAAAGCAGACCCTTTTTCCACACAATAAGGTAGGTTTCCTTTTCTTCCTCCATGCTGGCTACATAGAGGAAATGAAATTGATAACCTCCCAGGAATTTCTTGCGTTTCACTTGTCTGTGGCATGTTTGCATTCCAGAGGAACTAGCACTGCGAAACCTGCTGAAAGGAATGAAACTTTGTTAAACAGAAATTCACATTTTGAGGAGGTTTAGTCATTGCCAGTTTTATGATAGTGCTGAGGGATGCTAGCCCAGACCAGATGGGACGCATTTTGGGCAGGCACCCCACAAACAACAAATAAGCAGAGGTCAGTTTAAATAATTTCATACTCTTATGCCACTAATGATGCTGTAACTGGCCTTCAAAGTATTGTAGCTAATGGCATCCGCTTGATGGAGGACTGTTCTTCATTAATTGAACCACAGAAAGCTGTGCCCATGAAATCAGAGTTTAGAATGTGGTGACAGCTTTTAGGATGTGTGACAGCTTTCTAGTAATGACATTCCAGGTAAGTCTGAAACAGGAATGAAGAGGGGGAAATAAAGAAGGCAGACCTGATGGCTGAGTCCATTCTCAACCTAGAATATAAACATACAAGTCTTCTGTATATGATCAGTTATGTAAGATCTGTAATGAACTTATGAGACCATGCATCATACAGTACCACCTAAAAGTAAAACATTAGGGAAGGGTCATGCAATCAATAAAGGAACCATGAAACCAAGGGAACTTTTTCAGAGTCCTGTAGGAAATAAATTAGTTCTGGCCCTTCCATTTCCTTTGGATATCTTTAGGCTTTAAGAGCAACCTGCTTGTAACTGTGCATCCAACAAAACAAGAACAGAGCTTAAACTGTAAAAATTATTTGCTGTTCGAACTGCAAGGCACAATTTCAATAAGACAAGGACTCTGAAACAGCAGTTTTTTAAATTATACACTTGGATCATGCACTGAAAGAGGGTTTCTTGCTATAAAAAGCTGAACATTTTTTGCATATGTTTTGTTAATTTTTTTAAAATAAAACAAAAGTTCAGAACAAAAACAGTTAAGTATAACTGTATATATAGAAATAAGCATGAGAATAAGATGACAATAGCACTGTGAAAAAGAAAAGCTGGCCTGAAGAAGTGACTCGTGGAAGTTGTGTTGTGTCAAAAGAGACCAGTATAGAGTGAATGTTCAAAATAGTCGTCAGTAAACTGTTGCACCTGTGGACTGTAAAATGCAGACAACTATGAACTCTCTAGGCCTGTAAGGCAGGAATCGCCTAAAATGTAAAAACTAAAATCTCTGGAGTTTGTTAGCAGAAATGTTCTGTAATGACAACTGTCCGTTTAGGTATCAGTGCAGGTGGATGACTTCCTCCTCTCCTTCAGAAAGGAGTGTGCTTCAAAAAGATGCATTCTAATCATCTACTCTAACTCCTTTTTAGAACTCTAACATCTTGTTTTATCATCTCTGTTTTCTCCCATACTTTGATCCTGCGAGATATTACTTGTTTTCACTCCATTTCCCCTTTGGTGCCCCTGCTTGTGACTGCACAGCCACCCATGCAATTAAACCACTCCAGGTGCTTCAGCATAACCACACGGGAGACGGCCTTGACATGTGCAGGCGCTGCAGCCCGGCACACATAGCTGGGCAGCCACAATTACAGGGGTTTCCGGGGGAACTGACCTTCATGTGCAAACACGTGTGTTTATATTGTAAATTCTTCGTGCAGGGGCTGGGTCTGACCAAAGGTTTATAGAGTATCTCACAGTCTAGGCATGGACAGTAGATACCAAATCTACAGCAGCGGAGATTTTGATCGAAGCAATTTATTTTTTCCTTTTGATTTTGGTGTTATTTTGGTTTTTGGTTTTTTTTTCCTACAAAAGTGTGTTCTCCTCATGCTTAAGGTCATTTACTCTTTAAGCTCAAAGTAAGGTTTCAGATAATTAATTAGGTACTCTGGTAATCAGTCAAAGTATGCAGGTTTAAATTTATGAAGGACTGTTTGTACTCAAATGTACTTAATAACAGTATAATGCAGATACCTCACATGCTCTAAACCCTGTGTAAAATAATTGAAATTATGTACATAAATTATACATGAAGAAATTTTCTGGTGATTAGCTTTACCAGCACCACATCATAAATAAGGTCAAAGAAACAGATCACAAAACTTTCAGTGAAGACCTTTTGACATTAAAGGCATTCAGCAAATTTGAATTCTTCTTGACATATAACTTCCTCCAACTGTTGTTAGAAATGTCCCTTGTATAAAGGATTCTTACTGCTAGACTGGTTGGCTCGGACTACTGCTGTTCTTTAAATGTTCTTCAACTATTTTGTTGATGTTATCAGGGTGTAGTATGCTACAGTTTTCTCTAAATCGATTTAATCTAATTGAAGGCCAAACCTACTAACCTTTCTTCGGTTCAATTCCATAATTACTGCACAGCTTGCTTACAGAACAGAGTTACGGTTGCTCCGGGGGCTTTTGGTAGACATTTCAAGGGTGACTGGAATTGATCAGAATTTTCCAGGGGACCTCCAAGTATAGTTTTGAGATAATTCAGTTATTCCTGTGTTTACCCTTGTATCAGTGATACTTGCTTTAAATTTCAATCCCTCCTTTACACGTATTTCTGGTGAGGAATATAAATAGTAGCTAATGATAGCTACTTTTACTAAGATTCAGTGTCAAAACTGCTAATTTCCTTAACAATATCTAGCATTCCTTCTCATTTATACATAGTCCAGCAAGTATTAGACAGATATTACATTGTTGGTAAGCTTCTAAAAGGATTCTATTTGAGAAGCTAATCTTTGAGTGGAATAAGCAGAGACAAAACCTTGTTTGAGTGGTGAAATGTAAGGAACATGCAAAACAAAGGTAGCACTGATAAGGAATGAAAGAATTAAAATTAATGACCACAAAACTCTGATACCATTGTAGATAAAACCAATTTAAAATAGAGCTGGACCAACCTGTGAGCTAAAGGAAAAGGACACTAAAAAACTGACAATACTTGATTCTTTAAAAAGAAGCAGTCCTACAAAAATTACATCATGTCGAAGTTTTTAAAGGTAGTATTTGCTATAGATATGTTACATAGTAGCTATGGGAAACTTCTTTCTCAAGAGAAGTAGATACTGTTCAAATGCACAATAGAGATATATTAGCAGAAAATGCTAACGTTTGGCTAAGGGATAGGTTACTGTTCCATTAAATAAAAAATGGCAAAAAAATGTAACATGATTCTATAGGTATTCTCCAGTGTGATATCTATCAGAATCAAAGCCAAAGCTAACATAAAAACTGATAGTCCTGAAACAATTGATTTTCTTGTGTGGCTGAACTAATTTATACAATAAAATTAGTTTAGTTTTTGATGTAGCAAATAATTTGATTTTCTGTGGGACACTGTTGTACAAAAAAGACAGCAGATACAGCTGTGAAGAGTGAACATCAGGATGAAGGTCAGGCAAACGCTCTGTTCAGCTGGGCTCACTCCAAAGTAGTTGGGCGACTTAAGACACGTACACCCTCTGCTCAGCTGCTGTTCTGAATGCATCACTTTACTGAGCCAGGGTTTTTTTCTGTAGATATATATAAAGGTGTTTGTAGCTTTTGTTTCCATCATGGATGGGCTTAGCAGTAAGGGACCCCTACCCAGTTTGTTGCTACCTACCTTCAGTTGCAGTGCAGACAATTTAACGATGTGCTGGTTTTGCCTGGGGTAGTTAATTTTCTTCACGGTGGTTACTGGGGGGACGGGGTTTGCATTTGTGCTGAACACAGGACTGATAATATAGAGATGTTTTTGTTATTGCCAAGCAGGGCTTACACAGAGCCAAGGCCTTTTCTGCTTTCTGTACTGCCACACCGGCAAGGGAAGTTGGGAATGCACAGGATGCTGGGAGGAGACACAGCCAGAACATCTGCCCCCCCAACTGACAAAGGGATATTCCATACCGTATAACATCATGCTCAGTATAGAAAGTGGGGGAAGAAGGAGTAAGAGGGAGGTGTTTGGAGTGACAGTGTTTGTCTTTCCAAGTAACTGTTGCATAGGATGGGGCCCTGCTCTCCTGGGGATGGCTGAACACCTGCCTGCCCATGGGAAGCAATAAATTAATTAATGCCTTGTTTTGCTTTGTTTGCATACACAGCTTTTGGTTTCCCTATTAAGCTTTATTTCAACCCGTGGGTTTTCTGGTATTTACTCTTCTGACTCTCTCCCAGTCCCACTGGTGAGGAGTGAGCGAGAGGCTGTGTGGGGCTTGGTGTGGGATGGGGTTAAACCATGGCAAACAGTAAAGGGCAAGCAAGCAGCTTTGTAATAACACTGTAAGCTTCTTGTCAAGCCTACAACAGCAGGTCCCAGGGGAAATGAGATATCTACTGTCAGTGGTGAAGTTTGCTTTTCCCCAGCTTTTCTGAAAGCACAGATTGATGGAAGTACAATTCTTTCCTGCTCTGACATCTCTCTTCACATTCCAGGTGACTGGTCTAACCACTGAGCTGTAAAGTGGTATCTTTCTGTCAATCTGTGTTCCAATCAATTATTTAGGCAAAGTGGAGCAAGGAAAGAAACTCCGCCCAGCATGCCCTGCAGCCCCAGGGCCAGGCATTCAGGGGTCCTGGTGCCCTTACTGTTATTCTGGTGTTCTCCATTGCTGACTGGAGGGTCCCTGTGCTCTCCCTCTGTTGCTTGGGAGGGTTTTTGTGGGGCCATGTTGTAGGCAGGGTTAGGGTCGTGATCTGGGCTAAAGTGATTTTTTTTTCTTTTTTTTTTTCTTTTGAGAAAGAGACTTCAGTGCAATAAAACCAATAAAACCAAGCTGCAGATGTTCTCCACAACACCTGCTAATAAAGCTCTCGCTGAAATCAATGTCAGAGTTGCAATATTGCAGTATTTCAAAGGAGATGAGCTGTAGCCAAGGTGAATGTCTTGGAGAAAGCACCGGTGTAGGGGTAGCTTGTTTCCTGAAATTTGTTTCATTGTCAGAATCAGGATGAGCTAAAAAAAAAAAAAAAAGCAAATGCCTTCTATATGGGTATAACTGCACTCATTGGTGCTTCTAGAGATGCAGAGGTGCCAGGGGCAGTCCACTGAGGTCAGATATTAGAAAGAAATTCTTTACTGTGAGGCTGGTGAGACTGGAACAGGTTGCCCAGAGAAGTTGTGGATGCCCCATCCTTCTCAGTGTTCAAGGAGAGTTCAATACTTGCAAGTCTGCATCTTTTCTGAGCACAAGCAATGGATGTGTCGCTGCAAATCGTGCTGTGTGATTTGCACCTGCTCATCACATCAGTGAATACAGTAATGAAGACTTCTCTTTCCTCTCTTCCTCCTCCCTTATACATAAAAATAACCATATGAACATAAAAATTATCCAGCTTTCCAATTCAGGGTGGCTCTTTTTGAGTTATCTTGTCTGGGAAATGGGTAAGTCATAGACAGATTTTATATCTGTTAGCTCAAATAAACCCCTTGTCCATAATGCAGCAATTTTTGCAATGGTAGCTCAGAAAATGAAAAAGCTTTTCCCAAAAACACATCTGATGATGCCGTGTCTCAGTTTGCCCCTCAACACCTGCAGCTGGTTCCCCTTTCCAGCAGTGAGGGTTTGTTTCCTGTCAAGGTGGTCTGTTAGTCACCATCTGAATTTTGCTCTGTTTCTGTGTGTTCCCTCTGATGCTTTAGATCTGCAGAGGTTGTGGTGTTGCCGTATCCTCGTGCCTCATTCAAGCGGTGATGGGTACGAGCAGTGGCAACTTGCGGTTTTAGCTGCACATCTGTCTCTTGTGCACTTCTCTACAGGAATACCTCTGCATTCGCGCTTCTCTTTATGCTACACTTATTGATCATTTCCTTCACGTATTTACACTGTGAGTTGTCCGGGGCAAGGTCCACGTTCTTATTCTTCACTGTGTACAAACTTAGCACAGGTCTTATATGGACTATACGTCAATACAAAAATGGCTATAATAACGAGTCCCCCGCTGCCTGCGGGGGCCGGGCGCGGACGCTCCCGGGCACACGGGGACCCGGGGACACAGGGACAGGGGACACGGAGACAGGGGACAGACGGACACTGGACAGACGGACACAGCCCCTCCGCCCCTCCCGCCCGCGCTGGGCGGGGCCGCAGCGCCCCCTGCCGGCGCGGCCCGGGCGCGATCGGGGGCTCGGCGCTCGGCAGGTGCTGCCTGCCACACCGCCAGGCGGCCGCCGCGCACGCGCGTGCTCGCGCTCCCTGCGTGGCTGCCCCGGGAGCGGCGCCGGCAGCGGGAGCGGGAGCGGGAGCGGGACCTGGACCTGGAGCGGGAGCGGCGGGTCCGGGGGGGCAGCGCCGTGCGAGGGCAGGGGGCGGCGGCAGCGGCGGCGGCATGTCGGCGGCGGGCGGTGGTCCTTGCGGTCCGGGCGCGGCCGGCCCGGCCCCGGGCGGCGGCGTGTCCATGTTCCGCTGGCTGGAGGTGCTGGAGAAGGAGTTCGACAAGGCGTTCGTGGACGTGGACCTGCTGCTGGGCGAGATCGACCCCGACCAGGCCGACATCACGTACGAGGGGCGGCAGAAGATGACGAGCCTGAGCTCGTGTTTCGCGCAGCTCTGCCACAAGGCGCAGACCGTGTCCCAGATCAACCACAAGCTGGAGGTGAGCGGGATGCGGGGCCGGGGCGCATCCCCGGGGGTGCCCGCCGAGGGGGCCGGGCCCTGCCCCCGGGGCAGCGAGAGCCCCGCCGGGTTTCTTCCCGCCCCTTCCCTGCGAGCGGCCGGGGAGGGCGAGCCGGGCCCCGCGCTCTAGGAGTCGGGCCTTCCCGTGGCGATGCTCCCTCTGGGTTTGGTTGTTCCAGCGCGGGCATGGAGCGGTGCGTGCCAGAGGAGTTCTCTTGGATGTGGAAAAACAGGAGTCTTGAGCAACAGATGCTGCTGACTCGTCTTCTGTTGGCATTGAGTCCCTGGTGAGTCGGGATGAGAGGACGCGGTCTCAAACTGCGCCAGGCGGGGTTTGTGTTGGACATTTGGAAGAATTTCTTCACAGGAAAGGCTGATTAGACTTTGGAATGGGCTGCCCGGGGAGGTGGTGGAGTCACCGTTCCTGGGGGTGTTTAAGGAAAGGTTGGACGTGGCACTTTACTGCCACGGTCTAGTTGACAGTGGTGTTCGGACATAGCTTGGACTCGTTCTCAGAGGCCTTTTCCAACCTAATTGATTCTGTGAATTTGGAAAGCCTTTTTTAAAAAAGGGACAAAGACAAGATTGAGGTCCTTAAAGCTTAGTCTCAGTAGTCAAAATGAGGACATTGTTCCCCCTTACAAGTAAAGGAAAAAGAAAAATGGATTGGGGATGGACTTTGACAGGTCCTCTTGTTCCTTCACACTACAAAGCAGATGGAATAGCTCTCTGCCAAGCTTAGTGACTGATGATAATAGCAGAGGTCACACCTTCTGTGAGAAGAATAGAAACTGTCCTTCCTGTTGGAAAGTTTTCTTCATGCCTGATCCAGAGTTTCAGTCAGGGTGGGAAGAAAGAAACATCAGATGGAGCCAAGCTGCCTGGTGCTGATGCTGCTGAGAGGCAGGGTCCCTTGGCTTGTGTAAGAACTGGAGTGCTCTGGAAGGAGATTCTGGGGAACTTTATGGTCATTTTATATCTGTGCAACCAAAGCATCTTTGGTGTTGTAGGTGTTGTCATTTGTATTGTCCTTAACAGGCGTGAATATGAACTGCCTGCTTGTCTTTCAGTAGCATATTAGAAAGCTGTTGATGTTTCTTCCTCAGTTACCTTTTCTCTGGGCTAAAGCCCTCTAGTTTTTTCAGTATCTGTTGGAGGCCATACTTTTTAGAGCTTTATTGCTTGTTCTACTAACTTGTAAGTGTATAGGAGTGAGGGGGGAAATTCTGAGAAATCATGAAAATACGTGCTTTGTAAAAGCTACAGTAGACAGAATTCCATTCTTTCAGTTTTTCGTGCCACAGTTATTATAGTAAAAGAATTCTATAGTCTTCAAGCAGGGTTCTGAAGGTATGTCTTTCAGTAGGAAGTAAAGTAAGTAGATTGATTTTACTCAGGTTTCTTCCTGGTACGAAGACATTGTAATGTAAAAGAGGCTTAGGATATTTCAGAGTAGAACAAAGAATTTGTTAAACTACGAGTTTTTTTTTAATCATGTTCTTTATTTCACCAGAGTGCTTACTGTGGTGATGTTTATGTTGCATATATACATATATACACTATCAAGCTATACAGTAGGCTTAATTGTGTAAGTGTAGTAAAATAAGATTTGTGAGTAGATAATCAGTATTTATTGCATATGGGATGATGTGGGTTTTGTGTACAGATCTGTAAACCAGGTGAGTTTTCTGGATATTTTAAGAGAATGGATTGCTGCTTGTTGCTTGGTAAATATTTCTTTGAAAGGTTGTTTCAAGCTTAAATGTTTTGAAAGGAAATGATGTAACTCAGCTCCTGAAAGATTTTGTATCTTTCAGAAATCATCAGGGGCACCTAAGGAACTGAAGATCTGTGCCTAAATCTCATATGAATGAAGAGCAAAGGAGCACAGTTGTTAATAATTGGCATAATTTTTATGTATATCTATGTCTATGAGGTAATTGTTTGATAAGAATGTTACTGATAATCTGGAGTGAGTGCTTTAGAAGTGAATAAAAAGTATTTTATTTTGTGGAGTATTTTTATTACTAGGAGTAATATTAGGCCTTATACATATAAAGGAGTTTTTTTTCTCTCAGACAGACCTTTAGAAGATTTTAGTATTGCCTTGAAGGTTGTTAATTTTAGGACTTCGTGTTTATTGTAGTCATAAACTTGAAATGAAAGCTGCCATTTAAAATCTCCAAAAGATGGAGCTGCTCTGTTTAAAATGAGTGTCTTGTCTTTTCACATGCACAGATGTCTAGTGGAAAGCCACAGTGTCCAACATGAAGGGTACAGTGACGTATTCTGAAAGAAATCACTAATACTGGAGCTTAGGATGTGACTCTTTTTTTATAATGCAAGTTACTGTATTTAATATAAGTTTTAAAATTGCGGTCATTTCTTAATAACCCACAATTGTAGTTTTATGCTGCTTGTACTTTTCATACAAAGCTTTCATCACATTCATAAAAATGTAATCAGTAAGAGTTTACTTAGGTACAAACACTTATTCAAGCCAATAACATCCATCTTCAGAAATATGCCTCTGTTTGGATTAAAATAATACTTTGACTGAAGCTAAGTTTGATTAAGCTTACTCTTGCAGATGCATTTGCCTGATCTTGTCTTACTGAATGAGTGATACTATTTCACAAAGGAAAACAATAAAAATTTTTGAATATGGAAAAGAATAAAAAATTATGAATATTGTTCTGTTGTTCGTGAATTCCATTTCCTTGACCAAAATTGTTGGGTCTTATTATAATATTACAGGCAAGAATAAAGAAATGCATTTCAGGCTTTAATTTATCCACTTTATCAGCTTAACATGCATTCTCTGGTTCATACAATTGCTTTTAAGAGGCACAGCTGAGTGAGTTTGGTGGGTGGAAGCTCCTCCTGTAGGACTTTTCAGAAAAGTTTTTGCCATCTTGGTGTCTACCTACTGCCAGAGAGTTGAATCCAGGTAAAATACTATATGAGGGATGTTCCTGAATAGTGAAAGAGGTGTTCCAGGAAGATGGTAGTTTCTAAAGAGGCAGCCATATGTTGGCAATTCAGGGGTAAGTTATTTTTAGCAGAAGCCTGAAGGTATGGCAGATGCACAGGGGATGCATGCAAATAAATTTACTGGTGCATTAGGGTGGTGAAAGTATAAGCATACCACTGTGTTAATAACATTTGCAGTCTTAAATTAAACTAATGGTATGACAGGGAAGGAGGATTTGTTTTCATGGTTTTCCTGCTGGTCACAGTAGGACAAAGTTGAATTAAGTAGCTTATCCAAGAGGGAGAAAAAGTGTTAGGCAGTAGAAGCCATCGTCTTTTCTGAGATCACTTCACTTCACTATGAACAAATAGCAAAGTGTATCTTGATGAAGGACAGTAAGGGCCTCAGGCTTTTGGAACAAAAGGAGATGACAGCCGTTTTAAAGGAGATTTTTTTGTGGTGCTCTGTCTCTTGGAAAGCTGAATAAATCAGCAGATGCAGGCTGGGAGTCAGTGTGTGAGATTTCAGTGGATATTTAATTGAGAAGCAGTTCATAGGCTTTTGTTTTTCCTGTTTGACTGTGACTTGACTATGGCATTGTCTGAATGTCCATTTTAAAAAAGTTCTGTGCAGTGCAGTACTGTAGAAATAAAATAAGTGGGTCAATGTGCCAGCAAGACTGAGCTTGACTTTAAGTCTGGCACTTTGCCAATCTGATTCTGCAATTTTAAATGAACAAGCTAGAAAGGAATGTCTGGTGGAGCACACCCTGTGTCTTGGCAGTTGTGTTAAGCCAATATACATACTGAAGTTAAAGAAAATATATATGTCTAAGAAGTTAATTGCCTATGTAGTTTTATGTCTGTGATTAACTTGGAATCAGCAGGTTTAGAGGAACAAGCCAAATTCTTCTGTAAATAACTCCTTACTGTTTCAGCTAAAGCATATGTAGAATAATGTAGGTGATATATATATGTGTGTGTATATATATATATAAATAATATATAAAACCCCCAATGGCAAACTGAGAAAGCCAAATGTAGGTGGCTCTGTGTGCATGATGACTTTTCATACAGTGTGCGAGTCTTGTCTTACGGGGATACACTGCAGAGCTGTAGTCCTGCTTTGTTGTTTGATTGTACTTCTTGAACCAAGGTAGGACCATTCACCTTCTTAGGAAGGTCTGTTTGGACTTTTTTTCACCCTCTCTCCTTTGTCTTGCACCGAGAAATGCACTTGTTGAAGACCAAGATATTTCTTTGCCCCATATGAAATATGTTTATAAAACTGGGAGCATAGTTGCAACAACCTGTTCAATTTTTTTCACATTTCATGAATATTTACAGTATTTAGGGAGGTGTTATTAATTGTACTTTTGACTGTTAGTACTTCATCTCTTTTGGATAGAAATCTGTTTGTACTAGACAGAGTGTGTTTTTTGAGAAATCAGTTTAATGACATTTGATCCAGCTTATTTTATATCCTAAAATATGAGCAGTTTTCACATATTCAAGAAGTAGAAATACAGATTTATATGCATTTCCCAGTTGGCTTATATGCTAAATTGTCATTAGTTTGATACATACAGCTTTTATCAGAATAATTAAACTGTTTTAAAGAGGTCACCTCTACTTAATTCATATTTTACTGTATCAGATGCCTTGGAATTCTATGCAAGTTTAGCTAATTTATTTCATTTTCAGTCTGCATATAGAAAGGGTTTTCCATTTCTGTCTCATTTGTTGGGAGTTGCCAAAGAGAAAGTGAGAGAGAACCAGCATTTTGGTTTATATTTCATCAGTTTATTTACTGAAATATATTGCATAGCTAGTTTGGCTTTCAAAATAATGGCAATAATAAAACCACAAATATGACTTCTAAGAACAGATTTATGTCTTAGTAAGCAACCAGAGGCATGGGCAACCTGACAAAAAAAAGTCTTTGTGAGGCAGTCAGAAATTTGACATTGGCAGCAAAGTGTACAAGTAGTGATTTAAAAAAAAAAAAAGTAATTTGTGCTTCTGTAAGTAGGTGTAAACAGAATGAAACAGTCAAATACAAAGTAGAACAGTAGCAAGAAACAGTACCTAAAGCAAAGTGAAAACAGTTAAGAGGTTGCTGCAGTAACGTAGATAGAACTGAAAAAGGTCAGTGACTGGTGTATAAATGTTGGTTGATGTATCCATTTCTGTAAAGGGAAACTAAATTCTTAAGATGCTTTATGTGTAGTATTATGGTTATCTTTTAATTGCTGGGAGGAAAAGTGTGCAAACAATTGCATGTCCAGAACTAATCTTCAGTAGAGAAAATAAAAAAGGAAGAATGTTGTTTTGCATCCTTTTAATTTGCTGACCAGTCTTTTGAATGTTTCGTCAGGACTAGAATTGAATCTAAGAAACAGAGCGTTTAATTTGTCTCATGTGCTTTGTAATCTGTATGAGACATAATAAAAGTGGATTAAATTTATTTACAGTTCACGTGCGTCTTCAATATCATACACTGCATTTTTATCAAGACTGCTTACATAGCTATGCTACTGTAACTGTAGCGTTCATTTAGGGAGTCAGTAGTCATAAATTTTGTTGTTCATGTTCTTACTAGCCACATGATAAAGACTATTTTATTAAATTTAAAGATTTAACTAAAAATTTAAGTCAAGTCATAATAAAGATGAAATAAAAACTTTTAATATAATTTTAAAATTTGTCAGTATGGTCTTTTCAAATAATTTCTTGTAACATTGGCATCATTGAGAAGTGGTAAGCATTATATTAAAATTGAGGGGGATTTATCACCAAAAATGATGGTTCCTAAGTGAATCATCTATTCAGAAACTCACATTTTGTACAGTGCTGCCACATCGTTTAGTTTTGCAAGGGGCACAGTGAGATTTATAGGGCTCTGATCTGTTTCATGGTTTCTTATTCAAAACAGTCCATTAAACTTAATAGGGATGTGTGAGAAATTGCAGCAAATGCTGCTTAGCAGACAGGAAGAACCAAATAGTCAAGGCTGAGGAAGGGTAGAGTGTTCTTGTCTCCTGGGGAGCTGTAGACAAAGTGGTGAAGTGATACTGGTGAGATAATGGAGACAGTCCTTTCTTGCAGGAAATAGACGTAATCATTAAGAGCTTTGGCTGCTTCCCATCAAGGGGTTGATGCAAAGTTAGGGGTCCCCCTGAACACTCTGTAGCATGTGGGTTTTGTGGTTCATAACTGTGCATGACAGGCTCTGTTGCTGTTGAACCAACAACACCACTTGGGGATCTGGTGTCTGTGAGTGTGTTTAGGCCTCAGGCTGTAAGAGCTGCAGCTGTCACATCCTGAAAAAATTGTTTTCTGTCCTGCATTTGTCTAATGTTATGGGGACACTTAGGAATAATGATTTCATTGTTTGTAAAGCACAATTAGGGATTTTTTTATCTGCTTTTGCCTTTAAATGACGTTTCTGTCTTAAAAAAAAAAAAATCCTTCAGAACGAAATGTTAGGCAAACATGCTAGTGTTGTATCTTGATATTTATATTGCTTTTTTGTGCATATGTGGGAGAGAGCCACAGAGTAATTACAGTGTTGTAGTATGCTCTGTTGTGTTTCATGATCCCAGATCCTGCAGCCTCTAAATAAGAAGGTTAATAGTCCCAATGAGGAGTGAAT
>JAYRBT010000114.1:65864351-65896877 GCA_036023395.1 Myiotriccus ornatus
ATACAATGGGGAAATAAAGTTCTGTACTAGCTGACTTCCTGCTTTCTTTGAGAGACAGACACTCCTCCTTTGTATGTAGACTCTTAGCATAAATGAATACTCTGTAATCTGTAAAATTGTACACAGTGGTCAACTAGGACATTTCAAAATGTTTAGATTGCTAAGCAGTTGATAACATTATGTAGTCTAGGCTGAATCCGTTCTTAGGAGTGGTGAATCTCAGTCTGATCACAATAACAGTTTCTGTGTAAAAATATGAACTTGCCTAGTTGAATTTTTTTCTTGAGTTCTGCAGTTGATATACCTTTTCTGATACTTCTTCCTGTCCTTTATGTCCCTCTTGTAACACATATTTTGTTGTTCCTTCTGAAAGGAAAAAAATCTATTATCTCCATAACAGATGTTATAGTGCAGAATGGGTTTTCTGTGATACCTTCATGTATGTTACATTACCTTTATAGAGATTCTTGGTATTTCAGGAGAAAATACTGTTTTTAATGCTACACTAAGGCTAAGTTTTTAATAAGATTTTTAGTAACTTTCACTGCAAAATAACAAAATTGCTGCTAAATACGATTGTAGCAGTGTGCTTGTTCTTTATGCCTTCTGATAAAATATACAGTCTGCTGGTGAATGTCTTTTGGAGTAAGTAACTTATGTTGCATTTTCATGAATTTCCTATTGCTTTTTTCTCTAATTATGGAACTCTTTTCTTCTGTCTTAAGTCTGTCCTTTCTGTGGATGAAATGGTAAGTATGCTGATTGCCAATTTTTCTTTATGTTTAAGCAGTGCTTTTGTTTTGTGCAACAACTTATATGTATGTTGGCCTCAGAAACTGGCAAAACAGATCTGCTTGTTCTTCCCAACGGTTGGCAAGATGCTGTGTAAAGAATTTCCTTTGCATTTTAAATTTCTTTTCTAGTTGTGGTGCCCACTTTCCTAAATCTGTATGTGTTTTATTTATCATTGCTACAGCTAATTTGGGGTGATATCTGGCAGCTTGACATTCTGAAAGATTGTCCTGGCAGTATCTCAAAACAAGGTTAATGTGTTATACAATTTCTAAAGCATAAACGCTGTGCACATCTATGAGTGTAATCTGAAGTATTTTGCATGTTGTATATAAAAAAATATCCTGTCAACTTTTCCTTTTTTTTCCCCTTTTCTCTGTTCTTTTTATGGGCCTGATTTAATATGATGTTATGGCTTGTGTAACAGCCAAAAGCATATAAACACACTAATACATAGATAAGAAGAAAAAGTGAAGCAAAGGTGACTTTAATCTTCCGGTTTTTCACAGTGATAGACTTGAAAGGTTTTTAAACAGTGTTTCCACTTTTATTATCTTATACACTTCATTATTATTACTCAGTATTTGCTTTTTGAAAAGCCATGGAATAGCTGGTAACTGTAAGCTTTGACCTTCAACCTGGCAGTTGCATTTTTTGTTTAGTTTTTTTTTTTTTATATTACCAACAGAAAATATGTTTTCTGTTTTCAGAACCTGTGCCATACTATGAACACTAGAAAACATGAAACTATTCTGTAACTTCTTTGATTTTTTTAAATATTTTTGGGACTTTTGTCACATCTCCTGACAGTCATTCAGAACAAGATGGGTTCTTTCACTACATCTTCAGAGATTCTGTATTGCAAACCTTTTGTTTATTTTTTTTTTTTAAATTCATGTGGTGATCAGTTGGAGTCAGTCCAGGAAAGAAAGGCTTCTGGGTGTGATTTTCCACCTCAGTCACAGAACAGTAGTCATAGTAGTGGGGAAAATAGGAAGAAAATACTTCTATGGGATTGCATTGTTACTTGTATTTTAAGTGTAACATTTAAAATGCATGACTAAAAGTGATTCTACTTAGAAATGTAACATTTGGATTTCTGTTTGAATTTAAATTTGAATGACAAACCAAAATCAGAGAAAATCAATGGAACATTTCAGTCCTGATGAGAGTGTGTAAGCTACTTTGTATAAATACAGTAAAATGTGCTGCATGAAATTTGCTAATGTTATCAAATATCTCGGATCATTTCAACAATTCAGTTTTCTGAGGCAGGTTGGAATATGTCTGTCTTAAATTCTAGTCTTTGTCTTTTTATATTTGTCAAATAAAAGGTGTTCTAAAAGTGAGTATGTATACAAACAGGGAGCGTATCCTGCTTAGAGCACCTTGGTGCGGTATGGGCAATATGTACACAGCTAACAGGGACACTGTTACCTGTACATACTGTATATGGACTTTGCAGCTACTGTAAAACAGGTGTTATGTCTGAACTGTGACCCTTCTCGCTGCCAAGGTGTGTGGCAGAGGCAACACAGCATGGTGACACTCTTGTAATTGCCCTTTGGCTACTGGCAGTAGCTGTGAATTAAAGCCCAAGACCAAAATAATAGTAGAAAGAATTGGTCTAATCTTGAGAACTCCTATTCTTTAAAGGTTGATTAGTCAAAATTCTTTTCTTAGGAGTGATCCTGCAGTTCAGAAAGAGATTTGCTGAAGAGAGTTATTCTCACAAGACAAGCCCCAACTCAAAAGGCCGGAGACCATAAGTGGCTTTGTGTGACATGTTTTTATAATGTGCATATGAGAATGACAGGAAGTAAAAATGCAGGTTTCAAGCAGTCTTTGTACTACTCCTACTGAGCGCTATGCTAGACCAACGTGTACATAGGTGTAATGTACTCTGTTCATCTGTCTAACCTGATACAAGTATTTAACAGTTGAGGGAGATAGTAGAGTCCATCAAATTCAGAGTTGACTTTCTGGCAAATAGCTATAAATGCTTACATATATCTGTTGTGAAAATAACTCTCTGGGATGACCAACCTTGCATAATTTCTCAAATGTGGTAATATTGACTATATTAGTGGTTTTATGTCCAGGCTTGGAATAGCGAATATCATATTCACAATTTGATAACAGATTTGTCTTGCCAGTTCTGTAAAATTTTGTATCTGTCCTGTTGCTTCTGTAGTAGCACTTCCTGGTTTTATTTCCTTAACAATATAATTGATACAAGCACAGAGAACAGGTTTTTTTGGTTACTCTAAATGTCTTCAAAAATGCATTATAAAAAAACTTAGTTTTTATTGCTGTTTGAGTTGTCAGCCATTTTTAAAAAGAAACAGTACTAGACCCTGTGTCTCTTCCATTTTCCTGTTTCCTATTTGCAGTGGGGGGTTCTCTCTTTGTAAAAGGGATACAGAGCAAGATATGAAGATACAAGTAATCAAACGTGCTCTCCTTAAAGTAGGTTTTATAGATTAGCAATCTGAGCATACTAATTCCTTTTGCTCCAGTGCCCTAGGTGTCAGAAAAGGTAATAACTATGCAGTTTCTGTACATTTGGGATGGAGCACTGTGGGACAAATTTATATCTCCATAATTCGTTTTTCGGGGCACGGGGCTTAAAGTGTGGGTTTAGTGTGGGTTTTGGTTTTGTTTTTTTTTGTTTTTTTTAACACAGCTACTTTGCACTAATTCTCCCTTAAGTTTGTCAGGGTAGGCATCTTCATGTGTAGAATCTGTGGCATTATTTATGTAGTCTTCGGACTCTAATTTGGAAATGTCTCTGGATGGACATTTCCTAGTTGTTTGCATGAAAATAGTTGTCATTTTAAGGATACATGGACTTATAAATTGTTTCCTTGACATAATCATTATCATCATCATCATTATCATCATCAAATAGTTAAAGAATGTGGTCAAATTGAAATATTTAGTGGCTTTATAGTTACTCTTTAATTTTAAAAATAGGGTTCTTTAACTTTGAATCTCCTGTTTGCAAGACAGTAAAAAGTAGGGATGATATTTGGTCTACTTAAATTTTGCCACCTTTGTATAGGATAAATATGCAAACCACTAGCTGTAGTGCCAGAGTCCATGCTTTCTTTCTTTTTTTTCCTGCATGTGTGTCTTGTACGCAGGAGAATAATTTCAGTTTGTGTGTGCAGAAAGAGGAAATGGTCTTTTATTTTTAACTTGGATAAAGGCTTTCCAACTTTTTTTATTTTGTTTTGTTTCTCTTTTTGTTGTAAAGGAGAGAGAACTTGAAGCTAACAAGAAAGAAAAAGTGAAAGAAGCTCAGCTGGAAGCTGAGGTGAAGTTGCTGAGGAAGGAGAATGAAGCCCTTCGTAGACACATAGCTGTGCTTCAGGCTGAGGTTTATGGAGCAAGACTAGCAGCCAAGTACTTAGATAAGGAGCTAGCTGGAAGGTATGTGAAGTCTATCCGTGTCCCTTAGCACGAGATGTTCTTAGTTGCTGTTTTCTTCCTTTGCATCCCCAGAGGCAGGTTCAAAGTTAAGACTAAGTAAGAAAAGTCTCACATTTCTGGTTAACTGAACAGAAGGTAGAAACAAAATCCCCAAAGTTCTTGCAGTAGTTGCTGCATGAGTGTGTGCTGTAGCCACATGAAGTGTATGACTCGTACAGTGCATTGATTTTTCAGCTGTAATACAGCATCTTGTTTTACTCTCCTTGTCACCCTGTAGGGTCCAGCAGATTCAGTTATTGGGCCGAGATATGAAAGGACCCGCTCACGACAAGCTGTGGAATCAGCTTGAAGCAGAAATACACCTTCACCGTCACAAAACTGTTATTAGAGCTTGTCGAGGTCGGAATGATCTAAAACGGCCAATGCAAGCACCACCAGGTCATGTAAGTCGAAAAGATAAGCTCTTCCTCCATTATTTCCACCATTTGTGGGAAGTAGACACGAGTTACTTTATTTTTGTGATTGTTTTCACTTTAATATTGTGTTCTTTCAAATGTCACTTGTAAATGCATAATTCTTTTGTATTCTAAGGGACAGTTCCATGCTGAATAGCGTGTCCCTATAGATGACAGGAAAGATAAGGCAATTCCTTTGACTTACCTGGAAATGCCCAGTCCTTCCGAAGACTGAGCCTCTGCTATGTGTGTTTATAAATATAAATTTAACAGCAGAATTTTGTAACCTGGGTTTCAAAGTGTGGAGCTAACTTACTTACAAAAAACAAGAATAACATTTTTACTATTAGGTTGAACTGAAATCAGTTTAAATTTTTTCTTAAAGACCACATAAATTGACACTGTAAAATAATTGTTTGTTGGTTTGGGGGTTTTTTCCTCATAAAGGTACTTTTTAAAGCTAAACCTTTAAACAGCATTTCACTGTGGGTACCTTAGAACTCACCCAATGTGGCACATTTGTTAATCACTGCAGTGTTCAGTGCATAAACCCAAACATTTTCAGGAAAGTGCTTTACTTTGATCTGTTCTAAATACCTTAGTTGGTCAGGTGGATCTTACTGCTTATGTTCCTGATTGCATACAAAATACCGGTGGACAAATATGTGTATGTGTGATTTTAAGAGTATGCATAATACTGCAAGTGACTTAACAAAAGTAAAACCCAATACTTTGATTTATTTAATCTGGCTTTTAGTTTCATGTTCAACGGCTTTTGGTGTGGTTTATTACAATAAAAATAAACTTGAGCAAGCAACCTCTTCACTGGCACTCTCTTACCTCTTCTGTCATTTGGTTTGTTATAAGTTATGTCCTATAACATTTTATCAGTGATAGGCATTTCTTCATGTAGTCCCTTTATATATTTAATATGTGGGTGATTTCCTTCTTTTGAAGTTAAGTTCTGTGTTGTGCATCACTCAGCACTGAAATAATTTAAATCATTATTCTCATCAGGGGTGCATAATGGAGAATCTTTTCTGATTTCATACCATTTCTGTAAAGAGGTGCTGTAAGTTTGTCCTGCCTGGAGCTAGCCTAAAACTCTGTTGCTCATCCATTGCCTGTATATAATTACAAAAACCCAAAATGCTGAAATGCATCGGTTTTTGGTTCACACATTTATGTTTGTGCTATGTTTGTTTTTTATCAAACTAGGATCCTGATGCCTTAAAGAAGAGTCAAGGTGTTGGTCCAATCAGAAAAGTTTTGCTAGTTAAAGAAGACCATGAAGGATTAGGAATTTCAATCACAGTAAATATTTGCATTTATTTTCTATGACACAGAAGTCCTACTTCAGTGAAATATGTGGATCAGTAAATGTGTTGTTAGAACATATGAAAAAAACATGCACAAATCCATTTCTATGGCCCTAGAACTTAAAGACACATTTTGATAGATTAGAAAATAGATCATTGCTACTTTATGTCAAACTTACGATTTTGAGGTTTAGGGTATGGACACTTGCCAGTAGTGAATTTCAGTTGTGGTAAGTGTGTAGAAGAGCAGAGGCAATCTGAGACCTGACTACCAAACCTTAGCTGTTGTGATTATAACCTTTTTTTTCTAAGTATCTGTGTTGGCATCTCACACCTAACAAAAGCTGTATGAACTTTTTACAACAAATTTTAATAATTTTGACTATTATACTTTTATTCTAAATATGAATGCTGTTTCTTACAAGTCAATATGGTGCCTGATAGTTGTTTTTTAATGAAGTTTTCAGCTTTTCATCAGCTTGTATATGATTTTATAGTGTTGTTATTATTCAAAATTGCCTCCTTTGACTCTTTGAGTATGTATTTGAAATATTCCACTCTATTGTGGGGAGAAGAATTAAGGGAAGCATTGCATGTGTTCTTCTTAAAGATTCTTTTTGTCTGAAGAATGATTTCTAATTTTCTAAAATAGAAGTTGAAATAAACACTTTACGAGCAATTACCTGCATGTTGATTTTGTGTTAAAGGACGTCTCAGTTAATTAAAATATACTTCTTTTTTTCTTGAATAGGGTGGGAAGGAGCATGGTGTTCCAATACTGATCTCTGAAATCCACCCTGGGCAACCTGCTGATCGATGTGGAGGACTGCATGTTGGTGATGCTATTCTGGCAGTAAATGGAGTTAATCTAAGAGATGCCAAACATAAAGAAGCTGTAACTATTCTTTCCCAACAGGTCAGTTGGGACCTGTTATCCATAGGCACGTTTAGGTGCTTCTTGTGTTCTGCCTCTTAAATTACTTTGAATTTTAATGTTTACTGTTAAGCACAGTGTAATGCTAAGCTGCAGTGATTCCTGAGGCTGTCACCTTACACTTAATCTTCTTACGCCTTGAAATTTAAGGAGGAAAAATTCTGGGCCAGTACTGGTTCAGTTAAACACATGTATTGGCTAATGATTCTTCAGTAAGGCTGATGGAAATCACCTTGTTACATTTCCCCACAGAAATAATTCTTTAGTGACATACACTTTAATCTGTTATGACTGAACAGCTCCAGCCAAACAGTGTTTCTTTGTGGTCTAGAACCTTCCTGCCTCTTTCGGACAGTTAACAGATGTGTCTAATTTAGCAGAAAGCCTCCTCATTAGAAGTCACTGAAATGTATTGGAATATGTCTAAGAAATTCAGATAATTTTGTTAAAAATATACAGCTTAGCTATAGAACTGTGCTATTTTAGTCAGTAAAAACTTAATTCAGATACATGTCCAAAATACTCAACACAACTGCAAATGTGTTTACAACAGTAAAATGTATTTGTTTTAGTAACCTAGCTCATCTTGGTAATCCTTTTAGGTAGCTGTGCAGTAGTAAGTAAATTTGTAATTTTCATTGCATTTCAGAGAGGTGAAATCGAATTTGAAGTAGTGTATGTTGCTCCAGAAGTTGATTCGGATGATGAAAATGTGGAATATGAGGATGAGAGTGGACACCGTTATCGTTTATACCTTGATGAATTAGAGGAAGGTGCAAATTCAAGTTCTAATAGGAAAGATGCAAATGTGGATGTCAAACCTTCACAAGGTAAACCTTCTAAAACGTGTTACATGCAGTTTAATTCTCAGTATGCAAACCAATTTCTGGAAAACACTGTTTTTATATTCACTGTAAAATTAATCTACTGTCAATTCATGATTAGCATGAATTAACCTACTCATAGGCTGTCAGCTCTTCTGGTTGGTCCCTCACTCTTTGGCCTGCTTTACTTAGATCCACCTGAATTAACTGAATTAATTTATGGATTTTTTTCATGGTAATTTTTTCCCCAAAAGTTTGAAATTCAAATTTATTCTTATCTTTTCTTGCCTCTGATCTAGGAGTAGTTAATGCCCCTTAACACTTAATGTTGTTGGCTTCTTCAGATACAGTTGTTAAGTTAGAGAGGTAAAGAAACAGTTCCTGTTTTCCTGACATACTGTGTTCTGCTAAAAACCTGTTAGCTTTAATTTAGTAGTCATTTCAGTATGCTTTCTAGTTTCTGAAATAGGGATCACTGATTTGTCCTTCCCAAGATTACTTCAGTTCCTTAAATAAACTTTCTTTTTATCTTGCAGTGTTTGATAAGAAGCCAAATATTGATGGACATGAAAATGGAGACCTGGGGAATTCAGTTGAAGGTTCATTAGAAGACACTGCACCCAAATTAGCCCGTTCAGCTGAGTCTTTATCCTAAAAACAATCAAAAAAAAAATCAACTGGACAAATCCCATCTTTGGGAGCAATCGATAATCAATATTGACTGATTAAAGTTGCATATGCTAGACTAGGTTGTAAAAGGATGATGAAATGTCAAGAGAACTGTATTACTGTTGCCTGGAAAATAGGCGGTTACCTCAGGGCTTCATTGTGAGCAATTCTAAATGTGGAAAACTGTCTTTTGCGTGACACACAGTAGTTACCTAACACATGGCACGTGAAATGGATTTCTTTTAAGAATAAAAGTGTAATCCACCAAAGTGTGGGATTTCTAAAATTAATAACCTCAATACGCTCCACTTTTAGTCTCATTGATGTCCCTAAGGAAGTAGAATAGTATGTGGCCAACTTCATTTTGACCCTTTGATGTTTTAAAGGGACAACTGATGTTAAGTTTGGTGTGAAACATGCTTAAACCCTAAAAGGATGAGGGGGGCAGTTGTTCCATTGGATTCATGAGTTTTGTATTTCAGAATTTTTTTTCTCAGAATAGTAAAGACCAGAGCTTTTATTAGAAAAGACTATCAAAACCCAAATAGGCAGTGGGTTACTTGCTAATCATGATCTTTCAGCCTATGATAATTTTATGAGTGAGATTTTCAGAATTGTTGTTTTAATTTAAAGTCACCACCATATTGCAGGGTTCTAAAGGTGAAGTTAGTTTAAAAATTACTCACAATTATGTGGGCCCTTTGGTATTTTTTTCTGAGCATCGTCACTGTAGTGTTTGTTTTTGAATGGATATGGTTACTGCTAATGGAGTTGGTCATTATTAGCTTTACCTTATGAAATGCTCAGTGGTTTTGATGGGTACTGAACATATTAATTTCACATTAAAATAATCCTTAAAGAAGTGGAAGTTGAGTGCACAGTACTTTACAGAAGGTGCTCAGAATGATACTATGTCTGGCCCTATCCGTGTTATGTCATGGCAATCGTATTAACCTATAATTGTCTTACTGTTGAAACAAAATGTTACTCCCTTTGTGAGAGCAGTGTATCTTAAAATAGTTTTTGATTGGTGTACATCTAAAGGCCCACAGCGGGGCTGCAGACAGCAATGTTAAGGAGAGTGTCTTGACTGGTTTCTCATACTCCATTTGTAGATCTGTTGGAGAAGTGCAGCACACTCCACAAACAAGCTCTAAATTGTCATCGCACTTATTATTTCAGCATGCAGTGCTGTCTTTACTGCCCACTTCTCTGCAGGCTGTTGAACTGTAATGTGAAAAGATTCTGTACATTGAAAGAGGAACTAACGTGAAAAGACATCTTTGCAAGTGTTGCTGTGTAGGATGTACATACATAAGAAAAAAACCCAAAGGCCTTTAGAGTAACATCAACTAATCTTATATTCTAAATTGTGATGTAGAACACAGTTACTTTGTCTCTCCTAGGAGCACTATATATATATATATATGTTTATAGAAAAAGCCTAAAAATGTATATACTTTATTCAAAGATTTTGCTATTTATAAATCCGTTAACTTCGCTATTTAGTTTTGTGTGTGTGTGTGCGTGCATGAGTTCCACTTAGTGGAATAACATTATTTAGTTCATTTTTTTAATAGTCTTTGTCATACAACATACTGTTGAAGGTTTTTAAAATAGTCAAGGCTGTACAGTTTTCACTGAACAGAACCTAGTATTTAAAAATAAAGCTGTGTGAAGAAGAAACAGGTCCCCAGGCATGTTTCTTTTTCTGAAGCTTCAAAAACTTGAGGACACGTTGGCTGCATGTTAGCAGATGAATCCACTGCCAGAACTTTGCATCCAGTTTTCTGTTCTTCCCACAGCTACTCAAGCAGAGTGCATTCTGAAACTGTCTGTAGCTTGGAACACTCAATGTCCTCTTTGTCTGGAAGGATAGTTCAAAGCTAAGTAGTGGTCATTTTGTTCTTGAAAATCACCGCTCTATGGAATCTTTCTGCAGTTCTTAGAAATTAGACTTGTCCAACCACTCGTGTAACTTTTTAAAAAGGCAGTAAATTCACCTGTACAGTTTCCCTTTATTTGAGGGAAAAGAGAAATTTTTTATTTATTTGTTCTTCCTTACTTCTTGGAACACCATATTTTCTGTTTAATGCATTTGATCAGTTTTAGCCTGAAGTGGGGGAATGTTTCTAGAGTTATTTTCCTAACATTTCTTGTCCACCAGTTTTACATGATGTTGTACTCTCTTCTTCATCTGCTGGACCCTTTCTCTGCTCTTACCTTGTCTATTTTTAACTCTATACAAGATCAACAAAAGGAACATGACTAGGAGTAGATGAATCAGGTAGCAGTAAATTATCATTAGATTTCCTTCCCGGCAGTTTTTATAATCTTTGTTTAGAAAGTCTTGAATGGGAGGATTTTGCTCAGACACTACAGTCTGTCTCCATGTACTCTGTACTTCCTACCAGCTAATTTAACATACTGGTTTATTTGTAATCATACTGAGATGCTTAGAGATTAATATTTAAACCGAGAAAAGTTTTGCAAGTTGAGATTTCCAGAGTCAGTAGACAAATGTGTTTTCTTCCTTTTGTCAGTAACTGGAAGACTCAGTCCTGCTGATTCCCAGGGGTTGAATGAGTTAGACTTGGAAGAATTCCTGAGGAAAGTCAGTGTTCAGATGTCTTTTTTTTTTAAGTGTAAAATGGTTTACTTGCGTGTGTATATATATTTTTACTTAAAAAAATAAAATAATATTCTAAAGATAATTTTGTGATTTTTTTTTTTTTTTAAGTGGATAACTCCTTGCCCATTAAAATTTTCAGTGAGACAATTGTGTTCTAAGCTAAAGGTGGACAATGTTGGCATCTGGGACCATTGTTAATTAAAAGCATGTAAGATAAGGAAAATGCATTATGGCAATAAATTTAACTCTGATCAAAGGCTGTATGTAGTATTTCCTTTGTAGAAGTGTATACTTGGCAGTGAAGAGGGTTTATAACTGTCTCAATATATTTTAATGCACAGTTGTATCAAACAAAATTCAGGTATTTATTGTATTTGACCAAATTTAATTACATCATGGGTTACTCTCATTTCTGTAGCAGATAGAACATTTTGCAAAAAATGTATACATCTTGTTAAGCTGAATATAATATGTTTTTATTAGCCTGCAAATAAATATACTCTTCTGCATTGCAGTGATTTCTGCACCTAATTCAGACTTGTATTTAATTTTCTTCTTTTTTATATATAAAAAACACCCAACTTTGTATGTGATAGTTTTCTGTTAAACATGTAGTTCTTACCTGGCCTAAAAGCTAATATGGGGCAAACCAAAACTGCGCAAGTTTGACTCTAATCCAGTCTTGGCCAGCAATGGTTAATAGCAAATTACATTTTTTGAAAGATAGAGTTATAGGATATGTTTACCATTTCATTGAGATACATTTTCTGCTTAATGTTTTTCAGTTTTAAAAAAAAATATTTGCCTGGCTGTATAATAATACCATAAATATTCTGAAGCCCTTGACTAAGAAGACAGACCAATAAAGACCTATAAAGACAGACCCAAACCTGTCAACCAATTCAGTAATTTGGGTAAAATTGTGGATACTGCCTTTTCTCTCTTTTTTTTGTTTCCCATGCGTTATGAATAATAATTGTATTCTGAGTTTTCCACTGAAGTTACAAAACAGGTAACGTGTTTAAGTTACAATTCTTAGTCCTGATATTAAGGTCTCATTGTTCAGATTAGGTGTCTGTTTTGTATTCTAAATTGTATTTTAAGAGAAGTAATGTCTCACCTACCCTTGAGTGGTCATCTTGCCCTAAAGCATCAAGTTCATCTGAATGAACAGAGAGCTCAAATGAAAGGTAGTGGTCTGGTAGCTGTGGTTAGTAGTATAGTTATGGTAGTACTTAAGGACTTACTGAGAGTGTGTAAGTAGAGAGTAGAAAACTGTGAGCATAGGAACTGTCTCAATAGACAAGGCTGAGTCATTTTGGTTGAAAAGATGCATAATGTGCAATTGGTGAGGGCTCAAACTGTTAAGTATTTTTTAGGTCTAAAATTTTTAGAAGGGTTTGGATATGGGTGACTTCAGCAGATGGAGGGAAGAGGGAAAGCAGAGAAATCTTGCTTGAGTTGTCATAAGACGAGAGGAATAGAGGCAGCTATGAATGAAGATGAAAATGGAAAGAGGAGAAAGAAAATTACTTTTTTATGTCACCTGGGGTCAAGGAAGATCATTTAAAATTTCTTTGTATCCCAGTGCCCTACTGAAAGACCTCAGAGACTGCTTCCAGTGACTGTGGTCACTGAATAGTCCTCTGCATTTTTCTTCCAGAGATCCACATGTAACAGAAGAGAAGAGAAGAGAAGAGAAACACATCCTGACTTAGGACACGTGTGAAAAGTCTGTTTTGGTTAAAACCTCAGCTCAGTGACCTGAGAAGAAAATTGGCTGAAATATTTCAAGCTTACCTTTACAAGCTTGAACTTATGTTACAACTGAAAAATATTACAGGCTTGTCCATTGTGTCTTTTCCAATACAATGTGATTTCTAATTCTTTAGAAGTTTCATGTTTGGAAGGGAACCTAGGAGTTGAGAACTGGAAAATGTGATGATTTTGAAAGATAAATACTCAAACTTCTTTGGATTTTCTTTTCTTAATGGGGCAGCTGTTGCTTCTTATGCTTGGGAGCTGACTTGCCTTAGTTGTGTTGGCCTGGTGTAGCCCTGCTTCAGACATACTTTGGTGTCTGCTCCTCATGCCTGCTGCTGTGCAGGACAATGCTTCTAACCCAAATGGCTGAAAAAGGCCAAGTGATATTTTCCAAGGATTTTCACTTCTTAGGTGAAAAATTGAATTTTCTACTCTCTATAAAAAGTGTTTAATTATTTTGTATCTCTTTGTCAGCCTTCAGTTTTGTGTGCTGAGGCTTGTGCTTCCCAGCTCTACCTAGGTAAGTGCTGGAACTGCCGATGTTTTGAAGGCTCTAACAGGAGTATGCTCTTGCAGTCCCCCTTGAGAGGTATGTTAGAAGTCCATCTATAGATCCCTAAAAAAGATTGCAGGAAAACTGATTAAAGTTGTGCTGGTTTTCTTCGTAACTTTCTACAGGAGACAGTGATCCTAATTCCACCATTGAGTTTTCGGCACTCTGTATTTCTTCAGATTTCCTTTTTGAAGTGCAGAAGCACTGCAACCTGAGCCATCTCCCCAGCTTCCCCTCCATCAGTTGTGAGGCCATCGGCACTCTACTGCCTGGTTTTCAAGAGCTGGGTCTCAATCAGAAGGTTAGGAAAATGTAAAAACAAGTAAAGTGAAAGAACAGGCATTCACAGACATGTTTTGATTGCCTGTAGTGCTGGCAGTCAGGGGTGCTTGGGAGACAGCTGGTAATTTTTCTGTTAAAACTGCAAGTTTTCAAATATATCTGTAAATGTCTCTGAATCCTGTTGATTAAGTCTTCATTTACCTATTAACTGTCTAAATATTTGCACAGATACTACTTCTGTCAAATGAAATAAACCAGATTGGCATGGAAATATTTTTTCTAATGTTATTTTATTTGCTGTTGTCCAAGTGTTTATGTCTGTTATCAATTTCTTTAGGGGAATGGAAGCATTAACAATCACGCTGCTGAATTGGCCTTGAATATGTTCCCTTCAAATAAGAACTGGGGTGTCCTTGTTCGCTCCCTGCTGGACCAACCTGTAGAGAGTTTGCTGCTATTGACTCTTCTTCAGCTAAAGGTAGGGGAAGAAGGTTGCTGTAGGTTGCCCATGCTGGTCCTCCTATGTCCACAGTTCCTCTTGTTTTGATTTATAATTTACATGGTTATCCATGGTTTTGTGAGAAGGGATTCCCAGTGGCTGATACAATATAAACCCTGCAGTGGGAACATAGCTACTGAGGGTGGCAGCTCTGGGCTTGGAATTGAGGAACTGATATTTTATGTACAATAAATGGGGATTTCTGTGTAGCTGTCGAGTGCTATTGCACACATTCAGCTTTATTTGATCTTCCTTTTTGGCCAGTGTGGCAGTTTCGGTGTTCTAATTTATGACAGTTCTGTATTATGTCTTAGAACACATGGGGTGTTATAAGACAATACAGGAAGCCAGTAGAAATTTTTTTTGAGATCTATTGTGCTCATTTAAGTGTTATTTTAAATCCAGGTCACATATTACTAATTTTTATTTTAAAATGAAAGACATGGCAATTCTATGTATTATGACCCCTACATCTCAGTAAGTTAATGAGGTTGTCTTGAGTGGCCTGGTTAAATAGGCAAGTGCACTTTGGGCTGTCTCAGTTTTATGCTATTTCCACCCCCAAACTTGTATATTACTTAGTAATTGCTATTTGTGACCGGAATCCTCATTTTCAGTGCAAAGTATTTGCATTTGTATGTAGTGCCAAGAGGGGGCAGCAGCTTCCTTCAAATCTTCAGCGTTAAGGCGCCTTTGAGAAAGAGAAACTATTGTTTTGTGGGTTGGTTGTTGGGTTTTTTTGCGAGGAGTTTTTTTGAATTTAAAAAATAGAAAACTTTGTTCATTAGAACTATTTCCAGTAGCATGTAATCTTAAAATTAGGAACATCCAGTCTAGTTGACATCCTGTAGCAAGTACTTTGTAGGTGATACATCTTAGGGTTAAGAATTGTCCTCTCTGTATATCAGTGTAGCATATGTACAAGCACACAGAAACACAGACGTGTATAATTTCATATAGCTCTGGATTCATGACTTGTTAAAAAACACAGATATCCCCATCAATTACTTTAAAAAATGAGTGCTCTGCTCTCTTATAATCTCCCACCCAAGCACTGAAATTTTTTATCACTGTTTATGGGTGGATTAAGGCTTTCCAAAAGAAGGGACCAAATGCACTGATGAAACATGAAATGAGGTATCAGGTAGATTTGTAAACACTCCTGCCTGCACTTTGCCAGTGCCCTTCAATCATGATATGGGATCAACATTGTCACATTCCTGGAATCTTTGCTGGGACATAGGCTGCCCATGATTGTGTCAAACTGTGGTGAGAAGTGGGGAAAAAAGGACATGATGATTACATTTTGCTCTAGTCTACTTTCAGGCAGAAGCCTCTGGGTTGGAAAAAGAGGAAGGTCACTTCACATTGACCCACCATCACCTTTTCCCTACTATCATTTGGTCTCCAGTGACCACCAAACGTTAGTGCAATCTCCAGACCTTGTTTGTTGTCATTAACCAGGTGATCAGTGGACCTGTCAACAAAATGCTGTGAGACATACTTATGTCCTCGATGCTGGTCCTTTTGCAGTATTGTGATCATACTATAAAGCAGGAGAGGATGGAGCATGACTTTGTATGTTAAAAAGTTGCCTATAAAAATACCTTAAAGGAGTATCATTTATGAGCACCATTGCCTGGCCTTTGTAAGATAGTAGAAAAGTTATTGCAGCATTGTTATCAAAACCATGTCTCACTTTGTGTTGTAGGGTATCAAAAAAGCCTTGTGTTGCCTTTTGTGATGAGAAGCTTGGATAACTGTGGAAGAGAAGCTGCATGAGCCATCCATAACCTTTCCACATCCACATATGACACTGGCATGTCCATATAACAGGCATGCTTTAACCAGGTCACCTTATTCAAATTTTATAAAACTGTCTGTCAGAACAGATGGTGTCACTTAAGGATAAAAAGCTTAGCCATACATGTGAAGAAAAGCTGCCTCTTCAAGTGAGGTCTGCTAGCTTGTCTTAGTTTTTATCACCCCTGCCCAACCAAGGACTTTTCACAGGTTTGTGATTGGTGTTTTCAGACGCCTTTATGTTTTTGGATGGGCTTGATTTGTTGCTACAGCTCTGCACAGGTGGCAGATTATCTATCTCAGTTCCCCCATCTGTGAAATGGTGTTTTCCTAGGCCAGAGAAATTAAGATGCACAAAACAAGTTTGTAAAGACTGAAGTTTCTAGTATATGCTCAAGGAGTTAAATGGTTCAGACCAGGGGCTGGGTGGTGGGTAATGTAACTTACTGTCTTTTCTCCCTTCTTTTATGGCAAGCATCAGCATCTTCTCTGCTATCAGCCACTCCTCATGGAGGACAACTTCTGATAAGCTCCCTGTCGTGGGTCAGGCACTAACCCTTGCTGTATGTTTCTATATTGTTTATATTAAATTGCTCTTGGTGTTTCTTTTAAGCCTAGAACTTTGGCATTTCTTTTTTGTCTGTCTCCTAGTAGATCACAAACGTGTTTTTAAAGCCTATTATTGTCTGTTGTCATCTAATCTGGATGAGAATGTTTCAGGTTTTGAATAATTAGTTATGTTTGTAAGTTTTCTTGCTCTTTTGGGTAGCTCAGACTTAATAGGAGAAGATACTATTCCTCTTTGGGTTAGCCAATAATGCAGATTATTAATGCATTAAGGGAGCTTTTCCAGTAAAGTCTGTTAAAAATTTTGTGTCTAGTCAGAATTATGGATTCTTGAGGTCAGTTCAGAGTGGTTATAAAGGGCACAAATGCCTTAGTAATACTACTATGGTGTATTTGTTGACTTATATTTTTTACTGTGCTGAAAAATGATGTTATGCTTTAACTTGATAAAGTTGTCTCCTTCCTGGATTTCTCATTTTTATACTTGTGACTGTATTAAAATAAATGGGATGACAATCTCTTGGATGTCACATGGCAGCACAATAGCTGTGTTGTGACTGTCTGAGTAAGTAATGAATTAACTCGGCCCAGGACAAGAGGTTATTGAGTAACCTTTGCCTACTGTAGATGGAAAATGTTTTTTAGGACTTACAGCTACTTAACATGAGGCGAAGCCAAAACAATTTAAAATTAATGAAAAAGTCTCCAGATTCTCATGTCTAGACTATACAGTGAGATAGCAGAGAAAGTCAGATGCGAGGCAACCTCCTTATGGATAACATGAGTTTTCTCCAAGTTAGGATATCTTGTCTTTATCTAGTTTAAAAACACTTTATCTGACTCCTTCTCGCTTGTCCTTTATGAGCTGTAGGACTGTACCAGGGGGAGGAGGGGGAATTGAAAAAAAAAAAAAAGGAAGCCCTCAGGAGAGGTTTCTATTTTAAGTTTGAAAGTGACTGTGCAGAAATGGCACTTTCCTTTTAAATAAGTATGTTCCGTGACATGTATTCTGTCTTCAGTAATTCATAGGCATTGCAACATTGTTAGTCATGTTAACCCCACAGAGCTACAGCACAGTGATTTTCAGTGTAACTGATGAGTTTCAAACGAAATGGTAAGTGCTGTTTTCACACTGTACTAATTGCAGTGGAGGTTGGAGGTCAGTACAAACTTGCATCATAGCTGACACTGGAAAGAAAAGGGCAGTATAGAATTTTTATTATGGAAAATAATAAGGAAAAAGAAATGCAACAACATGAACTTGTCATCCCTTAGGTCTGGCCTGATTACAGGGTAGGGGAGCCTGTAAGACACCCACTCACTGAGCAAAGCTAACCTGGTTTTGGAGAGAGTGAACAGAAAAGTACAGATGAATTTATATAAGGTTAATTTTCAGTGGACATCTGATCCTGCAGGACTGCTGTGAGACCACTGACTCCTTTCTTAGAATTCTTTTAATTTTTTTGCTTTTTATTTTAATGATAGTGATCCGCCAAACAGGTAATCACAGTTAGGCGTCTGCTCCTCTAATGGGACCTAGAGCCTGGCATTCCCATCCTGTGTAGGGAGTATTTCGGGCCTCAGACAGGGTTCCACTAAAATCTGCCCACAAAATGAAGAACTGCCAGTTCTCTGGCAGGCAGTGGGAAAAACCTGAAGGAAGTCTGTATTAAAAACTTCATCTTCCCAGGTTTTAGCCATGCCAATTATGCAGACCAGCTATGGGATTCACAAGCTGCTTCTAGTGGTTGTAATCCAACCTCATGGGTTTTTTGAAGTAAGGAGGCAGGGATCTGTCATTTACACACAGGTGCCTGAGACACTGCTGTGACTGCTGCCATTTTAACTCAGTGCTTGCAATACTATCAGTTGCAGGGGGTGCAGATTGGTCTCGGTGCTTTTGCAGCCTTCCCCCATCTATGCAGACTGCTGTAGTCAGTGCTGAGCTGATTGAACTCATCCTGTGTCTGGTGAGGGAGGTGAAGCCAAGTTTTTGATCCAGAGAAAGACCTCAAAAGAGAGCAGGTGATGCTATATGTGAGCGAGTAGGGCATCCCCTGAGCTGGGAAATCCTAGTTCCAGTCTACAAGGGCTACTTCTATTCTATTGCCTGTTGGATATAAAGATTCTAGTAGGTATTAATATATGATGTTTATATAATAATATATGATGTTTAGCAACTAAAAGAAACAGAGAAATACTCTTTAGCATTACACTTGAAATGCTTTTATATAGAGCATTAGAAAGGTACTTGATAGAAGAAATAAGAATTTGCAATCTATTTCCCAGTCAGAGGTGCGAGCAAAGAACATTTGTGTTTTTCCTGTGGTATTTTCGGAATCTTTGCTGTAGTTGTTTTTTTTAGGTTTTTTATTTTGTGTTTTATATATAAGGCACCAGCTGGAAACATGCTGTTGGTTTTTTACTTCAGTTGTAGGTAGTGTACAGCATCTTTTACACCTTCTTACCTCGAGAGGTACCTTCTTCAGTTCCCTTGGTCAGACGTGCAGTTACAGGGCTGCCCCTGTTCCTGGTAAAGTCAGAGACTTGCTGTCAACTGCAATGGGACAGGCAGGCCCTTAGTGCCGTGAGCAGTTAATATTTAACCTTCTTGTGGACTCTGGCCTGGTTTTAGTGCTCCAGCCCACTGGGAGTGCCTGCTCAGGAAAAGAAGTTTGGTACAGAAATGCTATTGAAAGTCTCCATTGACCAGAGGGTCAAACTCTGCCCTCCCACAATCTCTAGAGATGTTGGAGAGAGATCCAAAGCTAAAGCAGCCCTTCTGAGCATGCAAATGCCTCAACATACGCTAACCTTCACTGTGAAACAAAGTTTTTTAAATCTGTGATGTTTTATAAGGCTGCCTTGCTTCTGGGTTTGAGAGAACAGGCTGATGTAGACAAGCTGGAGTTCGATGTGTAAGTATGTAAGAAGCCATTCAGAGGATGAGCATGGGGATGAGCACTAGCACTGGTAAGATTCAGGCATTCTCCTTTCCTTCCTACAGTAGGATTTTGTAGGAAGCTGCTAGGGTCACTAAAAATTTCCTAGGTCAAGGTGGAGAAGCTGAGGCTTTTTAGGTTAGCCACTCTCAGCAGTCACTCAGGCATGAACCATGAAGCACCATGGCAGTGACTGGGACCTCTGTGTGACTACAGAGCTGCTGTGCTGCCTCCATCCCTGTTGGCACCAAGCCACTCTGAAGGGAGGCTGGACATGTCTGGGGATCTCTTTTAAGCCATCTTTGCAGGTTCGTTTTTTTTTCTGGGGGGGTGGGGGGAGATGAAGGCAAGGTGCAAATCGAGACCTAACTTTTCATTAGACTAAACAAGCTGTGTTAAGGTGTGTTTGAATGACAGCAGAAATGGGCATATGCTGCCAAGAACCCTTTGACACTTGTGGTGTGCTGCAGATGCACCAAGCATGTGGCAGAAGCATATAAAAAGTTCCTTACAATACAAGTAGTGTTGTCTGCTGCCTGGTCCCTTGCATTGCTGTGTTATTTAGCTGCCTTACTAGGTGGGGAGTAGGCCTGATTACTGACTTGTTTGTCAAGTGACAAGTCAGGCTAATTAGTTGCGTGGGTGGAGGATTGGTTTCAGTCTCATCAGGAGGGCATCCTCATCCTCTCCTCAATTATATGCATCCAGCAGCAGGGCTGGGCATAGATGCTATTTTGTGGCTTCTTCTTCTATAGAGCTTATGGACAGAAAAGCTGGGCTAAATGGGGCACTGAGAGAATCTTTTTTTAGCCAGTCACACTGGGACCGTGAATTGCAGCAGCACAACTGGCACTTTTGCCGGGTGTAAGGAACTCTTCTTTCTCACCCTGCAGCATATGTGACGAGAGTGGGTGTACAGCGATGATCAAGTCACTTGAGTTAAGTGGCAGGCCCGTGTGACCGATTTACAAATACCAGTGTTCTTTATTTACACAGACATGTAAACAACAGAAGGTAAACAACACCGCCCAGCTCAGTCTAACAAACAGGCTGCTGCTGTTTCACTTCAGGACCTGAGGTGTTTTAGACATTTCACAGAAACTGTAATGACAGGAAACACAGGAAGGCTACGAGGTTACTTTGACTCTTCTTTGCACAGGAATTGCATGCACGGTGCAGCAACATGGGGGAATGGTGCCACTCGAGGCCACAAAACACGCGTATGCAAAGAACCCACTCAGACCTTGCCTAAAGTTTGGATATGGCTAGAGTATTTCTGAGTAGCATCACTGCAACCAGTCTGTCCTCTGACAGCGCTTTCCACCCCAGGGTCTGAAAGCACTTTACAAACAGACTGGTTAATCTTTGCTGCATCCTTAGCAAATTATCCATTTACACACAGGGAAATGGGGGGCTTTCAAAGAGTGATTTTCTCAGAGCTCAGGTTTTACTGGTCTCGCTTCTCAGCCTTGTGCTTAAAATATAGCACCATTCTTTCTTCACAGAAGTATATCACTTCTTGACACTTCAGGACAGGCTTTCAGATTCAGAGAAATGCCCCAAGCACTGGAGGTAGAAGGGCAGCAGATGGTCCCTGTTGCTACCAGAAGCTGTTTTGCTCCAAAGCTGCCTCTGCTGAAAGAGGAGCCAGCTACTGTGCGATACATTGCACCCATCCCCACGTTTTTTTCAAGTTTCTCCAAAAACAGAACTATGGGAAACATTAGCTGCAAAAGAAAAACTATTTAAAAACAACGGTGCTGATCCACTGCCTTGCAAATTTAACTGCAACAGTAAGCTATACACACACTGTGTTTTACTTAGTTGAAATATTTCAAATAGAAATGTTACACTTAATTTGTAAGACCGAAAAAGTGGAGCAATGAAGAGTTCAGGAAGTTTGCTGCTTTGTGCCAAGGAACGTGTCCTTATAGTTTAGCAGCAAAAAGATCAGCTAGGACTTGAACAGGATTTAATTCTCAGCTGTAAATTCACATTTTGGTTCCATGCACACTTCCTAAATAAAAAACCGAAACAAAACCAGGTGAACTGGTGTTGCATTTGTTGTTTGGTTTTTTGGTTGCTTTTTCTTTTTTCTGTTTTAGAGTGATCACCATGGCTTAAACCCAAAACCAGTTTCAGCCTTTCTAATTATTTCTTGACATGAATTGCAAGTTAGACAGCTCAGCTCATATGCTTGATCAAATTCAAGCATGTGAGAATTGCTGCTAAAAAAGCAGCTGGGAAGTTGGGTTTGAGCACAGTATTTAAATGCTCAGCTGCCTTCTCTTGTGCACATTATGCTTTGAGTAGTTTAACTTCTACCCTCCCAGGAAGAACTACAGTGATGCCCTATCTTCAGTTTTCATAGGAAAGGAGATGAATCACCACAACCATAAGATACACCATTTACAGCTGCCAGAACAGCAGCAGCAGGTAAAATAAAGACAGAAAAGGAGTCCTGTTTTTTCTTAAACAGGCATTTCTGCAATCCTTTCAAACCCCCAGGTGAAAAGGAAACTTAAAAATTCTCCTTAAATAAAAGCTATGTACAAATTGCACACATTGCAAATGGAGCACTGAGATCAGTTACAGAAAATAAGATGTACAGTCTTCACTGATAACATCTCTCTTGCTATAAACAGTGATAAACAGCATATGCTTTCTTCAGATGTCAGAACCCAGCAAGACAGCAATATTATGTACACAGGGCTTGTTTGCCTTCTGCCTCCCACAGCAGAGTCCCTCCAAACTCTGTTTTCGCTTCAGAAAGCTGTGCAGTGATGTTCCTGTGCACCACACCTCTCCTGCTCAGCAAATCACAAGAGAGCTGTCATTGCTGTCTGGCTTATGGGTTTTAGGCAGTCTCTGGGCGTTGAGTAACCCTCGTTCCCAAGGGCATTTTGCTGAGGCTTCTGGTAGTCTGTGCTGTAGCTCACAGAGGTCAGAACACCATTAACTTTGGGTTTGTCATAGTTTATGACACTCTGGGGTGTCTGATAGTCTCCATTCCTGGTGTCGGTTTTACATGAACTGGAGAGGCCGCCGGCAGTAAGGGGGTGTATCTGAGATGAGACAACAGGAACGTTGTAGCCATTTTCAGAAGGGAAATTATTTTCTCTTGCTATGTGCCGTTCTATGATGGGGGTGGCGTATTCAGGCTCTTGGCTGGTCAGGGGCAGAGCATATTCATGCCGGTTAGCTCTGGGAGGGCAGCGATAGTGATTTTCGAACTCGGAACTCCCCCTTCTTCCCTCATCTTTAGTGTCCACGGGTCGAAAAGTAGATCCTTTACGTGTTACTGTCCCAGTCCCAATCATGAGAGGCTGCTGATAATCTAAAAGGAAGCATGAACTGCTCAATAAGGCATAGAATGGTTATTTTGTGTATGCAATACTTATGCATAGATAGGTGCTTTATGATGAAAAACTACTCAGTTATTATATCAAATGTGTGGTTACTGGGAATGTGAGGAAACCTTTCCCCAGCACTGATCCTGTAAACTCCTTCTGTGAGCAAGCATTGTAGAACATGGCAGAAGCTCTTCCACAGAGGAGCTCCAATCTGCCACCCCTTTTTCTACTCCCTCCCTTTCCCCACCTACCCACCCAAATAAATTAACATTTCTGGAATATACTTAAAAACCCTAAAAAAACGAGTGAAGTCAACAAAATATTAGCACCACAGTGGACAAAGGACATTGCATGAAGATCTTCAAGTGAGAAGTTCTCCAAAACAAGTGTTCCACTTTTGGAACAATTAAAATGCCCAGAGGATTCTTAACGAGACTGCTTTATTTAAAAGGCATCTTACAGTAGCTGACTGACAGGAAGGATGGAGTTAGGCAAAACGGCAGCCAAGAGAGTCAGTGGAAGTGTGAAACACACTAAGCCAGCTCTCAGGGCTGCAGGCATGCCAGGGGGGATGAGTGTGGGAGGAGAAGCGGGACTGATGCTCCCAGCGGAATTGGGCAGTCGCCCTGGTGAAGGGGGATGGCAGGGATACAGCTGGCAACAGGCAAACGACCTGAGCAGGAGCAAGGAGTGAGATGGAGGAAATACGGCCTCAAAATTTGCATGTTTGCACCTCTAGCCAAGGCAGATGCTAGGCTGCCATGTAAGAAGGAGATCTGAACTAAAAGGTTTTTTAAAAAAATCCAGTAATGCTATTATGAGGAAATTCAGCGTTCTAACTTTCTCGCTTTGGCTCTGGGGACAATCTCTTGTGGCTACATACAGTGGCCTGAACAGTTCTAGTAAATGACACTCCTAAAGTATCCTGTTTTGATGCAGGCGTGAAGAAGTTAGCTCAGTTTCTGTTCTGGCATCGTGGTTCATCTGACATGAGCGTTGAATTCGATCCCATATGTCCTGTGAATCTTTTTGGCAGTTTCTGGCTAACTCCCAAACTTCAGCATGTAGGGTGAAGGTGTTATGATATTTCACTAAGTAAGTGGTGCAGCTCTCCTCCGCATCGCTGCCGCCATCCCCAGCAATCTCTTGCTCAGGATGCAGCATCTCGACTTGCTCTTGGCTGCCTTTGAGAACCAGCAGGCAGATGGGGATTTGAAGTGAGGGAATTCCATGTAGCATGAAAACCTATATGCAAATTGTGTGCTCTCTCCAATTGAACTATTAAATTTTCTGAGTTGCATTTACATTTTTATTTCATGTTTCTTATTTTTAAGGAGACTGTAAATGAAATGCTGAGGCTGGGAAGCTGCCTGGGCCAGGCTGAGAGTTAAGACTTGCCACAAACACAGCAGGAAGGAGGATGGAGAGAGCAGAGACTCCCCAGGCATGGCCAGAGGAGCCAAATAACCATGATGTTTGAGCAACCTTTATTCATTCTCTTTCCTTCATTATAGAAAACTTCTTTTTAAATCTCTGCATATTTATATTGAAAGTTTCTATAAAGGATTGAAACTGTCTTTGAAAGATATCGAGGGTAGCACCATATGGAATTACAGTAACCATCCATTTGTTTTTAAAGGTATTTCTCTGCCAAACACACTGAAGAAATTCTAAGGAATTTCTAAGGTCTGGTGGCTGGAAAGAACAAACTAGTCTTTCTGCAAGATTGCTGATCACTGATCTCGTGAAATGGCTGGTCTCACCAGCCTTACCAGACAGACTAGACTAGGCGGGGATAAGATGTGCTAAGAGGATGAATTAAAAAATCATCCCTTTGGGATGCAAATAGTACTGATGTGGGGATTTGCTCTATCCAAACAGTGACCTAGAGCCAAGGTGGCACAGGAGAGAAGCACTGTGGCTGGGTTTTTTTTCTTCTCTCCAGCCTACTTGCTTCCACTTCAAGGGCCCTCGTCTCCCAGATAGTTCAGCACCAGGAAAGCTGCATGGGGATCTCAGCACAACTTCCAGCTGGGCAGGAAATCCCACCACAAACCAACTAAGTAATTTTTCTATTTGCTCAGCAGTAAGGGGCATTATATTTTGTTCCATTCCCAAAGACATTTGTTTTTAAATAGAAACACAAAAATTAGTCAGCAAAGGCAAGTGATCCTATCCTAGGCACATTCTTGCATTCTAACCATGCCTGAGCGCCTTCCAGCATTTCAGAGTCAGAAAATCTTACCAACAACACCAAGAAAAAAATTCCAAAGTAGTGGTCTTTCCCTCCCTAATATATTTAGCTGCTTCACCACATACCTGGGATGAACATGCATAAATCTACTCCTGGGCCTCAGCTTGCATAAGAGCTGGAGCTTGTATCATTGCTGGGCCATCCCTCTCCGTTACCAGCTCCGCACATGGAGCAAAAGGAATGCATATGAGGGGGAGCAACTGTTACCTGCCGTGTCACTGGTGACCAGATCCAGTTTTTGTGGTGTCTCCTTTTCATTGTTATAGCTGATGGTAAATTCAGTTGACTGATGTCTGGTGAAGGGCTGCTTGATTTGTTTCCAACAACCTATGATAAAGAAATAAAATTACAAGGCTTATCAGCAAGTTGAATGCTTAGAATCAGAAGAGTTAGCAGAAAGTTTAATATTTGATGTTCTCATTGCCATCAATATATATTTAAACAGTTAAAAACCAAGGCTAAAATAGGCTGCTTGTAAAAAGAACCCCCTAAATATGGAGGGTGAAGGAAAAAGTGAATCATCAACTGGGATTTCCAAATGAAATTGAATTTTTACTTAGGATTTTTTGGCAAAAAGGGCTCAGACTCTGTAGGTGCCTGCACTGATGCCTTAACAAAGTATATTGATAAAATGCTAGCTTTAAATCAGTTACATCTTTTGGCATTGATTATGTGGCAAAAATAATGCTTAATTTTTTTTCAGTAGATTAGTGTGGCTTCCATTTTGTTGCTGTCTGAGCGTCTGCACTCATCAGTTCATTTGTTCTCACAACATCCTTGTGAGACAGAAAAGAAAAAACTCCACAATGTCAGGCACTTGCCTGGAGCTGGCAACAGGAGGTCTGTGGAGAGGTGAGTTTGACTACCAGCTTTTTAAGTCCCAAGCTTGGTTCACAAGGGCTTAGGAGCTTGATTTATGAAGCATGCATGCAACAAATGAACTGACTGGGTAAGAGGCTATCTCCAGTTTCTTGGGATTTGTCCTCATTAGCAAGTGAGAAAGGATTATGATGTGACCTTGAAAAATCATATTAGCAAATATGATGTTAAGTACAAATTAATTTTCTAATGAGGGCAAGCTGCAGTGGGGAACAACATTCCTTTCACTGACGTCAGTGCCTGCTGAGGGATGAAATTTCGGAGCTGAGCTATCGCAAGACACTTGTCAAGAGACATATGAATGCTTAGTGGTTTCTTTTTTTATGAAAAGCCGAGGTTCAGAAGTATATTCCTCTGTCAAGTTGGTTGGCCAGAAAAAACAGCTAAACCCCAACTGCCAAGCTGATGGGAGACCCCACTCCAGAAAGCGTTATTGAGCAAGACAAAGAAAATACTTCATTGGGGTTTTGCAGGCATCTCCTAAAGGAATGTTCTCAAGCCAATCCCTCATTCGAATTTTACACAAGAAATACAGTTCAGTATTGTTAAGCTTTATAAATACAGTCCCAACCAGGGAGGGCAGTGAGATAAAAATATTAAAGCCATAAAAAATTATTATCCCTTGCTCTCTTGAAGAAAGGCAATCCTCTCTGCTGCAGGGAAAAGAAAAGGAAAGCGGCAATTTTCTGCAAAATAGGTATTTTGGAGGAGGGAGGGAAAAGGAGGGCACCTGGGAGCACTCTTACATGCTAATTTATGCACTCTGTATAATAGATCTTTTGTTAATTGCCTTTCTGTCATAGAAACCAAATTATATTGTTTCTCAGGGCACTGTACTAGGATGACACAAGTGGGACTATCGTTTGCCATTTCCCTTGTATGAAGAGGTGAATTTGAATGAGGAAATGTGGATGCTATTTCACAAGCATTAAATGCTTAGTTGCATAAATCCCTTCCTGTTGGCCCAATGGACAGGACAGGACAAAGTGCATGATTCTCCACTAACCTGATTTCTGAGTACTGGATAATCCATAGGAAAGTCCTTTGGCTTCTCGCCTGCCGGGAGAGGAGAGGAATTATGAACGTCTGTACTCACAGCTTTTCAGCTTCATGCCTTAGCTCCAGCAGAGCCTTTGTGTTTAGTGGCCAAGGACAAGGCTTCACTTCAGGTTCCTGGAGGCTGGTGTTTACTAGAACGTCAGGCATGCAAACCAGCACACTTTGACATTTTCTTTTTCCCCACCTATGTGCAAGTTGTGGGTGCTGGTGTTCAAATGTCTGCGACTGGCACTCATCAATCTGATGTGTCCACATCTGTATGTCAATAGACCCAGGCTATGTTTGGGTCTGTTCTTCTGAATTCTTTAGCTAGTTCATAGATTTACTGGGAATCCAGAGCAGAGCTGGGTGATGAAGCAGCATCACCAAAGCATTGCTTATACTTCCAAATTCCCATCTATTGACAGAAGCATTTCCTGGCTCTACAAGCAACTGCAGGTTCATATGAGTGGGCATCTAGCAAGAAGCACAGTTAGCAGTGCTTCTTCCAGTCCTCTGACTTCTGAGTTGAAGTAGCTTAGTTTTAGCTGCTTACCCCAGCGTATGTGTGCAACTCCTTACTGCGGGACTCTTTCTGCTTTCAGCCGGCTAGTTAAGTGTTCTAACTTAAGGCATTGGGAAGCAGAAACACAACCAGAGGGAAATAAAATGATCCAGATAGATAGCTAAAATCTTCCCTTCACTGAATTTTTACTTGGCTTTGGCGTGGAAAGTATTCTGTCTTCGATTGCTTTACACCATAGTATTTTTGGGTATATGTAGGCTGAAGAGAACAGCTGGTTCCATTGGGCTGTAAATTGGGGTGCACAGTTCTGACCTGCTTTATGTTCATTTTTCACTGACTAGGGGAGGCATATGATAAGAAATAGAATTTAAAGAGATAGAACATGAGTTCTACTTAAAAGGAGGACTGATAAGCAGGACCAGTTCTTAGCTCCCTGGTAAAGAGGCTCTGGAAAGAGGGCACAAAGTTGGACATGCTAGCTAGGTACCCACAAATGCCTCCTGTGACAAAAGCCATATCTTACTTGCGTAGGGCTGCACAGATACAAATTCCAGAGAACACGAACAGACACAGCACAATGAGGATGGGGACAATTATAGCTGTAAGCTTTAAACCTGCATGAGAAAAAAAAGTGATAAAAGTTTAAAAGGCAAATTACTCTGAAGATAATAATTTTTACTACAGAGAATGCAGCAAAAAGTAGATAATGTAGATAGTAATAGTAGTAGATAGGAATACTCCTTGAAGAGAGGATAAAAATGTACAACTATAAAGCTAAAATACCACTCCTCTGCCACACTTTCTTGCCATGTACCTATGTGGAACAATATTGAGATAAAAGACTTGAATATACTTTCTCAAGGGTGGCACTTGACTTGGCATCTATATGCATCCTTACAAAGAGCAGTTCTTTCTTATTACACACTAGATGACTTTTAAAAAGCCACTTACATACACTTTGTTTGCAGTTGCTTATAAATCTGCCAAACGAGGCTGCAATTTTACATGCTGAGTATCTGGCTCATGCGGAACAAACTGAAACATTTCAGTCAAAATAGTTCAAAGATTTCCATGAGTGGATCTAGGGAAAAACCTGTTTAGCCCCTGTTAAATTCTAACACAACGTGCTTTAGCACAGGGATTTGAAAATCAGCAGTGGGGTGGCTCTTGTCAGGAGTGTTTCATTCTCTGTTTCTACAGACACTTGCCAGCTGTGAAAATAAGGTAGTACAAGTGTCCATGGGGTATTTACAAGTTAGCAGATGTAATCTCAGTAGATTTATTTTTCAGTGAACATGGATATGGTTTACCCATGCTGCTGCACATATAAATTGAGCTTCCTTGCTCTTAGCAGGAGCTTCAGAACAATTTTTTTATTACAGTGATTGCTTCTTACAACGAGTTTTTGCACAGGGGCATTCCTACAACTATCAGCTATCTAATGGATAGAAGCATTTGGTACAGTCGGTCTGGTAATGCCTGCCTGGCTGTGGGTCCACCAAACAGTCAGTATAAGCACCAAATTTTGTTTGTTTGCTATTTAAGATCTTAGATGCTAGCTCCACAGCATTAAAGGATGAAGACTGCAAATTCAGGAAGAAGTATGCAAATTAAGGTTGTCTGAGCCCCCATGAAAACATGTATTATGGAAAAATGTTTAATTACACAACTGTGCAATGTTATATGCTGCTTTGAGCTGGGGACCATCTCTGTGAGGGGTCATGATTGTGTAGAGAGAAGGTAACATTTTTGTGAGACCACTACCTCACATTTTAAATTAATTTTTATAATTTAAAAAAAAAAAAAAAACAAACCAAAAAATATAGGAAGATAGTGAGGAAGAGCTCTTCCAAAAATTGTTGCAGAGTGCTCACTGTACTCCCTTGAGCAACCCACCAAGCATGGCAAATAAACTAATATGACAAGGAAACCGATGCCTGATATTTAACACATCAAGGAAAATTAAGGCTTTCAATCTCTTTCTGTGCCTTAAGACAAAAAGAACATATGTTCCTCCCTCTTCTCTCTGTTGTTAATCTTTAATAAAGCCTGAAGGGAAAATGAAAGTTTTGGTTTGTGAGAAAGTTTAAAGTTCACTCAGGCTGGGCTGACATGATGCATCCTAGAGAAAATGTAGCACTAGGTAGTGTTACCTAAGTTACTTTCTTCTGACGGGATGGGCTCTGTAACAGTCCTGTCTTCTTTTCCAAGGGAGGTTTCTGTGCTCTGACTTGGTTTCTGCCACATGGAATGCGTAAATGAACTGTTAGCTGCGAAAGAGAAGGGGGCATCAGTGGCGCTGGGGTAGCACAGTAGTTTTAGAGGCACCGTGTCTGGGGACCACTGCTTACCTGGCATTATCCGACATCCCATCAGCTCAAGCTTCAATGCTATTCTTTGGTTCCAAGTTTGAGGGATAATTCGCACATAACGGGCCACTATTGGAGGGATGAAGTTATTGCGCACTATGTCACCGGAGTTGGAGTTGCCTTGGAATACCTGCAGTGAAATGTGCACACATTGTTTGCTCGGTTTTAAAAGTCTCTTTCTTCAAAGTGTTCTTGACATCCAACTTCAAAGATTTTCATTATCCTAAAACTAATACATTGATAATCTGGGATTCAAACGCAAGATTTTAGGAATTGAGAGTTCTGGAAAGAAAGAAATAATCTTTTTCGTTCTGCCAGATGATCACATTTTTCTGTTAGCTCAGAGGAGAAAGATTATCACCATTTCAATTCTGTGCAATTTTTAGTTAATGTATGCTGGTATAATGCTATCATTTTTTATTTACTAGCACAGCAGCACCCTTTCTTGAGAACGGGGATAAAGATGTAAAAATTAAAAACTGAAGTGAAGACTGACTTTTAATTATGCAGTTGTTATTGCACTTATACAGTATTTCCCAGAATCAGCTCAGCCCCTTGTGCAGAACAGTAGTCCTTGCAATATTAATTCTTAGAGATGCTTCAGCATGATCTAGGAAAACTTAAAAGCCTGATGAGATAGAGCAGTGAGCTCAGCATGTGTTAGATAAAATGCTAGGCCGCACAGGGTTCTGATAGGACAAGTTCTGTCATGCACCTTAGCTGAAACTAAGATCATATATAATACTTTAATAAGATTATTTGAATATAGCAAGTCATTGTGGAAAACTACAAGCCTGTGCACTTAAGCCACTACTAGGTTGATTTGTCACTTTTTGGGCCAACATCACCTCGGTTTAATATTTAAAAGAATATTAAACCAGCTAATGTTGGGCAGTGAAATTCCTTGCCATACAAGCTAAGAAAATCAGAGGTAGCAGGAAGTCTCTCTACAGCTCTATCAAATTTTTAAAACCTGCCATCAGGCCTGAGGACCAGGTAAAACCTTCTCCTGATGCAAACTGATCATCAACTCTCTCAGAAATGATAAGGTCTGACTTTGAATACTGTGGGGACAGGGAGTGAGGCTTTTGAGGTTTCTTTTGTTTGAAAGGAAACATGAGGTTTTCAGGGGATAATGTTATCAGACAAACTTGTGCAGCAAATCTTTTGTCTGCATGAACTTGCTGCACTTCTTTCATGTGTTCATTGCCAAAGTCACACAGAGTCTGTGAAAGCTGTTGGGTATTTTAGTGTAAGAGTGTATGTTTTACATTCTGTTACACCAATTCCTAACAGACGTCGGCTGTGCCCACTTGTGTCAGAAGAGTCCTGCCAGTGAGGGGTGGGGAGTGGTGTAGCCCTGGTGATGGTAGCACAGCCACTGCAGAAGCCACAGGCAGAGCTCCAGCAGCAGCCCTGAGCTTTACCTGAGGGGTTTGTTTCATTTGGTGGGGGCAGTGGATTGGCCGTCCAGATGCATTTGAAGCTGAGCCTCAGCTTTGCTGGTGCTGTGCCAACCTACGCTTCTGCACTGGTACAGCTTTGCTAGCACGGGCAAAAGCTGAGCTGAGCTAAAGACTTGCCCAAAGAGCCTGCTGTACAGCTTTCATTACACCGGTTTTTTGAAAGAAGGGTACAGACATACACGTGCCTCCATGTGTGTATTCCACAACTTCACCAATCCCTGGATAACTTCCTTGTTTTGACAAGCTCACTGTCTACTACTCCATGGGCATAAATTACACTGGTGAAGACAACCCAAGCTGAGACTAGTTTGAAACTCCTCATCTTCCTTGACAGTGAAAGCCTGCCCTTCAGTGTCAAGGCAGCATACATATTATTGCTTTGAATTTTCCTACCCTTCCCACTTTCCCTTACCTTTTCTTCATTGCTCAGAATCCCTTTGTAAGTTCTCCATTTCGAGTGGTTATTTTTATAGTTCATTGTAAATGTCTTCACGTAGAAGTTGAAATTCAGCATTGTGGATCCAGAACCAGTGGTCTTAATCCCTTTTGACAAGATGAAAAAAAAAATTTCATTTGCTAGGTGTCTGTTTTAAAAGAACATTTTCAAATGCAAACACGGAAACCAAAACAATTTGGAAAAATTTTCCTTCAAGGTCTTAATTTGTTTTTTGAACTGTGTTGAAATTGAGTTTAAAGTTGGGTGAAGAATGGAAATCAGTTTTAAATTGTCAATTTAGAACCACGGATATTCTTAACAGAGCACAAAGGGCTGAGAGAGCTGTTCAGACTCAGGAAGAGATGACAGAGAGGGAACCTCATTGATGGATACAGGCATTTGAAGGGAGGGTGTCAAGTGGAGGGAGCCAGGCTCTTCTCAGTGGTGCCAAGCAATAGGAGAAGAGCCAATGGGCAGAAACTGATGCATGGAAAGTTCCACCTGAATATGAATCATAGAATTATAGAAACAACCAGGTTGGAAAAGACCTCAGAGTTCATCAAGTCCAACCCTTGATCCAACACCACTATGGTTACTAGACCATGGAACTCAATGCCACATCCAGTCTCATCTTAAAAACCTCCAGGGACAGTGAATCCACCACCTCTCTGGGCAGCCTATTCCAATGTCTGATTACTCTCTCTGTAAAAAATTTCTTCCTAATATCCAACCTAA
>JAYRBT010000114.1:65896977-65914294 GCA_036023395.1 Myiotriccus ornatus
CCCTGAGCCTCCTCCAGGCTAAACAACCCCAGCTCCCTCAGCCTCTCCTCACAGGACTTGTGCTCCAGTCCCTTCACCAGCCTTCACCTGGAGGAAGGACTTCTTTACTTTGCAGGTGAATGGGCACTGGAACACCTTGCCCAGAGAGGTTGTGAAGTCTCCTTCATTGGAGATATTCAAGATATGGTCCATATCAGCCATCTTTACATCTTTACCAGCAACTGTAATTTACATTTTTACACATAAACCAGGAGAGGGAAACAGGAATTTCTTTCACCTGGATCATTGTTTCAAAGCTATGACTTTCATGTTTCTTACTGATTCCAGAATGGCATCATTAACAGATCCTAAGCAGTTGTTTATCATCCATCCAGACTCTACTGGTCCCTGTGTAAATATTTTGTTCTGTCAGCATGTTTATAGATCAGACACACATGACAATTGAGTTCAACCATATACCCCCATAGGAAGACCAGTCTTGTAAATAGCCAAGACTTTTTAAATAGGAAAATAATATTCGTGAATGCATAACATTTCATTACATTTAACAAAAGAAACATTGCATTTGTGCACTGTTAGCTTTTCAGCTGCATTCATTTTGTTCTCCATCTGCAACACCAGTTTCTAATAACTAGACAGCAACATACCTGTTATTCTCTTTTTCTCTCCCAGGTCTATCTCCAACCATTCACGATTGCTGCTGTGGTTAGATGCCCAAGCCAATTCCAGGACTTGAAGCCAAGCCTTGTCAGGAGACCACTGGAATAGCTGCCCAAACTCATCGGTCTCCTCCCAGTAGGAAGATGCAGTAACATGGCTCTTGGAGAGGAATCCCTCTTCCAGACTGAGAGATTTGTTGCAGCCTAGGAGTCCCCACACAGACAGGCAGAAGGAGTTACTTTGTGTTTTCACAGGATATTTTTATATTAGGCTAGCAACATTTAAAGACCACCCACAACAGCCAAGTCAGACATTGCTGAATCTAGTGCTAGCCTGATGCTCTCCATTAGCTATGGTGTTTAGCAGTCAATTTGTAGTGGATGATCCAGTACCAGAGAGCTGCAGGCCCTCTCCTTTACCAATCTAACTCCTACATACAAGACACCTTCTGACTGCATCTGCTATTTTTGCAATTTTGTTTTTTTTAATCTCTGCACTTTTGTCTCATTCCTGTGAAGACTCTTTTTATTTTTAAATTCTCCTTCTGAAACATAATATTTATGTTTTGAGATTGGCGTTAACTAATTCTGCTGTACAAAACATTTCACAGATGAAGGCACTGTACTGAAAGGAACACTTTACTGTAAATATTTCATGATTCTCACCTGCAATTAGGGCTAGGAAAGTTACTCATTAGAGAACTTCCTTGATATTGCTGCCAAGACATGATATCATGAAGATAATAGCTGCAGGTAAGTATTACAAACTCCACCAAAGAACCCACAAAATTTCTGCACATAGAGGTTCTTCAGAGAAAACAGGCCAGTGGAATATGATTTCAATGAAGTTAAGAATAATTCCTTGGCAGATTCAAAGGCCTATACATGCTCTACAGTTTTCAGTGGAATAGTAAATGATTTTATCTCAAATTAGTAAAATATAATTCAAATGAACGAATGTGAACTTTTCTCCCCTCTTTGCTGTGTTTTATGCAAATGAACAGCTTGACAGATTAAAAAGAGGGTTTTGCATCTTGGAAAGTCATAAACAAAAACTCGTTTTGTAGCAGTGCAATATAAATATATCTTCATTCCTCCCATATTTTTTTTCTCTTCTTGTATGATGAAGATGGAATTTATAAATGTCTGAAGAAAAATTGCTTTTATTTTTCTGTGGCCAAAAGTACATAAAAATGGGATTATCTATCTGATTGCCATTTTTCATATGCTGGCACCAGAAATGCAACAGCAGAATACTATTTCTGTTTCTCATCTATGAGCGTATGACCACACATATTCTGTGTTTTTTTTCTAGCTCACTTCACATCCCTTCAATTTTTTTATTCACTTGCCAATTTTAAAAAATTGCTGTCCTAAAATATCCTTCCTAGACACAGCCTGACATCCTCCTGATCATTTTTCAAAACTTTTGCAGAAAATACTTAAACAAAAAGGTAACATTAGATTAGCTAAAAATAAAGCAATTGTTCTTACCATTCGAAGTAAATGTAAACCGCTTATCTGACAGCGAACCACTGTAAGAAAAGAAAAAGGTAATTCAGCCTTTCATGAGGTGGTCACAGGAATGCTGAGGTACAGTTTCAGAATCACTGTTTATCCAGTACAATGTCTCTGGCCACACAGCCTCTTTCTTTGCACTCTAGTGCATCCCTTACTGTGGCTGAATTCTGATCATTTTTTAAATGGATTTGAACATCTGTTATGCTTCAAGTGACTTCCTGTTGCATCGACTTGTTATTCTTGCTACATGTGAAGGAGTTACACTTGATGGCATCTAAATCACACCAGCTCTGGCCGTTCCTGCTTGGGCTACAGGTGTGTCATAGGATGCCACTGGATGAAAACTACTCGTTTTAATCTGGGTGGGAACCAGTTCTTTATAACCATGGCCAGCATCTCCCATCAGGAATGGTTCTTTATGCTCCATTAACCACATCTGTGGCTCTCTTTTTCTTCCTGCTTCTGACATGGACTGCTTTGCTTCAGGAGAAAACTTCATTTCCTGGACCACTCCACATAGGCCTGCACAATGCAGGACAAGATGAAATCATCACTGTAAGGGAAAGCTGAGCTTTCCTTGGCCTCCCAGGGAGCACTTTCTGATTCCCAAGGAGATGACCCTGAGGTTTCATTCCAGAAACAATGACTCTGACTAGCTGCCTAATGAAAAGAAAAGTCTGGGTTTTAACCCAAAATTAGTTTGGATTTCTTGAAAATCTGACCCCTTCACCGTCACTTCGATTAGCTGCACGCGTCATTTGCCCCTTTTGGAAAGCCTTGGCCAGCGTGACTAAGCAGTAAAACAACTTCTGCACTAAGCATCAAGACAGTTCCCTTTCAGGCTGCCCTTTTGTTGTTGACCAGGAAAATTCCCGCCCCCGGTACTGTCTTCAGGCTAACCACGGTGTGCACGTATGTTTTGAGAGCAATGTTTTGAGAGCACTGCAAACGGGGAATAGGAAAGTAGTCCCATGTCAAGGTCAATAAAAACACTGCCTCTTTCTGTCACTGAGGGAAAACTAATGACTACAGGCAAACAAAGTCCATCAGAGATGACGGTGAGCACTGGGTGGGAGCTGATTTATTTGGGCATGTAGGCGGCATGTAGCTAGAAGGGGAAACACAAGCCCTCCCTCCCACATCTTCCCCCCAGGCAATCCTCAGGGGTGATCAGATGCACTCTGCTCACTTCAAACCAGTTTGACATCACAGCCAAAACATTTTTTGCTTTCTTAGTGAATGTAAAGTAACCCATTTCAAGAGAAAAGAAGAAAACAAACACCTATGATGATCAGTAAAACCTACCCAAAACAACAATCACAGCACTCCTTGAATATGATAAAGCTTTGTAATAAAAAAGTCACCCACATCCCTTTCAAATATAGAGCAGCAAATTTGGCAAATAAAGGGAGGAGATTAACATTTCTAAGGTCTATAAAGCTATGAAATCAAGCTGAAATACTTCTGCTATAATTCACTAAAGATGAAAAAGTAATTCAGTAAGTGGTAATTCATCAGTTTCCTAATGTGACAACTGGTATTTGTCACACAAATTCCACTTTGTCCTTTAAGGAAGGGTATCGCCCCATGCTCCTCATTTTCCTGACAAACTTCAGGATCCTGCCTTTTTAACAGTACTAGTGGTGGCACTACTGGAAGACCTGTGCTGTTAGCTCTGCAAAAAAAGGACTCTGCTTCCCATAATAAATAAATAAATATAAAATACTTTTTTTTTTTCCCCAGAGTTGCTCTCAGGCAAGCTTTTCCTACGCAGTGTAAGTTAACCCCAAATCTCATCTTTCTCTGTTCATAAGCAAACAGCATCTTGTGTTTTCAAAGACAAATGACTTCACATGCGCAGCTGTATAGTCAGAGGTCAGGCCACGTCACAAACTTAACCCCCATGTATTTGTACTGGGGTACCAGAACTGCCCAATAAATCCAGACACTTGGTCTTCATTACGGCATTTGTGGGTGCGGGTCCACACGTGGATCGTGAGAACTGAAAACCTGACAGATGCTGGTGTGTAACAAGCGCACTGAAAAATGGACTGGGGAGGCGAAGGTCAGCCCTTGTGGGATGATGGGCGAGCAAGCAGTAACTCCATGTTAACAGTGCAGATACTTAACAGCTCGATGCACTCCACCACCAGCTTTTGATGAGGTCAATTTCAGCTCAAGCCACTAAATAATTTAAATCTTTAGTACTGGAATCCACTATAAATGAGATTTTAAAAGCTTGAGTAAGCTTTTATTTAAGGGCATCTAAAAAGCTCTTAAAGCACTGCAGCTCAAGCACCAATTTTTTCTTGCCAACCCTGGCTCCTCTGCAGGATTTTCTTTCACTGTGTAGGTACCCTGAGGACAGGGAAGCCATGCAACTTTGCAAATACCTCTTGTAAAAGCTTTCTTAAAGCATGAAATGTGTTGGTTCATTTATTTTAGTAAACAGGCCCACTGTTTCTAGGAACATTTTTTCATGATTTGAAATAAAAGGGATTTCCCTGAAAATCCCAGTTTTCCTCTCCTGGCATAATGGGCTCACACCAGCAGTTCATCTGCTCCAGGGATTGTCCCAGCTGCCAGGTATGGCAGAAGCATCCTAGGAATCCCATTTTTCTCGAAGTCCATGCCATCTAGTTTGCAGGCATCCAACCCAGTATGAGCCTGTTTACCTGTAGCTCCCTGTATAACCCGTAGAAAGTGACAGTTGTCTCCTCAGGGCAATTCAGTCTCCTCAAGATGTGCATCATGCTCAAGGAGTGCCCTGGCAGTCAGAAGAGCTACGGGGGCTATGCTCCTTCTTAGGCTGCTTTCTCAGGGGCCTCACATTAAACTGGCTACATCCAAGCCCTGCAGGCTGGCTTCAGACTGGAAGCACGTGTTTCAGCTCTCCTTCACGTAAATGGGAGTTTCCCCACTTGATGTAACAGAGATATCTTTGCATCTTTGTGGATACTTCTATTACTCACGTGAAATGGATGGGATATTTTGTGAATAGCAACATTGAAAAGACACCGTTAAGGTGACTGATTAATTATACAAACTGTTTTCCCCTAGCACGCCTGCATTTGCTGTCTTAAACACTTCATTCCTTGCCCACTAGCTCTTGTACTGTGAAAAAAAACACAAATGGGAATCACAACTGCCTTTCATTATAAAATTTTATGTGCTGCTGTCTGAGTTACTTGTCCTGGGATTCTCAAGGATCACAAACATAAGAATGTATGTAAACAGTTCTGTAACATCTTTAGATATGGTACAAAGTATTTAATTTATGGTTTCACTAAGCTGGCATGTGTGATGGTAAGAATTTGTATTATTTGTTTTATGGAGGGGCTTGGTGCCTGGGCAGAGCTCCCAATCCTGCTTTGCTTGATACAACTTTCTATTAACTTTCTTTGGCAATCAGCTGTCAAGAAAAATAGAAAATGTTTAGGCTTTCCAGTTCTTTGGCTATGATCTACATACTACACAGGTTTATATACTCCAGTTTCAATATATATAAAGCATTTCAATCTGTGCTGAAGCTTAAGCACAGGAACAGATCAAATGAATGCCTTTTTTTTTTTAATGAATGAAACCATGATTGCAAAATTGTCAGGAGGGTGTGAGAAATCACAGAGAAAACAGGAAAATAATATAAAAAACACATATTCCCTTAGCTCTCATAGCTATGGGATGGAAATTTCCCTTCCTACTTAAAAAAACTGCCTCATGTAAAGTCCAGATAACATTTGAAAATTAAAAACTATAAACCAAGAGGAATGACAGAAGCAGTTGCTGGAAGGGCTTACTGTGCTGGATAGAGATTAGAGGATTTATTTCTACTTCAACAACAGTACAATTAAAAGTCAGAAGATAAGCAGCAAATATAACACCCTTGCTATAAATATTCTAAAATAGAAAAACTCTGAACATGTCAAAAGCACAATGTTTAAGAAGTTGTTCATTAAATCCCCTGTGGCTCAATGGCACTTTTTATTTATTCAGTCTTCCTAGCTTTTTTTTAAACTTTAACATGAATTTATCATGATTTATTAGCACATTGATTAAAGGTGTTCATTGCAGAACATCATACTCTCATGTATCTGCTAACAAAGTAATTTGCAAATATGTTTTGGAAAGAATAGAAGAAAAAAGGAGAAAATACTGCACTACATGTTATAGAGCCACTGAAAACTTTGAATATTTTCCTATCTCCAGTGCCAGCACCACTCAAATAAAGCCATAGCAATTAAGCCCAAAAGCCTCTAGACCCACACCTAACAGCTTTTCCTCCCCAAAATGGTGTCCCCAGCTGCTTCTGCTGATGTGGGCAGTGCACTGTGCCCCGGGATTTGCCCCTAGTGTGAGCACCACCAGTGGTACTCACTCTTGAGAGGGGATGCCATTGGCAACGGCGCCTTCGTAGCGGCTGATGCCCTTCTGCTGGGTGACGCTGATCTGCCCACCCAGCTCGTCCGTGATCACGCCCGCATGTATCGCAGATTTGCACAGCAGCGAGGTCTGAAAGGCAGAAGCCAAAGCTCAGGAGATCAGTCTGACAAACTGCAAATGCTTTCCCTTCCAAGCCACTAGTATACAGGTGTTACAGCTCGTACAATCCGGGTAAAGCTCAAGAGAAATAAGAGGCAGGGGAGGGAGGAAGAACAGTAATCTTTGAAAAATATATGTTTCCCAAAGTAATTTCTTTTGTTTTTTTTTAAATGAAAGAAGCAAATAATCTGCTTCTGAGAAGGTGCTGTAAGATTGTCACTCCTCAAGAAAACAAAGTCAAAGGCAAGGCGACATTTCTTTGGTAAAATAAATCAGTAATTCCTTGGTATTCTTGCTTTAAGGCAGACCTACCTATTACTGCACCTTAGGACTTGAGTTATGGAGTACATTAGATTTATCTGTGTGTTGAGTAGCTGCTGCTGGGTTTTAAGTATAGCTCATTTCCCAGTGTCTGAGGTCGGATAGCACTGAAAAATACAGGCAGGACAACTTCTGTGCAGACTAGGTGGCTGCAGGCAGAGATTGGTCTGGTTCACAGCGGCCCTGCTTGGGCTGCCCTATGGGACAATCTGTGCTGCTGGGCTGTTCCCTCCAGGGAGGGCTGGCGGGGAGCGCGGAGCGCGGGGGCTCAAAAGCAGCAGGTCTCCAGGGGAGCCCTGCAGGTTCCTCCCATCGGATAAGCTAAATCCTTCTTAATGGTGGAGGGAAAATGTCTTTCACAAATTCCTCAATGCAGATAAGATCTGCATGAGGTCATGCCATGTGCTGCTTTTCTGTCCTAATCATCCAAACCAAGGGCAGAATAACTTCAGCTAATGACAATGTAATGTGGCATTTCTTTGTTTCTTCAGCTCTGCAACTTTCCAGGCTGGAGCCCAAGCTTGAATAACTGGATGAACAGGTTAAACATGAACGCTGACTTTTTGGAAACACAGCAACTGTTCTAGTTGTGATAGGGTGGGATTTTACTTCAGGGATATGATTAAGCTTACTCTTTCAGATTTCACAGGCATGACAGGAGGACAGTCCATGGTGACAGACACAGAGAGGGCAGAGCTCTGTGTGATATGAACTGTGGATAAATGCAAGCACTTGGGCAAATTCTTTTCTTTAAAGAACAAGCAGTTAAAAAAACCCAAGAGGTTGGTAGTTATCAGTGGGATGTGATTAGGCAGTGTGTAATATTTATTTCATCTAAGAGGAGATTGCTAGGATACTGCAGGCATAATCCTAAAAAAAAAACATTTGTTACTGAAATGTATTTTTTTCACACGTGGACACCAAAAAAGTAAAAGCTAAAATCACAGAAATATTTAGTATGTGGATGAGCACTGTCTCAAGAGGGACAAACCCTATGCAGGGCTTTTCCAGAAAGCCAGAAACCACAAGTCAGTAGGTGTATTTGACAATCAGTGGACTTTGTTCTCACACAATTGATTTGTCTGTTTGACAAGTGTCTCTGTGTGCTTATATACTGATAGCTTACTTATATACTGATAATAAAGAGTCTATTTAATACAGCTGGGAATAATTACTGACAAAAGTCAAGGAGCAAAAGTTTAAACTGAGTGGTTCTATTTTGGTTTCTTCCATCTTTATGAATTTTCCCTCATTATTCTGCGTACTTACATCTCTGTATCCTTCTCCAATATTCCCAGAAATGTCACCTGCTATGTCTCTGCAGCCAGCAGGACAGTATCTGCTGTAGTGAGAGAAGAAAGGCCTGTTTAAGACATGAACTGCAGTGATGATACACACAAATAAACTCATATAAAAGAAATAATTTTTTTAGCAGCAATTTCTGGATTATGGTCTGTTAGTGAGTCTAGGGGATAAATAAATGGGCCCTTGAGTTCACATAGGTGGACTGGACACAGTAGCACACAAAGAACAAGAAAATCAGTTTTGCAAGGGCATTTATTTCTGTTTAATTCTCTTGTTCTAGAAATGCTACCATGTGAGTTTTCAGCACAGCCCAGATAAGAAGCCTGTATGCACACCCAGACAGCAACCAGAAGAGCACAATTTATTACCATTTCAAATCCTATCACAAAGTTCAAGGAATCAAGAAATTATAGCTTGTCCTCAGATAATCTTGTATCAGCTGGGATGTGATCTGCTCTCAGAGGGAGCACTGGAATTTGAGGCTATTTTGAATTTCAAAGTGGAAACTGTTTTTACATATACCATGTATATGTATGCCCTAACGAGTATTCCTGAGAGCTCTGCAACTCCATTCCATAATTTTTCTAGCCTGCAGAGTTCCATTCGGCACTACTGCTTCTCACAACTGAGCCTTGGACCCTTATGGCATTGGAACTCAAAAAAGATCACTTCTCTAGAAAACCAAGACTGTTTTCTAACATCTTCTAATTACTGGACCAGATGACAGATACAGCAAAGCAAGCCAGAATGCAGAGAGCTACAAACCCTCCTTACCTGAATTCAGCCTTTGTGTAGTGGTTTGCTCGTTCCAAACAGGTGATTAGATCTGTGAAAAGTTTACAAATGTCAATTCCCATTGTAGGATATAGAAATACAGACAAATATTTGGTCAAATGTGAAATTACATTTAAAGACCTCTCTGTATAATATTTAAGCAATTTTATTAGACTGGAACCAACAGCTATGGCTCTCCTTCATTCTTTTCAACTCTTTTACTCCTCTTATGTTTTACACCTTCATCGAAGTTGAACAGACCTCCAGAACATTAAATGTAGGAATGAAAATATTAATCTGTCCTGCCTCTTGTTTCTATCACAGTGTGGTGGATGCTGGAGCCCAGAATATGGTGGAGCTTCAAGGAGAAAGTATTCATTTTCTCTTTCACTGGGCTTGTATTGCAAATGGTCTAGCAGCCATTATATCTGATTAACACTGCAACTATTCCTTGCACACATGCTATTAAGAATACCTTGGTTCAGGCTAATCTGGAAATATTTAGGATCAAACACTTGGGCTAAAGTCTATGTGTGTAAAGAAGATAAAGAAATCTGGGGGGGCTATGCCACTAATCCTCTACTAGTTTTGGATTTCACTTTACCTGGATGATCACTACTGGCATAGGACAACAGAAAGCCTCGTCCTGACACATGGGATCCACTCTCGAAGTGAATAGTTGCCTCATTGCTATCCAGAATTATTTCTTTGGGGACAGGCATCATGTTACCACAGTATGGCCCTATGGCAGAACAAAGAAGATTTCAAAGGTTTAGGTGACATAATTAGACTGGAATATTCTCATGATTAGCAAAGAGTTTCATAACACATCCATTCTTTTTCAGTAACAATCTAAATGTTGACAAAAGGTTTTTGGCTTTAGTCCTTTATGGGTATGAGCTCCAAAGTTACCCTGACAAGGAGTGGCTAGGATCCAGTTGTCTCCCCATGGCAGAAATTCCAACATCCGCATCTCTCATCACATAAGCCTTAAGAGAATGATTAATGCCCTTCGACCTGTGAAGTACAGCATGCTTACAACCAGCAGTAATTCATTAAAGAAAATAACAGAACATTCAAAAGCAATCCAAGGCATCTAGGCAGGGTCCCCTAGATAAAGTTTCCAGATGCACACAGCTCCTGCTGCCGTAGCACAGCAGCCATTCAGGAAGGATTAAGATCACAGAGTACCTGGTTTTCAAGGACCTGCAGGCCACAAATCATACTGTAAGTCAGTTAACACCTTACTGAGAACATTTCTTAATCTTTTCCTTCTAAAGACACCATCAGGTCATGGAATTACACAGCTCAAGTCTCTAGAGTTTTAAAGAAAAAAGGGAGGTAGAGAAAGGAGGAGATGAAGGGAGTGGGAGAGGGAGACAAGAGCCTTGTGGTTACATTGAATTAGATAAGGGTTTTATAGCTACCAACTGCAGTATCTTGGAACAGTCTTTGGGACACTCCTTTCTTGTGACAGCAGGCATGCCCAGGACTCCTAGTAATTACATTTGCTTCTTCAGAAGTCAGATCCCAAAGGGAGCATTCCTTTGAGACTGCCACAGTCTCTGCACTTGCCTTCTGTCACCATACCTGGTGCAAACACTTGTCCCTGGCTGCCCTCAAGCACAGATAATACAGAAAATCCCAAGTAGTTTGGGTACACTTGTTTGAATTTATGAGGCTATTTACAATATAAACTTTTATAAGGTGGAAAACAGATTTTTTTCCCAAGAAAAAAAAAAGAAACAAACGACCCCTTACAAGCCCTCAGCCCATCTGTTCTGTTGAGGTGAATGACAGCTTTTGTGTCCTAAAGTAAGTTTTTGCGATGAAAAATGATCAGTTTGATTTTTCCTCATTTTGTTGATCGTGGCTACTTTAGGGCAATTTGGAACTGACTTCTGAGACACAAGAAATTACGTTCACAGCACGACATAAATTTGATGAGTGATACCCTTCCTAACAGGCTCCTAAAAGCTTCTTCATTTTACTTGATTTTACTGGGGTTGTGGGGGGAAGGACAGCTCTTTTCCAAATACTTCATTTGCCTATTACAGCTATAAGGTAAGCCTATAGAGTAGCGCGATTGGAGCCAGTGACAGCCAGCTGTCAGCAGAATGGGACAAACAAAGGAGGAACTCTTGTCTTTTGGCTTATAAAAATCACATGGTGAAGCCAGGCAGGCAGAGAAACAAGTGAGGAATGTGACATTTCCCTGGAGTACTCATGTGTTGAAAAATGACTCACGACTTAGTCAGAGACAACAGTGTCTATAAAAAGGGTTAAACAAATTGCTTAGGAAATGAACTTATCAAAAAGACAGCATCTGACACCGTGTCATACCAGGCAACTGCACAAATGACTTATTTGAGAAGGTCTTTTGTGTCAGATTGCAGGGGGAGAAAGTAAAGTGCTAACTTAGATATTTTTTTGAGAGAGACAGAGAGAAAGGGGAAGAAGACGGGGAGGCGCTTCTTCAAAACAAACACCTGAGAAAGCTTTAGTCCTTTTCTTCTCTCAGGGACTGCCTGTACATTTTTTCTCACAAGTGCTCCTTGGCTTTCTCCCTCGCAGCGATTGGCAGTGACCTATCTACTCTGTAGGTATAATTTAGATGGCTGATTCACAAAACCACACATCGGCTGGATCAGGGATGAGTGTCTCCTCCAGTGGCAAGTCTACATACGTTCCAGATAATTATACAAACAAATCACACATCATGAGCAAAAACAATAAAATAAAATATAAAATAGTCTAGGCTTACAGAGTTGTATAATCCAAATGAAAGCCAGAAATTCAGAAACAATCAGCTTAAGAAATCAGCATTTGATGCCTAAAGACAAGTTTCTACTGTTAAGTAATAAATCCAAAAATGTTACCAGGCTATGGCATTTTCTGCTAAGAGCAGTTCTGGTGTACCAAGGGACTTCCATGGGTAGCTCAAAATTAAGGGGGGGCTAGGATTAATTCCTTAGAGGATATAGAAACAAGAAAGATTATACACTCAAGGAAGGAATATTTTCTGAAAGCTTATTAGTTTTCTGCAAAGATTTTAAAGAAAAAATAGGTATGGGATCTATTAATATTATAAAACTTTAACTTGTTCTTTTGTTGCAAACGAAGGAAAGCTTGCAAAATATTTCAGTATATTTCTCCTCAGTAACTTAGGTAACACCATATCAGCACTATACTGTGAGCTCCTCAGACTTGCCAGAGATCTAGCAATGTTTATTTCCATGTTACCAAATACAGAAGTAAGTGCTGAGAGGTAGTGTTCAGAAAAAAATGTAAGCATTATCCCACTCCTATATTGATGTTCTTAGAGAAGCAGATCAGACACCAGGCTGGCTTAGAGGTTCTCTACTCCCTGAAAAACTAGACATGTACAGTCTGTTTTTCAGGAAAAGGTGTTAATCCAGTATTTTTGGTGTTTACTGTGTTTAAAATGACCTGTGTAAAAGCACCTTTCTGATTTGATTTACCTAATAATATTGGTTTTGGTTTAGCAGCACCTCACTCCATTTTGTCAGGTTTTTGCAGAGTGGCTTTTTAACCTCAAATACTCATTTTTTCCCGAATCAATTTATTTTACATTTTGATGGTCTTCCAAGAAATTCTCCAGGGGGACAGCTAATAATGCTTAGAAAATAAAACTGATCAAGACAGTTCTCTGGGTTCAGTTTTGACTGATGAGAGAATTTTGTGCTTTCATCTGTTTCCTAATTTTCTTTGGAAAAATAACATCTTCGTTTTTATGGACTCTTTCCTATGCACTTCCATACAGCAGTCCTCCATTTCCTTTCATGTTGTAAAGCCAGAGACAGGATAGTCTTGTGGGCTTTCTGCATTTCAGCTTGTGGTGTGCCTGAATTAGAAGCACTTTCTATATGCACAGTAAGGCCTAGCAGATTTGCTCGCCATTGACTTACCCATCACCTCGAATACATATGTTGTGAGAATTTTAGACATTAGAAGTCTAAAACTAATCAGCATCTGTAGACATTAGACTTCATCTGAAAACTGTATTTACTACTCAGTTTTGCCAAATACTTCAATTGCCTTAAAATGGAAAATATTTTAAGGCAATTGAGGTTTTATGGCAAAAATACTTTTAAAACTCATACATTTGTATGTGATCCCTGTGTTGTCTGTCCATTCCACCTAGGATTTATTTATTTCCATGAGCTGTCTATATGAATACATTACAACCATAGTGGAGATGAGAGATGATGGAGAAAGCCTTGGTTTGTGTCTGATATGAAAATGAGAAACTTGCTTATAGGGCCCTGTTAATTTTTGCTGCAGCATTTGGACTTGACTCTGGATAAATATTTAATTCCTAAACCTGGAACTTAGCCAAAAGTTTTTTAAGATCCCTTTTGAGAACTGCCAGATCACGTTATCAGTTTTTCATCTTCTAATGTTAGTTGTGAGGTAAGTTGTTTTGCATATTCAGCTTGAAAAACGAGTCATGAATGCTGATCTCTCTCTGTTTCCTGTTAAAGTGACTTGGCTTCAGCTCTGATGGGGTAACTAAGCAGGATTATTGAGTTTGTTTACTAAGAACAAAGAAAAGAGTTTGATTTAATAAACAGATGTGTTACATGTGATGAAACTGAGTAGGTGTTTTCCATATTTCAGTATTATTATATCTGGATACCCGGGCCTTTTCTTCTTTCTGCATCTCATTAACAAACTGACCCAACTGTGGTTCCGTCTGTTAGCTCCAGATTTTATATTTATATATATATATATATATGTATATATATATAATTCTGCAGAAGAGATATTAGGAATCTAAGGATTTCAAATATACCTAATTTAATTTAATATTCTCTATAATTAAACTAACATTTAATGCCTTTCATCCAGAACATTTGATCTCCTGGTATGGTTTAGGTGGCTTAAATTAAATACTTTTATTTTGGAATCACTGTCTCCAAGTAGTATTAACATCCTGCAAGACACACGGTAAATTGTCTCGTGGATGTCCTTTGGCTTGTTCCACTGGAGACTGAAGAGACTATTTCATGTGTTGTTTATTTTTTAAATGTTAGCAATAGCCTACTGCTTTTGTCTTTTCCATAATAATGTTGTTTTGCAAATCTGATGATCTGTACAGCATTGTCTGATTTTATGGGGTCTAGTTTATTTCTCCAGTCAGCCAGGCTCTGGCACAGCTCCTGGGCTTGCTTTGTTGAATTATGTTCCTTTATTTTTCTACTTCCTGTAAGAAGTGCTGTGCTTAGAGGACCCTCTACTCTTACACCAGCTGGTAATGCCTACATGCTGTTTGTTTCTGTGGTTCTTCATACTTTCTGCCTCTTCTGTAAGGCTTTTGCTTCCTTTTAGAAGCAATTATTTCCCTCTTTAGCAATTGAATATCTGGTTCACTATGCTCATTCTCCTTTCAAATTCCCAAACTCCATTTGAAATCTGTGGTTTGACATTCACAGAGGTCTTTAAGTAACTTGGTTTAGATATCAAATCATAACATCCTCTGTTCAACAGAGAATCTTCCTTTTTTTTCAAGCTTTGCTTAGAGAATAAGCCACAGTTGTCAGGCACGGCGCAGCGACAATCCCATATATCTGCCTCTCCAGGATTAGTATGTCCTAGTGCATTTGTTTGGGAAAAATAATGTTTTAAAATATCATCCTTATATTCAGTTGTCTTTTCTCAAATAAATCAACTTGGAATTACCTCAGTAGCTGGGGAAGGACAGGGGATAATGATGAACATGGATTATGCTTGTTTCACTTCAGAGCTAAAACCCCACCCAGAGTGCAAGTCTTTCATAAACACCACACAAAACCAGCAAGGATCTGTTGTATGAAAACACCTGCATTCTCAAAATTCATCTGCATCCTACGTTCACACAAATACTTGATAAGCAGTATGAAGTAACTCTTGATAAGCAGAAACTCTTCCTCTCCTCCAGACCAAGAGAGGTCCTCTTTGCTCCAACCCTGATACTCACTAACAAGCACGGCCCCACAAGGACATGCCAAGAGACAAAAAGGGCTTCTCCACGTCCTTCTTTGCAGGACTCAGGCAAGGTGGTGTTTAATACTCAGTAGATACGCTTTGACAGAGTAGTCAGGATGAGACAGCCTGGTTATTCAACATTTAACTCTGTGCAACACAGTCTGACCTCAGGCTGAGTGGTAAGCATTTCTTGTTTTAGGAAAAAAAAATATAACTCCCAGTGTTTCCAAAGGGTTGCCAAAGACTGGAATAAAGGAAAGAAAAAGGCATCCTAGTCAGACTGGAGAAGTAATCACAATTAAAAAATGGAGGGTCTGGATCACCTGCTCAGGCTGTACATCTGCCTGCTTGACCTCAGGTGAGATCCCTCACTTCTAACATTGCTGTCGTTTTAGCCAAATCCAAAGACAGAATCACAGCAACAGCTAGGAAACATGAGTGAAGAGCTGTAGTTTAACAAAAAACCAGAGAATAATACATAATACACTGTATCCAGCTAAGAGAAAAGAGGGTCCATTTGATAAAACAAAACACAGACATTCTTTGTTGCATCAATCTTTCAAATCTGAAACCTCAGGATACTCAGGCAACCACTCAGGCAAAACCCAGCTGTTAGAAGAGTTTTGACTGTTAAGAAACTGCTTCACTTGATCTTCAGCAAGAACTTGTCTGGGCATTTCCCTGGGGTTTCCTGAAATACCAGAAACAATACAATAATAACAAGTTTCCTTTGAGGGACAAAAAAGAAACCTGGACACACCCTTTATTCAAGCAAGATATTTATTTCGATACATAATAAGGAGAGACTGGTTTGATGAATCCCCTCAAGTCATAATGACGGGTAGGAGGTATCCAAAGGCACTCAGTTCTCCTGCACGCCTGCACACACACGTGTGCACATTCTCAGCAAATATTAGACACCAGTAAATGCTCAATTTGTCTAACAGCCCATAGTGGCGGGGTGTGGGGAGGAGAAGGCATTTTCAGTAATTTCTCTATTTCACATTGGTTACCGGCTGTAAATTATGCAAGAATAAGTCAGCTGCACTAACTCTCCAAATTATTACTAGTCACTCAACAGCTCTGACATCCACCCCAGAGGAACACATCAACCTCCTACTGACTGGAAGTGAATGCAGAAGTAAGTAGGCACTTATCTCTTCTTTAGTCTTTTGCTCCAGTCAAGGCTGATGATCAGCTCATAAAATTAAGGGAAAAAAACTAAGCCATTAGATGGGGAAAAAGATAGAAAAAGCAAGGAAAAGGGGTCAAAAGAGGTACAAAAATCTGATAAAGACATAAAGAAGCTGACTAAAAGCAGTTCCTGTCAAACTCTTTAAACATTTATGTCCCACCTTCCTAAGTAGTGCAAATTTTGTTCTTGAGAACTACAAGGCTGACATGGTTAATCTTGTTTTCACATATCCCTTTAACTAATTAAAAAATCAGAAGCTCTACTTCAGAGCTCAGTATTTTTAATATGCTCAGATAATGCAATTAACTCGAGAAGAAAAGCATTTCAGTAAAGGCTTCACCTTTTGTACACTGTGAGATTATGCTCATAATTATTTTTATTCTAGATTCTTTTTGTGGGACAAAACCCCCCATATTTTAATCCAGTGAAAAGCTATGCCTTTGAAACAGAATGTGATCATCTATTTATTTTTCCCAGAGACAAAACTATGCTAATATTTAAAGGTTTGTCAGACAAAGGTGACTCAGTTCAACCAAAATGGGTGTTAGACTCCCTTTGCTGACTGATGATTAATATTTTCACATCTAAGTCTGGATACAAAGCTAACAGATTGAAAGAAAAGGCATGCTACAGTTTCTTTTCTATGGTGAACATTGAAGAAAATAATTTGCAGAGTAATAACCCAGAAATACAGTGTTCAGACATTTTATGTCTCCAGTTTTAGAGCTTCATTAAGAGTATTTAATTACCATCTTTTAATTGCAATATTGGAGAAATCTAAATCCAATAACTGCTTTCACAGGTCCATCAAAGGTGAGAAGTATCAAAGGTGAGAAGAACTGTAGTGTCACATTAGTGTCTCAGTTGAGACTCAGAGAGGCTTCAGTACATCAGCAGATGCAACAATGCTACAGGCTTTTCTAGAAATGAATTGTACTCTTAGAATCATAGAATCATAGAATAGATTGGGTTGGAAAAGACCTCCAAGATCATCGAGTCCAACCCCTGATCCAAC
>JAYRBT010000114.1:65922378-65970884 GCA_036023395.1 Myiotriccus ornatus
CAGGACGTAGATGGATTGCCTTACAGGGCTAACGGGCTCCATCTGCCTGGGGAGTGGCCCTGACCAGGAATCGAACCTGGGTCTCATCAAAGCGCATTTTCAAAAGCATTGCTACAATATCCTGGCTGCAAACAGCTGCCTTTTTCACCCTGATTCACCCTCATGATGCAATTCATAATAGACTTGGACCTACTAAATACGTGTTATACCTAGGCCTGTTCATACACTCAGCCTGTGGTTCCCTGCCCCCTTCCATCCCATTGGACAAGCCAATTAACTCTTGGCACCAGCTTTTCACTCTTGGTGTCTCTGGTTACAGACTGCTGCTACCTGCTGCCCCTTGGCTGCCCATCTCTTCCCATCAGCATGAAGCCCCACAAAGCAACTTTATCTCCCTCTCTGCCTCCTCTCCAGTTTGACATCCTTTTGCACAACCACCTTCATGGTGATGCTTGGGACAAGGCATGGTCCCCCTACCCCTCATGGAGGCCAGGGAGCAGAGCTGTTGGGGGCTGCTGGCCTGTCCTTCCTTCCTACTCCTTTCTTGCTTGAGAGAGCAGAAAACTGGGTTTGTATACCTAAATTTTTGATTCAGCAAAAAACCCGCAGCATTTTCTGAAGAGCCACAGCTGCAGATGGACAGTGTCAAGGAGAAGAAAACAGCACTGAGTCAAGGGAACAGCTCTGAGAGCTCTGATGAGAAACCCGCAAAGAGAAATGAGATTTGTCTCATCTTCCACATTGCTTTCACTGAAGTAATCACTCCAGCTTACTAAAAACTACAATATAACTGAACCAAGAAGGAGTTCTGCATCTGTGTTTGAAATGAGTAATGCCTAAGAACAGATAAGTATCTAAAAAAGAAATCAATTCCTTCCAGTCAAACCTGTGCCATCCCTGCTGACGTGGGATAGTGAAAAAGACAGGGAAAACCCAAGTTTCCTGCTAAATGCCATACAAATCCACTGGTGTGGTCTGAAAACACTTCATGTTTTCATACAGCTACTTTAATTTCCATCAGTAATGGAATCATGCACACTGCAAACACAAATGGGTTCGTGCCTTCACTGCTTTCTGAGGTGACGGAATAAAATCCAGAGGTCAGTGCTTCATTTCTAACCTCTCTGCTGCCAAACCTGGGTCAAGAGCATCAGCTGCTCACTGTGCCTTTATAACAGAAGGGAGAGAGCTCCACGCAACCAAGACCTAAACCCATCACTTTTCTAGAGAGTGGTGAGATGTCAGACCTTTGTGCTTTTCCTGGCAGTGACCTCAAGCAGGTAACTAAAAGAAAGGACAACATCACAGTCCTGTGGCATTGCTGGGCAGGTGAGTACCCCCAGTCCTCCTTCCCAGCAGTGCTGGGGTCCAGAGCCACAGGCACCATGTGGGCAGGGGGGACTTGGCCATGCATTTGGGGATTTCACAAACCACCACATTCAGGGCAAATGCCATTTACACTAGCCAAGCAACTGGCTGAGCCCTGCTTCTAAAGCATATAAATACATAGCAGGATTTTTTTCAGAAGTCCATCTTTACATCCTTCACAATATTTTGTGCATACAGCAAAAATCATTTTCATATAATGAAAGAAACCATTAAAATTTAAGGCAAGTCTATAACCATCTGAACAAACACAGTGATTGGTATCTTCCATGGCCTTTAAATTAGTATTAATATCTTTTTAAAAGAAGAAGTCTCCCACTCCACAGTATACCATACTGCAAAAGAAAAAACAAATAGCATGTAAACATTTTCTATGAATTGCATTTAATTTGACTTCATTAGGTTCCCAGAAAACACTTTAACTTCTGCTGCAGCAGCTCCTGAGGACACCCATTTTGCTGCCCAAGCTAACCAAGCAGTGGCTGGCAGGAGGGCTGAGAGCAGGAAGGGAAGGTAGAGCAGCAGAAGAAACAAAGGAACAAAGTGAAGTGCTGAATTTGTTGCCCAAAATATTTACTTATGAACTTCAAAGGGAAGCAATAGAAGAAGGAGGCCAAACAAACCACAGAATGTTTTCCCCTCCTCTTCACAGACTTTATTTACTGTAACGTCACTCTTAGAGTAGAAATGAGAAAAAACCAAATGATCTCCAATTGGTTCCACAGTGGTTCCATAAATCACAAATTCCCACCATGCCCCCATCCGCAACCACCCCTACAGCCTTTCAGGCTGCAGCTGGGGGCTGGCTTTTCTCAGGGTGTCCTCTGCAGCCAGACTCAGGAGATGCTCTGCCTCAAACATACAACAAGTTATTTTGGTAACCAGTTGGATTGCCATCATCAAGTATAGGAAAAAAAAAAATTCCCTGACAACCCCTCTAAATGTTAATGTAGCAAAGTAGCTTACATCCATACTACCATTTTTCAAAGTTAAAGAGTTTTTTAGCAATTGCAGCACAACCATCTGCCACTAGCCAGGGAAATCTTTCCAGCTGTGCTGACCTACATGGTAGTGACTTTGCTGGATTGCTACAACTGATCTGGGCAGCCTTTACTACCCCAGAAATCTCTCATCCTTGCAGAAATTCACAAAGACAAAAACCTAGCAAGATCTGAGATTTTATTTATTTAGCTGCTAAAAGGTCAAAAGAAAGCAGAAATCTCCTTATAAGCAACTTCGCACATCAACAGAAAGCCATATTCACTGAAGAGGGATTTTCACATTCAGCATACAGGTTAAAAACCTGAACAAGTAGTAAAGTCTTACTTAAACTAACAAAAATGCAAACCAGAAGCTCTCTCACTGAAACTCTTCCAGTATCCATAAAGACTTGATTAACTTTGCTACTCAAAATAACTTTCTGGAAAGCAACCATCTCGTCTGCATATACATTTTAGGGACTTGTATCAGGATGAAGCCTAATACTACCTGGCAGGAGACCTCAGTGACAGGACAATTCAGATTACGGTAGAAATCACAGTGCAAAAGAAGAGAACAGCAGCTACAGCCCAGTAGTTCCTTTCCTATGAATTATTTATGAGTACACAGGATTAAGAAGTTGCTGCATTCTGTGAAGGACAAAATCCTGAAACACAAAAGAGATAAGGTTTGTACAAAATTGCAAATAGCATTGTACAGTTTTCTTACTTTGCTTTTATTATATGCAAATAGTAGCAAATGAGGTTTGCCTTTGATTTTCAGTATCATTATCTGGTTCCATCACAATCTGTGAAAGACAGTACCAGAGTACATGTCAAAAATAAGTATGGTTTAGTTGCTGCTTCTAGGACTTAGGTAGTATACCCAAATGTAGTGCACCAGAGAAGCAAGTTTCAGTACTGGAATTTGCTTTTCAGCACTTTAAATACAGCACTCTTGTGCTTATGGGTGTGAGAAACCTTCTATGCCTTTTTAGCTGCTGAAACAAAAGAGATTTGTAAATTAATTATTTATTTCCTTCATAGCTGCATTTAATATTTGTCAGTGCTTTTCTTTTATGAAGGTGGCATATTGCTGTGATTGACCACCTCAACATCTTACTGTTCTGTGTGGTTTTGGACACGCATAGGAGAATAGAGTTACATATGTACAGAAATTTCAGATGAATCTTAAGCATAGGGTCCCCTTTATGTGAAAGTGAATTTGATTTTTTGTTTTCAAAATAAATACCTGCCTACTTTGAGATACATGCCCATATTACGTACCTCAAGTGCAGCAAAGGCACTGAGAAGTTAATTCCCAAGCACTTGTAACTGCATGCTCAGAAATAACCATGAAGGATTCTAAATAAATGGGAAGATGGTCATGCTCCACCCATGGTCATCAGCCTGTAGAGTAACTCAGAATCCTGTTGATGCTTCAGTGCTATGAAGGCTATGGGGAACAAATATCTCACAGACAGAGGTTTCTTCCCTGCCCCTCTGCCTACAGCATCCCAGCAAGATGTTGACCACCCAGGTCTGCATCAGGAGATGGAGCTCCCTCCCACCCTGTGCTGGGCTACCCCTGCACTGAGGCAATATTTTGCCATTAGGGCATCTCCTCCGATTCTGATTTGTGGCAAACATGCAGTTGGATTTCTATTAAGGGTTTTTTCAGGCAAAGTAGGAAATGCTAATCTTAACTGAGTCATATCATATATATGCAAATTGTTTGCTCTACTTTCTCCATCTGTTTTCTTCTCAGGTTTTTCTCTTCACTATGCTTTACTGGAGATTAACTTACAGTATATTGCACCAAATTTGGACTGTGTGGGAAACATATGCTGCAATCTCAGGGCCAGACTTCGAATATTGGGTTGCACAGGAATAGGAATATTCACAGCAGTGTTAAGGACTGACAAACCCACAGGGACAGGAAATTCAGACACCACAGTAAGGAGAGGCTGAAGCAGAGCTGTTCCAGTTACAGTAGCAGGTGGGAAGGCATGATTTCAAAACAGTTTTAATTTGGGCAAGAGGAAATGGCTGAACATGGTAGAATGAAACTACACACTCCCCTTATTTTAATATGTAATTCCCTTGTTAGTGTGATACAAGTCAAACAAGATAGAAAGTTAGCAATGATGCAAAGGGGTCTTTTTCTTTCTTGAAATCAAGCCTATCCTGGCTTACTTGACAAATCATGCATTCACCCTTTATGCCTGTATTTCTAGGTGGAATATATGTTTTGTTAGTAAGAAAGGACAACAGAAAGCATGCACTTTTTTGTAAGCAGATTATGCAGATACCCCATTATCCCTAAGGTATAAATCAACAAATATCTCCAAAAAAAAAATCAATTGGTTTCTGATGGAAACAATAATTTTCTTTTATCAGCAAGATATATTTTTTCTTTTGTCTTTTTACTCAGTGAACCCAACATCTAGGAAACTAGCTATTTCCTCCATGGTTATTGCACACTAACAAGAAGTGGTTTCTTGCAACTCCAGTAGAAATGGAAGCAAAAATCAGCTGAACTAAGATTAACTGAACTATTCTGACCTGAAACGCTGAAAGCAAGAAACGCCTTTTATCACTATTGTCGTATTACCAGCCTGCCTGATACTTGTCGTCAAGGTATTAACCAGAATAGTAAATGCATAAGCTCCATAAACCAGGAAAATTTGTTTCTGGTTAATTCTGGTTACAGACAGTTGCTGTAAAAGATATTTTAAAATAAAAAAATAGAGAGAAAAGCAGCTACACCATTTCTTAAGTACTGTAGTGTTGGTTGTGGTACCATATATGGCCCACACCATCATTTCAGTGTCTTCTGTGACATGTTAATGTGAGACTGCACAAAAGGTATTTGCTAATGGATGGAGAAAACAGGAGAGAAGAGTGCATTTTATGCCACTCTGTACACCACATACACTAAAACTCCCTCATTTCATTTTTTTGAATTGGAATTTTTTGATTAGCAGTACTATCAAAGAATCATGTTCTTCAGTTTTGAAACAGAATACAGCAGAAAGATCTGAACAGTTTTTTCACTCATTTCAAGAGTGAAAACCTCAGTGTAACTGCTCAATTTATTTTGATACAGTTTTATTTTGCTTTCCACCTCCAGAATACAGGGACTGAAATTCATCTAAAAACAAAATAGCAGACTAAGTTTCAAAACACAAGCACTAGCAAGGACCATGAGTTTAACCACGCTTCTTCTGTCTGTGCTAAGATACCAATAGAACAGTAAGTGCTGACTCCTTGGGTTTGAAAATGTTAACACTTATGACCACTCAAAAAACCTTCAATTCTGTAGCTCACAGACATTTCAACTTCAATTCCCTTGCAGCATGCTGACACAAGAAACATGGGATAATACAAACCTCTGTCTTTGGGAGAAAACCGAAACAGGGAGTGCAATAGCTCTTATGTGAGCCATGGACCTTGCTGCTGAAACCTCCCAGTGGAGGCAGACCCACAGGATACTTGAATTTATTTTGCAGGTTAAAATATGTATTTTCATACCTGGAGGACAAAGTGGAGATTTTTTTTTAAATTTTTTTTTTTAATTATTATTTTGTGTGTATTATGAGCTCATTTTAGAAATGAAGCATAGCTGACATTAAGTCAAAGCAACACACCAACACAAAACTGGTGTGGCATCAGAGCAAAACACAAGTAGTTTCAGAGAGAAGCCACACATTTCCCTTCTGCGCAGTTACCACAGCTGCAACAACAAGGCTCAGGCACGTAACAAAAGCCATTCTGTTCGGGTGGGTGAAGAAATCCACCTATGCCTTCAGCTTTCTGAGGTCTCCCCTGCTAGTCCATGAAGAAAAGTTTTGTTTGATTTCTGACAGGCCTTTGTATAGCATGAGGGATCACATCCAGAATTCCCCATGTGTTTTTGTAATTTGAAATAAAACAAATAAACACAATTTTTATTCAGTATACATGAACATCTGGAAGATGACATCAACATGACTTCAACTTTCATGTCAAAGCAATAGACTGAAATCCAATATTGTTGAACAATTTGTGGTGGAAGTGCCAGGAACTCGAACATCATGGAATAAAATTGTGTTGGATACAAAGTTTCTGCCACAGCTGAGGGAAGAAACAATGTTTTAGAGCTGTACTAAATGCCTCACGAACACTAAGGTAATTACAGAAGCAACTTGGGCATAAATGTGTGATACTAAATATAAAAACGAAGAAGCTACTGGTCCGGTAGGAAGACTGGGGACTGGATTTCTAGTCTTGCCCTGCTCTGCTTTCTGCATTTATTCTCCTGTCCCTCATCATGGCACTTGAAAACACGTTTAGTGAACCCCTTTAGAGATGGGCCAAGACTGCACAGCATGGGCACACTCATCCTTCCCTCTGCCCATGTGGGAGAGGGGAGAATGGAGCAGCCACCCAGGAAGCTGCTGCCACCAGACAGCAAACCTGTCCCATCAGGGGAATGGAAAAAACAAGTAAGGTCACACTGGGACTGGAAATCCTGCTCAGGGAGGATGAGAAAGTCCCATCACCACCAAACTAAACCTTCACATCTTGGAAGGAAACTCCCAAGAAGCAAGTCCTGCCTCTGTGAAAAGAAGAGACAGGGAGAAAGTGAATGAAAAGACCAAAATGTTTCCTCCTCATAACACTCAGCTCCCAGGCTTAATTATACAGGATCAACAATCCTAACCATAACTACTGGCAGCCTCTCTATGTACAAGAGCCAACCTCAAAAATGTGGCTTTAGCACTCACACAATTTTTACAGACAAAAATCAGTTTAATTAGATAGTTTGTAATTTCTTTTGAAAGCAAAAATGAAAATATCTGTATACTCTTAAAACTAGTCAAACCACTATCCTTTTTTATTTAAACATCACTATTAGCTTGTCCCAGTTTGAAGTTTCCCACTCACAGTTGTAACACTAATTAAACCTTTTGGGGAAGTTGTGTGCTCATTCTTATGCATTGCTATTAATATTTTTTATTGCAGTTAGCTGGGATCCAACACCATTCCAGTCAGAAGGATTTTATTTGGATTTTGTCTGGCTTGTTTTATTCTTAGCAGATGGTGCAAACCCATGTGTTGATGAGTACATGCCACAGGAGAGCATCTGATACGATACAGCCAGCTCCAAACTACAGGGATGTCTATGCTGAGGACTTCATTGCCTGCCACCACGTAGGACCACACTTCTTGGCATGGTGTGTTAGCTCAGATGGGCTTTCAAAACTATACCACTGGTACCTATGATGGTTTTGAGAAGGTACCTTAGGCATCTCTATACCATAGCATGAGCATCCTCAAAGTTGGTGGTTTTTCGAACTGATTTTTACTGTGCTACACATGTAACTCAAGTTAACCAAAGGTAACACAGTTTTAATAAACAGAAATTAAAGTATTTTTGCATATGCAAATCAACAAATAATTTTCATGAAATATCATACAATAGCCATGCAGGTAATAACTTTCCTAAAGCATCTTCTCCTTGCATTATCAGGGAGACTACTGGTGGCCTCCCTGTCTCTGAGTTTGTTTGAAATACATCCCCTGATAAACTAAAGAGAAGTACATATAAAGAGCTTAGAGCTATTTATAGCAAAGACTGTGTGACTGAAAACATTGCAGTTATCTTGTGGTGGATACACGCATTGCTTATGAACTACAACTGGAAAACTGTTACCTCCCTCTTTAGCAATTCTAGTCAGCATTCCCAAGGCAAGAAAGGGAGCCAAGGAAGGAAACAGACATAAGGACAAAAAACAAACAAACTGAAAATTTACCAATCGCTTATATTCAAAAACTGGAGGGGGATGGGGTTGGGGGGTACAAGAAAAATTCATCTCAATCTGCATTTCAAACTGCTGAAAATGGGCATACAAACTGGATTAGCAGGATCACACCAGTATTCTTCGGGTAAGGGTTTTGTGAAAGCCCCTGAGAACAGGCATAATCTCTCATAATTACTGGATACACTGTTGTCACATTAAATAACAGCCTTTCCTCAAAACATTTAAAAGTCTACTGCCCATCAATTCTTGCAACTGGGCATTGGGTGCAACTGGCAACAGATCCAGAAATACTGCAAGCAAAGCTCGCTCCTGGATGCTGATCTGCAAATCCCACATGAACTAGTTTCATAGCTGTGCTTTATTTGAAGTGAAAATAAATGAGGTACAGCAAGAGCAGTGGCTTAAATCTTGTTCTTAATAGATTAAAATCTCCATTCCTCTTATGCCTTCCTACAAACAAACAACCCTCAGGTCGTTTTAAAGTCCTATTGGCCAGAAATGGATAGAAAATGAATGAAAACTCTGAAAGACTAAGATCCAACTCTCATTTCTGCTGCCCACAATTACATAGATCAAGGTCTTCTCAACGACACCAGGAAAAAAAAAAAAAAAGGGAATGGTGAAAGGCAAAGATAGTGTCTTCAGCTTTGCCTTCATTCTGCCTTGGGTTCTAAGTGCTGGAGGAGATTTTTAGAAGAGATACTAGGTCATGCATGGCTGTGTGAGGTTGGCAGGTGGGGAGTAAGGTACGTTTTATAGTTATCAGCAAAGAACTGAAACCCCAAGAGAAGATCAGTGCACAGCAGAGTAAAAAGAGAAAAGAACCACCTTTTATTAGAAATCCCCAAACTATTTAACACTCATGGACAGTCACAGATGTAGTATTTGTCCCCAGATGAGACCTACTAAGCCTAAGAATATTTTTAGGTTAAATCAGTTCCCTAAGTGCTTAGCCTTTCCTATCATCTTTATGGACAACAAAATTCATAGTTGTCCTGGGACAACACACACAGTTAACATATTTTCAAGAACAGAAAGAGAGTTGACACCTGGACTCTGCACACATTCAGATATGAGCCAGTCTCTGAAGTAACCAAGCCACAGTGAAAAAAGGGGTCTTTCCTTAATTTGAAACTTAAGTAAAAGAACAGAAGCTGTAACAGTTGCTTCATCCTTGTTCTGTATCACCCCCAAAGAAAAAAATTAAGGGAAATGTGAAGGTTGCAGGTTGTGCAGCCAGCTCATGACAGGTCAGAAAAAAGTACTGCTTCATTTTTAAAAATGGGTATTTTAAAATCAATATACTTACACCAGCATATCCCTCTTTGAACCAGCTGGTGAGAGACACCAGTGGTGAGGAGACAGAGAATTATCTGAAACTCAAGCCTGATTCACTCTGGCACTTCTACTTCATTACAACTTTTAAATCAAGTCAAGAAGCTTGTGTAACAGGAAGTTTGTGTCCACTTATCTCCTTTCTCCAGTGGTGTGACTTTAGAAAACTTACCCCCTAATTTATAGGGTAATAGTAATAAACAAACACATAGAAAAACTGACCTCTGAGGAGAAACGAGAGGGGGGGAAGAGTCAACATCTTTTCTGCTTTCTAGACACTGGACACACTTGTAAATCTGAGTTTGATCCAAAAAGAACCAAGCAAAATATTACTTGTGTTTCCATGCTCTTGGTTTGATAATAGAAGCATTTTTATCATGAATACAACATAAATGCTTTTACCAGTTAACGTGGGAATACAGACAAGGAGGGAAGTTCATACTGCTCTGTGCTACTGTATGCACCCCCAGAAATCCCAGCAAACTTACTATTTCTCACTCTCTGAATGACTTTTTCTTCCTTGATGTCATTGTGTGGGAAACAAACATTGGTGAAAGGGGAAACAAACAAACAAAAAAACCCCCATGAAACACAGACAAAAAGAGAGGATTAAGGGAATATTTTTTGTTTGCAACATATGTTTCCTGAAACATATCAAATTGGAGTCCCAGCACACTGAGGAAAGAATAGCAAAGCTGCCATGAAGCTGGCAGGTGGAAAGGCAACACGACTCACACCAAGCTCTCCCTTCTGTGGAGATTCATACGAGGTCTCTGTTAAAATAAGGTTATGGGAAAAACAGGCATAAATCAGCTGAAGTACTTTGTGTCATTGCCTGTATGCAACGCTAATGCACAGCACTGGGTTCTGAAATTTGCAGCCAAGTTAGAACATTAATAAGAGAGCTTTTAAGTTATCTGAATATATTGTCAAGCTCGTTATGACGCTTAGCTTACAGTATTAACTATTTTATCGGTAGCTGTCAGTGAACTCTTCTAAGACGGATGCATCAGGCCATGCAATGCCACTGCCAAAAGGTTGCCACTCCTAGGTAGGAGATGTCATGTGTACTTGTAATTTACATAGGAAGCTTAACCGTGAGCCGCATAAAAACAGAGGCTAAAAAGAATAACACCTGCGCCCTAATTGCAGCAAACTGCACTATCACAAAAGGGCTCCTAAGATCCCCTCGAGATTCCTACGGAACTTTGTCCCGGCACATGTATGGACATTTCCCGTTTTCAGCGAGGCAGGAGGAGAGCAGGGCTGCCTACAGGCAGTCCCGGCTGTGGGGCAGGGGCTGCCGACCCCTTCCCTTGCCCCGGCCGGAGCAGACGCGGTCCTGCCGGTGTCCGAGCGTCTCCCGCCGCGCCCGGGGCTCCCGCCGGCGCTGACGAGGCGCGGCCAAAGACGGGCGCCCAGGTGGCCGCTCCCCGCCTCCAGCGCGCAACTTGCTGGAGACTTTTCCGCCACTTGCTCGACTTATTAAAAAGCAAACCAAAACAAAACCCGAAATAAAAAAATAGATCGAGAGAGACGTAGTATACATTTACCATAAGGCCGGTTACCACTTTAATCTCGCAGCTACTCAGACACGGGGATAAACCCGGCGAGGATTAACCAGGTCAACTATATACAGCCCTGAGAGCAGCTCAGGCTACGCTCACGCAGAGCAGCGAGGCGAGGGCGGTGGGGACCCCCCTCCCCAGCAGCCCACCGCTCGCCCCCGGCGCAGGGAGCCCCCCGGGGGGCCGCGCACGCCGCCGATCTCCCCCCGCCCCCGGACTCACCCAGCGTCTCCGCCCGCAGCCAGAGCGGGGCCGAGGCTCCGAGCAGCAGCGAGAGCAGCAGCGAGGGGGCGGCCCGCGCCCCCCCGGCGGGGCCCATGGCTCCGGCTCTCGGCGGGGCGGGCAGGGCACAACTTCCCCACTTCCCTCCCGCTCCTTTCTCTTCCTCTCCTCTTCCTCCTCCTCCTCCTCGTCGGGGCGGCTCCGGGGCCAGCCCGCGCTCCCGCGGCGGGGGGCGGTCACCTCCCGGCATCCTTCCCCCCGCAGGTGTTCCTGCGGAGGCGGAGAAGGAGCCGTGCGGGGCTGCCTCTGGCCCCGTGTCCCGCCTGTGGTCGGGCAGCAGTGCTGCCGCCTCCCTCCTCCTCGGCCTGGGGCTGGGGGTGGAGAGAGGAAACGGGAGAAGGGGAAGCGCCACTATTCCCATTGGGCTGCCGCGCGGGGTATCTCCTCCTCCTGCCGTGGACCGAGGGGCTGGCGCGGCCCCGCCGCCCCCTCCCCTCCCCGAGTGCTGTTTCTCTCACCCACCAGCGCTCTGGGGTGCTGCACCGGGATCGTGGGGCTCCCCAAGGCTGGGTGGGCTCCCCCAAAACCGTGCAGCCCCCAGCATCGCCTGCGAAATCCCGAAGTTGGCAGGCCATATGCATGCCCGCGTATATACACGCACACCCGTATATACGTGTATGTTTATAAGGAAGCAGGATTATTTTGCCGTTTGCAGACTAATTCCCAGGCGTCTCTCCCGCTGCCCCAGCGGGAGGGGTCTCGGGGATGCCTGCGCGGGGGGGACACGAGTGGGGCCGGTGGGCAGCGTAGCCGGACGGGGCAAGCGGGAGCGTCCGGCCCTTTCAGCACAGCCGGGGTCGTGATGGGGCTTCTCGCACCTGTATCCTGCTCCTGGGAGGGCATCTCAATGCGGGGCTTCAACCCCAAGGTTAATCTGTGAGAGTTTTTGTGAATTACCATTATGGGCGGAATTAATTACAGCCTTTGTAACCATGCTGTGTGTATCTTTCTGTCTGGGTGGGATGCCCTTGGCTCTGGACAAGACCTGTGGCACAGGGACGAACACAGGTTCACCGCAGGGAAACAGTGCCAGTGACCAAAGGAGACGCCCATATTAAGCAAGCCCCAGCGGTTGGCCTTTTAAAAGTATTCTGAAGAATTGAAGGTAGCCTGGCTGACTCTATACATGCTTTTCAGAGGTGGGTTGCTGTGAGGCAGGTGGATTCACACTGCTGGCAGTTCAGAAACACTGTACTGTTATGATAAAATGAAGTACAGAATTACCTTGTATGTCATAGAGATAAAATAGTTAGGTTTTATATTATGTTAGAAAAAAGTGAAGTTTAGTAAACCTTTATTTTAATTGAGCTCTTGTTTTGTAAGTGTTAATGTCTGTTTTTTAACTTTTCAGACACCATATGTGATCAGGCATATTTTTTGCCACGTACCCAGTACATTATATTCTTGGTGTATGTATTTAACACACGTTGTTAGTAATTGAGACTTACCCTTCTTTGCAAAGGAGAGTTTGAAATCTAGACTAAAGTGTTAGTCATGGTGTAAGGCAGAAAGGGTGTTTCTTAGTGCAGCAGTTTGGTGGTCAGACTAAGCCTTGCTGGATTTTGCCAACAAATGGCAGCGTCCTGCTGGTTGAAGGAGGTTGGGATGGATTACTCACTTCAAGACTCTGAAGACTGAGAGGTTTTTAAAGAGGAGTGTGTCCATGTGAATGAAAGTGGTCTGTACTTGTACTTGTCTCACAGATTGTCAGGAACAAATCCATACAAATGAGGATGATCATGAAGAGGAAGTGAACAAAAAGTAAAATTCTGCAACATTCTCAAAACTGGATTTAAAAGCCTCACAGAATTGGTGAAAATATTGTAGTCATAGAAAATAGTTTTTCCAGTACGAAATACTGGTTCAAAATGTACAGATGAGACCCAACATTTATGAAAACGTGAGGGAGATAAATGAACAGGACAATATAGGTGTTGCAAAACATACATCATGTTTGAAAGAGTTGCAGTTATTTAAAAGCAACATAACAACATAAGAGCATGCACTGTTTTGTGTCAGTCTCAGCAGGCAATCAAAACCAGTCAGTCATACATGGGTTGGTATTGGTAATTGTACCGATTTCTATTCCATCAACTGAGATCTAAAACACATTCTCTAAAAGTAGAGCCAGGTTCTAGTTGTATTTGTTAAGGGTTACCGTGAATATTGAGAGAACAGTCCTGTAGGTCGATCCCAAGTAACCTTGGCCAAGCAGTGTTGCAATAAACTGGTTTTAGTGAGTTTGGGCGATTTAATGCGCAAAACATTAAATTTACCATGGAGTTTGCAGACAATTACACCAGTGCTGAGCTCTTCACAGAACTTGTGTGGCTGGTAATTGGTAGAGGCAAGTTAGCAGCTTTGGAAAGCCAAAATGGTTTTTGCCTGCCACACACCTTTAGGAGGCTCAGAGTGAGGAGGAAGGTTGTTTGGCAGATACAATAAAAGGAAGTATTCTCCTTCTCCTGGGCGCTGGAGGCTTGGCAGTGCCCTCTGGAACAGATATATAGAGAATAATTTCATTCACAGCACAGTTATTTTTATTTCAATGATTTGTAATGAAATGATAAGTCATGCCCTTGAGACTGGAGTTGTAAAATGTCTGGGAGTGGTATTTGTTTTTCATTCATGATTGGTACAGGAGAGCACTGGTCGAAGTAAGGGCATGCAGGTTGCCTTTTCAAATTTCTCACCACCCAGGGCTTAGCCAGAGCTGGTTGCTTGTCCAAGTCTGCAAGTTTCCTACTGCAAATGTATATAAAGCTCTGCACCTCTTGCAGGTGTTGGAAGCGCAGCTTTCCTATCGACTTCGGTAGGATAATAATAACAATGCAATCAGTGCAGTAGCTTCTGTATTATTTATTTTGCTATTAAATTCACATTACCATACCATCTCCCTGTCAGTTTTCAATATGCTGTAGGCAAAGAACTTACTGTCATCTTCCAAGATTAAATAATCATTAAGATGAATGAAGTAGTCTATAGTTCTTAAAGCTATTATTCAAGGACTTGTGTAACCCCTGTCACATTGCTACATTGGTTCAAGTGTACTTTTCCAAATTTCCCTTTGTAAGGAGAAGAGTTAAAATGAGTTTTAAATAAATACAGTTTTAAAGGCAAGGACTTTGAGTCAAGGCAAAAGATTAGTTTAGAAAGAAGGCATACATCGAGCCTGACTAATAAGTTTACACATATGGGAGCTTCACAACATAAAAGTTCCCTGACAGACAACTTCTGGCAGCCTAATGAAGCTTATTTTGGTCACTAAAACTGACTTAATTTGGAAGAGGTGTAGTTCACCGAAGGACATGGATGGGCTACTTTTTAGCATGAGCAGGTGCCCTTCTTTTACAGGTAGTTTTTCAAGCATACGATTTAGTATTTTGTGTGTTTAATGCAAATGATATTCACTGAGTCACCTACAACTAGATAACGTGTATCATCTGGTATTCATTATGTGGATACCTTTACTGTGCAGCCACCTGCAAATGAGAAATTCAGTTTTTACTTCACAGATCTCTGGCCTCAAGGTGAACAGTAAGGGAGGACCTCTGGACAAAATCATCTCAGGACACTTTAGGAAGGAGTTGATCAGTACGGTGGGGACACACGCAGGTTTAATTTATAGACTTATAGTGTTTCTAGGTTCATGGATTTACCTTCTTAATCTATACTTTTTATATACTGTTGCATACTTGTATGTAACATGCATTTAAAAGTTGCTTCTAAACAGACCTAAATAATCCGATGAGTCCTTGCATGACTTGTGTGATGTTAAATTGGTAGTTTGTCTGGGGCACAAGGCAGGGGAGGAAGAAAAATCACACTGAAGAGTTCACCTAAGCTTATCTTGCAAACTTGACACTGTATACATTCTTTCTTTCAAAAGCATCTTGTTCTGTACATATTCTAGGAAAAAAAAAAAAGAAGCCAAAAACATAACATATACAAAGACATTCAAGTTTAATCTTCTTGGAGCAGTCTTGCTTTTGTGTGGCTAACAGGAAAGTTCCTGTTAGCAAGTGGAAAGCATTTTCTTTGCTGACTTTATGAAAGAAGGGGGAGGAATGGAAAGCACAATGAGATGGAAAGGACCCGAGGTTACAAATTGCAAAGCCAAGAACAATTCTAGACATTGAGAGGTATGTTAATCTCTTCATTAGCAGAAGGATAGCTTGCAGATTGAGGGGCCTTTTAGCAGTCTTTATACATAGGCCAGGTTTTGCATTTTCATTGGGGCAAAGCAAATGGTATAATGAATTTACAGGATAAAGCTGAGATCAAAGTGCTCTGGTTGCTGTGTGTATTCAGGTACTGTGTTCTGCCAGAAGTGTATGTGGTGGTTGTATAAAAAATAACAGAAAATAAAACATATAAACAGCCTGAGATGTGTCTAGATTCAACATTTGTATATGATATGCAAGGAGCCCTGTCTGTTAAAAGTGGTTAGGCTGCAGCGAAGTCAGAGCTGCTGCTAGGCTGTGGCATGACTTAGAAAGTTTAGCAAGTTCCTTGAGATACGAATTATTCTGTATATGTAGAGTATTTAATGGACACAGTGCACTGTGCTGTGTTTTTTTCATTGGAAGGTTAATGCCATGACCATGAAGCCGCAAAGACATTTCAGCCTGTATAACACCACCCTCTATTAAGGTCTGCATACCATTAAACCAGCAGGACATGGACTGACCTCCAGGACACCTCTGGGCTTCTGGATATTTATCTAACTTATGTTGCAAAAAAGGTCTTACTCATTTGTAGTAAACTGTGGGACTGAGCTCTCCTTCTCAGAGCCAGCCTTGGTTCTGGTGAAGTTCATGTTAGTAACTTCCATCCTTTCTTAATGTAAGCGTCCCTCTCCAGGTATGAGAATACACAGGAGTGAAGGAGTTAGTAAAATAACCTTTCCACTTTTTAAGTGGTTTTGAGCAAGTAGCTAAGAGAATATCCTGACCGAGTACTTCATTAGTACTGTAAGGCAAACATGAGGCAAGAATCAGACAGAAAAAAAAATCCTGATAGAAGAAACAGTTTAACTTGCACTAGCATAGGCCACTGCCCACACCCATATGGATGAGTTGAAACCATATAGTGGCATTATGCAATTACACTGGTAACAGAAATCCCCAGGGCGGAGACCATAAGTATTCTTAGACCTTAAGAATATGGAAGAAGAAATTACAGGCAATAAACACTAGGAGAGAAAACTAAACTGCAATAGGCTTGAAGATTTTGTCTTTTCAGCGGATGAGAACTATAGGTCTTGTCTGGGTGGGAGTCATAGCAGGGGTCTTACCAGCACTGGCAGGGAATGCCCATGGGATAATTGGATGCTAAGAGATAGGCAGCCTCATTCACTACAACAGTTGCAGTTGGGTGTAACTCTAATGAGAGTCATAAAGGGGATGAATGTGCACTTTTCATCACTTTAATTGCTGTAACCTATCCAATCATGTCACCTATTATGATGTAATTATGAGATCAAATTGAAGACTAATCGTTTGTCCCACTGCCACATATTTTACCTTTTCTCACAGCTGCTCTGTAGTCTTAGGTCATAATTTTTGTTAGTTTCAAGCAAAAAGAAATAAAGTTGCTAGTCATCTGGATTTTGAAGATAATCAACTAAACATGCTATGCTGCTGTCAAAAAATATGGGGCAGAATGCTCCTTTTCATTTAAACATATTGTTTTAGTGTTGCCTTGAAAAATATTATGATCTAGAGATTCATGACACTCTTTGTCAAAACAGAACCTACTATTTTATAACTTACTAGTTGGCAGTATCCTTGATCAATTTGTCAGTGACAAAGCTCTCACTGTTTTCTATAGGTGTTTTAAAGAGTTCTCCTGTTTCTGTAAGGTATTAGTCCTCATACTTTTTCAAAATATCAGATGTTGTCCCTTAATGCAAAGGTAGTATGTAATTTTTAACTGTAGCACGTTTGGGATTTTCAAGAGGGAGTTCACAGCTGACTTTACATAGTCTGCATTTTTTTCCATGAGAAACAAGTGGTCTTAATCATTTACTCATATTTATGAGTCTGCATCCAAGCAGGAGCTAAAAAATAACTTGTTCAAAATATGAAGCAATCCCCTGCTCACTTGCAGGAATAACCAATTATGTTTGAATCATGATTTAAATAAAGAGAGCAATCGATCTAATTATATTCTTCCTCCAAAAGTTGTGGAGTAATGGAAGGTGAATAGAATTAAGCAGTTTGACCATTTCTGATATAGAGAGTGTGGCACTTTTGTATACTGGAGAGGGCAGTTTACATACTGTTTTCTTGATCATTATACACCTGGCTGTATAAGTAAGAGCTTAAAAGCTGAAAGCAAATACGAGCTGAGTGACTACTTGATTTAACAGAAATCATTCTGTTTACCTCAGGTCTAGCTCTTCTTCTTAATTTCAAGTATTCATGCCATGTTACAGTTTTTTTGCAGGGTATGATATGAACTCAGGCTGAAAGCCTCAGGAGTTGAAAAGCAGGACCAGAGATGGTTTTCTTTTCCTTCAGTTGATTTGTTTCAAGAGAGAGGGATGGGAATCATGCTTATTCATTTAGTAATTAGTGGCATGCTCCATCCCTGCTTCCTGTGCTGTGTTCAGGCCCTGTGGAAGTCTGCACTTCTCGGGAGCTTCACAGAAGTAAGCCAGTAATGCGCAGTGGAAACACAGCACATAAATCTTCAATAATCACAATGTATGGAGAAAAAGCTTCTTGTGCAGCTTTTCTACATAGCATTGTGCCATCACACCATGGAATCACAAAGTCAAATTCTTGTAATTCATAACTCTCACAGCTACTGGGTTACAGTTGTATATATAGTTTAAGGGTTCATTGTCAATTGCTTTTAAGGTTAGGTTATTTATTAAATGTAAAAATCTGATCTAATGTCATCTGTTTTATAAAGACCTTTTTGCCTATTTTGAAAATAATTTCAAAAAAATGTGGACTTGAGTGAATATTTTCTCATGTTTTGTTTGCAGTATTCAATGTATTTCTATGGCTGTTTACAAAATACAAAAATTAGAGCCTACTTTAGGTTTCTTGTCAAAGATAACTGCTCAGCAGAAAGTTAATATATTATGTAGGTGAACACTCAAATCAATTTTAAAATTTCATTCTTCATAGGATTAATGACCAATAAAGAAATTTTTATCCCTGAAAGTTAGGTTTATTTGGATAGTATAATTTCTCAAATATTCCTTTTGGCACCCTTCTGTCTATTTCTTTTCATTAGAGATGTTGTATTCTTAGATATGCTAGACACGCATACTGGTCATTGTTCTTGGCCAGGGTTCACAAATGGTCCTAAAGGCCTTTTTCAAAATGTGCTGCTATATGTAGTCATGCCTGATTTAGGTCTACCTCCTAGACTTAAATTCAGCCTGTATTTAAATTGTTTGTTCCTCATCCAATATGGCATTTGTCGTCCAAAATCAGATGTTCTTGACCCTCTTTCCCTTGAGCATGATGGTGGTTTTGGTGCAGGATGGTGGGGTTGGGCCGATTGCCCATGTGGATTCAGACCAGGAATTCATCTCCAGCAGGCTGCTTGCCTGCACAGATGACAGATGTTAGGGCCAGGGCCAGGCATGCACCATGTCAGTAGCTCTGCTGCCTAATCTAAATTTCTACCTCCTGCTGCCTTGCATGTTGAGTTCCCATTCTAAAGGCTCTACAGTAGACGTGTTTTCTTATCTGTTTCATACACATTTGTCCACAGCAGCTTAAAAGGTTTGAGTGAAGCCTTCATGGCTTCAACTGAAGACATTCCTCCAGTGGGTCAACAACTCTGAGTATCTAGGAATAAGAAAACCTTCAGCTGGAATGACCAAGCCTGGAAGAGAACATCTGTCTTCTGTTTGTGGCCCAAATCCCTGCAACAGTCCCCACTATCCAGCCACAGTTCCTCATGTGTCAAGAGAAAGGAGCAGCTTCACTGAAGAGATGCCAAATGTTGAACACACTGTTGGTGCAGGTAACCACAGCTAAGGCTGTGTTATTATCCGCTCCAACCTGGGCAAAACTAATCCTTACAGGAATTACCAGGTCTAGTCTTGCAGTGGAAACATATACCTTTTTTCTCAAAAGAAGACCTGAGTCCCTGCAGCTTCTGACTTTCTCATGCAGCACCCTGCTCATCTGGGAATTACCAGGACTCAGCACCACTTCAGGGGTCACCATAATCTTTTAGGCTCAGACTTCTGCTGTCTACATTTGAATACAGTACCATTTAGACATTTACAGGTATTTGACCTACTGTTTCAATAAAGATGAGCATGCTATAAAAATCAATCATCAGGATTCATAGTGGCACTGTTGAACTGTCTTCTAGCTGACTTTGTAGCTTTTACTTGGAAAAGAGAGAGATCAAATGAATTTTGGTTCATTCTCATTATCTGATTCTCCTCCCACACTCCCACAATTGTGACCTCGTTACTAGGGATCTAGAGAGGCAAATCCTATCTTTTAAATGAGCAGGAAGCCTGGCTTGCTCTTCAGCCTCCTCTCAGTTACAAATCACTGCTGGAGCACATGTAGGCAATTTCACTTTGGTTTCTGCTGGTTACAGAGCCTGGATTTGGTGGACCATGAACCTTCACTTATTCCTTCCATCTTATAACCAGTTTTTTTTCTTGATGTTCCTTGTTCTATGTTAGTGTCCCAGGAATTTTGTTGTTGTTTTGATCAGTGAAATTACACTAATGCAATACAATAGCAAACACTGAAGCTAAGAAAACAAAACCAGCATGACAGAGATACCACAGTCAGAAAATAATGATAACATTTGCAGACAGCTGTTCTAGCAAGTGAAGGCTAATGTTTTGCTACACAAAGGAAATCTTTATAGCTGTTTTGTTTTACTAGTCTTATAAAAAACCGCTTACAGACAATTTCTTATACGTATTATATTTATCTGAAAAACTTGTGTGAAAAAGCAGTGAACTATTTTGATTGGCATACAGACATTGAAGTATATGTACCTGGGCTCTCTTTGTGTACCTGAAAACTCCACTAAAGGAGACATTACTGCTTAGTAGTCCTGCTTGTGCAGAGTCTCTTCCTTCAGATTAGTTTTTGGACCTAATCCAAAGCACCTTGAAGTAACTGGGGGAGCTTGTGTTGACAGCGGTGCCAAGTGCTCCTTTGAGCCCATGCTTTCTAGATTCTGATGCTGTAATATTTCAAGATACTGCTCTATCCATAGCTCTTTACTCTGCTCAACTTCTGCAGTTTGCAAAGCAATGGAAGAAAGCATTTTTCTGCATCTCTGCTGTTTAGCCTTCACTTAAATTGCTGTTAAGATGACCATCCATCAGCAGTACACTGGACAGTGAACACAAATGCCTGGGAAAGTTGAAGGATGTGGTCTCTACTGCAGTTGCTGCTGTGGATTACTGCCAAAGGGCACATTAACCTTTTTTCACAGAATAGTCTTTCTCTGCTTTGTAATTTAGTACAAATGCCAAACTTCACTCTAAAATAAATTTAAAAACCAAACCAAAACCCCCTAGCCAAATCAGAAAATTTTTCTCAGAAATAATTATTGCAGTTATTGTTTTAAAGTAAGTGATTCTCTTATATCCAGTTTGATATAGAGGTTTCCTCTTTCTGATGTGTTCCTTTCCTCTTTGAGCTCCACTGAGTCCTTTCAGCCTTAGAAGAGGTATATATGTGTTTATCTTTGTGCATGTAAGTAAAACTGGAAAAATAATGTAGTTTTCATAAACCAATTTATATCTTTAATCTTGGGAGCATAAACATATGAACGAGTATGACATCCTTTGTTTAATGTTTCTCCGGTCTTAGCCTGCTTTACCTTGAGGTAGTGTTTGTCATTATAGCTTTAGCATGTTATTGTTTTGCAAATCTTTTGGGAGTCCAGCTGTACTCACAATTAAGGGCCAACTCTTACTATTTGTGTTATCATAATACAGAAAGAAGTCACAGCTCTGTTGTGCAAGATCACAAACATGTCACGAGCAGCAGACCCCGCACCCCAGGCTTCTCTCTATTGAGGGACAATGATGTATCAGACCTAAATTTAGTTAACAATAGCAGCTGTTAGAGTGAAGGTTCAAACCAGCTGGGTCAAAGGGTTTCTTTCTTGGCCTTACTTCCCTTCTTCCTGGTGCTCACCTGATGTTGTGTTGAGCTGATTCAGTTTGCTGAGCTAGCAGAACACTTTCTTGACAACAAGGTGAAGGCTTTCTGCTGTGTTGGGACCTGAATTAGCTCAGTAGATGATCAAAACAGCACAAGACCTGGTTCAAGTGGAAGCAACCACTCTGCTAGAGCAGGGCAGGGCAACTGAGGTCTGGGAACATGGTGGGGAATGTCAGGGATCAGACATATCTTCACCTGTTTGTTACCAGTCTATGTTTGTTTGTTTGAGGCTCAAAAACATTTTAGAGAACTTGTTTAATTTTTTCCCCCCTACTACAAGGAGCTTTGCTCTTGCTTGTGTAGGTAAAGGGATCTACTCATTCCTGTGGACCAGTGCCAGTGCCTGTACCCAGGGGTATTGCTCAGCTGAGGAGAGGAGGACAGGAAGTTTTCGAGTGAAGGGCTGAAACTCTAGATGTATACCAAAAGGTTACTAAGCAGTACATCCAAACAACACTCCAGCAACACACACAGGCAGGCGATTGAAACAGTCAAAACAGCCTCTGTTAAATCCTGTCTCCTTAGTGGACACTCTTGCTTTTTATCTGTAAGAAACTCTATGTAGATAGGCTCTCTTTTGGATTGCTGGATAAGCAATTTCTTTTTGTGGAACTACTGGGAGATGAAATGTTCAGGTATTTGGGAATGCCATGGAAACCAGGAGGTGTTAGAGATAAAGAGTTCTATGGGAGATGTTTATGCAAGCTGAACATCTGATTGTTCTGAAGATCTCTACAAGGATCCTGTAATCTACACTATTGCTTCTGCAGCTTTTGTCTTTTTCTCCTAATCTTGGCTTTATATCTGCTTATACACTGATCTACATGCTCGGAGCAGTAAGTCATTTGCTCTGTAGTATGCAAACTTTTTTCCTTCTGGTCCTCTCTAAAACCTTTGCACACCTTTTCCATGCAATCCTCTTCAGAAATGCTGCATCAGGCCATTTTACACTTACACTGTTGCACTGCCTGCTACTTGTACATGTTGAAATTTAGTTTTCTTCACATTTCAGGCCGCACATTTGATTAGTAATAATCAGGAGATGTCTAATAGACAATACAGTTGAACAAATCACTAAAAATCTTTGCAAATACTGAGCTAACCTATCCTCTTTAAAGCAATGCAAAAAGCAGTACAAGCTTTACCTACTTAACAGCAAGGCTTTGTTGTCACTTTGTGCTTGTTCTCTTTCTCCCCTGGTGTCATGTAGGATGATTACACAAACATAGTTTAGTAAACCCTAATACATTCTTTTCCTTTCAGATTTGAATCTTTTAGTAGCATATGTATAGATACATGTTACCCTTCAGCATTCCTTGTATTTTCTATCCTGGCCTAGCTTTCACGTCTCTTAGTATTGTTAATCTCCACAGCTCAAATTTGCCTAGTCTGAAATCCATCATTGTACACCGTTTGATGAGACATTTCTCCAGTCATCATTACTGCAGATCAATAGAAACAAATCCCTGTCTCCTGACTGGTTTAGCTAAGTATCTCATGCATGACTGTCTTTCCAATTTGATCCAGTTTAACAGTCTGCTTCTCCCTCCCCCCAACCCCACTTCTCTAATCTGCAGAGATAGATATAAATCTTGAGCCAGACTCCAGGGGGTTTCTCTTGTATGGTCTTCCCTCTGTTTGTGCACAGTGCTCTCTGACTGACTGGCTAGTACTGGCAAACAAACAACTGTCTTAGCAGTTGCACTAACAAATAAAAGGGGAAGAGGAAGGCCTGGGCAGTGAAGGGAAGGTTTCTGCCCTTGGGGTCCTTGTTCACTTACTTTAGTGAGAAATTCAGAATAAAATGGGGGCCCACTGCTGGAGGGAAAAGGGGGAATAATCTGTGATCTTTGGAAAAGAGTAAAGATCCATCACCCCTAGCACTTCACATCAGTGCTTCACATTAGGGTATTTCTTCAAGATGACCTCCCCAAGACAAAGGAGTTAGAAACTGATAAGTAAAAGCTGAGATTTTCCTTTTCATTGCTCTGCCCTATAGGCAGGCTGAGGGATTGATAGTCTCTCCAGTCTCACCTCTCCCAGCTTTTCCTCCCCATCAAGACAGGACTCACGAATGTGGTCCATCTTCAAGGAATTTTTAGTGCTGTGTAACTGGACACAAACAACCCAGATTAGACACGGACATCTGTGGGCTTTGGGTGTCCCACTCCTTGCCTCCTCAGCCACCCCTCTTCTGTTTTTGTTCTCCTTCCAGTTGTTGCTGTGTGCTGCTGTTTTGTGAAACTGTGGACAGATGTGTTTAAGTGACAGCACATAGACAAGTATTTCATTTGAGGAGATTTTAGGTACCTGACTCACACGTGTGAGCAGATCAAAATTGAATTGCTGGAGTGGGTATTAGCTTGAGCTGCTTGGACTACCTTTATGATGGAGTTTGCTGCTCAGGGGCAGGGACGATGTCATGGCTCCAGGACCAGATCAGCTAGGAGCTGCCCTGAAATTTGAGAGCTCTTGTCCTCTAGTATTAAAAAAACCTGAAGTTGCCATCAGTTGATGTTAATGTTTTGGGCTGTAACCTTTGGCAGCCCAGAAGATGTTTCCCAACTGATGTTTCTGGCTGTAAGTGCAACAACCTGTGTCTGTGCACTAGGGTGTGTGGTAGAGGAAGCTGCCAACCCACTTTAACTGTTAATTTCAGTGCAGCAAAGCCCTGAAGCTCTGTGTCTTAGATCATTGGTCTGCTTATATTGTACCATTCAGGTATACATACACACAGTCATGTACATGTTCACACACAGGAAAGGTTTGTCTTCATGGATCATGAAAATTTCATATATAAATAAGATGAGAGTTACTTGTTTTACTGGCAGTAATAATGTGCAGGTTTCTCCTCAAGATACGATAACCCTACTCATTAATATCAGGGCTGATTATTTGTCTGTACATAATTCTATTTATCTCAAAAGGGTTTGAAAGATGAGTCCATAGTTTGAAAAGTGCTCTGATATATACTGCTGTTCAGGTAGGGAATTGTAATGGAGTTTTCTCTGGTTTTGTCCTCATTCAGAATCTTCTCCCTTGCATATCCTCTCCTTGTACTGGTCTTTGGGATGAAGGAAATGATGTTCTGTAAGCAGATCCATAACAAAAAGGGCAAGGTTATTAATGATATATTATAAAGTTTGGATCCCCAGCTCCGTATCCGTTTTGATAGGAATGCACTTAAAAATTACACTTGATGCTCCAACATTTACACATATTGCAAACCCTTCTTTTAAAATTTGGCTTCTAAAGCCCATAAGTACTCTATTCCTGAAGAATTTCTGAAATTCAGGTGAAAAATCCGGAGACTCAGTTGACTGCTAGTATTTGTTCGATCTGTGCGTTCAAAGGAACACAAACAAGAAAGAAGATATTTCAGTTGGTTTTTTTTTCTTTGAAAGTCGTGGTTTATGGGATGCTACAGTGACACCTGGTGGAAAACAGTGTTGGAAGTCTAAGAAAAAAATCTGCATCATTTGACTAGTTGTTCGTGTGAATAGTGTCCTTAATGTTATTATTTTATTAACTATTGGTAATGTTTAGAACCCATTTGTGCAAAGTATACATGTACTACCCATATATGAGTGTGCAAATGCTCACTGACAAGAATTATCAGCACCAGTAATAGCCAAACTTTCCAGTTATAAAGAAAGGGTTAATTATGTGTATTTGATAATAACCAAATTTCCTTGTCCTAAAAACCAAATGCCAGTATTTTATGGTGCTGGGGACTTTTTCTTCAGACCCACCCTGATTGTCTTCCTCACCAGATTCTTAACCTGGTAGAGTCACCATCCCTGGAAGTATTCAAGAAAACACTGGACATGGCACTCAGTGCTATAGTTTAGTTGTCATGGTGATGTTCAGTCCAAGGTTGGCCTCAATGATCCTGGAAGTCTTGTCCAACTATAATGAGTCTATGATTCTGTATTTCTCACCTCCTACTGCTCCTCCTTATACATGACAAAAAAAGACCCAAGACATCCTAACAGTCAATCAATTCCTAAAAAAAACCCCAACCAAACCAAACCAAACCAAAGTGCATAATTAAATGCAATTAAAAGATTTTTTTAAAAAGTTTGAACTTAGACGTATTTGTTTACCTGCGTTAAATCTAAGACAGTAACTTAAATCCATGCCAGCCAGCACTCTTAATCCTGATTGACTACACAGATCAATCGCTGAACTCTTGTCTGATTTTGATTCACATCAGCACTAGCCCAAATAATATCCAGAAACAGTCTGGGATATAGTAAAAGCTAGGACCCATTACCCATGGGTTTTGCAGTTGCATCTATACTCCTTTGGGGTATGAATGATTTTTAAAGTGTGGATGTGCGTTATTCCATGCCACTTGCCAGGGCATGGGTGTGGGTACATTTAATTTATTAGTATAGACCTACTAGTCCTGGAAACCAAATCCTGAGGGTCCTAAGTGTCCTAACTATCCAAAGCAGCCTACATCTGCCTGTCACCAGCTTCCTCTTCAGTTTTGCTGGTCACATGAGCTTTGATGAAGGTTCTTCAGCCAAGATGAGTTGGATTAACAGAGAGCTACTGTTTAAGCAGTAAGACTCAACTGGTTATTTTGGCTGGAGCTAAAGAGTTACCTCTTGAGCAGCTTTGCTCGTGGGCTAGAGTGGGAACAGCATCTTTTCGGAGTGGAGAAGTGACAAGCAAATGGGGCAGTAATTCCCCCCTCAGCTGTGTAGCTGGAAGCCCTTAGCTGAAAACTAAGCTCACCCTAGATAAATCTCACTCTCATCTAGGAGTTCCCTTGAGTAACGGTGAGGACACTGAGATAATGCAAAAGGAACCCCAAGATGCTTCCCAGAGCAACTGGCAGAAAAGGAAGGAACCCTCTCCACAAAGACTTTTCTTCCTCTGGCCCCCTTTGAGCCCCGTGTTCTGCAGTATCCATTGACTGTCTCAAGCCTGGCTTACCCTTTCCTCCTGCCTTGGTGTTTTTACTCCTTACACTGCAAGGACAGAGCAGTACAGAGCATTGTTCTAGAGCCTGAACCAGAGAAAACATCATCAGGTTAATGCTGAGCAATTCACTCCTGAAGTTGCTGGGTTAGTGTTAACCAAATTCTTAACCTGTTCCATCACAAGACTGCAGAAATGCTTGCTTGGTAAGTGAATGGGGCTTAGAAAGATATAGTGTAAATCAGGTACCCTTTAAGCAGCACTGACAGAATGTGACAGCTTCAACTGATCATCAAAATGCTATATTATTTATAAAATAGCAAATTTGATTTATAATGACATTCACAAAATGACATAGCATTTGTTTTTGTATATATATATGTAAACTGGATTGATTTTCTGCTGCAGAATGACTCTGTGAATTGCTCTGCCAATACAGCACAGATATGCCACAGACCGGGACTGGAAGTGTCTTAAGCTTGAATTTCCACTGACCTCTTCTATGTGAGTCTCCAACTCTTCACCACTCTTTAGATCAGATACATGATTTACCTATCAGCTTCAATTTTCTTCCATGATTTGGGTACAAATTTACTACTACAGTTGTGCCCACTCATGTAGAGAGCTCCTAGCAGTTTGGCTCTGTTTATTTTATGTCTAGATTGCATCAGAAGGCAGACAGGCTGTTTTGAGTGGTATTTAGGTGTGGAAATGGAACATTAGGAAACAGTCATTAAAATAGAAAATTAATTAAAATTTTTGTCATGCCTGATACGGTCAGGGGTGTTTTAACAAGGTTGTTCATCATCACAAACAGATTTTCTTAGTTGCATTCACTTGAAAATATTTAGAAATAGCTTAATCACTCTAAAAATTATCTTTAGGCCATTTTTTCCCATTCTTTCTCTGTTTCCGTGTTGCTCGGAGCACGTGATTAAAAATATTGCACTTAGTCTCCCTTTTACGTTAATGATATTTGTGTAAGTAGATACACTGACTTTCATTGGTCAGCTCTTTTGTTTCAGTGGTTTAATAAGAAACTATGAAATAGATGTTGCGTAAGTTCAAGACGAATGCTCCAGGAAGCTGAGAAGCTGTTGAAGGAACAGAGTGTAAACAAGGATTTAAAAAATTTTTTAATAACCTGACTCACAGAAATTGCACAGTTCCGTCTCTGTCACCTAGACTAAAAGGAGTTTGTACCGCCAAGTGGAGGAAAGAATCAGGCTGACAGATGAAATTAAGTTTAAGTTATGAGAAACGCTAGCCTGTGGGTTTTCCCGCTAAACAGACCTGTATTTTTTTACAGTCTATGGATTTCTGCAGTGTACTGTACTTTCTCGAGGAATTGTCAAAACTTATGTACAAGTAACCTGGTAAGTTTTCAAAAACTGCTCCTAATCTTTTGAAACACAGATGGTTTTTATCACTTTATATTACATATCAGCTCTTCCAAAATTATTTTAAAGAATGTATTCTAGTAAAAGCAAATGTTTGACATTTGAATTTTTGGAACCTGGTAAAGAAGAAATCCTGCTGATCCGATAGAATGAAATTACTATGAACGCTTAAGACCCTGGAAGGTGGGGGAGCTAAACTTTTTTTCTTTATTTATTCGCTTTATTAATTAGCTTCTGCCTAATCCAGGACTTTTTTTATAAACCTAGGAAAACTTTAAATTCACAAGAAATTGTCTGGGAATCTGTGGCTTGCACAATTATATCGAACTGGTTGCAGCTTAATTTTCAAGTTAACTAGCTTAAATTGGGGATGTTTCTATAAGTATTAAAATTAGTGGTCAGATCCTTAGTCTTATGCTTTTTAAATGTTCCTTTGAATAGTGGTGTGGAATTCATTATATTTCCTTCTACAAATGCAGAACAAAAATTAGCAAAACCTCTCAAATCCAAACAATAATTCTGCTTTCAGGAATTGCCTCCTTGCTTCTATTTGCCTGAAATGTTGATGTGATCTAGAGGATCATGTATCTTCGCTTTATAAAAAGGACATTTTGTGCCTACACACTAACTGTGGAAACCTGCTGCAGAGGACTATCACCTACTCGATTTTATTTCATACATTTTCCTGACAGTTCCTTTAAAACTAGTTCTAACTCTCGCGTCGGTGAAAGAGTTAATTGCCTTCCCTGATGGAAGCCTATCATGCAGTGATAACTTTAATGGGGATCCTTTGATTTAAGCTTAAATTAATTCAGAATAAGAAGTAAGTTGCTCTTCCTTTCAGCTTTGAAAGACAGGAAAATCACATTCATGTTCAGTGAATATATTGAGTAAGGCATTCAGATAAGGGAAGTGTAATTTTGGAGTCTGAGAGATGTAAATCTTATTTTACTCCTCCAGTCTACTTGTTGTGTTCAAATTTGCTTTGTGAAACTTATTCTCAGTGTTGTCACAATGTGCCTAGTAGTGCGCTGAAAATTTCTTTATGAGAGTTGTTTTATTAAGGCTTCTCTTACCTGTTTTCAGGTCAAAACTTAAGAGCTAAGCTTCTCTAAGGTAGTTGCATACATCTTCATTTGAACTTCACAGACAGTGACTGGTTTTGCACACTTTGAATTACATAAAAAAAGCCAGGTACATTAGCTGGAGAGCCCTTTTGTCAGGAGAGGAAGGATGGTGGAGGTCAGCATGCGTCTGGGTAAAACCCTTCAAAAGGTGGCCAGACAAAAGGCATTTGGCTTTAAGGAAGGTCTTTCTGCTTGCAGAGGCCAAAGCCACTTGGCTTTGTCATTTAAGCCCAACATGTTTGTGAAGCATTTGTTATTGACTCAGTGAACCAGAATCAGGAGATAAGAGCCAAATTCCTACCTGATCTAATTTAATTAACACCAACTGATTCTTCCAATGTCTCTGATGGTACTCTGACATTAGACTCAAGTGAGAAGCTACTGGTGTGTCAACAATATTTTTCTCCAGATGAGGAAACACCAGTCAAAGAATACCTGTTTTACAAGAAACCAATACTTTATTATATCTTAATCAAAGAATTTTGGGGAAATATTCTGACTCTTTTTTTTTAAGCATCAGTATTTCTCTTATAGGAAGGAGAACTTGGAATTAATAACCTCTGTAATGTTAGTGACATCGCTGGAGCAGTGAGTAATGATTTACTTTGTTGTTTAAAGATACTTTATATTACTGCTATTTGAGTATAATGGGTACAATGATCATATTGTCAAAGTAAATGTGCGCATTTGCTTGTCTAGGATAAGTCACTAGGTTGTGCGGTCAGATTTGGCACACAGTGCTAGAGACATGGCTATCTCTTTTGTTTAAAGAAAATTTGTAAAGGGTGTGGATCTCTACTGTGAGTCATGTTCACGTTTGTGATCTACAAAGTTCACAGTCTCTAATTTTTGAGATAAGAAGTTGACATGAGTGTTACCAGCAAAATGTGTATCAGTAAGACTGTCTTATCAATTTTACTCTGTACAGTTAAGTATTTTGTTTTCTCAATGATTCAATGGGAGAAAACTTATAATTACAATTATTGAACATTTATAGTTTTCTAGGACTTCAAATGGGAGATCTTCAGCTTAACACAAGCTTTCCATACATCCATAGCTGATGTTTTCTTAGTTCAGATTTCAAATGCAATTCAAGCTGGTGGTTATACATATTCCTTGAAGAGTGCTGGACAATTCAGTCATCAATATTTTCTGCAGAGACTGGTGGGAAGCAGCCTCTCAGCACCTGGTATCTAGTGAGGTTGGGTCATTTGTGATGCTGGGACCATAAAAGTCTGTGTTGTCATGACAATACATAGCAAGGTTGACTCTCCTGTTTAGGTTACAATTATCTTTGCTCAGTGTTATCAAGTCTTAATTTTTTTTTTTTCATGAGGTTTTGCAATACTCATTATCAGATTCTTCTGCTTCTAAAGTTGTTCCATCTTACCTTTTAAAAGAAAAACCTTCATGATCATTAAGAAGCGGGACAGAAGGAACAAGAAAGGTCCAACATAAAAACTGAACCATGTAATATTTATTTAATTTTTAAAAACACGTGGTGTTAAAGCCGGTGGCTTGCCTATTGGAGAGAGGGGGTGAGGGGCTTGTGTTGAACAGCCTTCCACTGTGCTGGCCTGTGCTGAATTCAGCAGATCTGTTACTTCTCCACAGAGTAAAGGTGCTAAACCAAAGCTAGGAGGGTTGGAGCACTGGCCACACGCATCATAGCTGGCTGAGTAAACTCATTCCCAGAGCAATAGTGAATGTGGACTGTCTTGGCCAGGGTTCCTTCTGTCCTTGGAGCTGTGTATCAGCCCTTTCCCAAGGCCTGTGTAAAGCAGAGCACCCTCCCCAGGTCATAGTCACAGTCTGCTCACGTGTCCTGCTATCCTTTAAGGGCTCTCAATCCAAATGAGAGTGTCACAGCCTTTACCAGAGTTGAACAGGCAATTAAACATCTTCTATTTTTTTTCCCTTTTCCGTGTATTTGGTTTTACATTGAGAATGGTACTATTCAACATAATTCTCTCACAGTAAGATCTGAGTACCTATAATGTTTGGTGCATTTAATATATTTTTTCAGAGTCTAAGTGATATAAATATCTGTTTTATTGCTAAAGGACCAGGTCATGAAGGAGATAAGTGAGTTGGTCATGCAGAATGTTGTACTGCAGATGAAAACTGAATGAATGTCCTCATCATTAGAGCTGGGGTATCCCTTCTCTTTAAAAATGTGTTTTCAAAGTAATTTTTAATGCCACCCTCTGTCTTTGCAGTGCACACAGGGATGTCAGTTTTGGAATGCAACGGTGCAAATCAATTGTCCACTGAAATGTGTGAGTATTGCCTTAACCTTAACTCTGTAGCACTTGTCTCCAGTCTGTCAAATGGCTTATCCAATGACAGACATTTGGAATCTACTCAGAGCAGTGTTTCTATGAAAAGATGTAATGTCCCTATCTTATCTCAGTTTGTTTATAAATTCTGTTTTGGAAAACTACTACTTCTTGCTATGCAAGTTGCCTGTAATACCAAAAATTTTCATTATGTTTGACAAAATGTGTGGGCATTTTACAGTTCATTAAACTCAGCCACTCACCCAGATTTTCAGACAGTGAGAAAGAACTAGTGCTTTTCAGGATTTTACTCTACCAGGGACTGTCTCAGAGTTGCATGCAGATGTAAATGAAGCACATGGTCTTATAGTAGATTGATTTCTTGATTTTACTAAACCAGATGGATGAGAACTAGCACTGGTCTGGGACAACTGTCATAATAATTTTTAAAATGCTCTTTTTTTCTGGACCTCTTGAACACCTAAATCTCATTCATCCTTAGCATCCTTATAGTGTTGACTTTCTTATTTTCCAAGTGTGGGTTTTTCTTCTTTCATTATCTGCCAGTGGTTTTGTAGTGTACTTTCACTGTAAGTAACTTCTAATTAATTGGCATCATCTGTTTGAAATGCTCTGTGGTTATATTTATACTAATCCCATATTTTATTAATTTGTTTCTTGGCAGAATGAGACATACACCAGAGCATGTGAGGTAAGTTAAATGCTATCAGAGCAGTACAAAAAAAAAAAAATCGCAATTTCAGTTATTACTGTGTCCACATAGTGCTAAGGAAAGCAATGTAGATATACAAACTTGTCAATTTAGGTCTAATTTTTTTTATACTTCTGAAGGTATGTTAAGCACCTGAATCCTTTCTTTTCAGCATGGTGGCAAAGGACGTGCTTGTGTTAAACAGTGCTGTACGGAAAAGAGCATTGCTGTAACAAAAGCAGACTAATCTCAGCATTATGAAACTCAGTACAGACCTATTTAAACTATGTTCTAGGCTCTCACCAGAGTCTTGTTCATCCAATTTTTCATTAATGCCATCAAAGACTATCCAGAGAGAATGCTTGTTAAGGTTGGTCTGATACCAGCTTCATAAGAAGTGGAAACAAGGAGCGGGTGCTAGAAGACTAAAGATAAGTGGGTCAACAAAGTGCTTTTAAAGAGACAATGCCTTTCTGAGGCCATTTTATCATGAACATAGAGTGCAAGATGGGATAGGATAAGGATGAGATGATTGCAGGATTGTGTTTGGCACTGGTGAGACCTCAGGATGAAGGTTGCTCTTAGTCAGGGGCAACCCACTTCAAGCAGGTGATGGAGGAGTTGGAGAGAGACCTGAGTAGAATACAAACCCATTGGCAACCTGGAAATTTGACTGAAAGGATTATTTTTTATTTTTTAAATACTTCTTAATGTATCAAATTTTACCATAAAAAAGTTTTAGTAATGCACTAAACAGTGGTTTTGGAGTCTAGAAACTGTCCACGAAGTAACCAACTTACTTTTGTGAAAACACAAGATTAGTGAGGGGGGTTTATCGCTTTTGGGTTTGAGTTGTTTTTTGGTTTGTTCTTTTTTTTTTTTCCTTGTCTGGTCATGCAATATGCCAATTAAATTTACTGTCACTGCAAGGGGTTTTTTTTGGGATTATCTTTCCACTGGATCAGTTGATTGACTTGACTATCCAGCTGGTCAGGCATGCATCATGTCACTGCACAAAGAGGATCAGGTCATTGCAGTCTGCAGAGCAAAGGAGTGGGAGTAAGACTTCCTTTGACATTAACTCAATTCTGTTGTTTGACTACACCTTGGGACTGAAATCTGGTAGTATTTCTCCTTTCACCTGGGAGCAGGAGAGTGCCACTGAATGTGGTGGGAATATTCACAAGAAAGGACAGCATACTCTGGCTCATACAAGGGCATTTCTGATGAATGGAGAATATATGAGGATTTATTGTTTTCAGGTAGAACAAATGATAAATTTTCCTCCAAATTTCTCAGGCTAGGAGCTTTTGCAATCCTCATACCTCAAGCAAAAATTGGGCTCATGGTTCAGGTTCAGAAAAAATCAGAGGAAAGAATACCATAATAAAACAAATGCTCAGAAATGTCTGTGTTAAATGAAGCAGAAGGCACTATGAATCAGTATGTAATCTGAGAACACAATCCTCTACAATTAAACAAATATTCACTGTAAATGAAAGCTCCAGTGTACAGCTGATAACTGATATCTGCTAATACTCAGATCTTTGCCTGCTAACAGGACAATTCATGTGGAAGTATTTATTTCATTTCTCTGAGTATGAAAACATTGGATAAATTTTTTTAAGTGCTTGTACTCAACACTGAATGTCTACATGTGAGATACTGTATACAGGGGGATACTGCTAAGCAAGTTTTCAAATCTGTCTCAGCTGCAATTGTGTTGTCTGAAATAACATGTCTTGTCAGTTTCCAGAAGGTGCCAGAAGTGTAGGAAATTATAGGAAGAGCAGTCAAAAATTTTCCTCACTTACCATAATGAATTGCTTCTTAATGATCTAAGGTTAATTATCACTTGAAAGGTGGCTGCTGTATAAAGCAAACTTCGAGATTTTATAGGCCAAGTGAACTTGAAGAATAAAATGTGCCCAAATGAAACACCTGCCTAGAAAAGCTCAAACCACCACTTCTCAAAAGTTTTGTATTGCCAGGAGACTCTAGAATGTAATTTTAAAGCTATTGAAACCCACCTGGAACATATTTCTACCTGTTCTCTACCTATAATGCACGGTAATACTATATCTATGTTCCCTACCTAAACTGAAAAGTCAGGAATTTTCTGCTCTTAGGACATGAATGTGGAGCTCACTGCCCTTGGATATTTGTTATGTTTGTAGCTTGTAGACACAACTGTACCAGAAGGAGTAACTACTGAAAAGGAAGGGTGAATTAGGCATGACTGCTCTTACAAATTGCTGATTTCAGGCTGTTTTGCAAATTCACTGGAAGTACATCTGTAAGAATGCACCTCATTCATAAGGAATACTTGAAGCGAGAAAGGGTGAAATCTGGCATGTGGAATACATCACTAATGAGTCAAAAACCTTGGTTACACTAAATGGTTATCTCTGAAGTCTATTTACAACTGTATTGGAGCCCCCATATTCATGCTTTCCACAAAGGGACAATGTGTAAGGAGGTAACCCTTAATTCAGTGCCTAGTGAATTGATGAAATGGCTCTCAGTAGAATCACTGGAGTGAGTTCATGGTACTGATATCTTTTAGAATGAATATAATGGTTTTTGCAGGGTTTGTATATATGCGAAACACCCACAGAATTTGTATGTATTTAAAATTTGTGTGATTCTGGAAAGAAGTTTGCCTTTACACGAAGTTAATCAGTGAGTTCTGTATCCTACACAGACAATTTCCTGTAAGTTTGGCTGTAGCTGTGCAGAGGATGCATATGGAGCTGAAGCACAAAGTAAGTCTGAATAGAGTCCTCTGTCCAACTGGCAGCCTGATAAATTAATTTTTAAGATTATAGTCTTTTTCTATGATCTGGATTTCTTTAGAAAATAGGAATGACTGGAGTATTTTCATTAATCAGAATATTATCACTCTTCTTCTTTCCTTTAACAAATACACTGAAGTTTATCTTAGAGTAAAGCTTTTTTTTCCCTCCCTTTCATGGATATGAGATTTTTGAGTCCAGTCTCAACTGTTTAAGCTGATGTAGGGCTAATGAAATAATTCCCTTGAAAAATCTCTTCAGAGGCCTCCCACACCTTCTCTAGGTTTTTATTCAGTAAAATTTTACTACATACCTGTAATTAAAAGTACATTTACGTAAGTGCAGAGTTGTAGTCACATTTGCTCATGTTGAACTTGGCCCACTGCAGGCTTACTTATCAAACTGTCTTTAAAATGTTATGGGATTTATTCAGCAACATTTTCAATATATTGTTTTATGTGTTTTTATTGGCTTCACCGCTTTCAGGTGTGTGGGGTAATAGGTTTTTACCTTTGAGACACAGAAATTACCATGAAAGATTTTTTTCTTACCATTGCATTTTATTTTCCCCAGACTACTTGAACAAGCCTAGAGCACCATTTGCGTCTGCCATTGGAAGCCACAGTGTCACATTAAGGTGGAAGCCAGCTAATATCTCTGGGGTGGAATATATTATCCAGTGGAAGTACAGTCAGCTCCCTGGAGACTGGAGGTACACAGAGGTAAAGAAGGACACTTCCTTTTACTTTGCAAGGAAATATGCTCTTCTTTGTCCCTTTTTCTTTTTTTTTTTTTTAATATTGGATAATATGTTAGGTAACAAAAGAGGTTTGCAAAATCATGAGTAGCATGGAGAAGATTATTGCCCATTTCCTTCAACATAGGAACTTGATGTAAACTAGCAGGTAGCAGGTTCAAAACTATCAAATGAAGGTATCTCCTCACAGAATGTGTAGCTAAAATGTTCAGCTGCTTCCTGGCCTGTGTGGATGTTAAATTACTATAAACTCCTTAATATTAAAATTCCTAAAATTACTAAATAGGGTTTGAAAAGTGACTGGAAAAAATTGTGGATGAAAATATTGAGTTCTTTTAAATGTAAACATTCCCATAGGTTCATGTTGAGCCACGCTTATGAAATGCCAAGACTGAGAATATTCAAGAGAAATATTGCTGTCGGCTTTCTTTTCTTTTTTTTTTTTTAACACCTTTCCCTAGGGAAATTTATTTAGTTCTTGTCAAAGCACAATACTTGGCTAGAAAGACCTATTTTCTGACTCAGTACGGTTATTCTCATATTATGTTCTTTTGCGTCAACTACACACTTGTTATCTTGCCATCATCTCTATTGGACCAATTTACAGAACATGACAAGTTGCTGCTGCAAATCAAAGATAAAGATATTTTGCTAAGCAGGAAGTTTTTCTGAATGAATCATTGATGAAATAATAGGGAACAATTACTTCAGACAATAAATATTTCAGTGTAGCTAGGAGCCTGTGGATCTTACAATTTTAGTCTATGTATCAGCAGTTTAACATACATGGCTTATAATAAGTTATTATTTTAGCTTTATTTTTTACTACCTTCTTAAAATTTACTGTTACATTACATCCATCCTTTCTTCCATCTGGTCATTGTTTAGATTTGGTCATATGTTCTAAAGAAAAGAGAAGAGAAAAAGTTCTGAAAAGATTGAAAATCAAAGTCTATGAGGAAAATAACTTTCAGAATTTCCTCTTATTTAAACTTAGGACGCTGCACTTTTTTATCCTGAAATATGTATGTTGTTGTATGAGACCTCTTTTGCCCTGATAGCATCCTGCATAGCAGCTGCAGATGGAGGAAGGCAAAAAACCGAGTTGTGTCTGTGCATTATTCTAGGTAATCTCTGAAACTTCATATACAGTCAAAGACCTTCAAGCCTTCACAGAATATGTGTTTCGCGTAGTTTGGATCATTACGTCTCAGCTGCAGCTCCATTCTCCATCCAGTCCCAGCTACCGGACACATGCTTTTGGAGGTAATGAACTGTGCTATTGATTTCAGGGCTTTAACAGAAACATTTAAGTTTCACTGTTGTTTCTTTTACAGAAAACATTGATGTCTAATCTTTAGAATGATGTCTCTTGGGTTGTCTATTGGGTAGCTGCAGAAGACCAAACTAGAATATCACAGGTTCTTTTTGTTTGAAGTAGGGCTCCTGCCTGCTTTTGGTTTTAAAAGCAAGCACAGAAAATTACATGGTCAAAATTGTGAGGGCGCATTGGACACTTCTGTGTATAATTATGCAGACTAAATTCTTGACTGAAACACACACCTGTTTTCCTGGACATTAAAAAAAGTTAATTGTTGCTGAAATTTTATGCTGTCCCTAATAATGTTTATTGGTGTATAAATGAAGTAAGAAGTAGAAAACCTAAAAATGTACTTAAAAAAACCAAAAAAGCATTAATGTCTTAAACGTCATACCAGAGTTAGATATTTCTGTCTCTTGCAGCTCCTGCAACAGCTCCTGTCATTAAAGATATTCAGAGTTCAAGTCCAAACACTGTTGAAGTCAGTTGGTCTCCACCACTTTTTCCAAACGGATTGATTATTGGATACAACTTACTCCTGACCAGTGCAAATCATGAATTGTTGAGAGCCTCAAGGGGGCATAGCTTTCAGTTCTACTCCACCTTCCCAAACACCACTTACAGGTACAAAAATAAAAGACAACGATGTGGCCAAGTGTGCTGTCTCACTTCTTGCCCACAGAGTATTCCTCAATACCACTTCTGCACAGTTATGCTCTTTACTTATGTTCTTGCCAAAATCAGGGGTGCTTTCCTTGAGGTGACAGAGTTATCCCAGGTAAGTTGGCTGCTTATGCAAAAGTCAGATGGGGAGGAAGGAAAAGCAACTTGATATAGGACCAGAAGGCTGCATTTTCTTAGCTGTTGTTTTTAATTTTTTTAAGTTTGTGTGACACGTTTTTAGTATATTCAGGAAATGATACAACAGTCCTCTCAAGTGCTTTAAGAATCTCAAAAAATTCCTTCGTTTTTATTAAACATGAAAGCCTGCACTCTGATGGCACTGGTAAATACAGTTCTTCCTTTGAAATGAAATTGAGTTGTTCTTCTGAGTCTGCAAACTTATTTTGAATTTAAATTTAGAATATTCTGTTGTTGTTTCACCTTTGGGCAATTCAGGTTTTGGTTGGTTTTGTTTTTACTATGAATTTTTTGGAGCATTTTCTAAAAGTCAAACACTTATGTAGCAGCTTCCCTACTTGATAAAACATTTCTCAGGCAATCTTACAAAAGAAACCTGCCAACCAAAACCTGTCTCTTTGGTTTACCATAGGTTCAGTGTTGTGGCAGTTAATGAGGCTGGTGCTGGACCCCCTGCCCAAGCCAACATCACAACCCCAGCATCCAAAGGTACAAGAGTACTAATCACTGTCTGTTCACGGGGAGAAACTCGTGTTCATTGGCCTGCCATGTACCTGGGAGAAGAGACTAATATTTACACTGCAATCAATGTATGTCAAGGAGTTGTATACTGACGAGTCAATAACATTTCAGAGAGAGTCCTGTTCTGTAGCTGTAGACAGTATTAGGCTACACAGCAGAGTAATAACCTGTGAAGCTGGCAGGCCCAGACAGATTTGGCCTGAGTTTTATTACAGATGAAAAACACCTCAGTGGTCTGGGGTGTTGACTGAAAAAACATGGTTCTATTTTCCAGATGAGATTTTAACAGCTGACAAACAAATGTATTTCTTCTAATAATATTAAATATTTAACATGTAATTCTTTTGTCAGAACTTTTCAGTTGTCTCAAGCCAAATATGTGAGATCATATGAATTTTTGTTGCTCTTTCATGAAGGTATTTATTTTGCTATATGAACTAATTAATATTGAAAGTAATGATACACTGTAGGTATCTCTCAAAGAACTGCAGAAATATTAAATAATTGCCAGAGAAAGGTACACTTTGAGATGGAGCACAAGTAAGAATGAAATCAGTGTTACCAAAAGAAAACAAAGGAGACTGCCCTCCTCTGGAAGAAATTCACTTGTCAAACACCTGGAAATACTTCAACTCTATGAAAGCACTTCAAAACTGTCTCTGAATCGCCAGTCTTCTGCTATTGGTTAGAAAAATTGAACTTCCTTCTGTAGTGCGTTTTTGTTTGTTTGTTTTTGTTGGTTTTTTTTTGTTTGTTTGTTTGGTTGGTTTTTTTTGTTTTTTTTGTTTTTTTTTTTTGTTTGTTTGTTTTTTTGTTTTTGTTTTGGTTTTTGTTTTTGTTTTTTTTGTTTTGTTTTGCTTTTTTTAAGAATAGTTCAGACACCGATATATCCTTACTTGGTGACTCCACGGAGGTTTGCTCTCAGGCTGGCTGATCCTGAGCCATAAATGTTTGTGTAATTTGCAAAAAGTCCAGGCCACGTTCATTCATTATGTCAATACAATTACCACGCAATTACTTTAAGGTAGAAAACAAACAAACAACCCTTTCCCCCAAAAAAGACTTTATGGGGATGAGGAACTACCCCACCTCCCCTTACTAGTCATCATGTAAAATTTCGGTTCTTTCCCACTGAATTGCACAGGCACGTGCTTGCTATCCCTGTGCTAACATTGAACAGGAGCAACCCTTCCTCATGTGTTGATCCGAGCACCAGGAAGAGTCAGCAGAAGAATTTGATTGCTGTTGTAGGTTGCAAGAAACGTTACTTGAAAAGAGATGAGGATGTAATATTGCCCTGTTGTACTCTGCTCCGGAGGCATCATTATCAAAATTACAGTGTGTAATCATGTGAGAAATACATGCAGCTCAATCTATGCAGATTATCTGGGAATAAATTAGGACAGCATTTAATCACAGTTTTGTGATACTCATATGAGGAAATGAAATCTGATAGCAGACAGCTGTTTAAACTGGAATAAAAAAAAGGAAATATGATTTGGCAATGGAAATCAGCCAAATTCATACTTGAAATAATACACCACTTTTAAAAACGAAGGTAACTGCCTCATGAATCAATTTAACAGGGTGTGTGATAGATTTTCAAGGATCTGAGATTCAGAAGCAAGGTAATCTGTCTTTCTCAGAGTTATGCATAACCCAGACAGAAGGTATGGATTTACTGCAGAGGTTTTGATGTAAGTTACTTGGGCCTTTATAAGCATGAAGTCAGTTTATGTGACCAAATCTCTCCTTCTTGATTTTAAATTCTGTGACTTTATTAGAAAAAAAATATATTAAATTTATCAAGTTTGAAGCAGATGATAGTATCCAATTATCCTCTGTGAAAGCTACTTATTTCTTGAATAAATCACTTCTCAACAGGATGAAACATATGAAATAAACCCCAATTGACTTGCTCTTCCTCAGCTTTGAGGGATAATATTCTGGTTTCATTGGGGTTTTCAAAGAGGTCCAGAGGGGTTAAATATCCCAATTCTGCTGGATCCTGGCATCAGATGAATGTCTTAGTGCCTTCATTTCCTCAGGAGTCAGTAGGGCTTCATTTGCTCCAGCTTACTTTTTCTCACTAGGGATTTGCTATTGTTGCAGGAAATGATGGTGTGAAATTCATGTGGCGCATTCTCATCGTGTGTGAGGAGCCAGAAGGCACTGTATAATAACTCTGTATGCTTTTGACACTCAAAGAGTTTAGGTTTTAGTCTGTCATTCCAGTGTAAGGATATATTAATACATGTACATATGTGTACACGTGTATGTGCATGCCTGTTAATGATGTATCTGAGCTTGCAACATTATTCTCTGTGCTGCAGTCATCTAAATTCTGAGTTTCACTGTTTTTTAGTTAAGGAAAAAGCAACATGGCTCTTCTTATCCAGAAAAGAGTCTTTAAGGAAGAGATACATGGAATATTTCCTTACAGCTGCTCAGTGCCTGCCAGACGACATTATACACCACCACATTACAGGTAAAATCTGATTGGGTCTCTCCTTTTCTGTCAAGTGTGTCTAAGACCTCCGTGTTCACCAAGGACAGAAGGCACCTCACATAGCCTGAGACATTATCTAGCCTCGTTTTATAGTCAATCAGGAGAAATAAGAACTTTCAGGTTATGATTAGACCTATTTGAAGTGACAGGCACTGGGAAGAGATGAATTGTTCTCCCCAGTGCAACTTTTTCTTCACTGTATTTAAGCAGCTGCTTCAGAGAGAGACTTTTACACTGTAGGTATCTAAATTGAGGTAACATGAATGCATGTTTAATGTCTGTATTTTCTCAGCAGTAATATGGGGATGTGCTTCAAACTTCAGAATAAAATTATACCAAGTGCTAAAAGGTGCTGGCTGGTGTGTTAGCATGCTAATGAGGGATTTAGTAGCCAAAGTCACCAGACAACCTTGTTATCTCAAGTTCCTCACAACTCTAATGTTTCTTATCTACACTACTGCTTGGTGACAGTGCGGGTATCTGCTTTTACCAAATTCCACAGAGCCAAAGACTCCAGAGAAAAAATGTTGCCCCTGACTAAATAGCCTTTGACAGTGCAGGGGTGGCACAGATTATGTCAAGCTTGACTGTTAGAGTGAATGGTACTTTGTGAGGTGATGCCAATTGCATCTGTTTGCCCTATAGAGGGGCAATCAGTGTTGGTTTGCATATTACATATCTTCTCTTTGTCTGATTACCTTTCTGAAGGGCAATTCTCTATAATAATGTCATTTACATAGCAAATGGGAAAGTTTCCTTATTACCTTAAAGAAGACTAGAAGCAGGGGAGAAAACCAGTTAACTTTTCTCCTGTGATGACAAGTTGCAGATTGAAAAAGACATATTTTTAAGGCAAGTAGAAATATTAATTGAAAATATGATAACTATTTCTTATATTATCTGTGTGCACATATCTTTCTATTTTTAGGAATTTCTGTGAATATTCATCAGCAAGTTGTCTATTTTTCTGAGGGGAATTCCATCTGGGTGAAAGGAGTTGCCAATATGTCTGATGTATCTGACCTAATGCTCTTTTATGCTGGCTGGGGGAATATTACGTCCATCTCAGTAGACTGGCTCTACCATAGAATATACTTTGTCATGAATGAAAAGGTAATGCTCTAGAGCTTACTCAATTTTTTACGTAATTTGAACCCCTACTGTGATTCATTTTACATGAGAAGATATGGTTTATATGTAGATATGTATGCACAGAATATACTTATGGAAATACATTTTTAACTTAAATATCCACATATTTAATAATTTAAAAAATAAGAAAGGCTTCAGTATCAGGTCATATTTAAAGTAAACCTCCTACGTGAAACTCTGGCTCCATGTCTTATTTTTCTCCTTAGGACATAACTGTTTTAGTTTTAACTGCTTTGCTTTTGAGACTGACTTCACGCCTTCCTAATACCCAGTATGGGCACTTTGTTTCTCCACTTGGCTCCCATCTAGTCTGTTCGGTTCCTACTCTGCCTCAGGAGGGTGGTCAGATAACTAGTTAGTGATTATAATGCCCTTCATAATTGACAATAGATGTTTAAGAGGGGAAGTGTTTCATACAATGATGACAGCTCTGATTACAACGGCTTCAATCTGAGGTAAAAATGGAGATGGCTATCCTGCACTTGATTTCCTACTCATAAACCATCAATTACATTAATGGTAAGAGCCTGCATGTACTTATGTAGTCTCCTAATATACAAAGGACCAGAAACTTGCCCTAAATGGTTTGTGGGATTTTTTCTTTTTTTTTTTTTTTTAATCCTCTTGCTATGTTTGATTTTTTGCTTACGCTCAGGGAACAGGGAGCAGGAAAAGCAGTAGTGATAAAAAGATACAACTGAGCTGCAGATGAACAGACTGATGGCAGAGAGTTCTGAATCCCAAGCTCTTGCTTCCAGAATCAGAAAAGCACTTCTCTTCCCTGCCAGATCATTTTCCAAGTACAGTTTGCCTAGACTGTCAAAATTGGGCTTTCCCCTCCAGCTTAGAGGTAGGAAGAAATGACTGACAGACAGCTCTTTCAGGGTAAGCTGTCATGGCTGCATTTGTGCTTGTGTACAAGTGTTATATTTGGCTGACTGACGACTCAGGAGCCCAGAAGGACCTAGGATTCTGAAAGAGCCGTTTCATTGCCTGGTTCCCCTGAAGAAATCTTGGGTCAGCTTGTTTGCTCATTAGCAAACACCCTATGAATGCATCACCAGTTTTTCTTCTCATTTGCCAGATACATGTCTGCCATTTAGAGAACTGCACGGTAGCTGAAGACATCACTCCTCTTTATGTGACATCTCCTAGGAAGGTTATAGCTGATCCCTATAATGGGTAAGTGTCCTCCTTTGAGCACTTGGTGTCAAAGGTGCCGTAAAGCTCTTCTCTAAATTTCTCCACTTCATTAGTCATCTAGGTTCCTGTTTCAAGCACTTGCATTAGCAAAACGGAAGTGCAATTGGTAACAAATAGGAAACTATGAAACAAGTGGAACAAGAGTGGTGCCACATGCAGTGTTGTTTTCTGCACTCTTTCTCTTAGGGTGTTAGCAGAGGAGATAAAGCATTTCCAGCACATAAATTTGGGTTTCAGAAATGTCATGCTTTTACGGATATGAATCTCTATGCATTTTAGATGTTCATGCTTAACACTTGAAGAATTATGGAAGAATATTCTCCAATAATCTGCTATCAAAATTCCCAGAAAGTAAAAATTTATGTGCCTACTTCTTGCAGTACAGTATATATATATTAATACTGCCAAAAGCATTTTCCTGATGTACATAAAGACAGGAACATCTCTGAGCTGTTAAAATATTTGTGTGTCACTTACAAAGTGCTTGCACTGTAGTTATTTGGGTTTATTTTGCTCCATGGCCAGTTATATTTTCTGTCTCCTGGAGGATGGCATATACAGAGCAAACCTTCCACTCTTTCCTGGCACTGCCTCCACAGCTTCACCAGTAGTGAGGTCCAGTTCTCTGAGAGCCTTCATGATCAACTTCCAGTCTAAGAGACTCATTTTCTTCAACAAAACAGAACGTGCCTTTGTGTCAGGTTTTCTTGATGGTTCAGAATTTCACATACTGCGATCACACGTGCCATTTAATGATGTGGAGAGCTTTGTTTACGAGGACAACACATTTACAGTCACAGATGGCTCTGCAGTTTTCCACGAGGAGGTCTCTCCAGGAAGTTCTAGCTTCAATGAGTATACTGTGGATTGCAGTTTGGTGTATCCAGAATACTTTGGCTTTGGCAACCTGATTTTCTATGGGGCATCAGCTCAACCTTTTCCTTTACCAACTACTCCTCGTCTTGTCGTGGTGTTATTTGGATTGGACCAAGCTGTGATCAGCTGGAGACCACCTGAACACAGTATTGGAACCAGTAAGTTCAGTTGTTTCTCCCTGAAAGTCCACTCCTTTTCTTTATAGAAGAATAACTTTCTGTTTTTCCTTTTCTTGATTTGAGCTTTAGTGACTTAAGTAGCAGGTCCTCATAGAAGTTGTGGAATTACCTCAGTCTGAAAAATGTAAGCCATAATTTGCCAATAAAACAGCCAAACTGACTGTCTAAATTAATACAAGTGTATATTGGTAACTCATCTGTCCCCTCCAAGGATTTTAAGCAAGACTTCCTCTTAAGAATGGTATGGAGTAGCAGCAATGTTGGTTGCTGATATCACATAGAACATGCATAGCAGAAATGTAATGACGTTTGATCACTGACTGTGGTATGGTTTCTCTCCTCTGTGTATGAGTATAGAACCAGCAAAAAATTACCTGGTTAGGGAAAATTTTTGTTCTTCCAACTTCATCCTTCATGGCGGATTGAACCATTACTCTTGGTTGGTCCCAGAGATGAAGAGTGTACATTTTTAATTTATCCCATTCCCAATTCCCCTGATACTGGTATTTTTGAAAGGAGTCTCCAATATACAGTTTTCTCAAAGAATGTGTATCATCTGTTGCAACCATCTGTTCTGTAATAACATGATTATTTGCTTCTCATAGGTTTATCTGCTTGGCAGAAATGGACCTATGATGTGAAAGTGTCACCTCAACACCCATTTGAGGAGAAATGGGTTGTCTCGAATATTAGTAACACGAGGCTCACAGTGAAGGGTCTGGCCAGCTTCAGAGTGTATGAAGTGTCAGTTAGAGCTGTGTCTCCTGCTGGTGCAGGGCCATGGTCAGAGTCATTTAGAGGCACAACTTTAGAAGAAGGTGAGAATTGCTTTGTCACATAGGAAAAATGAAGAACGAGTTGTGTATACAGATTTCTACCTGGTGAGGCCCAGACTCTGGGCAAAGAATGCAAAATAAGGGACACAGAAAGGTTTGTCTTACAAACATTAAATAACATAGGATAAATACATTTGCTTTTAGTCAAAGCAGTGAGATTCTTAAACTAGTATAATGGTATTAAATATTATTTATGCATTTATTATTGCTACTTATCTACATTTTTCTAATGCAAATACACTATCAAACACATTATTTGATACATTATCAAATGAACAGTATGAGAGGTGTTGTTCCTTTCCTGTGCTCTGTAAAGAACTTTCTGTGATGAAGTGGTTTGCATGCCTGGGGGTTAATGATAGTTCATGGAAAAGTGCAGCTCACTAAATGCAGAAAATCCTTGGTTTGAGCATAGATAATGAGAGGAAATGGATGTGTGTGAAATGTCTGAGATTTCTAGGTCTTTGGAATGTTGTTGGAAACCTTGTTCACCCATAATAACCTATGTCTGAGGGGAAAATACCTTTCAGCTTAAGGTGCTGGACTGGCTCTTAAGGTTAGGGGTGACTTTTGCCTGACTTTGGTTAGGCCAGGTCAAAATGCACAGTGGTTTTTAAGCATCTAATAGAATTTCAGAATGTCTTATTGTTCTGTATTTAAACTTGCCCTTAACTTCTGAGTTTGATAAATTATGATATTTTCATGCATTTCTTTGTCCATTATTTCTGAGGAATAAGTGTTAAGGGTGCTTTTGTAACTTTCCAGAAACAAGAATCCTTGTTACTGAAATACAAATATTATACCTAAATTTCTTCTTAGTGTGCAGAACTGCTGTTTTCTTTCTTTATCAGCTGAAGAAGATCCATATATATTGGCATTGGGGCCTGAAGGTCTCTGGAAGCAGCGATTGGATAGTTATGGGCCAGGAGAACTCCTCTATCCTCATATAGGAAACATTTCAGGTGAATGCTAAACAAGTTGCCTGCTGCTGCTACAGACTTGTTGGAATTTATTCAGCAGAACTGAAAGACAAGAGTTCTTATTGCAGCAGGCTAGACTTGAATGTAGTGCAGCGCAGTGCAGCAGCTTCACTGAGCCAAGCCTTTGTGCTCATCTTCTTCTATTTTATGAGTCAAATGAATCCCTAGTGAAACCCTACTGACATCACCACAGTTACAGCAGAGCTAAAATCAACTCTCTGACCTAAATAGTTATGTCTTCAGCATCCCAGCCTATGCTTGTCATACATTTACAGTCATCAGGGCTTTACAGTCATCATGTATTATCTATGTACATTATATTCCTATAAAGAAACATCTACCTTCATGTTAGCTGAGACTTACTGTGCAATTGTATTGATTTTTAAAAAGCTAAAGTGTCTGGCTACTTTTTATTCTTTAAAAAATATGGGGGGTTTATTTGCATGTTTGTGAAATGCTTAATACCTTCCTTTTTTTTTTTTTTTCTTCAAGACCTCGATTGGTATAATAACACTCTTTATTGGATTAATTCCATGGGGGAAGTTCAGACCTGGTCATTGAACAAAAGAAAGGGTACCACTGAGAATACTTATGTACCTGCCGTCAGAGATGCAAGGATGTTGGCATTTGATTGGTTGGGTCAATGCTTGTATTGGGCTGGCAAAGCAAATACAGTAAGTATAGTTGCACTTCTTAAGAGAAAAAAACCTCCATTAAGCCAACAATAAAACACTGTAAGGCAGAATTTAGGAAGATAACCCCTACTTCTTGCAACCCGAGATGCATTTAGACCTTTGCTATGATAGTGTAGAACATGGTGGCCTTTCTTTCCTTATGCGATTTTCCAGAGTTACACAAAAGTCTGGGGTAAAATGTTCACTGATATTCAATAACCAAGGATAGTGAATTTACCAGGTGCAAAAAAGGCAAATCAAACATTCTATCAACAGTTTTGTTGGATTCAACATTGTAAAAATAAGAGAAGATAGTGAAAATGGAGGCTACCAAATTGATCTCAGCTAAGAAGTAGATGGACTTCATTTTAATCAAATTTGACACTATTTATTTACACTGAGATTTTCATGATTGACCTCTGTACTGTGATATTTTTCAGATCACTGCAGTTAAAAAATAATTACAAATGCACTTTGTACACTCTTATATCAGGAACACTGACATGTGAATTATTTAAAAGGTATCTGACTTCAAAATTGTAGTGCTAATTTATGCAGTGCTGTCAAATTATGCCTTTCATTTCTTGTAAGTGCAAAGTCAGAAGCTGTTTTAAAAACTGGAGCTAGAAGGCCAGATTTCACACTGCCTTGCACCCTCATTTATACTTGTGAATAGTGAATATGAAGTGGGTGAAAAACTCTGTCAGACAGAAGGCTGCCAAAACTGGGAAAATGAAAGGGAAAAGCTATTTCAGCTTTTTTTCTTTTGCTACTTTCTGGCAAAAATTAATTAATAATTTTGAGCTATTCTTCATCCTTATACTTCGAATGCAAAAGGTTTAGGCTTTGAAAGCCTACTGATAAACAGCCATGGAAAAGTCATTATTGTATACTTGACTGATCATGTCTGATGATTGAGGTATGATGTTAAAAGCAATTCTTTTGTCCCTAGATATACAGAAAATCACTGGGTGAGGGCCATATGGATGTTGTGGCTCATGTCATGCTCCCAGTGAAGGATCTAGTAGTGGATTCAGTAAATGGCTATTTGTACTGGGCCACAATGTATTCGGTGGAGAGCACAAGATTGAATGGAGAGGAGCATCTGATGTTACAAGAGCAGCTACAGTTTTCTGGTAAACAGGTGACTGATTTTTTTTTTTTTTGAGTGATGGGGGAGTGGGTTGGTGTGTGTTTTAGTATTTAGGTCTCTTGAATATAGTCAGTGTTCATGGTTGCCAAAACTGACATTTTATGACTAGAAGAATAACATGGCTTACTTGCAATGTTTTTGTATCATTCTGAGAACAGGGTAAGAATTAAGTGATGTAATAGCTGTACTAAAACTGGGGCTCACAATGCTGAAGTCAGACACTTGCAACAAAATGTGACACTAGAGATCTCCTTGTGGTTGTAATGCTGCTCCTTCCCATGTGTGAAAGGTACTTGCTTTTCCCCAAAGCATTTAAGTCTAATGGTCATTTTCATCTTTCACATCAAAATAAGTAGGCAAAGCTCCATAGCATTCTGCCTATTTTGTGATGTTGCCCAGCTTGCGGGTCCTGACATGACCAGTTTTGGGGCAAGACACTTGCCAGGGACATCAGATTTGCACTTCAGGCTGCAGAGGTGCTGCTGTAGAGACAGGCTTTGCCTGTGGTGATGAGAGAGGGGGGTTGGCAGCTGGTGCCATACGTGCACTCAGCACAGCTGGTCCCTGCTGAGGCCTGGCACAGCTCTCTGCTGCTTCTGCCACAGTGCTGAGGAGGGTGCCTCTGACAGTCTCCATCCTGCCTCATCCTGTCCCTCCTGCGGTGCCAGGAACAGCAAATCCCGTACTTTGAGAATTGCCAAG
>JAYRBT010000114.1:65970984-65985429 GCA_036023395.1 Myiotriccus ornatus
CCTTGCCTTCCCTTGCCTTGCCTTCCCTTCCCTTCCCTTCCCTTCCCTTCCCTTCCCTTCCCTTCCCTTATCTTCCATCTTCCCTTCCATCTTCCCTTATCTTCCATCTTCCCTTCCCTTCCCTTATCTTCTCTTTATCCTTTGCCCAGGTCAGATGCAGGCCTGGCCCCAGTTTGGTGCCCCTTGCTTTGCTCCAGGCTCATGGGGAACTCCAGAAGGCTGTGAAGAGCAGAGCAGGTCCTCAGGGAGAAGGAGAGGGGGCTTCTTACAAGAATGAGTAAAGACATTGGACAGTGTAGGGGGCAAAAAGTGATGGGGGATTATCATTTTAGCAGTATTAGTGTGGAATACTCCTCCTACATGCAGGAGTGGGCTGGTAGAGGGCAAATAGAGATGCCATTCCCATCTATGGCTCATCAAAGACCCTGCAGTTTGTGGGAGTTCATTAACCCTCCTTTCCTACCTGAAGACATATTTATGTGCTCTGAGGCCTACACAGACAACCTCTGTATCTCTGCTGATCTCTCCCATGCCTTTTCTTTTCCTTTCATCCTCTCTGAAGTCCTATCAAGTCTCTTAAAACCTTGATTCACTGCTGGTTCCTCATAGATCATTGTTGTCTTCTCCAAATCCATCCTGCCTCTGCCTCCACATAGGGTTTGTATTCATTCTTGCTAGGCAGGATTCAGTGTTGCTTAGGCAATGAAGAATCTCTGAGACTGAATATCTACCTCATGAAAAGATTTCCTGGGGTCTTAGCAGCTGCATATCCCTCCCTTCTTCTTTCTTCTTCCCTCCCTCCCATGTACCTAGAAGAAAAGTGATGGATGACCCAATTCCCTGGTGAGTGAATCCCTTATTCTCTTAAAAGGGAATCAGTGTATTTGGGACTATAGACCCAGTGTACCTTTGAACCTCTTCCAGGTTGTGTCCTGAGCAGGTCAGGCTGAGGGACTGTTCCATCTACTGCACTGCTTTTCCTCTATGGAGTCTCTCTCAAGGGACAGCTCAGTGCTCCTCAGCTCAAACCACAGCCTGTGTGGGCTTGTAACCTCTGTCCCGAGTGCTGGAGTGAGACATAATTTGACTGCCACAGAACTGGTCAGCTCAGACATATCATTTGCTGCAAGAGCTCTCTTTAAAACAGAGTTCTTGATAAAGAAGCCTTTGTTTTTATTCCATCTGTTATACAATTTGTGTTCCCATCTTACCTGATGCCAGATTCTCTGTTAAAGACCCATTACAGTTTTAGAGATCTGTCTTTCTTGGTTAGCTTTGTATCATTCCCTAGAACATTTCAATTTCCTTTCCCAAAGGAAAAGAAGATGGTGTTCCTCCAATTATTAAAATAAAGCCAGGCCTGGTTTAGCCCATGAAAGGGAATTAACATTCAGAAAGACCAGCTAATCTCACAGGTCTCTGTTACATTCCTGAGGGCTTGGGAAGAAGGAAAGGTCTTTCTGGTGTGGCACCTAACCTACTTGTAAACCTTAATACAGAAGAAATGGAGAACTTTTGTACATGACAGAAATATCTGTGCTGCAAAGGGTCAAATATCTTCCCATGTTAGGCTCCCACCTCTCTGTTGAAGCTGGCTGGTGTCTTCATGGGAAAATATATGCTGTGCAAACTCAATGGCACACCTAGACTTATCACATATTTTCTGAATGATCTGTTTCAAAGGACTCACAACTTGCAGTTTATTCTAAGTGGCAAACACTACCTTCCTTGTCCTTCTCTTTTGATTCACTACCTGCTTCTCTTAATCTCCTTGTGCTAACCTCGTATTTCTCGTTCCTCTTTTCAAGAACCTTGGCAGCAATAAGACTGCTTGTCTGCTCCTGTCATTTTTTTTCTGCACTTTTCTCTATGTCAGTGATATCAGCCTTCAACCATCCACTTATTCACACCTCCTACAAGCAACCATCTCCTCTCCTGATTCTCTGCTGCCCTAATCTATGCACTGACTTCCTGAACTCAACCTCCTGCTGTGATGCATACAGGAAAAAAGCCAATTAAAAATGCCTAGATTGAGAAATGACCAGTTATAGCCTATAGGTGTTGATTAAAATAAGGCCCAAAATAAACCCATCAGAAAGAGAAGGGCAGCACAACATTCTTTAACAGCAGTGTTATTGAGCTGGTCCTATTGTCTCAGTATAAAGATGCAAATACATGTTTGCACAAGTACTAGCATGTATCTGCCTTCTTTATCCTGGAGAGAGCACTTCTTACCTCAGTATTAAAACACAGATGTAATTGTTAGTTGTTGTTATTCAACAGTGAAAGCATGTTTTCCACATAACTTACTGGTATTACTTTTAGCTGGAGCACTAGGAATAGGAATGGAAAAGACTACTGTGAAAACAACAGGTTTTCTAAACCGATACAAAGGCAGAGCTTTGAAAGTCTAATTTCTTTGGCAGGAACTAGAACCTATTATGACAATTATTTTGTTTTTCAGTCAGCTGTTTAGCTTAGCTGGTGTGTATTGACACAGCTTGATTGATTTTAGCAGACTTATTCTGGCTTGTACCAACTTAGGACCTGGTGTAGACTTTCCAGAGCACTTAGTAAGCCGTTTATGCAGTACAGTGGCTGGAACAAAAGTCATTTGTAAGGAAACAGCAAAGTGCACCATAGGGAAGGGGCCAGGACCCTCTGGGTGTCATCTCATAGTATTTCAAGTGAAAGGGTATTTCAAATAGATAAATTTATAGTGTATCTTATGATATTAAGTTTCACTGCATCATCACAACTACATAATATGTTCAGAAATTAATATCTCTCATGAACTGGAAAAAGTTTTTCTGTTTTTGAAGCATAACGGAAGGGGAGATGTTAAATTACTTTTTGACTCCTGAAGATGAATAGTACAATTATTTATTTGGCTTTTATTAATGGTGATACCAGGGATTAGGAGAAAGAAAATGGACACACCTATGGGAAAATGTAACAGTTGCAGAAAAAAAAATGGGGCAAAGACAAAAAGCCCAAATGTTTAAAGAAAGCAAGATAAATTTAGGAAAATGTCATTTGGTGTTGAGCATAGGAGGAAAAATAGGTAAACAGGATAAAATAGAATGTGGTTGACTAAATATACACTCAGGCACATACATGCTGTGAGATATTTTTAACAGGACAACCTACGGGAGCAATCATTCAAACCTTGATTTTCTGACATACAATGTCAACAGAAATATGTCAAGAATGCGATTACATAAGGAGCAACAGACAACTAAGTGATATAGCATTTGCTTTCCTGTCATCATCTTCTGCAGTTTATTAATGAAGAGTTAGGAGAAAAAAAGGCTGTTCCACTTACATCCATAATGGAAATTTAAGTTTATAAAAGAATAGCTACAACTAGTGTTTGGATGAGAAGTTTGAGAGCTGCTGAAAAACATGTTCAGAGAGGCCCCCAACAACTTGTAAGCTGTGCTAATGATATAACATAGACTAAACTTGATAACGTTTAGCAGACTAACTTGTGGAAACAAATTCTTTTTTATTTGGAGAACAGATTATTAGATGTTTGATTTCTATTACTGTTGCATATGGTATTGAATCTGTTGTTTACTGCAAAAGCAAGAAAGCTCTATTTTGTATATTAGATCCTATTAAAAATAAACAAAATATCTTACACCTCACTTCAATAAAGGTAAAACACTGAAGGAATGAACAGGAAGATTGTTTAATTTCCTGCACACCCCCTCTTTTTGAAATAATGTATTATTTACTAAAATGTAAATATTTAAATTTCCCGCTTAATGAAATATAAATAATAAAAATTTTGCACCTATTTTTCGTAAGTAACGCAACACATTATATATTGTATGTATAGAATCAAAGCCAGAAAATAAAAACAAAAGATCTGAAATACTTCTTTTAAAAGGTCATTCTGACTTTCAGATTGGATATCAACTACCTGTTTCAGACAAAGATTATTAAAATACTGGAGGTATTCTAGAGATTTTGATGGGTAGTTCCAGTAATCACTTGGTTCACTATTGCCATCCTATCTGAAGTACTTGGATAGTCCAGGGATGAACACTGTGACAGGTGTTAATAAAATGCTATCTAGAAAATAATCAGCTTCTATAAATAGGTGTCCACCAAGCACCTGATTATTTTCTAGAGCTACCTCGTTTTGTGTTAGAATAAACGTTCATGGTAGTAATGTTACTTTTGCCAATAAATATCCACGCATGAAGTTGTCTAGACAACAGTTATGCCTAAGGGCTTTCACCTCAGAAGTGAAGATGTGTTCAAATTGCCATTTGGACTGTTTTTTCTTAGGTGGTTGGTTTAACTTTGGATCTCACCCAAGGTTTTCTTTACTGGCTTGTGCAAGACAGTCTATGTCTGAACCTATACAGAGCTTCTCTCTGCAAAGAACGGTAAGTAAATGTGTATCAGGGTTAAGAAAGTCTGTATATTCTAGCTGTGATACTCTTTAATTAAAAAAAGTTGTCCAGTGCTGGACACGCCATTTACTAATTTAACAATGAACAAAAAGAAGAGCTAATGATCACAGCTGGCTGATTGCAAACTACATGTTGAGATGGTTGGTAACACATTCTTACAGTGAGAGAAACACAATGTGGAAGCTCAGCTTAACAGATCATGGTCCTTAATGTTTAGACTTAGCTTTAGGAAGTAATCACCATTTACTGTCTATTTTATCTTGGCATTTACAACATCTGACAGTTTCCAAGTGTCTAGAGCTCTGTACCTTGTTCATCTTGCTTGAAGCTCAGGATTCAAAGTGGCACCACTTTCTCATCTGAGCAATCAGTACTCAGCAGGCTTTTGTCTTGATCATCCTGAACATGAAGTGGTTACTTTGTTCCTAAATGGTGAAGTTTAAAAAGACAAAACATAACAAAACCATGTTTATGGGTTAGCTTGAATGAGTACCAAGACCTTGAGAAAAGTGGTAATTTGTTCTTTAAGTGCCAAGTGTATGATGAGTGGTAGTTTGCGAACTATAGTTTTGCTCCTTTCCATATGGACAATGTCAATATTTTTTTTTTTCAAGCATCAGATTAAGCTTCTTAAAATTGTCTGAACAGCATCTGTATTTACATATGCTTATAATGTTGCAGGCTGGCTTTGTATGGAATCAGCTGAATTTTCTGACTCATTTTAGACTTGTTATGATTAATAGTAAATACTTAAAAAATCAAAATATGTTGATTAGTTTTAGCTGGAACATGCAGCCCCATTGTGAACCAATTGGCCACCATAAATCATTGTGCCTGACATGCCAGAATACAGAGATTAGAAGTAATCCACCCTAATGGACCTGATGGTGTGTCAAAGTTTTTCCAAATTTGTTTTGGATAACGTGTCTAAGCTTAAAGACATATCTGAGATGGCAAAATGATGCCTCTAACAACATATTTACTCTCTTACACAGAAGATAAATTGAGACCTAAAAAGGCCTTTAAGTTTTGACATACAATATACATGGCAGATGAAATCATCAGTGATCCTAGTGGAGTAAAATATTAATAGAGTTTAATAAATAAAAGAAGGGAACTAGCAGGGTTAAATTCATCTGGGTTCCTGCTATAATGAAGTGGAATGAATCTTATTCTGTAAAGTAGACTCTGTTTTGGTGAAATTGCTGAGAGAAAATGAGCTGATTGTTCAAAATATTCACTTTTCTGCATCAGAATATTAAACTATTTTTTAATGGTTTTCCCATGAAATCAAGGGAATGAAAAGGGTTTTTTTGTTTGTTTGTTTGTGGTTTTTTTGCAGGTGTTTCTGCAATGTTTCATATTCTGAAAAGTTTTCTGCTTTAAAGAGCTTAAAGAAAACTTTTTGTTTTCCTGTCTCCTACATGAGTATTAAGAATTTGAATTATGAGAAACTTCTAAACGTGTCCAACACTGCGTAAATCTATTCTCACTGCACGTGTGTTTTCAGTTTGCTAATTTCATACATGTTTTCACAGTTGTGGCAATGGCATCATCACAGAATTTGCAGCATGGAGTACTTCAGAAATATCTCAGGGTGCATTGGAATACTACAGTGGTCGTCTGTTCTGGATTAATAGGCTTCAGTTCATTACAACGCAGGAAGTAAATCAGAGCCTTAGCATTCCCTTCTCACAACCAGCAGAGTTTACAACCTTTACCCTTGTTCATGCTTCACTTAAACCTTTGCCAGGTAGATTATTTTCTTTATCTAAACTCATCAATAACTCCTCACTACCAGTCTGTAATTCTTCATTCTTGAAATTCTTTAGTTATTTGACAAAGGATAAGAACAAGAGCAATTTCTTAATAAATATATTAGGATATACTTAGTTAATGTGCAGTTATAAAGCTGACGGTATGGGTATGGAAAAAAAGAATACATGGTGGTGTTATTAATTTTTTCTCTTTAAGACAGTTTATAGGATTTTCCATAGTACTTTAATGTTTTAAGTCATGTTTGAAAAGTCTCGCAATCTATAGGTTATTATTATTTCTTCTGTTTATGGACAGGAAATTTGTCTTTTACACCAAAAGTGATTCCAGATGCAGTGCCAGAGTCTTCCTTCAGGATTAAAGGAAATTCTTCAAGCTTTCACATCACTTGGAGTCCCTCCACAAAGGTGGAATGGGGAGATGTCTTTTACTGCGTGGGATCAAAATCTCTACAAGTGAGGATATTCATGCAATCCTTCCCTGTTATTTAAGTATATTGCTGTATCTATTTGCTGATATATCTATTTTTAAAGAGAAATTTGGTTTGTTTCTTCTCCAGCATTTACAAATCGGTCAAGAACAAAACTAAACTGTAAATGGAATGCAAGTTGTCCAGGTTCTCCATCACTGCAGTCATCACAGGAAGAACACTGGCTTAGCAGTAGCTCTGGGCTAGCAGCTGGGGTGTGAAGAGCCAAGGAAGGAGTTCACAGTGTTCAAAGATGTGTGAGAAAGCCTTTCACAGTAACTCAGAGAGAGAAGTGTCCTCTGAGCTGACAGTGGGATGGCCTTTGCCTGAAAGTGAAATCAAGCCCTCACCCACACCTAATTTTAGTGCATTTGGCAAATTTTTCTTTAAATTCAGAGGGCAGATTGCTAACACATTGCTACACATTGCTACAGTGCCACAGGAGATGGTGAAACAATGATCACTCACAGGAAGAGAAGCTCTGTTTTGATTTAGTTGACCAGCTTTCTGAGGGAATTTTGAAAAACTGAAAGCCTTTCTGAGTGAGAAAAAAGTCTTCCTTTATTTTGTTCTGTTTTATTTCATTCACAGTCTCTGAAGAGTGAACGGTGCCTTCATCCCCATAACCTGACAGCGCCATCCTACCAAGTAGATTGGCTCGAACCATTTGCACTCTTTGATTTTACTGTCACTCCATACACGTACTGGGGCAAGGCTCCAACGACATCTGTATCTCTTCGAGCCCCTGAAGGAGGTACTAAAATTTTAAATCCCATTCCTCACTTGTAATGGGTGCTGGGGCCAGGGCAATTGAAACCCTGGAGAAGGATAAGCAGCTTTCAGAACTAGCCAGCTGCAGGCAGAGTTGCAAGGACAAGTTTCTGAGCATCTTTGGCAATTCTCTATTGCACACATAAAAGCACACAATTGCAGTAATAGAATTCAGAACAGAAAATGCATGACAACATATCCACCAAGTGCTTGTGACCATGAGCAAGAAGAGGAACTGAGATCCATCAAAATGAATATCAAAAACTGCATGCAATATCTTAACTACTTATTAGATTTTTAGTAAATGTTATGCAATTTTTACCTTTGATTCAGTTTTTATTTTTTTCTCTTATGTATCTCAAAGTTAAGTTAGCTAAAGTATAGTGTTGAGGGACTGGAGCACTGAGAAAGCTCATGAGATACAATAGATTTGGAAGTGGATAGAAGAGAAGATAGAGTACACTCTGTGTTGTGAAAATTTTTGCAGCCCCATAGTTACCTACAGGACTTGGGTAAATAGATATGTCCCATCTTAGTGCAGGAGTGCATTTTTTACTCTTTTTTTTGCTAGGCAAGTTAAAAGTAGATATCAACACACCAATGAAAAACAGAAAGGAATTGCCATGAAGTTTTAGATAATTTTTGTAGTAAACACCTCACAAATTGTTATTTGTCTCTGTCAGTATTGGGGTTGTAAAGCTCTGACCCAAAACTAAAAGAGTTAATTATGGGATAGAGTTTGTATTTTAATAGAAGTATTTGTTCTATGAATTCTTTTTTTTGATGCAGTTCCTTCAACACCTACAAACCCTAGAATATATGTGTTACGACACAACCTACATAAAAGTGATGAGAAAGTCCTTGTGGAGTTCAGGTGGGACAGACCTGAAAGGGACAATGGAGTATTAACACAATTCAGGATTTATTATCAATTACTGAATCAGAGTGGCACTGCTGACACTTCCAGAGAGTGGAATGTAATCGATGTTAAAACCAGCCTGATGCATTTTTCTCTCAAGGATGTGCTTCCCAGCCTCACAGTAAGGTTTCAGGTATGAAAAATTAAGCTTATGTCATGTTAGACATTAGATATTATCAGTGCAGTCTGATATGTTTACCTAGGAGATGGTATTGGGCTTGGGCCAAGAGCTTGTGCTTTCTGCAAAGACTCACACAGCTTCCATAAAGAAAAATAACCATTTTAAAACTTGTCAAGAAGTCATAGTCTCACTGTGATAAAAGCTTTGGAACACATGGAATGTGCGCTTGAAAGACAAGTTAAAAGCATGAGACCACGTAAAAGAGCAGGTATTTATTGGGAGAACACCGTGTTCGTTGAACAGTCAACCAACAGCAGGAATTGCTCCAGACTGGGGAAAGAGGCAGGACGTCTGGAGTCCTTTGAGCTCTAATTGTTAGACAAAGCATGGATTTCCACTGTCTAGCCCACTGCTTAAAATTCTCTTCATAGCCATAGTCCAAACCTCAATGTCACCCTTGAACTGACCAGTACTTATGGCAGACAGAAGCACACCTGTATGTTCCTGGGTGAGGAGACAGAGGGTCTACTGGTTTTGTCATTAACTATGACTTTACAGGCTTTCAGATGCAGTCATTTATGCTCTTACTTAACATAAGTAACAATCTCCTGTCCCACAGGTGCAAGCCTTCACCTCTGTAGGCCCAGGACCTTTGTCTGAAGTGGCAGAGAGGAATTCATCAGGTATGGATAATTTAGTTGCCATCTCATGGTTTGTTTGCAATAGCTGGTGAAATTGATAATACAAGAATTTGGTACTCTGATAAATAGCCTCCAACAGTACCACGGTGGTAGTGGATCAAGGATTGGACCCGACCTCAGAGGTCTTTTCCAACCCAGCTGATTCTATGATTCTATGTGACATTTGTTCCACCTTACAGTAGACACCACAGAGAAAATAGTTACAGCTTCTGACATGAAATGATGATCACATTACTTACGATTAGACTAAATATGTGATGACAAGAAGGCATCTCATTATTTTACTTATTTACTGAGAGCAGGGCCATAATTTATTTATATCTTGTAGTTGCTTTCCTTATGAATTACTGTGATTATCTGGAATGTTTTTCATGAATTCCGCTGTGCTCTTTCATTCCAGATCTTTTCCCTGTCCCAACTCTTATAACTATTGCTGCCAACAACTTGTTTCTTACTGACATAGACAGTAATCATACCATGTGGGAACTTTCAGCAAAGACAAATATAAAGGACATCTCTTATACTGCTAATGATGACAAAGCATACCATATCATAGAAGATTCTCTTTTTATTCTGAATATGCAGAATGCGTCAAAGTTTCAGGTATTTCTGTGTTCATTCCTTTACTTGAGAGAATCTAGGAAAGTATGTGGCTATAATTGTCATTATTTTGTGACCAATTATGTTTTTGAAAAAGTCAAAATGGGTGGATAAAGTTGATAAAGTTGTCCTAATAATCACAAATAGCTTTACTGGCATCTGCTTTGTTGATGTTTAATCAGATATTTAATTTAAAATTCACATTATTAAATACAAGAAATTTATTTTTTCTATCAAATTTATGTAATTTCATTTCATTCTAATTTCAAGAGTACAAAAGCAATATGGAAGCAGAAATTGATATTTGTGAAACAATAGTTTCCAATTGTACAAAAATGTTGCTATCTTCAGTCCATGGCATCTCTTTATATTTTGACTTCTACTTCCCAAGTAGACATTTCTTTCAGAAACAAATCTAATTTCATATTGTTCTAGCATAAGGTTGGAAAATTCTGCTCTTAAACAGTTTTAATAATGTTTTTATTCTTTTCTTAAGTTTTTCAAAAATGCATGTCTTCACAATGTCACAGCCATAACAGTGGACTGGATTGCAAGACATCTCTTTCTTGCCTTGAAAACACCACGGAATGAAACTCAAATATTTGTTATTTATCTCGAGCTCAAGAAAAAATCTCTGAAAGCCTTGAATGTGCAGTTGGGCAAAAGTAATTCAACTGTATCATCTCTGTTGTCATATCCTTTCTTAAGGTAAGGCATATATTACCAATAACTTTTTAAAAGCATATTTTAAACATGATTTTCATTAAATCTTCAACTGTTTAGAATCAAAAAGGACTTTTTATAGTATATGAGTCTTTGGCATTATGTAAATCTCAGAAATTTTTGGATATTTTTCTACTTTTATACAGCTACTTGAGCTTGGTCATATCTAATTTCAAAAGATGTCTGTGTTTGAGTAAAGATTTCAAATCATACTTAAATACTGACAGGTTCTTCCATTTAAGTAATACAAATGAAAGTCAGCACCAGACAACAATTTTTTGCAGTAACTGCTTTATGCAGAATAATCAGTTATTGTGACCTTCCATACAGAAATAACCAGTAAGCATTTGGAATCACTTTGTGAGTACACTGCTGTAGTTACCTCGTTTTAAAGGGTTGGGATGTTTTTGACTAATAACTCACAGGATTGCACTTGGAGCAGATTGCTCAGATTGAAGTTTTTCTACTGCAAGGAATCCATTTTATTTGATAGCCGCTTGTACTGGATGGAAGAGCTTGATTATGGCAGCCGCATGTTTTATTACGATATTCCAAATAACACGGTGCACCACATTTTGGGATACATATCGGTAGAAGAACAGATGAGGAACTACTGCACCTGTAACATGGCAGAAGCAGAGCTAGGAAGACCTATGAGTATAGATGTGTCTGACTCCAAGAATCCTCAGCTTCTCTTTATCAGAGGAAGAGATGAAATATGGGCCTCAGATGTGGACGGTTGCCACTGCTGGAGAGTTACCAAAATACCAAGTTTTCAAGGTCTGAGTGTTCTGTTATGTTTCTAGGTAGTTTGTGATTCTTGCTTCCACAATATTTGTTTCCAAAAATTACTGTCATGGAGCACAATATTTATAAAACTAATTAATCTTCAGTCAATATGGACAAAATGTTTGTGTTCTATGTTTCCAGTTGTGTACCATGTTGATACAAACTGGGAGGAAGAGCAGTGTGATGCAAGTATGTATTCTAGTAAGATCTAAATCAAATGAGATGCTACAGCCTCAAATGCTACCTGTCAACAGATTTCACTTAGAGTATTAACACATAATTTTGCTAGGGTTTCATATTATCTACACCTATTAGAGTTTATCTCAATGAGAAAATATAGGAACATATTAAGTCATGCCTGAAAATGGCATTGCAGACCTCAATATGTGGGGAGGGTACTTCATGAAGGTGTGGTCTTGTATGACAACTTATCTATATTTCAGTTCTTGTAATAACACCTAATCTTTGTTGCTTGGTTTTCAGCTCAGTTCTGGAGGACTGCTGGTAAAGCTGTTCTGTTACTAGAGGAGCTCTCTTAATTGTTCCTGGGAGATGGCAGATCACAGTGGTTTACCTCTTGGAAAAAAGATGAAAATTTCTGTAGACAACTCTCACTTTCGTGTTTCATTTCTTGTGTTTAGTGATAGAATTACAGTTCTCATAATTATCAATAATAAACCCCCTTCAAATCTACACTTGTAAATTGAAATAACAGAGTCTCAACTTCATGAGACCTACTTGAAAATATCAGAAATCTCTTTTCAAGGGGTGGTCTTTGAAGATACACTATGGCCAAGATGTTGACTCAACCCGTGTTGACTCACTGTGAATACAAACACCCATCTACTCTTGTAAATTGTTTGCTCAGGGTTGGACTTAATGATCCTCGTGGGTCCCTTCCAACTCAGCATATTCTATGATTCTGTGATTATAAAACTTAACTATGCAATGTTTTCCTACAGGGAAGAAAATTGGCAGCTTGACTGCAGATAAGAAATTTATATACTGGAGCGCAGAAACAAAGGAATACACTGAAATTTGGCTACTACATAAAGAAAGCACAAGACACTTCCTTCACAAGAGACAAAATCACAAGCTAAAAATCTTAGCTTACAGCTCAGCGGCACAATTGTATCCAGGTAAAGGGGATTTGGGTTGTTTTGTAAATGTAACCAATTTATTTCAGAAGCATGTATTGAAGTTGCCGATGGTGCTATGTGTGTTTATGCAAAGTATGCTTCATGGATTCAGGTACCTTCTAGAGGGAAACAATTTGCATATTTTTAAAAGGATGACTGGATGACTGGCTTTGTGTTAGATCACATGAAAAGTCATGATGATGAGTATTCCCCATGTTTCTTAATGCCAAACCATGCCTATTTTCACAGCTGTGTCAAACCTGGAGATTTAGAAAACGTGGTACACATTAAAGCACAGAAAAAGAGCAAATGTGTTCCACCAAGTGTTGTAGCAAGAGTTTGAAAATGACCCCTCTTATGACACAGATTTCTGGTTTTGTTCACAAGTACATAAAATTCAAATAAAAAAGTCTGCCCTTCCAAAGAAAAGATAGGACTCCAATTATTAAGATTATTTATAAACAAGTACCTGAGAGACAATTGTAGGTTACATTATAATAGACCCAAGCTTCATGTAGAACTCCTAGTATTTTAAACAAACTGTTGTACAATGATAATGAAATAAATAAAAAAATTAGTTTTAATAGAAAATTAGGATTTATGGTACCTAGAATTGAAAATTATGATTCATAGGGATTATCTTTGTGAATGCAGAGCAATGCTACTAGTGTGTTGAATATATTCAAAATAATTCTTTAATTCCAGTTCTGTATAAAAAACCTGGCAAATACACAAGACAATATTTTAACTAGATGGAATTAATTGGAATAAAACAATTTCACATTTTTTTGGGTAGCCAGTAGTGTTACTCCTGCCTGCAGCTGCTCTTACCAATGCACAGGCTATTCTTACCAACACTTTGGGCATGTTTGTTCCCATGAGACCTGTGTGGGTTTGGCACCGGTGCAGGAGCCTGGTTTGGCCCTGATACAGAATCCCTGTCCCCAGGGGATAGGGTTTCCCACAAGAGCCCCAGGCTTAGCTGGTTTAGAGAGGGAAGAACCAACTCTCAGTCCAAAGGGATTATTTCTACCCAGAGATTCCTACAGAGCTCTTCTTATTTACATTGACTGCTGCAAACATATTTGGAGGAATATACAACCTTGGCATCTGAGTAGGAGGGCAATAAAGGGAATTATTCACACACATTTAAAATAAAAGTAAGTGAACATACTAAAATAAGAAAAAGGAAGTTCTCAGTACTGAAAGCAAATGGTGTATATGTGGAAAAGTGATGTTTGTAAGGACCATCTGGGTTGACTGACATGCTTTTTATTGCTTTAGTGATGTGAGCAAGGAGTACTGCTAGAGTTTCCTTTCACTCTAGCCTATTTAATTGCCATCCGGAGATGTGATGTCAGTTGAACATTTGACACATCAGAAGCACTCGGTGAAAATTATTGTCTTGTCACAGATTCTCTGAGAGAATGATTTCTCTTCAGGGTTATAAGGAAGGGGACTGAATATGTACTGAAGGATTTTCTTGTCAGGGTAAACACATTTCTATGGAACCGCCTGACAGAAACTTTAACACTGAAAGTGACTAAATTTTTTACTCCATCTGTGACTTTTCCCATGGGATTTTTATTACTCTAGGTCGATATAAAATTGACAAAAATTTAACCTTACATCTATTTCTGTTAAACAGACTTTTTTAGTAGCTTTCCCTTCTAGGCATGAACCTGCCTTTGGTAGGAATGTCAGGGTTGCTCATTTAGGAAGAAAAGATCTTGACTATGAGGTCAGTTGTTCTGGCCTAAGGGCAAGCATTGGTCCTTGTACCTTCTTCCCTATGCACACATCTTAATCTGTTCCTTCTTAGCAGGAAATCCATTCAGTATAACTTTATTTTGTTTTTAAAAGTACATCAAGTGATGAGGATTTTTTTTTGTTATTTTTTGTTAACTGTCAGAGTGTAGTTTCATATTCCTTTCTCTGCAGAGAGATCTGGATAGACTGGAGAGATGGGCTGACTCCAATGGGATGAAGTTCAACAAGGCCAAGTGCCGG
>JAYRBT010000114.1:65986128-66029956 GCA_036023395.1 Myiotriccus ornatus
TATCACCTGGGGAGTCTTTCTGCTGTGCCTTCTGCAACCGGACTTGTCTATCTCTCATTGGCCTTTTTAGCCATCAGTGCACTTGTAGCAAGTTTGGGTAGAGTCCTTCCCAAATCTTCGTTTGTGAAGCCTAACCATGATGATGATTTGAATGTATATGTCATTATGTATGTTTAAATATATGTGTTACATATTCATTCAGCATTAAGATTTTTTCCCCTTGACTTGACACCATTCTCATAATTACTGTTTCTTAAGATAATGCAGATTTGTTTTGTCGTGAACCAGGCTGAAAAGACAATGCATAGTAAGGAAAACCAACTCTCTGCCACTTTAGCGCAGACCCATGTATCCCATCTGTCCTTGAAACCAACGTGACCTGGAAACTTTCATCAGTTACTAGAAGAGGAATTGAGATTCACATGCAGCTCAAGTCCAAGATGTCCTTATTCTTTGAGAATACTACTAGTCCAAGCTAGATGCCTCATGTGCTTGGAAACACCTAAATTAGGGCAGGAAGATACTTCAGCTCACTCCCTGCTTCACTCCACTTGTTTGCAGCTGGGGGGCTGCTACTGGGTCAGTTCCCTGAAGCTCTTGTTGTCTTCCAGAAAGAAAAGGGTCATCCAAAGATGCATGTAATGCATTTGTACACGTTGTCTTACATTGTAACCCAACCCAATAGAAGTACTTTGCTCAGCACTTTCTCTTGTTTTGCATAGGTGTGTACACATGCACACTTGTACCTGTCTTCCAGAGGAGTTGCCTTTGTGCTTCTCTTCAGAAAATTTTCTCATAATTGGAGTGCGTCTGCTGAGCTCTGTGAAAACATCGAAAACTATTACGAGAGGTGGCTATTCCCTGTAGTATACATAGTGCTTACTCTTCTGTTGTATCAGGTTTGCTCTGTAGCTGTCACCCATTTATTGTGCCAGCTGTCACCAGCCAGTGTCAGCTTGATCCACGTAAAACCATCACTTGCATCGGGCACCTCTGATAGTACCTAAGTCAGCAAGACAGAATTATAGCCAAGTCTACATGGCAGCAAGTCTGTGCTCTGGAGGAAATACTGGAGAGATTCTACCCAAGGATGCTTGCTGTTAAATTCATAAGGATATGGGAATGCTACGGTCGTCATCTTCACTAGTTTTTCTGCCTGACTCTTGTCCTGCAGAGTTGGAGCAGTTTTTCTTTGAGAAGGGAGTGAAACTGAGAGTCACAGTAGCACCTGGTCCCTGGGCATTGGCTCACTTGGCCCAGGGACAGCAGGGATGGCTATAGCTACATAGAGCTGTGCAGGCTGGGCAGCTATGCGGACACTGATGTGACATGCAGTTAGGGTGCCACAGCAGGATTTCCAAGGTTTCCCCTTCTCTTTCCTTACCTATCCCTGGCTTTTGGCCACTTCAGAAGATGCTAAAGTAACTACAGTTGAAATAAGGACAGCCACTGTTATGTTTTTCTTACTTGTCTCAGTGTCTCTCTTCCCTACTGATAAGGAAACACTTTATTCAGAATACCTGGCAACAAGTACATGCCAGGGGTCCTGTTTCTTTTTCTCCTTCCCTTGGGGATGTGCTTTGTGATTTCTTTAAAGGTTTATTTATAGTATAAGTAATCCCTTTTTCTGCTACCATTGTCCACAGGAGAGCATCACCTGTGAACTGCCAGTGGCTTTTCTTATGCACAGATCATTCTCTGGTTTTTGTCCTGGGAGCAGTCACATTTTCCCCCTCTGTTTAAGGTGAACCCCTTTTCATCCTTCAAATCAAAGTGGAACAAAAGGTGCAGGCATATTGCCAATCTTCTTTTGGAATCCAGACCAACTCTACTTTGGAAGTTCTCTTGCAACTATGTTATTTTTTTCCTCTCAACAGTCAGATCTCTTGGCATCTGCAGCATCAAGCAAACAGGCTCTCATCCTATGTGGATCTCTGAATATTATGAGCCAGTCTCTTCTATCGTGTCTTCAGTGACAGGCCGAGAGGAAATGGCCTTAAGCTGAGACAGAGGAGATTCAGATTACATATTAGAAAAACTTTATTAACTTTTAGGGTGGTCAGGCATTGAAATAGGTTGCCCAGGGAGACAGTGGAGTCATCATCTCTGGAGGTGAATCAATAGATTTCAATTCTTTGCATGGGAATCCATATCTATAGTATAAAATCAGTGTGACACATTGACTGAATAAGATTGAATACTATTGGGATGTGGCAAGAATTCACACTGTTATTTCTTTGTATGGTAAACCTATCCATCCTGCAGCAATGCGCACCCTTTCAGTGGTGAAACATAAGGGTAGCATATGAAATGGGAGACTGAATTGCCCCACTGAAATGGAATTTTTCAGTCTCAAGTTAAAACGAAACATGAAACTCAGAATAGGCCACTCTAGCTGGGGCAAATCAAAACATCCGGATCAAAATAAAGTCCTAGACAAAAGCCAAACCAAACCAAACCAAAGAATCAAGCAACTCCCCCCCTCCCCCAATATCCCAGCCCAAAACCCCTGTGCATTTTTAGTATGTATTTGTATCATCATTCAGAACGCTTTTCACAATTTGTTGAAAAGTTTCCAAGCAGCTGTAAATAGAAGGTATATGTGTCCTGACATTTATGTTCTCAATTTCATGAATGTAACTGCTAGTTTAAATTGTAATCAGATGCTGCTAGAGCCTCTTGAAGTGTGTACACTGTTTTACACCTCTGAAGCTGTGTGAATTCTTTCTGCCCTTCTCTTAATTCTGTAGTGAAGTAAAAGAAACTTGGATTAATGTGTGCTTTCCATCAAATAACAAGATAGAGGGAATGAAAAATGAGGAAGACAACTTAGCAAAAATAATGCTTTTCTCTTGCCACAGAGTGTCACTCTTACTCCACATATGTTTAGGCTAGAGAAATGAGAAATTTGTCTAGTCTTTTTTTGTCAAGTTTCTGTATGTTTCATTAAATAATCTACAGTTCTTCTACTAGGACACAAATGATAGCATATGGACTCATCATTCTGATATGTTGGGAAAATAAGTGAACTTTTTACCTATCTGGACAATTAAATAGCAAATGAACTTTTCAATGCAGAGGTGAGGTGTGCCATATACTATTTCAAAGTCTGTGATCTTAAAGTTTCAAAGGAAAAGTTGATTTCTCGAGAACAATTAACAAACTAGTATGGACACTAGAGCAGCAACCCAGTTTCTTCCTTACACAGCTCAGCCACATCAATTATTTCTGAGTAAAATTGCAAATGATGGCAAACAATGCTTAATTTTGGGGTTTCTTCCATCAGAAGTTTCTGTTCAAGAGAAGATTTTCCAATAGGAATAGTGCACAGGTATTTTTTTGTTTGTGTGTCCAAGTAAGCATCATATTAAACTCCCATCTGAGACCCTGATTAGGAAATCAAGAGAGAGCAGGAATTCAGTGATATGACTATAAATGTAGTGGTATAGAACACCAGCTGGTTTTTTGGTATTTTTTTTTGTCTGCTTTCATTGTAGGATAGCCAAGAAGATACTAAAAAGTCCCTCAAAATATTTCAAACTTGTCTGCAGCTGACTGACTATAAAAGAATACGGATTTTATATGTGTAAAGTGTCAGTCTTGTAAATTAATCATATTCATATACATCTAATCTTATTTTCCTTCCTTGGTGACATTTCTTGACTTCTTTAAAAATAAAACAGACCAAAAAAATCCTCTTGTGAGATCTGTACCTAAAAGAAGTTTCATTTTCCTTTCTATTTCAGTACCAGAGGCAGTTGATACTATTAAAACATTAGTTTTGTCTGACACCACCATCAATATATCTTGGAGTGAACCTCTGAAGCCAAATGGACCTCTTGAATCCATCCGCTATCAAATCTGTGTCAATTCATTACCTCCTTTTCCAGCGACACCCTTGCGAAAAAGTGAATTTTCAAATGGGATGCTTGCCTGGTCTGTCAGTGGGCTCCAACCTGGAACAAAAAATTCATTCAAGGTACAGTTGCAAGTAGTTTTAATGTTTTTTTTTCACTAAACTGCAAATATTACGACTGCTCTTCTGTAAAGCAGACAAATAAAAGTGTCCAGTGTAGATTCATAACAAAATATGCTGCTTCTCCCTTTATAGATGAAAACTTGAAAGGAAAACTATAAATGTATCTGGACAGCAGGGCTGTCAGCAGAGTGACATTTTCAAAAGCAAACAAGTAAACATGTTGTCTGCAGAATGTGCTCTGGGTACACCACAAATAATCACAGTGTGGTTTTCACAGTTGGGAGAACATTCAGATGATGGCAGGAGGGGATCTGTTCTGGTCTTAATTTGATTTTGTGCTTTTGTTAATGACTTGGATGTTACAATGAGGAATACATATATATATGTATGTACATATGTATGTATACACCTACGTAAATACCTGTATGAGTTTATGCAAGTATGCATACCAAACATAGGGCATACTAGACTGTGGCTTAGTGAAAGGCAACATCCTAAGGCACCACCTCACTTTGTGTTTTTGTGGTTCTAAACCTCTTCATAACATGATGTGACATCTGCATGTCTGTGTAAAACCCTGTGGCATTTATGAAAGGTCTATAAAGAGAAAAGTCTTGATAAGAAAACTGAGATGAGAAACTAAGAAGAATCTCTGTGGAAGGGAAGGGTACTCCATGCCCTCCAGGCCATGAACTTCCAGACTGAAGATGTGTAACACTGCAGCTATGAGGCTTAAAATATTTCTGCACCTATATCTGTATTGCCTGAACACTGCCTTGTTTGAAAACAGCTAGTCTCCTAAACGTTTTGGGTTGCTAAAGCGAAACTGCCTTTCCAACTGGTCTGGTATTGTTTAGTTCATTGGTTTCCTTACTAGGTTCTTGCTTTTCATCCTGATGAGAACTGGTTTTCTGAAAGTGTCCCTGTCATCGCAAAAACTTTTGAGACTCCACCTGCACCCATAAACATAGTTCCCAGAAATACCAGTTTCCAGCTAGAATGGAGAGCTCCTCTGCACATCAAAGAATCCAGCTTCTGGTTTGAGCTGTGTAAGGTAAAAATACCACTTAGAGGTTTTTTTTTTTTTATATTAGAGTGAATTTAAGCTACTCTGTCCTGGTGAGCAGGACAGGGTGAATGGCAGGATGTACATGAAGAGTCTCAGTGGATAATTTGGGCATGGTGATGTCAGTCTTAGTGCCTCAGAAGGGGCAGGATGGAGTCAGCATTTGCCAGGAACAAGGAGGAATGCAGCTGGAGCATTTAGTGCTCCATAGTGCCAAAGGACATCCTGGATGACCCCACCAGAATTCCTCCTGGGTCTCCTGTTTCATCGGAGTTGTCTCCCTGTTTCTTCACTGCCCTGCCCCAACCTGGCTTGCATCTATAAATCCTATGTTTGCTCTACATAAGAAAAATAAGAAAAGGGTTTTCAGTGATAAATATTAGCTACCACCTAGTATCTGAATTGTATTTTCCTGTTATAGAGGTTAGGAGAAAATGCTGGAGACAAAGACAGATCCAGTAGTGCAAAGTGTAGAAGTAAGTGCTATAGTGACAGCAACATGGATGGAAACTTCAGATTTTAAAGCTTGAACCAGTAGATACTGAAAAAGTCATGTGCTAAGCTGAATCACATAGATTCTTTACTATAGAGAATCAGATTAATTAGACTTACACCAAAGATTTCCCTGCCCTAAAACAAATGTCATAGCACAATTCCACTAAACCACCTCCTTTCAATTGTGTCAGGGCAAGCTGAACTCATGGACACATCGTGGTGATCCAGAAATACAAGGAGAAGGTTCCTTTTGGCTGCGTAAAGCGGTCACTTAATCTGTAGATCTTTTTTACTGGCAAGACTTGTAGGTCTTCTGAAAACAAAGAAAAAAACTAGAATACGTGACCTTAGTCTCTAAGAGGACAAAGTCCCATGACTGAAACAGCACATGTGTCATATCCCCACTACAACATTAAGAGGTGGAAAAGTAGTTATTCTACCCAGGAATAGAACTGTGACACGCTTTCAGAAGAGCAATTAAGCTGACCATGAGGATATTTTTTTTTCTAGTGGCCAACAAAGAGTGACTGGTTTTCTCCTGCGAGCACTACATGCACAGCAGATCTTGTTTACACATGCAACCTCACAGGAACTCTTCCTTCAACCAACTACTTTGTAAGAGTAACAGTAGTTTTTGTTACAGGAGTGAAAAGCACTTCCTCTTCAACAAGCTTTAAAACTATGGGTAAGCACTTAACGTAGCATAACAAAATTTTAAGACTATTTTCAGGATGTGAATATTAAACATAATATTTTCTAAAATTTAGAAGGTAATTTTCTTATACTAAGAGCAAATAGTTCTGTGTGTTTGAAAAATAAATAACACAATATCATACCTTCAAAAGTAATAGAGGGAAAGAAATGAGGTTTATTTCCAAATGAAGCAGAGGAACAGAGTGAAATGAAATGTTTATACTCATGTGAACTTGTCACTGATGAAAGGCTGCATGTGAATAAGAATTTTGAAATTGCTGTAGATCCTCCATCTTTTTGTACGTTTAAACACTCATGTGCACATCTAATTTTTTTCTGTGCCTGTTAGCCCTTTGTCTTGTTATAAACACATTCTGAAGGTTCTGCTTCTTTCCCTGTTTGGCTTAAGCTGGTGTTCCCAGTAAGCCAGGAGTACCAAAAAGAGCAGAAGACACCAAAAACTCCATACAGTGGGAAAAGGCTGATGACAATGGAAGCAACCTGACCTACTACATCTTAGAAAGCAGGTAAGCTGTGCATGCAGGTACCCCTCCCATAGGTAGCAGCCCAGGTTGGCTCTGATGGCAAGAGTGAAGTATCTATGATGCTAAAAGGCCCTTCTCATTGTGATCTCTTTCTCAGATAAACCGAGTAGCTATAGTTTCCAGAAATTCCTGGAAAACTTAGAAGAAAATATACACTAACAATATTTTCAGACCAACTTTGAAATATGGTGATATATTTTGATCTTTGTCAGTGAATTAGAAGATTCAGACATAATTTCAAATCACAATTTTCAAGTATGTAGTATGTGTTTTTGGCTAAAATATATGTATAAATATCTTAGTGTTCAAAGGACTCATGAAAAGGTCTTATAGGGTTGATAGAAGTAGAGTATGGGATGACTACAGCTATTGTATGGGATGACTATTGTTACGACTTGTCCCAGACAGTGACAGTAACTCAAATTCTTATTAATAAATCCCTTGAGGTGGATTAGAGTGAAATGACACTGAATAATCAGTGTTTGCAAACACATATATGCAGAGTTTATTTTGGAACAATTTTGTTTCAAAGGTGAACAAGTATGTTGCCATTTTGGGTGTTATCATCTACATCAGTAGAGCAGTATTCATCTACATCAGTAGAGCAGTATTAAAGCATGTATAGCAATGTAGCAATATTAAAGCATAAAGATAACACTTGAGGAAATGCATAATAGAGAGAAAGGGAAAGAAAGGATAAAGGTGGGAAAATATATGTAGTCACTGCCCACTGGATCCAGCGATGAAACTTGGTAGTTAGAGCTTCTGTGTCAGCTGGTTGAAGTGGTGGTCTTGGTCTGTTGGGTCTGGGGGAAACTTCCCCAAAACTCCAGTATTTCATGAGTAAATGTACACTTCCAGCTCAGGTGGGAACACTCCATGGGATGGGGAGTTTTACCATGGATTATGTCACAGGACATGTCCCAAGTTTTCAGTGCTCCTTTGAAGGGTTTTTCACAGCAGTCATCATGTAAGGGAAGACATTGGCATGATAAGAAGAATTTATCCCACCTTGCAGAATTTGCCTCTTCTTAGTCTCTTTCCTTATGTGGAAATCCAATTTGTGGCTTCAGGTATGCATGCTCTCCTGCACGTGGGATGGTTGGACAAGGGCACTCACCTATCTGATTTGAAGGTCCTTTCACAGTAGGCATATTCAGGGAGGGGCAGGCTTTGCTGGGTGAGCAGTTGTTTCTTTGCAGATTGCAGAAGTCTTTTGGTGATCTTACAATGAGTAAGTCATTAACTGTTTCAGTATCTGACAGCTATATAATTTTTAAAATGCTCTGTCATCAAATACAGATTGCCTGGACTATACATGTCACACCAGAGTGCCAGTTCATGCTTATTCCTGCACTGACACTGGAAGGGCTGAGTGGGCAGGTTGGAGTGTATTGCTGTGGGCAGTGACACTGAAACTTCTAATGAAGTTGACCCTTTTTTGACCATGACTCTGGAGGGATCTGTTTAAATCAGTCAGTGCAAACCTTAATTAACCATTATTTAAAAATGAGGAGAGTCCATCTTCTGAGATGTTAGCCATGTCATTGTTTGAAACCATTACTGATGGAAGGAAGCAGTTTTCTAAACTCAGCTATTATTTCTTTCTTCTCAGTTAACTCCCTGCTTATGAAAGCTAAGGACTGACAGCACTCTGGAGCTGGGCACACTTTACCTATATAAGTTTTCACCCAGACATATTTTCCTGGTGCTGTAAGCTTCCTCCATACAGTTCTGTGAGCATAGAGGAGCACTGACCCACATGCTATGAGTCAACAATAATTTTGATATACTAACAGCCAGTCTGTATCTGACTTGCTGTGGATGGGTAAAGAAAAGCCACTCTCTTGGCCTGTGTCAGAGCTGTACATTAGCTGCTGTGTTCTTCAAACTCCAGCTTCTTACTCACCTCTGGAGTCATAAAGCATCACTGAGGTGGTCTTTTAATGAAATAAGCTTTTCTCTTTCAGTTTGAATGTGCACACATTGATGTTTTTGTCTGAATTTCATTTTGACCCTCATGGCCCTTGTACATCACGTAGAAAAATGTTAAGTCAGTTGCATAGCATTCTAGAAAATATTTGCATAGCCCTTTGAAACAACCACTTTTTTTCATAAAGCTCTAGTAGGGATATGTGCACACCAAGGACATGAAACTATAGTTTTCTCATGTCTTTCTGGTTTAGAAACATTTGACCTTTTTTCTGCATTAGGGTGTGTTGGGAGAATGATTGACATGCTCATGAAGGTCATTTCACATGATATATTATGGTCTTGCATGACACAAAATGATATTTCAAATATGGCCTTTTAAAGTTCAAATACATGGTCTTCATTTGGTTTGTGAATAATCAGCTCTGAATTTACTGTGAGCAATCAAGCTCAGTCCAGTGGGGAAAGGAAGAAATACACCCACCAGTCAGCAGATACTATGGGAAAGTGGCTACCTAAAGAATTGTGTCTTCACTGCCAATTACTTGCTTCCTATTTAGCTTGTGAAACCTGATGCACAAGAGCCACTGAATTTCTCTGGGCCTGGGGGATCAAAAAGCTCTAACAGGGTAGAAAAAAAATGGTTACTTTTCTCTGAAAGCTAGATAAGAAAGTTTTGAAATTGTGGATGTGAGGCATACACTGAAACAGGTGAAAGTGTGCTGGAGCTTTTTATGTCTAAAATGTTCTAGTATTTAATTTCCAATGCCAGGATAAAGACGTGATTCTTAGCACTGCTGAAATGGCATGGCACAATTTTTTGCTCTGTAGCCAGAATCCCACAACCAGGTTGAGCTTTTATGAAAGCAGAGGGATGTTGTGAAAACCATGGAACTGAAATGAAAAACAGGGTGGGAGGGAGCAATGAACTGCCCTCGTGGCACTAATGACATATCTTTGTTGTTTTGCTGTGCATGTCTCAGGAAGCAGTCTGGCAACACCAGCAAAATGAAGTCCTTGTGGGAGGTGGTTTACAACGGCTCCTGTGGCAGTGTTTGCACATGGAAGGCCAAGAACTTAGAAGGAACTTTCCAGTTCAGAGCAGCAGCTGCGAATGCGCTGGGAGTTGGAGAATACAGTGACACAAGCACAAATATAATTCTGGGTAAAGGTATGTCTCATAACTTAGTACTCTGTTAATTTATTTTTTTTTTTTTTTTTTAGTTCTAAGTAATCATACCAATTTATGGACAGAGACTTGATCTTTTAACAATGATGTTGCTGCAAAGGTAAAGTAATGTGTCTAGTAGGTAATAAAGGGTGACGTTTATATGATGGACCCCAGCTGTTAGTGCTCATGCAGGCTCTTCTGAACAGAACAGTGTGCCTGAAATGTGCTTCTGCTCATTTATACCAGTTTGTTTCTGTGACCCTGATGCTGCTTTATGATATGATCCTTGAAAAAGGCAAGCTCCCACACTGGACAAAGGTGGGAGGATTACTTTTTTCCTTCGGCCAGAATGTTAGACCTACACTCTGTGGATGCTTTTGGAAATCCCACCTTGAGCGGTTAAACAGTTCAGCATTTTCTCTTTCTGCATACACTATTGGTCATCACCACAGGAGTGGCCCAGATCTGGGGGAGAAGGATTAGTCTGACCAGATGCAGACATCCACATACAGTCTACAAGAGAGCTTTGTGCAGAGGAAGACATTTACACAGCAGGCTGCTCGAGGGTTCTCTCAGGTCACCTCCATAGGATTGGTCCTGTTTGTATACACAGTCATTAACCAATTTTCCCCTTCTATTTAACAGAAGGCACGGGCACCATGGGCACCATTGCTGTCATTGCTTCTGTGATTGGAGCTGTGCTGATTTTGGCTGTGGTCTTGCTATTAATTTTTGGTATGTGGTTAAATTTTTTGCGTGTGCTTGGTTTGCCAGACTTCAGTAAAAGGCAGTCCAGGAGCTGAGAGATGTCTGTCCTCCAGGTTTAAGGAAATGCTGAGCTATTCCTAGGATGAGGGCTGGAAGGAATTTATGTATTCTCATTCTCTGAGACCCTAAAGATAACTGTTTATATTTTCACTATTGAGGACAGGATGTAAGTTCACTCCATCCTCAGGCATTTCTTGCTGTTGATTACCTGCAGGGAGAGCATAGGAATGCTGAAGGAGCTTTGATGTTCACGTGTATCCTTATAAAAACTTGTATTTTACAATTCTCGAGTTTGGAACTGCATTTCTTCACCCAAGATCTGATCTTATCTCTTAAGCTTTGTTCCTGAAGAAGGGATGTAATGATTACCCTGAGGTGTACATGTCCACATATGATGGTCCTGTCGTCTCACTCCTCTTCCTTTCCCTGGGATGCAGCAGCCACCCTTCGGGCTTGTATCCTGCCACATACAGAAACGGATGCTTGACTGGTTTCTCAGCACAATGAGCTGAATATGTGTTTTATGGGAAAAAGTTGGCCCGATGGCTGGTTGGAAACTACTTGCATGCATGAGCTGCTTGGGGGCCATGTTGAAATTAATAATAAAAAGTCTGTAGTCTTTCAGCCTGTTTGCACATTGAGATGCTCTCAGACTGAAATACCTCATTGTCTCCTTTTCTGTTCCAGTATGGCACCAAAGATGGAAACCCAGAAAACAGGCCTTGTCTGGACAGATAGTGTTTATCAAGGAAGATAAAGAACTAGCTCAACTCAGAGGGATGTCTGAGACAGTGGGAATAGCCAATGCCTGTTATGCTATACGGTATGTCCTCAGGGCAAAAACATGCATTTTCAGGGCAAAAACATGTAAGAGGGCTTCCCTGGACCAGTTTTCATCAGGGCACTCATTCCTAACACCTTAAGGTAGAGTTAAGGGCTGCATATGTGCTGCAGGGCAGGTCTGCTCTGAAGGGTGCCCCTGATGTGCGGTCTCCCTGGCATGAAGCCTGGCCTGGATTGCCCCTAGCCCTCCCTTCATGGTCGCCCTGGCAAGAAAAGCAAGTGCATGAGGAAGGAAGTAGTTCTGGTGTTTTCCAATAGCTTCCAAAACATCCAGGCCTCAACTAAGCTTCTTTTAAATATACCTGATGATACAAATAGCACCAACTTCATTTGAGGAAGAATTTTAATAAAATTTCAAACATTCTTAGGTATGAACAAGTTATTAGTGTTGCTGTTTTGTAGTACTCTTCCTTCTCAGGCAGAGATTGAATCATTGCCAGCTTTCCCTCGGGACAAACTGAGTTTGCACAAATTGTTAGGAAGTGGAGCATTTGGAGAAGTGTATGAAGGGACTGCAGTAGATATCCTGGCAGATGGAAGTGGAGAATCCAAAGTAGCAGTCAAGGTAATCGTAGCTGTGTATTTCTCTGGCAATGGAAAGGGATGGGCAGATAGGTTTGTCTTAGAGGTTTTATCTGAGACATGGGTGTTGACAAATCTGCATACTTCCTGCAGCATTTCTTGCAAGTCACTTAAAGCTGTGCCTATCTCCTTGTAATGATTTCTGGAAAATAATGTATATTTAAGGCCATGTCTATGTCTGATTGCTTTACTGAAGTGCTATGTGATGATGTTGGTGATGACCAAAGTGTTACTACACTTTTGCTTTCTCTTCAGTAGACTTTGAAGAAGGGTGCGACAGACCACGAGAAGAGCGAATTCCTGAAGGAGGCACACTTAATGAGGTAGGGACAGCTCTGCCTCTGGGCACCCTTCAAAGCCAGCATCATGTGAAGAGGGTGGCCTTCCAGAGGAATGAAAACAAGACTTTCCTCTAAACAAAGTATTGTGTCACTTTTAGGGTGTTCTCCTGTTTCTGCTAACAAAGTAAATCACTACTGATGAATCTTAATGAAACTAAAGCTCTAAAACTGATTAGCAAAATTTAAAATATATATTGCAAGTTCAGTATGCTCATGTCATAAATTTATTTGGGTTTGGACTGGTGTATTTTGGTATCCATGCTCATCTAAGACTAAGTTAGTTGCTAAAAGCAACTGGACAACATTTGGCTAATCCCGTTTTACCAAAACAGATCAGAACCAGCTGATGCCTTGAAGTTTTAACTTACTGTGGAAATTGTTTCTCAAAAGTGCTCACATTTACCACTAGAGGCTGCCACACACCTTTTCTACTGAGGTAGACTTAATGCATCTGACAGCAATGCAAGAATTTCACATAGTAAGGTTTGTGTTTTAGCTGGAAATCTGGTTTTCCAGAGTCTCCACAGAAATAAGTAGAAGTTCAACTGAAGTTTTCAGATGGTAACATTGGACTAAGAGTTTGGTTTAATTTTCAGACATACCTCTGCTCTTCTTTGACTTTTATTTCATGAATGCAGAATTAGAAGCGTTTTTTGAAAAATGAAGGATTTTATATCATGCACAGAAAACATTGTGTTATTAAATTTGAAAGTGGTTTTCACAGCATTCTATTTTTGGTTACGTTTAAAAAAAAAGAAAACTTGCATTTTTTTCCTGACTTTTTCTACAGACTACCTGGATGAGGTAAGTGGCTTTTGAAAACCAAAATGTAACCATGTCATCAAAGCAAAAATTAATTCTAAACAGTAGCAGTTGTGCATAAATGTCTTATAATCTATCTTCAGTTTATCTAGCAGTCATAAACCCAGTTAAGGTCTCTTCTGTGTAGTGTGGAAATTATATGGACCCATAGTTAAAAGTCTCTGAAGCTTCCCCAATGCTGCTTTCTTGTTGCACATAATAATTCAAACGCAGAAATCCTGGAAGAATATATAAGTGAAAATTATTGCATTTAAATACAAACCTTGATATATACCAATAAAAGTAAGTACACAATAAAATGAGTCAGAGAAATTAAGAGAATAGAAAAGTTTATTATGTATTCCTAGTAGTCATTAAACAATGACAATAAAAATATTTTTTTTATTATTTAGTTTTTTAATATGAAAAAATAGTTCACTCATGGAGGACTTGATTTTTCTTTATGTTCATCTGTAAGGTCTCGTAATTGAAATCAAGCTTAGGAAGGAAAAATAAGTGGACCTGATTGTTTATAAACCTTGATGTAAGATTTATAAGTGCAATTTTTATTTTGCTTACCTTTTGGGATGTTCGTTACAATTTGGATTGTACTGTTATGCATACTGGCCCAGTTAAGCTGGATATAGGACTATTTATTACTTCTATTATTGCTACGCAGCAGTGGGGAAATTGAGTTGTCTCTATTACAAAAAGTCGTTTGTTACTGGTAATTGGTGAGTCATTTGTGTACAAATACATGCAGGAAATCCTTGTCTATATCCCATCACTTGGGAAGTAAGGAATGACAGCTCAGTGGAGAAAGGTCTATGTTGGTTGTAAGGAAAAGGCCAGGTGCTCCTTCTCCTCTTTTTTTTCATGACAGGGCCAAAGTTTCTCTGATGGAGAGCTAAGTGCTAGGGGCCAGGGGGAACTGCCAAATTCTAAACCACACTTTTTGCTAAAGTTTTGCCTACACCTGAGCTTGTGTGAATTGAAAGACGTTAGAAGGAAAAAGTACCTCTATTTTATTTGTTTACACTTGCACATTTGATAACATTTTGGACACCATCATTTCTCCTAGTAGAGTCAAGTTTCTCTGACTGCTGGTGTAATTGCTTTCACACAGTGGTGAGAAGGAAAATCATTTTCTAAAATAAGAGATGTGATTGTAAAAACACAGGCACTAACAGGAAAAAATATTCTTTCTTCATTCTTTAAAAAGTGCTAGGTCTGAGAGTGTCAATTCCTCTGTAGTAATCTCTATCTTTTTAGACACACAGACAATTACTTGCATACCTACAAGTATTTGTCATGTGTATTTTGTTTCTCTTGAAAATGTACTGAGAAAAACAGTTCCCCTCTGAACTGTGAAAATAATATATTGCACCTTGTGCTTTTACCTTTCTCTGTGTATTTTTCTGAATCAGAAGTTCTACTGTGAATATATACGTAAAAGTAATCTATTAAAATAATATAGATACTTTCAATGTACAGGTGGCAAATCATGTCATTCCTAGAAGAAAACATCCGGCTACCTTTCTTTGCTTCCTGGAAATAGAATGAAATGTGCTTTTTAGTATGTGTGCATGTATTAGAGCGCCTGTCAAGGACAGTATAAGACTGTGTTTTGAAGGGATGCCCCTGAATTCTCTCCATGACTGAGCAAATCCAGGCTCTGTGAGTTACTGAATCATGTTTTTTGTAGAGGCAGGATTGTAAAGGCCAAACTGCTCCTTCATTGCTTACAGCTATATACACTTTGTTAGCTATTAACCAGATGGATTTCTCATATGAAGTCTTACATTTGTTTCCTTCTGTTTAGTAAATTTGATCATCCCCACATTCTGAAGTTACTTGGTGTGTGCCTGTTAAATGAACCTCAGTATCTTATACTGGAGCTGATGGAAGGAGGGGATCTACTTAACTATTTACGAGGAGCCAGAAAACAAAAGGTAAGGACTAGGAGACTTACATGTTTAACCTGTAGCTACCCACAGTTTCTCAGTTTTTTCTTTTCTCGAAGTCCATGCTGATGTTCAGCTGTTTCTGTACCTGCAAAGTCTAATTGGTTTTTCCCTAACACCCTGAGACTTTAATGTTGAGTGTTGACCTTACGTTCAGTGATGCTGTGAAGAAGATTGAATGTCATTAGATTACTGACCAAAATCGTCGTTTCAGTCATGAGATGTCTGCTGAATTTCTCTCTGTCAGAATCATAACCAGTCCTTTGGAAAGTGATCATAAATAATGGTGGCCATGTATGTGGTCTACTAGGCATTGTATGTTGGGTTTTTTTGTCTTTGAATAACAGCAGTATCATTAAGGTGTGAGGCATGGTCCAGGCATATAAGAAGATACTATCCCTGTATCCTCAAATTCTTTAGAAGGAAAGTGGAGAAAAGAATAAAGAGCAACAACTTGAAGTAAATTTTTTCATAGTTAGCATGTAGATGGAGAATGTGGATGGATCCTACGACTGTAGGTCAAAACGACTCAACAATGAAATTTTATATCATGATAGCAATTGTACAGTTCATTTACATGATCTGATCAAATCCACAGCCAGTATTGAACTGTACTGAAATGTATATACAGGTATTCTTCTAGAAATATGCCACAGTGATTAATAGAGCAACAAGAAAACCTGATCTGATAGTGGGAGGAAATTTTCAGGGTCCCATTTCTTCCACAGCTCTGAAGACCCTAGGATATTTTTAGCCCCAAATCAAAGAACAGGATGTGTTCACCTTCCTTACTGTGTAGTGATTTGGCAGTTTACCCTACCCCTAATTAATATTCACTCTATTGACATACAGAGATTTTGCACCTGTGCTTTGACTCTCTTGGAAAAATCCTACGCATTTCAAATGAGGAAACAATATCATCTTTGCATAGAGAGGTTGTCATTCTGGGTTGGTAAAGCTGGAAGGCATGATTAACCTCTGTCTTTCTTTCTTCTAGCTACAGAACCCTTTACTGACAGTGACTGATCTCTTGGATATAAGTTTGGACGTTTGCAAAGGCTGTGTCTATTTAGAGAAAATGCATTTTATACACAGGTACAGAACTTATGTTCTTAGTCTTCACAGGTTTACCCACAGTGTCGGGACTAATTATCTTACCTGGGAAAAAATGCCTAGAAAGATGTCACAACGTAACAGGAAAGGGGAGAACACTGGAGTGAAATCTAATATTATGCTTCTCTGCTAAATATCACCTGCAGTTCTCTCACAAAGTGGTGGGCTACTCTAAGATCTGAATCCAGGACTTACTGAACCCTTGGCAAGAATCATACCCTGTGCAACAGAGAGAAGGGCAAGTGGAGAGATACAATCTACTGTCCTCATCTGCCTAATAGGTAGCTTTAGAGGACACAGGCTTTTCTGACAGAAGTACAGGGAAAAGATGAGAAGCAACAGGTACGACTTACAGCAAAGGATATTAGATAATATTGTTCACAATGCAAGATCAAACACTGAAACAGTTTGTCCAGAGGGGTTGTGTCATCTCCAGTCTTGAAGATATCCCAAACTGAACTAAGTGAGGTCCTAAGTCCCATGATCTAACCTTGAGGTTGGCATGGCTCTGAAGAGAGGTTTGAACCAGATGACTTACAAACCTGCATTACTCTGCAATGCAAACTCCATCCTCTGTTTTCTGCCTTTACAAATCAGGGACCTTGCTGCTCGCAACTGCCTTGTGTCAGAGAAGGAATATGAGAGCTCCTCACGGATAGTAAAGATTGGTGATTTTGGACTTGCCAGAGATGTCTACAAAAATGATTATTACAGGAAAAGAGGAGAAGGCCTACTCCCTGTCAGATGGATGGCTCCTGAAAGCCTTATTGATGGTGTCTTTACAAATCATTCTGATGTCTGGTGAGTTACAGCAGCTACACAGCTGTGGGAATAATCATACTAAATCCCACAACATGAAAAGTTTCGCTTCTAGGAGGAATTACAAGGGTGTATATTGCCATCTCTAATAATTTTTAGGCTAAGACAGATTTCCTCCTAAGTGATATTTTAATGGGCTAATGAAAAGTTTGGCACCACAAATATATATATTATGGGTATATTTCTTTATGCTTTGAGCTCTAGCTCAGTTGACTGCCTGCATGCTGTTCCATTTTGGTTTTCGTTTTCCATTAATTCTATTGTCACTTCATTCCTACAGCCAAACACTTCCCCCTTACCATTTCACCCTCTTCAAGCGACTTCTTTATTTTGAAGATAACTTTCTCAGTGTCATCAGAGGAAGGTCAAAGTACTTGGCTGTGGAGGTTTACCTAAAGTGTATATTTCAGTGGCTTTGAGTGTGTGGTGAAGAAGCAGAGACCCACTGCCAGGAGACATGAAAAACCCCTCAAACAAAACCAGATCCACAAAACCTGAGATTCACACAAGCTTAGATTTCATGGCCATAGCTACTCACGGTGGGTTATATCCACTAGTCTTGTCCAAGTCCTCAGCCCCTGCACTAATCCGTCTGACTGTCACTCTTGCACTTATCTAAGCAAGTCTTTTAGTGCTCTGTGCCAAACCAAATGAGGTGCTGATTGCTCCATGAGTGGTGCTTAGGAGAACTTGTCTCTCTCCATTTAAAACATCACCTCTAGAGATTTCTAAACACTTAAGTGAGGACGTGCTCAGTCAGGGAGTGGTGCCCAGGGAAGATGAGAGTACTCACTGCCTTCTGAGCTGCATCTCATTGAGTTTGGGAATGTGTGTCAGTTCTGCACATCTATTTTAGCTGTTCCAGAGACTGATGTAGGGAGAACAGTGAACTAAGACTTCTTACTTAATTTTTTTAACTGAGTCTTATTCTTAGGTTAGACATATATTAGCTGTTAATAAGGAGATTATTCATAAGGACTGGCTATTAATTTTTCTATTTTTATTTTCTTTTTTATTTTCTTTTTTTTTTTTTCCTTGGTGGTGTTTTTTAGGGCTTTTGGAATACTATTGTGGGAAACATTAACTTTGGGTCAACAGCCATATCCAGGTTTGTCCAATACAGAAGTTTTACACCATGTACGATCAGGAGGAAGGCTGGAATCTCCAAACAATTGTCCTGATGACCTGTAAGTTAATTTTGTTTAAATGTTGTTGATAATATTTATAAGAAACTAGAGGCTTGTTGCCAGTCATACCCACGCAGAGCTGAACATCCTTCCTTTTTGTTTCCAACAAAACAGCTGGCATTGGTAGCTGCCAACCTCGTGTTAATTCATCCAGTAGTGCAGCCTGTGAATAAGAACATAAGGATTGAAGTTGAATGGTGGATATTGGTCTTTTAAACAGAGTTTAAGTCAGTATTGGGCATGAATCTAGTAATAATGTGAGAACAGGCTGGAATTGGAACCAATACCTGATGGTATTGGTTAAAAGTTAAGATGGCTTTAAGAAAGAATTTACTGGTCTAGTAATAGTGGATATAACTGGCTTTCTCTATGGTAGCTGCAGAAATTAGGCTAATATTAGAAGATATGTGAAAAATAAACTCTGCTCTCTTTATAGATAGAACTCTTGCAAAAACCAATAAGAAAAGCCTAAACAGTACAGGAAAAGAGAAGTCTGCAGTTATGGTTAGTCTTTAGCTGGGCTGAATAAATAAAGCCTTGAATTTCTATTTGTCTCTTGGGCACAAATCTCAGGCTTAATTGCAAAATTCTTGCAACTAAAAGAATAAAATAAATATATATAGTGGATCAAACCCATCCTGATGAGGAGTGTGTAAAGGAGGAAGCTGAACATGGACTCAACAATCACTCAGTATTGTCTAATTTCATGTCTCAATTTCTTTATCACCCGTTCTGCATAAGCATTCACAGCAATGCGTGTGACAGCTGGTCCTACAAATAGGAGAGGCTACTGGCAGTGAACAACTCTTACTCCTGGGGCTTAGGAAAAGCTTGAGAATAATTCTGTGATTGGAAAACCAGTACTTCTGTAATCGATCTCACAACCAATTACCATGCTCTGAGTTCCAAAAAAGATTATTATTTATCATTATGTAGATATAGCTGAAACACCATTGTAGCAATTTATAAAACCCAAACCAAAATGAAACAACCCAAGCACCAAACCAAACAAAACCAAAACCTTCCAACCTTTGGCACTTGGAGAAACTGGAGGACTGAAGAGATTAGAATTTTAAGAACAGAGGGAAAACTGGAAGTCACAGAACAAATGAGAGCCCAAAGCCATTTTATTTTCAGTATCTTCAGCTGAAAAACGTTTCTTCAATAAAAGTCTGACAGCTGTCCTCTGAATAAAAAAAGCATAGGAGGCAGCTATATCCATGTACTAGTCTGACATTCAAACTTACGCAAAGGCTCATAAATTGCCTTAAAACAAGTGATCAGATCTTCAGAGAAATCAAGAAAACTTTGCTTGAAGTAATTTTTAAGGTCCCAGATCTTGAACTTAGCATAGCAGATAGGGTTTAAATACTGGTCTGCCTGTTGTAACTTGTAGGATCAGTGCCTAATAGTAGGAAAGCCAAGGAGCTGATGAGCTTAGACTCTTATACCATCTTTTATCTCATTTGGTGAACACTCAGCACCTGCATGAAGCTTCTGTCAGTAGCATAAATAGCTTTTTGCGGCTTTCCTAGGTCATTAATGGCTTGCCCGGATTCTTGACATTCCTGTTTCCCTCCTTGAGGTTTTGAACCTTCATCAGGACACCAGCCGTCAGTAATTGTCTCCTCGGCACTTTGGCTTGCTCATTGTCATTTGACAAAACAAACCACCACTGATAGGAAGAGAGTTCAAAGGCCAAAGTACTTCAGCTGAGAAGTGTTTAGGAATCTGTGGTAGGCTTACTCTGTGAGTGCAAGTAGGGCTGGCACAGAAACCTTGGGGTGAAAAAGCACTAAGGAAGTTGGATTGGTTTGTTTGTTTTTTTTTTTGGCAGGGTGAGAAATTCTCTCCCTTGCCTTCACGAGATTTTGCTCCAGGGACTAATCATCAACTTTTCCCCAAAGAAGTGTGAATAGGTAAAGCTTGGTAATGAATTGGAAAAAGGGGCTTGGGGACTTATAAATGACACCTGTTTATTGAAATATGAATTAGATCTATGAATGGCACTACATTTGCAGTCAGATCCACATCTGGCACAGTCATTTGAGTGTGAGACTTGCATGCAAGAGAATACCAAGGTTAGACTTATCTGAGCTAACACAGATCCTCAAAGTCTGTGGATTAGAGTCAAGAGAATTTGTACAAGCATCATACCACTTGCTGACCTGAAGTTGCAGCTTCACCAAATGCTCAGTCCCTTGCAAATTTCTGCAACTGACTTTGATGAAGAAATTTTAGTTTGGTAACTAAAAGCTTTTTGCTATTTGTCTCTGGGAATGGCCTCTGGAGGGACTAAGAGAATGAGAGAGAAGAAGGCCTTGATCAGAATGCATCAGATGAAAGCGGGGACTCTTCTTCATTGTAACAAATTTTTCTAAGAAAATCCCACATTGATTATATTTTGCATTTCATGTGAGAAAAAATTGGTAATGCTGCCCTGTAGCTTCTGTGCTTTGTAGCAAATTTCAGGAATTTTTCACTTTCAGCTTCCAGTATTGGATACTGAGTATTAGTTCTTTGTTTTCCAGGCCCTTGAAATTTAATTTGCCCCATGTATGCAGCTCTATTGGACATGTGGTTGTCAGTTGTTGCACCCAAATAAAACACAGGTGTGAAGTGTAGGTGTGTAGGTTTACATCTAGTTGAAAGGGTAGTTCTTAAACCTAACATAAACCTTTAGCTGATGTTGTGTTTGGAACTGTTATGTTTCACTTTTTCCTGAAAGGCTTTCCCTATAAAGTAGGGGAATCCTCTGAGTCTCTTTCTTATGGTAAGAGATGCATTATTTACCAACATATGTTTGGATCCCCAAATATATAGGAATTTGCCCAGGGTAAAAGCTACTGTTTATTGGCAACTTGCCATAATAACCTGGCTTTTACCATCTTGACTGACCTCGTGCTGATGCATTTCTGAGCTAGTGAAAGTTTATGTTGTGTGACTTAAAACCTTCGATATCACAGCATGACTTGAAAGCTAAATATCAGGCCACAAATAGCTGTACAGGCAAAATTTGCATATATATATTGTGAGACACCATGAAAGTTTTTGTCATTAGAAACCTAAGACCTCCCTGAATTAAATACTTGGTAAAAAATACCAGTTCTATCTGGTATTGATATTTTAAGACAACTAAGAAGAAATTTAATTTAGGAAATAAAAATATAGAATATAATTAAATAGAGAAAATTACAGTACTGAATGTTTCCCCGCTCCATGGCAAAACTGAACTGCTTTATAAAGCAGATTGTTCAATAAAAAATTAAAGACAATGATTGGTCATAGGAATAAAAAAATATTCAGAATCTACACTTGTGATGTTCTCTTTTCATAAGTGAAAAGAGGGTAGATTTAGATTGCATGTAAGGAGTAATTTTTTAATGATAAGGGTGGTGAAAGACTGAAACAAGTTGCCCAAAGAAGTTGTGGATATACTATCCCTGGCTCTGTTCAAGGCCAGATTGGATGGGACGTGAACAAGTAGTGAACAACCACTGGTCTAGTGGAAGATGTCCCTGCACACGACTGGCAGGTTGGGCTAGATCATCCTTGAAGGTCCCTTCTAACCTAAAACATTCTATGAGTCTATAACTTATGTATAATTTCCTGGTTTTTTCTTATTCTGTTGGCTGTTTCTTCCTTTCCGTTGAAGGAGCAGTGTATTCCATCAGCTCTTTTACTTCATTGCTACACCTTCCACAAGGCTGTGCTCATGAGAGCCCGAGTGCTAACCTGGTGGAGCACAGCACCTGAATTCATGTATTTTGCTTAGATATCCTACCAACAAGCACATCCAAAAAGCAGATTGTTTGGCTTCCAGCATCCAAGGCTGGAATTTAGTGTTACAGACATTTTGCTGACAGCAGAAGGAAAACCAGTTATTTAACCTCATTTTGAGTCCTATTCAGTACTTTTCCTTCTATATTTCCACTGTCATCAATAACCAATACACCTGCAAGTAAGCAGATTAAGTAATTCAGAGTGTTATGAAGTCATTAACATTTTTCAGATTATTAAAATGGATTTTCAAAATTTCATGGGATAGTTTTCAAAAAACAGAATCCCTCTGTTCGACTTGGAAACCACAGGATACAGGTCAATGAAAAGTGGTTCTCAAACAGTTTTCCTACTCACAATCTCATCCAACACTAATACTTTAATGAAAAATATAATTAAAAAATCAGAAGTCAAGAGATTTTTTCCCAGCTGTCACTAAGGGTTTTGTAAAGTACCCAGTTGTGGTGAAGGACATTAGTCATCTTTTTAAAACAGATAAGCAAGGATCTGAGCAAGCCAATTCATTTCACACAACAGGGTAATGCCTGGTATCACATAGCAGCAGGTCTGGGAGGGTGTTTGTCAGGCAAGGGTTTGAATTTAGGGCTTAGAGGTAAATGCTCCACATTCCATGAGCAGCTTTCTGAACAGGCCTTTCACTGCTCTCTGCTTTTGAGACTCTTTCCACTCCCAACACTTAACATGTCCAGGAAAGACCTCTTTCCACTCCCAACACTTAACATGTCCAGGTGCTGGCTGTGTTTTGGTTTTCAGCCTGTCTCCCACTGGCTTTTGTAGGATTTGGTTTTGTGTAGCATAAACTCACCTTGACTAAGGAATAAAACCCAGCCCTATCCTTTATACAAACAGGAGGTAAAGTTTTCTACTGAATGGTAAAGATAGTGTTGTACAGGTGGGCTAGAATCCCTGCACCCGGAGGAAATTCATACCATTTTTGCCTTTGATGGGAAAACTTACTCCACTTTGTTTTGGTCTGGAGGCAGAAATCTAAATTAACCGTCTCTGTGCTGGAGGTTTTGCCTTGAACTTCCCCTAAATGTGAAGTAGCATGAGTTGAAGGAGGATTAAATAAGTTGAAAACTTCAGCTTCATTTTTGGGTTTACGCTTTTTTTTTTTTTCTGTGAGAGAATTTCCTCCTTGTCTACTTCTTCAGAAAATATTTCTGGTTTCTTTGGTAGAGAGTAATTGTTAATGGAAAATGTGGTTTTTAGTGTGGTGGGTTTATTTGTGGCTTTTTTGTTTGTTTTTGTTGTTGTTTGTTTGGGGTTTTTTGTTGTTTTTATGCTATAGCTGCTCACAATCTCAAAAATATCCATCTTTGAAAAATAAAAAGGTTTCACGGTGAGTATTCCTAACACCTGGTCTTTAATTTGTTTTTCTTTTCCTCAACAGCTGATGATAATCTTTGTACCACATAGAAAGTTTTCAGGACAAACTTGCTTCTCAGATGTTTAATGGTAACTGTTGAGATGGATGATTCTATTATTGTTAATGTTTGCATTGTAAATTTTTCTTTTTCAGATGTGATTTAATGACAAGATGCTGGTCCCAAGAACCTCACAACAGACCTACTTTCTCTTATATTCATGACAAACTGCAAGAGATGAGACACTGTCCACTGCCCTTCACCCTCTACCTTGAAGATGAAGAGGCATCACCTGGAGTCATCAACCAAGCTTTTGAAGGTGAGTCCGGGCCAGCACCTGCTGTTCTTGTGGCCTGTCTCCTGTGAGCAAAGTGGGATTCAGCAGTGCTTTTCATTGCATTTGTCACTGTCTCAAAGTCTCTACCTGTGAAATGGAAACAGCGAAGATTTACCTTGATCATAATGAACTTGTCAGGATTCATTAGGTGCCACTAGGTACAATGCATTAGATAAAGCATGTATAAGATTACCAAGCAGAAAGGCTTAAATGAAGTTGCAACTGAGCCTGACTCACAGAGACATCCAGCTTGCATCTAAATTTTTGATACTCCAAGACCCTGTTCCACTAAAGTAAATGCTTAAGTTCCTTGTACAGCCAGGAGAGCCTTAGAAGGCTTCTGTGTGGAAATCTGTTTCAATTTCAAAGGCATCTACATCCTCTCCATCTGGTAAACATAGCTGTTAGACACTTATTATAGGAGTACTGATTCAGTAGTCTCCTGAAAGTGAGGCATAATTTAATCTCCCAAGTATGGCAGCCTTTATCCAAGCCCAAATTGTGATAGAGTCAGGTCTTCCCTGTGCTCTGCACACTGTGAATAAGCAAACTAGGTGATGTTAGGGAAGACACACTTAAGATATGGGACACAAATAAAGCCTAGTTATGTAAGAATATTATTCAGGTTGTGAAGGCAGGAATTAAAAAAAACGGTGGTGCTAAATTTGAAGTTGTCTATGCAACTGTGATTTAAATCACCTAAATAGGGAAATGAATGTCCTGACTGGGCCAGAACAACAATCTCTTCACATCCTGCAGTAATTCCTGACTAACTAAATATTGAGAAAGTGAAAATATTAGTAAACAGTGTAATCTGAATCTGCAAAAAAGAAATTTTTTTTTAAGTTGAAATATTTCACTTTTGTTTCACAGATCTTTTTTTTTTTTTCATTTGATCTGTTTGCATTCTGTGGTTTTCTAAAGAAAAATATTTAATGGCAAAAGAGGTAATTTCCATTCTAAAAAATGGAAAAAAATTCTAAACCTGTCTGTTTCTAAAGTATTTAAAGGCTTTATTTTGGTGGGAATTTTTGTTTGTTTTTTTTTTTTCCCCTCCTTCAACAATTGTTGTTGAACTAGGAACTCATCCTGCTTCACAAACACTTTTGATACTTTAGTACTTTGTCTTTTCTTAAAAACTTCCTGATCCATCACAATACTCAAATAGACAACTACATAGACATTTTTCTACAGGACACTACGTATATTCAGTTCACTGCTATTGCCCAGTGCTCACTTAATGCTAATCTCTTTGATATTTTGCTAATCTTTATTATTTTGTGTATCTTTACAAATTTCAGTTTACGCCCATCTTGGTTTCTCTTTATGTCAGACCCAGTCTGTGCATGACATGTTTACATATCACTGCAAGACTAAAAACTTTACAAAGACATGACAGGACCAAAGTAAGCCAGCACGGATAACTTATTATTCCATGCTTTTTAAATGGCTGATTTTCTACCCTTAGGCTATAATGAAAAGCTTTGTTTATTTGCATATAATGGAATTCCTTAGTTTCTTTAAGTGTATCTTTGTTCTGAATAGTGGCATTCAGGAAAGAGATACTTAGTCTGGCACAAATCTAAGCCTGGCATTAGCTCAGGAGAGGAGTACAGCCAATTAATTAGGCACTGTGCCCAAGCTAATAGCCTTACATTTCGGATAGACTTTATCGCACCTAAATGCAGCTGTCTACAAGCTAGGAGTCTCATCTAAGATACTCTTCTAGATAGCTCTGTAGTCAGAAGTAGAAACAGATACCTCCAGAAAGTGACAGCTCCTACGTTTTAGGCATGTATCATAGGATGAAAGGAGTCACCTCTTGCTTTACTCTTCACTAACGATGTCTGGTGTCTAGGTGACTTGCTACATTCTCGGAGTGAATACACAGTCACAGGGTGACTAAGATTGGAAGGGACCACTGGAAGTCATCTAGTCCAACATGACTGCTCAAGCAGGGTCCCTTAAGCACGTTATTCAGGATCATGTCCAAAATACAACGTCTCAGATACAGTATCTCAGCCTAAATGTTTAGTATTCAGATGGCTACAGGAACACAATGTCCACTCTGCACGGCGCTATACTGATTCAACTGCTTGCACCTACTCCTGAGCTACTGTGGTTTCTAGCTTAGACATCCTTGCACCATGTTCCCTAACTCCACAAGTGACAGAGACATCAAAACTAACGGAGATAAATTCTTGTGGCATTGCATCAATATCTGTTAAAATCTTTAGCAGGGAAGCCTTCCCTTCTGCTGCTTGGAATGGGGAAAGAGGCTGGAATATAGGTTGCTGTCCTTTTGGTGAAGGAGACCTGGCACAGATGTAACATGAAAGAATTTTAGTTTCAGTCTCTGCAAATTTCTGTTTAGCATGTGTCAGTTAAGCATGATCTTTTCCCTGCTGTTAACTTGCTCAATCTAGGTAAATAATTGGTTGAAATGGGATGAAAAATATATATTCTTAATGTAAAAAACATTATTTTGCCAAGATTTCAGGTTCTGCCACACAGTAGAGATCACAGAGAAATTGCTTTGTTTGTTTGCCAGGAACAGAAGTAGTATTTTTAGAAATGACCAAGTTGTTGCAAAGGGAAATGTGGATTGAGGCTTCCACGGAAGGTTTCACTTCAAATGATAAAAAACTAACAAAATCAGTTTGCAGCAGAAAATGTTGTTGTATAATGGACTTTAGGGGTTGCCCTGATAATGGTAGTACGCCATAATGTATGTTGTATTCAGGGAATCTGTTGATGGTGGTCACTTTTAAAATCAGACTCCATTAAGCCTGTTTATAGTAACTTAGTTGGTAAAATCAGGTCCACTCTGGTAAACAGGGTAATTCAGTGTAAGCAGAGCTTTAACTCTCAGAGCTCATGCTTAGCACACTCTCTTCCTGAAACTTGGACTTTTCCCCACTAGCTCCTGTATTTCTTCTTCTGGCTTTCCCCCATTCTTCTCTTTCCATAAGTTCTGCCCAGCTGCTGTTGCCACAGACCCATTGCTGGATCTCCACTGGGATGGGATGACAAAGCAACTTTTTTCATGCTTCCATTCAATGTTTTCATGCTTCAGTTCTCAAAACTCCTCCATAACTTCTCCTCAGGCTTGTTTGGTGATTTTCATATCGGGAATGCCCATCAGGAAACTGCATAGCTTGAATTCTATTCATCTGCATATCATGCTTTTATTTAAATGCATTTTAAAAATTAACCACTCAATTAGCTCTTTGCATGTCTCTGTAATGCACAATACTTGTTTTCCTATATATTCATAGTTCTCCTGTATGTTGTTTTTTACCCAAGTACAGTTAAAATGTTATGCTGTGAACTTGACTGAAGGTCTAGAGTTCCAGTGATGTCTTAATGTTGTTGAATTACCTGATCAGGGAGACATGCATGTCAGTTTTCTATAGCTCTCCAGCCTTAAATTAATTCTACAGTTTTTCTGCCTTCAGTGTAAATCTCATTCAGTGAAGTCCAGAGAAATGTGGGCTCCGGAAGCAAGATTAATTTAATCAACAAAAGGCCACTCAGATTCTAGCTAAGCTTCCAGACTAAAATACATCCGTTATGACACTGTGGAAAACAGTTTAGGGCTTGGAATATGTCTTGGTTTGTAATTTGTAAAATATTGTATAATAAGTAAGTGATTTTAAAAATTTTCACTAATTTTTAGCTGGAACTAAGTGAAGTACTTGTGTTTGTAGTAGTAGTAGAAAGATGACAGCCAAAACAAATCCAAAAGACTGTTCCAGGATAGATTGTCCTGGACAACATTTTCCAAAAATGTTACACTGTCATTGGCCTTTGTGTGTAATGAAACTCCTGTCATGAGCGTCCTGCCAAGAAATGTTTGCTCTCACCAGGTGACCTGGTTCCAAAAGAAAGAGACAAATGTCAAGCAAAGTGAAACAGCATGCCTCAAAATAGCTGTGATACTTAGCCTCACATGGAATCACACATCTTTCAAATTGTCACATCTTTAGCAGATCCATACATGCTGTCAGTGCTTTTCATAGGGGGAAGAGCTGAAAAGCATTAGATTTTCTCAATAACCTTAAAGCCAGTGCAGTATTACACACAGATGGCGAGAGTGGGTGAACTAATACAGGCAGTATGTTAGTGGTCTGGGCAGCACTCTGACAGGATAGCATGGGGATGGCAAAAGAGACACATGCTGTGCTATTGCAAGAGTTACCCTTCTAAAGCAGGTATCAAGTGTCAATAAATATGCCTGAGCAATACCAGCACCTCCTGGCATTGCTGCTTTAGAAGGAAGGGAAGGAAATTCAGGACCAGTGTCCACCAGTCTAGAGTTTTTCCTTCTAGCTCTTACAGGTTTTCCCAGGACACTGACTGTGGGCTTAAAGCAGTAGTAATGATATTTATTTGAGTGAGGGCAGCACTAACCAGCTGGAGGACTGAGACACCCATGGGCTTTGAATTCAGTGGGACTTTACTGAGCAGAGGCCCTGTCACCAGAGTACCCATTCGTTGCTGAAAGATAGTCTGTTTTTCCGCCAGTTACAAGAGGTGCACTGTGCTAGAAGGATGGCCCTGCATTGCTGTAAAAATAACCGGACCATCTATTTTCAGACATAACTTTTTACATTTGCATATATAAGACAGCACTATATTTTTTTCAGGTCCCAAGAGTGCCCCCTTACAGATGGAAACACCTGTTTAATTTGGCAAACGTTTTTGCCGACATCAGACAACTGGGCATTAAGCAGCTGGAGCGACTCCTTGCCTTTATGACCCAGGAGGACTATTCTTATCAGGGCTGCTCCCCACAATCCCTTTTGGTCCTCTATGGAAAAGATGTCTAATTGCTCAGAAGAAGTAGCTCCTCTAGTGAGAGAAGATGCAGGGCAGTTAGATGAAATCCAGGGTAAAAGACTAAAGACTAAAAGGAAACACATTTGGCCTCAAAATGATTTTTAAGCAATTTTTAATGATTTTTAAATCCCTAAGAAGGAGATGTTGCTTGCAAAATGTGGGAAGATAAAAGAGTTAGAATTCTGTAATGTTTCCTTTTTTTGCTTTTCTTTTCAAAACTAGTCACTCAGTGTATTTATTCTTTCAGCAGTTCAGGTGCTTGCTAAAACTGTCACTTGTACTTTTTTTAAATCTCTGTAAAAAACTTTGCACTAAGAGGATTTGATATAAAAATATAGAATCAGTGATTTCATCATTTATTATATGTTGCACTCTCTGCTGACTGACTAGCACCTGTTTTCTGTTCCCCATGTAAGAGTCACAGTTTATTTTCCTAAACCCAACTGCCTTTTAAAAAACTATTCCACACAACTCTCCAAACCTAAAGTAATCACTTGGGCAAACGGAAGCTTCTCTAAAGCAGATGCGTTGATAAGAGACATTTTTAAAACCTTGTATCTAGTCTCCTTTGTATTTTTCTGAAATTCAATAATCCTCTCCCCACTTAGCTTAGTGAGTGGCTGACCCAAAGCCAGCAGAGGTCAGAGAAAAGGCGTCTTCTAAAAGAGTGAGTGGTTACAACACTGCAGGAAAAGCGGGACTTGGTGGTGTGATTTCTTATTTGTGCTCTAGACAAATGCTGTTTGATTCCGGAGGAGGCACGTGAGCCATATGATGTTGCAAGTAAAGTCATGCTAATACTTTGCCTTGGACCGAGGGAAAAAAAAGTCACATGATATAATGTTATAAGAGCTGACATCTGTGTAGACAGATGTGGATAGATATAAGCAACTAACACGTAAGCACTGCATTCACACTATCTGTCTAGGCTGTTTGACAGTCAGCAGAGAGCTGTAGACACATTCAGAGGATGTTAATGCATTAAGGCAAGGATGTGAAATACGCACCTCCACAAAGCGATTCATTCGTTCTTTCTCTCTCTGTTGACTATAAAGACAGCCTAGGCAATGAGCTTAAACTGGACACGTAAGATATGGGTCCTTAAAACTGGGTAAAATGAATCCTGCTTTGTGATCTGGAGAAGGAGAGTGCTTTCCTGTTTGCATAGCCTTATTGCATTGCAACAAATGTGGAATTGGTCTTTTTGGTGCTTTTATATTATTAATTATAATAAACTAGAAAAGAATCATGTTTATATCTGTAATTCCTCAGGCAGCTTCTTGCACACAGGGATTTCAGTTCACAGATCTCTAAAAAAATCTATTAAAATAAAAAGAAAGGCAGGTAGTCAATGCTCCAAGCAGATTAGAGCTGAGGAAATGCAGGATGAACAAAATTCTCACTTTCAACACATTTAGTGTCTGACAGAATAGCAAAGCTCCATGAGTCATCCTCAAACCATGCAAGATCATATGCTTCATTAGACAGGAAACACAGATATATCTCCACTGATACATAATACAGAGTGGAGTATTAAAACGGATATATATTTGTTCTATTTATATTCTTACTGGCAACGTGCAGAAACTGAAACACAGCACCTCCAGCTCCAGGTGGCCATCAGGTATCAGGAAAATATTCTCTACACAGGAACTATCTCCTTGAGATAACCAGCATAGCTGAGGTAGAGAAGTCTAGGTTCAACAGACTTGAGAAAGATATGTCATCAAGCACTTCTCTTGAGTGTGGTTGCAGTGGCCATGCCAGTAAGGCAGCCAGTCTCTTGTTTACTGCCACGTACATTGTGTGGCAGTGACAAAGGACAGAGTATGCACGAGAAAAACAGGAAGGTATTAATGAGAAAAAGCAAATGTGGCTGCACTTCTAAATACCTTACCATAGTGAAGGTGCTAAGCACTGCATAGGATTATGTTACCCAGATTTAGTAATGTCTCAGGCTAGCTACTTAGCTGGTGTAAATTGGTGGTATCTTACTAGTTTCTATGGAGCCTTGTTAATTTATGCTAGCTGAGGATCTGGCCCTGAAATAGCTGTAATAGAAGATCAGCATCTCTAGATCAGTTTGTTCAGTCTCTACCAATCAGCTTTTCCATTGACATTCTTTTTCTTCTTATGTGTTGTCACCTTCTTGAATTTAAACACCAAAAAAACCCTTCTGCTTATCAAGACGTCACAAAAATTTGCGCCCTTCCAGGCAGGACTTCAAAACATGTTGTGAGCCCTCAGAGTCTACTAAGCAGGCAAGGAAAGACACCACAATCATGAGGCAGCACCATGGCTGCTCTGTGGCAGGAAGCAGCCAACTGAGATGCTGAGACTGGGAAGGGGGAAGCACAGATTTTATCAAGTTAGGGCCAGTCTCCTCAGAGGAGGCTAAGCAAGCAAACTTTATTCCTTGTTATGTATGAGTCAGGCGATCATAGTTTCTTGTGTCAATTAATGCATGGCTCTCTAGAGTAAAGCTTCTACCTACCCCTCGAGAGATGTATTGTAATTAATTTACCTGCAGTTTAGCTCAGATGCTGTGATTTATGCACAAGCTTTAAATGTAAGCTTTAAGCACAGCACTACTAGGACAAGTGTCCAGGAAGGTCAAAGCAACATGAATTTAGTACCCGAGACATGTGTCTGTCCAAGTACGATGCTGAGTCTTGAACCTGCCATTTTAGCTATTGAAAGCAGTCTAGATGAGACAGCTCAGAGCTCAGTGGGAACCTGTTTCTCAGCAGAGTACTTCTCGGCCTGTACAAAGCTCTGGACTGACAGAGCTAGCCTGTCTTGTGCCTTGAGGTAGGTTGTTTAAAGCGAACATGGGTAACTCTACACTAAGCAGCAGTTCACAGTGTAGACAACCCCTCAGAATTTAAACATTTGGAGTTGACTCCCCAGCACGACTTCAGATTCCGTGAAGGTGTTCCTTGGATGTCTCCTCTTGGGGTGTTTTGTTGACTCAGCCAGGCTTTGCTTGTGAAATCTGAGGGGATCACATCACATGGTTTATCTTGCATTTACTCACGTATAACCCAGCATGACTATACATCAATCAACTAATTTTAGCAATGTTAAAACTGAAGAGAAAATAATGATATCTCATAAATATACTGGCCTGCCTCCCCATTCCAGTTTCTCTCTATCTCCCTTCAATTTCTTAAAGTTTTTTTCAAATGAGGTTCCAAAGATTATTCAGAATTCTCTGAATTGACTTACGGCTTCTCAGGATGCTAGTGTGCTTCTAGCCCTCACATTCTAGGGCAATTTCACATTTTACTTTGATTTTTTTCTTCCATTTTTCATTTTCAGTATTTTCTGTCTCCATCCATCCTTTTGCTACATCTAAATCAGCAAAAATTATGTGCTTGCTTTGCTGACTTAAACAACAGTCCAGCAATGCACTATATAACTTGAGATCTTTGTGTAGCTTCTTTGGCTTGTACAGCAAAGTGGTGCTAAACTTTTGTAGGCACTGAATACTGTGCTAACAGATGACTCAATAATGAAGGAAAGGGCAGTTACAGTCAAAAATCTCACTGTGAAAATGGCAGCGTATCTTATACATGTCATGTCATAGGAGAAAAGTCATCAATACTGTATTCTTCCTCCCTCTTCGGATATTATAAGAATATTGTGCAAAAATAGGCTTTCTTGATTATTTCGTTCCCAAAGCTGAAGAAGTAAAAGGCAAGGTGTTCGATTTTTTAGATATTTTTCTCTGTAATGAGAAACACAGTGGTGCATAGGCTGAAAAAAGGATTATAATATTTAATATATTCTGTAGTTCTTCAGACCTGTTGGGGAAAGAATTAGTAATGTATCTATATATCTGGTAAAAATATCTCAGTGACCTCATACTCACATTTGTGTAAACATCACCTCATCAGTTCCAGATACTTATACAGGAAACAAATCTGAATGCTCCTCTAGTGTTCTATACTTAGGCAGGTCAGCCGGCATATGTCTGGTCTGTAAATACCCAGTTTTACTTGGGTCCTTATTTTAAGTATTCCCTCTTAAGAGTTTGCTGCAAAAGTGCCCTCAGCATTTGCTTGTATGCGGCTTTTTCAAAGCAGCTTGCTCCTGGGGGTTCCTATTAAAAGCTTTATTAAACAAAAAAAAATACAAAGAAGAGCTGAACTGATTGGTAAAGTCTTAGTTGGGGTTGAATTACTAAATATTGCCATAATAGCCCTGAACTGATTAAGTGAGTATCAAATGATTTTTCATTGCTGTCAGTCACTGTGGTATGCGACCATAGTTTGCTCTATGTCCCAAACCCTGTCTTGCTAACAGGTTTCTAAAACCAAAATTCTCTTTCAGACTTTTCCTGATAATACTGCCTAATGGACTCTAGCATGTGGAACGCATTTCTCACTTTATAGGTGGGGGAGATGTGTGATTATAGTGGCATAATAAACTGTGTGTTGCCTGGTGGAACATCACAACAGTTGCAATTCCTTTGAACACATAGCCCTAAATATCACATGCTTGATTTTTCAGTTATGAAGTAAAATAAGGAGAGAGTGTAGTAAAAGAAGGTACGTGTTGCAGTAAATGAAAAAAAAATAGCAACATTTGTAACTTGAGCATTTCGTTAACTATTTTTATATTTTTAAAAGATATATCCCCTGCAATAGATTTCAAGCAACTATATATATGTGAACTGCACCAAATTAAGGAAAAATAGAAAGTTTTTAGAAATGGGAAAACCACAATGGATTGACAAGTTTAAGCTTCTAGAAAGACAGAATACTACAAGTCCTCTAGAGAAACAGTATATAATGATTTAGTAGATATAAAACTGCCTATGCTACAGGACTCTTTAGCAGTATTATTAGCAGGGTTGCTACAAAGGTATAGATTAAAATCACTTTGGCTTTATGTGGTCTATCTTTACAATGAAAAGAAGCAAGTCATTTATTCATAACTGTATTGCTGCCTCTGGAGGTATGAATACTGATGACCAGCCTCTCCCAAGTGATTTGCTTAAAGTTCTAATCCACACAGGCATTAGCAGAAAATGAATTTAAATCATCAGTCACTCCTTAAGCAGTCACTACATGAACTTTCTCCAACAGCTGTCTGATTTTGTTTTCTTTCAAATGCTACATGTATATTACTGGACTGTTTGTTTGGTTGTTTTTAATGCAGATAATGAGATTCCATGTGCAGATTCAGATGGTGTTCTTTCAGCCACATTAATGGAAACTAGGAATCAAGAGGGCTTAAATTATTTGGTACTAGTCAAAGAAGGCAAACAAGACCAAGGAAGCATCAATTCTCCTGAACTTACTTAAGCCTGGTTCCCCCAGAGAAAGAAGAGAAAAACTCTTCCAAAGAAGATAGAGGCAAAGGAAAATATTCTGCAGATTGTCATACTTACAGAGGTGTTTAAAAAAAGCCCCAACAACTTTTTAATAACGCTACCAGAAAATATAATAAGATACCGAATGATGTGTACCAGAATAAGACAACAATTATGTATCCTTTGATTTTCTACGTGCTATGGTTTGGGCACTTCACAGGAGATAGTTTAAGGCAATAAAACATATATCAGACAATGAGTGATTTTACTGTGGTATTGATTAAACTTATGCCATCACATATGCCTCAGGTACAGACAGTCCTTCAAAAAAAGGGAGCACTGGTAAGTTGTTTCAAAGAGCTGATCAGCTTGTTCATGAAAAAAACGAACAATTGAAGTCTAGCTTCACTGTGCACAAACAAGATTTTAAAAATTGAAAAAACAACATAAATGCTGAGATTCAAATCAGAAAGCAATCAATGAAGGATGTCCACTGCTGCAGATGGTCTGCTTCACTATTTATTTTAAACAAATGCTTGCAATCATCTTGTATATTAAGTTGCACAGCAAACGGTCTGTGAATCTGGACAATTCTGTTTTCTTACATTTCTTTTACTTTCCCTTTTTAAAATTCATCATCCTCTCTTACTTTTTATGAGACTGGGTGAAGGGAGATACTTTTCCTTGGTGTGTTTGGAGATCAACTCAAAGTATATAATAAAATTAAGTCTAAATCATTAGTGAATAAAAACCAGGAATAAGCTTTTTAGAACCTTTCTTCATGAGCAGTAATTTACAAATTATGTAGAGTTATTTCACTGACATTTTTCAGGAGGCTAGAAACGTGTTATGATTTTATGCAAATATTTGATAATGTGGCACACTGGAGAGTAGTAATGACACTATCTGATGTCAGAATGTATACATTTTCAAGATGCAACTCCAATGAAATCAAGCTTCAAAAATTTCTTAAGTGGAGATGCAACACAGATAAAAAAGAAATTTGGACTTTGACTATTTTACTCAAATGAAATAAAAATTAAGATATTTTGAATTATTTGAAGTTATTGAATTATTTCAAGGTCCCTGACAAAGCCCATTGCAGCATTTTATAATTATATAAATAGACTTGCTAATAGCAGCAATTGCAACACTTTGCTATTCTCGCCACACTGTGAGCAACAGATAAAAAAATAAAAATACTGTATTTTGTTTCCTTCCTCTTCAAGTGCTTCTTAGTTGGTTGTACAGCCAATGGTTGTACATTCCTTCCATTTCAGTAATATAAAATTACTGATGTTTATTAAGCTGTAACACGTGTGAGCCAGAAACCAGGAGGATCCCAGTTCTGCAGTCACCACACCTGGATGTCTTCACATGCATGTGTAATTCTGCTTAACTTAAGAAGACTGATCAATCAGCAAGCCACAAACAAAGTTTTGGGAAAACAATGGGACTTCATATGATATCTTTTTCTTGAGCAGGAGAAGCCTTCAATCCTGCTAACATTTTGTCTAGGCAACACCTTTCACAGTTCCTCACGAGTGCCTGTGGTATGACAACCCAAGTCAATTCAGTTTTGTGTAGGTCTGCATTGGAAAAGAATTGTGGAAGAGCCTGACATGTAAACCAGGTTATTGGGCAAGGTGAGCATTGGTAACAGACAGCAGTCAGGAGTTACACCCTTCAGGTGCAGTGATAAATATCCAAACCGGTACAGAAAGAAAATTCTTGTTTTGTTCACATCTTTTAAGTGTTGCAAGACGAGGCTAGTTTTAGTGAAGGATTTACCACATCATGATGAGAAAGGAAGTGTCAAGTTCAATAGTACATTGTTAATAATTGAAATCTTAGGATACTGGCCAGTGACCTATGCCTTTTGTGCCTAATATTATGAAAAATGCATTGGACTGGATAAAAACCAAATTTATCAGTCCAAATCTAAGGATCTTGATCTACAACTTGCTGAATTCAGTGGAAAACACAACACCTAACCTTCCACATAACTGAGTCATGCTCAGTGATACAGTGTGATCATGAGCATGGCCCTGCTCATATACCAGTGATAACTCCATTGTCCCTCTCTCACTTTCCTGCCTTAAAGTAGTAAGGATGCAAATGCAACTTTTCTCCTGAGTTATAGTAAGGCTGAATTTGATGTATACGAATTTAATCTCACTTGCATCCACCCATGATGCTACCTGAACAGAGTTTCTTAATCCCTCATCTGTTTGTATCACCCTTCTCTTTATACATCTTAGTCATTTCACTTCCTCTATCTTATTGAAGTGTTGCTTCTTCTTTTCATTCAAACTCTTCTTGATGATTCACATCTTTCTCATCAACACTTCTTCACTGTCAGGAGGTCACATCTCACCTTCAAGCAGCCAGAGGCTGATGGCAGCTTTTGCAGCTGCATTTGGACACAGTAGGGGAGACACACATGTAAGAGGAGATGATAATGAGAGATTATGCTCTTTAGCATACTCTTTCTTAGGCAGGTCTAGTGGTTTGACCCTGGCTGGACACCAGGTACCCACTAAAGCCACTCTCTCACTCCCCTCTGCAACTGGACAGAGAAGAGAAAAAAAATCAGAGAAGGATTAATGAGTTAAGAGCTGGGAGAGGTCACTTACTGATCACCATCACTGGCAAAACAGAGTTAAAGTGGGGATATTACTTAAATGTATTACTAACAGGGTCAGAGCGAAAGAGTAAGAAGTAAAATAATCTTAAAAAACACCTTCCCCCTACCCTCCTTACTACCAAACTCTACCCAGCGGTGCATGGAGATGAGAAATGGGGGTTGCGGTCAGTTGTTGTTTCTGCCGCTGCTCAGGGCCAGGAGTCCTTCCCCTACTCCCATGGGGTCCTTCCCACAGGAGACAGTCCTTCACGGACCTCTCCGGTGTGAGTCCATCCCACAGGCAACGGTTCTTCACAAACTGCTGTCCCGTGGGTCATTCCTCCATGATGTGCAGTCCTTCACAAATGAGCTGTACTCATGCGGGTCACCCACAGGGACCACAAGTCCTATCCGGAAAAAACCTGCTCCAGTGTGGTTTTCCCTCTCCAGGGGCTGCAGGTCCCCAGCAGGACTTGCTCCATCTTGGGCCTCCCACGAGGTCACAGCAAGTGGGTCTCTGCACCCCGATGGTCCTCCCTGGGCTGCAGGGGCACAGCTGCCCCACCATGGTCTGCACCACGGGCTGCAGGGTCTCAGCTCTGGCTCCTGGAGCACCTCCTGCCCCTTCTTCTGCACTGACCTTGGTGTCTGCATTGTTGTTCACATGGTATCACTCTGCTCTTCCCTGGCTGGAATTTTTCACTGCACCATAACTTTCTGTTTTTAAGTATGTTGTCATGGAGGTTTTACTATCACTCTTGATTGGCTCAGCCTTGGCCAGCGGCAGGAAGCCCGTCCTGGAACCGGCTGGCATTGGCTCCACCGGACAGGGTATGCTTCTAGCAGCTTCTAACAGATACCACCCCTGTAGCCTGCCCCACTGCCAAAATCTAGCCACAGAAACCCACTACAGCAGGGAAATAGATACTACCCGGCCTGTGTTTGTCTCTGACTCTTGGTACCTCCTCCTGTGGCAGATCAAGGAAAAGAGTCAAGAAATCCTTGAATTCAAATGTCTTGATTTTCAAGGTTATAGGTTTTAAATAAGTATATATAGGTTTAAGGGTAATAATGTCATTTAAAAGAAATATGTGTTTAGAGGAGAGGAGAATCCTGACATATGAGAAAGGCTGTATGTGAAATACAAGTGAAAGTGAAGCAGTTGTTGTGACCACACTGGTGTGACACACTTCTGAGAGAACTCATCTTCAAGCATAAAGGCAATAACTTGCATTCTTAGTTACCTCCTTTAAGGTGTTCAGTGAGACTGAGTTTAAGTTGTGATGTCTATGTAGTCAGAGAAAGTCTTTCTCGATTCTCTTACAAGTCAGAGGAAGCCACCTAATAAGAGGAGATATCTGTCCTGGGAAGATTCCCTCTGCAAGAGCTACAGTAACCAGAAAGTGATGTCTGAACTCTGAATCATAAATGAACAAGGGTCAGCCAGTCCAAAACCTTCTGAACAAAAGCATCATTCTCAGCTAGCAAAAGGCACGTGAACCCAACCTTCAGCTGCTGTTAATCAGTTAAATACATTAAGCTGCTAAGCTCGTGTAAAGCAGCAGGGAAATTGCCTCCAAGCCTTTAGCTTAGATTTAGCCTGAGACAGGTAGACCTACGCCCAGCCAGTTCCTGAACAAAAGATAGGCTAATCTCCTTAAGCCTCCTCCTCTCCATTTTATTGCTGAGCGCCGTACTATATGGTATGGAATACCTCTTTGGTTAACTCAAAATATCTGGCTGGTTGTGTCCCTTCCCATACTCTTGTGCACCCTCAGTCTATTCACCGGGGAGGGGGCGCAGGGTGAAATAGAGGCTTTGACTCTGTGCAGGAACTTTTCAGCAAAAACTAACTTGCTAACTAACTAACTAACTAATCTAAAACACAACACAAGGCAAGCTGCTATGAAGAAAATAAGCTCCAATCCAGCACAGTCTCTAACCCTCCGGGGAAGAGGAGACTTGTCCCCTCAGGCGCTGATCAGGGGATGCCCTAGGTGAGTCTCTGGGTCACAGCCAGTTACTGTCTCAGGCTCTTCCATGTTCCTTGATGCCAGCACAGATAACTGGGGAGATCACTGAGCCACAATGGTGAGCATGCTACACACATGATACCACACACTCAACACATGAATGCCGGGCTCTCAAATGACCATGGCTGAACTCTGAGCTGTGCTTGGACAGACATCGACATATTGTGTGTCTTTAGTGGGATTATTTAGTCCTGCAACTGCAGACATGACATTCATATGAGCAGATGAAAAATATTCTCCTTCTACCTATGATTAGTATTTACTATAACCTAACACAAATGCTGTGGTGATTAATTAATATTTGTAAATTATTTTGTAAATGTGAGGGGCCAGGGCAGAATCTACTTGTTCACTAAGGCAACATTTTCAGTGCCAGCAATTCTAGGTCTTCTATCTTCATGTGTCTTAGTCTACAGCAGGTGGTAACACCTAACAGTCAGTGCTTCTGTTTTTCAGAAAGCAGTCAGAAAAACTTCTGGTTTTCAGGGTTGCTTGCAAGGGCTTTACAGCTTGTCATCAGTCACATGCTGATGACCAGATCTATCCAAAAAATGTGTACTTCATGCTTTCCATTTGGGACCATGATCAAGATTCTATAAAGGAAAAAAGAAAGGTTTTATGAAAAAAATATTGAGTCCTTACTGAACCAAAGATAAAATTGTGGAAAATGTGTGTGTGTGTATCTGCTGCTGAGAGATGATAAGCCAGGCTTTAGTGGGTTTCGCTTACTGATCCCCATGCGCCAGAGAGTGAGTGCTCAGCAGTTCAATGTGAGCAATAGGATCATGGCTGTTGAGAGCTCTGAAGGGGAAACTTATACAGCTTGAAAAGACGATTTGTTGAGATATGAAAGGCAAAAGTCATGATTGTTTGTATCACATTGGACTGAAAAATCTGGGTGTTCAAGATGATTTCTTTGCCTTTTTTATGTTTAACATTCAGGTCTCATCTTCTCTAGGAGATAATGTCAGTCATTCAATGGCATGATCACAAGATTTGGGAAATTTAAAAATGACCACCAGAAAGACAAAAGGTTGTGCAGCTACATTGCTAACAAAGGTTTTTTCTATTAGTCTTTGTTACCTGCAGAAACTAAGTGGTGAGAACAAGAAAGGCAAGAACTAAGTTTGCCTCAGCTTAATTTATCTGAGAACTTCAAGCCAGGGACCAGGGTTGAACCTAAACTTGGTTTTCCTCAGATTTCCTGGTACCCTATATAACAGAGACTAGTAACATCCTCTAGATCACAAGGGCCCTCAAAATTTGGTTCCTTCACCACCTCTATAGAAGGGCACAAAGATCCTTACAGCAGTGTCACCGCACCCGTGCTTTCCCCAGCTGTTTAAACATGGGAAGTTTTACCATTTCTTTGACTTGACTAATGATTCCAGGTTATTTCCACTTTTTTAATTTTCCTTGAAATCTGTGGCATGCTGTCTGTGATGGTTTGAGTCCTCATTTGTGGCTTTACTGAGCATGAATGGGTGAAATTGATCCTCTGTGATTCAGGTTTAGGACTATGCATTTTAATAATAACTGTGAGGGTAAGCTTTGTTCTAAATTCAAATTTACCTCTTTCTACACAAAGCTGAGATTATTCAGCTATAACAGACCTGAAAATAGATGTTACAGAAAAGAATATCTGTAAAATAGCCCTGGCAGGTCTGTTAATGATTGAAAAGTTCTAATTCACCTTCGTTTCTTTTAATTCGTTCTTGAAAATTTTTGTTACACACATACTCTAGACTGAGTTGCAGGAGCTTCCATGCCATGTGGCTTTTTCAAATGATCATGACTCTATTTATAATGACACTTGGCAACTCTAATGGACATTATGCTTTAACTCTGAAAAATTAACCAGAAACCCAGGTTACCAAAGCAAATGAAGATACCAAAACATTGTCATTATTGCCACTGACATGACTGATACTGCTGTATAAAATTACCTTTTTAATAAAGTGTTTACTTCTTTGTGTGGCATCTTCCATTTGCAGGACATTCATCACTGCCTTCTATCTTTTACAGGAAGAACAGAATGGTAACATAGCCACTCTCTGTTTGGATATTAATCCCTTTGCAAAGCTGTTGACATAGCTATATTTTCCTTTTGGAATAGAATAGAATAGAATCATTTAAGTCAAAAAAGACTTCTAAGATCATCGAGTTCAACCATTAACCCAGCACTGCCAAGTCCACCACTAAACCATGTCCCAAGTCACACACCTACATATCTTTTAAATACCTCCAGGGATGGTGACTCCACCACTTTCCTTGGAAGCTTCTTCCAATGCTTAACAGCCCTTTTTGAGAGAAATTTTCCCTAGAGTCTAATCTAAACCTCTTCTAGTGCAACTTGAGACTGTTTCTTCTCATCCTGTCACTCATTACTTGGAAGAAGAGACTGATCCCCATATTCTTTCAACTTCCTTTGAAGTAGTTGTAGAGAGTGATCAGGTTCTTCTTGAGCCTCCTTTTCTCCAGGTTCTCCAAACAACCTGAGTTCCCCCAGCTGCTCCTCAGAGGACTTCTGCTCCAGACATTTCACTAGCTCTGATGCCCTTCACAAAATCACAGCATGATGAAGACTGGACACATGCTGTCACCAGCACCTCATACCATTGGCCTTGGCCAACTGATCCAGCCCTTCTCTGGAATCCCTCTGGATCCCTCTGCAGAGCCTTCCTGCCTTCCAGCATATCAACACTACCACCCAGCTTGGTGTCATCTGCAAACTGACTGAGGAAGAGCTCGATACCCTCGTTGTCATCATTGATAAAGATGTTAAACAGGGCTGGCTCCAAAACTGAAGCCTGGGGAACATCACTGGTGACTGGCTGCCAGCTTGATGTGGCACCATTCATTGCCATACGCTGGTCCCAGCCATCCAGCCAGTTTTTTACCCGGGGAACAGTGCACCCATCCAAGCTGTGAGAAGCCAGTTTCTCCAGGATAATGTTGTAGGAAACTGTGTCAAAGGCTTTACTAAAGTCTGGGTAGAAAACAGCTGCTGCCTTTCCCTCATCCACTAAGTGGGTCATCTTGCCATAGAAGATCAGGTTGTCAAGCAGGATCTGCCTTTTGTAAACCCATGCTGCCTGAGCCTGATCCTGTGGTTGTCCTGCATGTGCCATGTGATGGCACTCAAGGTGATCTGCTCCATTCAGACCTTTTTTTCAAGGAATTGTTTCTGGAATGCCTACCTATCTCTATATAGACATGAATTTCTAGGGAAATTTTTACTAAAACCTCTCTAACATTTTTTTATTCAATTTTATATTATGAGTAAAACACTTGATGGAAGCAATATAAGAAAAAATGTTGACAAAGTGACTAGAGCTGCAAATGCCCTTTTACCACCACATTTGGTCAGTTGGGCTTTGGCTCAGATTACAGTCCTGCAACTCCAAGGTAGAATGTATGTTTCTGAGGCATGAGAAGTAATGAAAGATATGTGAGCAATAAGATGGCTTTGAAAAAACAAGCTTATATGCAAGGATGTTGGACTGTAAATAAAAACTTATGATAGTTACTCTAAGGACTACTTAAAAGAAAAATTACAAATTCTTCTCTGATCTACACCTTTTTTTTTTTTAAATTGCAAGACTGGCAAGTTAAGTGGCAAAGCAAAATAATAAAGTGCCTTTGGAAATAAACAACCAAAGAGGGTAAACAAAATCAAATACAAGTGCCCTCTTGAACATGGGATTTGCATTTTCTTAGCAGAATAAACTTTCTACCTTGACTCTCAGTGCTCTCAGTGAAGTGGAGGTCATGGCTAGTGACAACTGGGAGCTGTTCCCAGAGGCTTTCTTGCCTTTTTAGGTTATGAGGGTCTCTGCGTGTTTAGGATAATATGATTGACAGCTCCACTCCGGCCCCAATTAGCACCCTATAATTTATTAGCTTCTGCTTTCAGATTATGCGCTAACTTCACAAATATTTCAACCACGGAAACAGCAGCTATCAAGTGTCTCTTTCCTGATCCAGCTCGCTTGGACTGCAGTTAAATACAAGGAGGGAGCTGTGCAGGTCTGTCAAGAGCGAATAATCATTTGTGTCTGTGTACAACTGGGGCTGTTGCAATTCCTTCGGACTCAGCTTCTGGAAAAAAGGGTTGTTGAACTGGATTAGGGATCAAGGATTAGGGCTTGATTCCTGTCACAGAGGTATGATGCAGGACTGAGACTGATGTGCTGGCTATTACTGAGGATCTGTGTTTGTCTAATTCTGTTTATCATGTAAAGACTGATTACATGCAAATAACATTGGGAAGTTTGTGTCCTTCCTAATGCTGTTTCTTTGCTCCTCACTGCTGGAGTGTAGGGACAGAGTACTAAGTGCAGGATGTAAGAGGTGAGGTAGGAGAACAGAGACAGAATGAGTGCATGGTCAGGGCTGGGGCCAGAAGTCAAGGAGAGAAGAAGTGAGGAAGCTGGGAGAGTGTGATGAAGGGGGAGGGCATCCTGTTGCTGTACTTGGGCCAGATAGGGCAGAACAAAATGTGCCATGCAGTGGGGAGATGGAGAGATGGAGCACCATCACCTTAATAGTGTCCATTGTGGGATTACATCTCCTAATGAGACAGCACTCCTGTCGAGTGTTTATCCTATCTTTAACATGAATGAATAAGCAACTGACACATACCTAAAGCAACACTCCAGTCCGTGGCCAGACTGTGCTTTTGTGGGCTGCAGCTGAACATGGCAAATGGAAGTGTCCATGCATGAGAGTTGGTCCCAGGAGCATGCACGGCACCCCTGCACTCCTGCGTGCCTGCACTCCTGTGCAGGTTTGTCCAGCACCTTCCCTTCCTTTCATAGGACCTGATACAGAGAGGGCAAGGGCAGGAGGATGGGGGCGTGGCACTCTGGTACCTCTCTGCTACAATTTGCACTCATGGGCTTGATGCACATTATTCACCAATTACGGCTGGCTAAGGAGGCAGTAGAAGGTGCACTGCAAAGGTAGCTCCTCCTTTATGATTAGAGATGGACATGAACAGTCCATGCTGAGCTGCTTGTCAGTACAGTCAGTTAAGTGTTACCATGCTGGGAACTAAACTAAGAATCTGGTTCCCAAGGCTTTAGTCCCAAGTCTTGGGAGCTGACTGAAGTAAAACTGTTTCTTTTTCCCTTCCCTTCCCTTCCCTTCCCTTCCCTTCCCTTCCCTTCCCTTCCCTTCCCTTCCCTTCCCTTCCCTTCCC
>JAYRBT010000114.1:66030300-66054177 GCA_036023395.1 Myiotriccus ornatus
TTTTTCTTCTTTTTTTTTTTTTTTTTTTTTTTTTTTTTGTTTTTTGTTTTTTTGTTATCTCTATTCACAATTCCTTATGCAAAACTGCCTATCCTACAAAATGAATACCTCACACCCTAAATGATCATAAGTCTCTCTCCTTTCCCTGCTGCAACTGCTCCTCTGGGTGGCAAGCCCAGGAAGACAGCCAGGACACCACAGTCCCCGACAGGAGCTGGCTCAGCCTTCAGTAATCAAAAGGGCACGTTAATTACAACACTTGCCCAGAAAAAGACGCACAACGACCGCCAGTTAAGAGCACACAGATGCATTCAAAGCCACCAGCAGCATTTTCCTCCCTTCCAAGAAGGGACCAACCTTTAAGCCCTAGCTAGAGCTTGCTGTGAACCTAAATAGGACTTCAAAGGGAAAGCGAGAAGGATCGGCAGCTCCTGACCCAAGGAGCAGACAGGGCAGATACATTTCCCCAGAGGCGGGCAACACACAGTCTGGGGGAGGTGCAAGGGATTATTCAGACTCTCCTTCACCCTCTGTCTCCTCCCCTTCTTCTCCTTTGCTGGGGGCTCCTATGGTAAAAACACTGGAAGAGGAGATGGGAAGTAAGAAACATCACCCTAAAGCTCTCCAACATTAGACTGTAAGTATGGGGGCACATATACGTGTTTAAGAGTTTTATGCTGCATTCTTGCAACTGTGGCTGTACTGAAGCAAAAACCTCTAAAATAAAGTGGAGACTGAAACCACAGATACAAAGTCCTGTCCCACCTCCATTCTTCTCTTGACAGATCCCTTTTAACCCTTCAAAGTGTTCATTAAAACAGTATTCCTTCATGCTTTGCTAATTTTCAGTTATTTTCAGAAAGGGAAATAAATATCTGTGGTGAATTATGTCCAGAGCTTGTTTTGCAAACTCCTTGTAGAGAGGATACTCTTGCAACTGGGCAGCAGCAGATACTCTCACCATGTCCAGCACTGCCATGCTCTGCAGCAGTTCCTGTCCCTCTGCCTCCTTCCCTGGATTTTGCACGAAGAGGTCCCAACCTGTGTCTGTCTGTCCCAGTCGGTCTAGTCTGTTTGTCAGGTGGGCAGCTACAGAGCACAAGCCAGTGTTAACCTCTGCATGACACTCAGAAGGGGACAGCAGGAGTATCTGCTCTTCAAGCTGCAGGGATGGGAATTCACAGCCCTGCTCTTTCAGTTTGTGACAAGCCTGTGACAGGTAATACATACACAACATATAGGAAGGGTTTCTTTTGTATTTCCAGATTTCTTGCAAGCATTCATGATTAAGGAAGTAATAACCTATGATGCAAAGAAGAATAAAACAGACTTCCAAAATGGCATGGGAGTCATTTGCACTGTTACTGCATTAGGAGCTGTGGCTCCAGTCCTGCAAAGACTCATGCCCAGGCCTTAAACGTAGGTGCTGTAAGCAGGTCTCCAGGAGTCAGAGTGAGCAAAACTGCAAGGATTAACCAAAATAGGACGTGTGCTTTCAGACTGCAGTCCATCCAGAGTAGGAGCATTTTAAAAAGTTGTTTGCACACCTAACGCTTTGAGGCACGATCTTGGCTTTGGTGTTTGGGTGCTTTCATGCTACAACAGTAAAAAAGAGTACCCAGAGAACAAATGTCAAAAACAATATTCATGTATTCATTGCACAAATTTTCATGCTTGAATATGGTCAGGTCAAAATGTATTGTAAATGCCGGTGTAGTAAATGACTGGTTTATGCTTACATGAATATTTCCAAATGCATTTGGGCTGCATTGCTCAGCCCTACTCATTTAGAATTGCAGGGGAAAGGGAGGGGGAAGGGAAAGGAAAAAATAAACAATTGTTGTGAAACACAACCAATGATACAGTCAGATGTATCTTTTTGTAAAAAAACCCTTTAAAAACAGCCTGATAAAACACTCAGGCAAATGCTCACAGAATGATCCTGTTAACTTCAAACCTCTGCAGCAATAAACACCATTTTTAGTTACTTTCCTCCTGCAAAGTCCTGATGGTTTCTTCCTTGATAGATACTTCAGAATGTTTTTGCTTTTACTAGTAATATAAATTCTGGGGTCTTTCCCTTACCTTTTGTAGATTTTCTGGGCTCTGGCTATTTGGAGTGTGAGGGCAAAATGCTCAGGGGTATGTCTGGCTGAAGAAATCAAAGCAAGTCCCCTCCTGCCATTTGCCAAACTCTGGCCAGGGATGCTCTGAACACATTGTTCCTTGTCAGCTTCTCACAGTATGTACTTACACTGCTTTATCATATTCTTTCTATTAGGTGCTAGTCTTTCCCAGAAACTGAGTTATCCTCAAGCTGAAACCTAGGAGAAGCAAAGTTGGGTTATTCATAACTCCACTTCTGACACATAGTGAATATTATGCCAGCTTATGTGAGAGGTTGGAAGGCAAAAACTCTCATCACAGCATAAAAGTCCATTTTTTACTGTTTTTCCTAGTTTCAGAGGGGTAGTGTTAGGACTCTCCTCTTATATGCCTTGAACTTTGTCAGCCTCTGAAGACATTACATTAAGAAAAAAAAAATAAAACAGAAAAGAACACAACACAATAGTATTTAAATCAGATGTTCTGCCTCTAAGAAGTCAGCTTTTAAGTATAGGGTAATTGCTATTTCTGCCCTGTTTCAATAATTGTTCATCACTCGATAATGACATTTCAATTTATCTGTGCAACAACAACGCTAAATGCCACAGTCCCCTTTTCTAGCAGCTTCATGGAGAAATATCTGCTACTATCGAGCAGCCCCCCTTTCTTTAGCTGATCTTACAGATACACCACACACTAAAATGTAGTACTACATTTTCATATATTTTGTATTTATCGCTGTATATTTTACTCACTAAGAAAATATTTTCAACTGTCAGGATTTCTATTTATCTTTAAAACAAAATAATAACTCACTTCATCCATGTGAGAGACCCTTTTTCTTTTTCATCCTGAAGTTTCCAGTTTGCCTCATTTCTCTTATTTAGCTTAATTCTGCATAAAAGTTACACAGGGTGAAAGAAGGAGATACCTTTAATATAACTTTCCTACTGTTAAATAGGTATCTTATTCCCCCTTTCAAAAAAAAAAAAGGGCAAAACAAAACAACTACTAAAGTGACAAAATGACATCAACAAGTAAGCAAAGACAAGTGTTAGAGGCGACTAAGACCTATTGTCCATCACATGCTTTTCTTTCTGGTGTTCCCCTTAAAGGCTGCTGGGTTGAAGATGAGCCATTCTTCTCCAGATTCCATTCTCCCCCTGCTTTAAGAGGGTTTTATTTTCACCAGAAAATGTTTATTGTAAAAAAAAAAAAATAAAAACAGAACACAAAAAAACCCAAACAAAAAATCCCAAACACAGAGCCCCCCCCAACCAAATAGCTGTTATATATCCATTGCAAATGTTGTGCCAAACTCTAAGAAGTGCCACCTTGGTTTTCATCTTTCTGGGATTTGAGCAGTTGTGAGCGGAACAGCTGCATATCTATAAGCCCAGGGCAGGTGGCCCCAGCCAGACACGTGCCACTCACAACCACAAAGCTGAAAAATCTGACCAGTTCCTTGATAGTCTGAAAATGTTTGTGAGTTCCAGTTTCTTCTCCTTTTACTTTTCTGTAAAGGAAAGTAGAAGTCCAGTTCAAAACTGCTAAGTAGCTTTCCCATGTTTTCATTCAAGAAATAACTTTCACTGCCATAAAAAAATATTCTCACCACTAAAAAAAAGAAAACAAACACAATTTTATCTGCCCCTTGTATGGAGGCCAGTGGTTTTGCATCAGCATCCATGATGTCATTTGACTCTTTTAGAGTAGTCTGACTGGAGGTCTCAGTGAGGGGTCTGCTTAAATAGAAGTTCAATGTCTTTGGCTCTCCTCTTGCATCAGAAGGATTTTCCTTTCCCAAATAAGTCTCAAGTATCGCCCTTGCAACACCAGGTCCTTTTAAATCCCGTTGTCTTTACCCCAACTGCGGGGCCACGGTGGGCTTGGAAAAGGGCAGGGGGGAATCTGAGAGTCTTTGAGTCAGCACATCAGCTCAGAAGTGATCCACCACAGAAGGAGTAATGTCGAGCTGCAAACCAAGATCAGAAGTTGTTACAAACTGACCCGATTTCAGCTCTGAATGCCACCATGTCTAATAGGCAGAGAGCTACAGGGGATAGCCAGGGGAAGAAGAGTGAAGGACAGCTCTAAAACCAGTACAGATCCTTGCTTTTATCCTGAGTCTGCAAACCTGAGAATGGAGAGAAGAAAAAAAAAAGGGAAGAAGAAAAATAGGTACAGGTGTTTAAGGACAAAGGAGAACAAATTGCATTTCTACCAGCTGAGATCAGTCTAAAGCATGGTGTCTCTAAAGCCCCAGAAGGCTGTGAAGCAAGAAGAAGAGCCCAAGCCAGACTGCAGCCTGGCACACATCCCTCCTGGTGTAAATGAGGACACCGAAAGGATCCATGAGGCACTGTGATAACAAAACCAGTATGGAGCAGGCTTTCCTTGCCTTCACAACCACTGATTCAGGATCTGCTACTACTAACTGCCTGTGTCCCTGATTTTATCACTGATACAGTCACACAGCCTTGGTTCCAGACATCACACCAGGCACTACCAGGGGAATGCCATTGCCCTTTTTGCTCAGCAAATGCAATTGTGCTTTCATCTCAAAAACGAAGGAAAAAGTAAATAAGGAGAGGAGATAGTTCATGAACCCGCATGGGGTCTAAAAATTACCTGCTCTGATGTGGCTGCCCTCAGGGCAGCATGTGGAGGGGGCCAAGCAGTGACCTTTAGGGCTGCTTCATCCTGCCCCCAGCTCTTGCTGCTCAATGCAGAAGCAGGACCAGCACCCAGACAAGAGTACCTCAAAGCAACCTGTACACTCAGGACATGTTTGCAGGCATCAGAAATTAAAACTTGTCTGGCCTGAGAGCCCCAAGAATAGCACTCAGGACAGAGCTCAGGTGTTGCACATGGGGCCTCCACCCCCAGTTTCTTCCCTCCCAGCAACATCCCAGCCACCCCCGCAGGGTGGTCTTGCCCTACTACTGTGGATGGTGTGGAGTCAGGGAGCAGGGGTACAGCTGACTCAGGGAACTTGTAGGGCCCGAGGGTAGCTCGTTACCTGTGTCAACATTGAGGCTGATGCTCTGTGCCATGTCCCCTGCTGTGTTGGGGAAAGGGCCTGGTGTCGTCCAGGCTGCAGCAGCACCCGCTTCGCTCTTGCCCAGTTCACAGGGGGGACTGACTGGAGTGGACACGGAGGCGGGCGTGAGGCGGTGGGGGCGGACGGAGGCGGTGGGCACCAGGAGGGAGCCGTAGCGGGGGTCAAAGTGGGGCCCATAGACCTCGTGCATGGTGGCGGGGCGAGGGTAGGCAGTGCTCTGTGTCCCGATGTAGGGGTGGTGGTGGTGGTGGTGGTGGTGGTGGTGGGCATGGTGCCAGGGCTCAGGGCCACCCTGGTGCAGGTGGCCATGCAGGGAGGCAGGTGCATAGGGGTCGGTGGCAGTGGCGAAGGGCAGCTCGCTGTGGGCGGCAGCTGCCAGGGGGCTGCTCAGGCTGGCTGGGACAGAGGAGGGCTGGTACGTGCTGTTCCAGAAGGATGGTGGGAAGATGCGCTGGCTCATTGGGAAGGAGCCATCTGGGTGAAGGAATTGGGAGAGAAGATCAGCAATGAGCACACTGAGCAAGCCTTGATCACCTATCTCTAGGCCTCTGTCCCTCCCTGATCCAACCAAATCCAACCTTTATTCCCTGAAAAACTACCAAACACAAGAACTTGCTCCAGACAAATACATATTCCTCTCCAGCTAAACATCCAACACACCTAGGTTATGGTTTATCCCTGAAGCTGCAGGTTTCTCTTAGTATGTAGGTGCTCAAAAGGCTGTTATCTAAGGTGAGGGAAACATTTCTTCCATAGTGGAAACCGACTGAGAGCTATTATATACCACTGAAATTTTCAAGGTCAGATTTTTTTTGTTCATTTTTGTAATAATCTCCTTGTATAAACATTTATGCCCAACACCTCCAGGAAAGCAGCTGCTCCCTCAGCGCAGTTTCAAAGGGGTCAGGAACAGTGAGAGATGTGACTAGAGGCCAGCTTGAATTTTCCTTAATTTTCTGGGGGCGATTGTCAACCTATTACACCAGACTTATGCCTGTTTCTTAGGTGTTTCTTAGTCAACAGATTTGGGAAGCACTCAGCAGACATTTGGAGATTTTTCAGAGGCAGAGCAAAGGACAAGGACCCTACATTTTCTTAACCCAGTGAGCAACATGCAAGATGGACTGGTGATTATTAATAGTAGGTAGATGTTATGCGTGATTAATTGAGAATGCACACTATTCCCAAAAGAAATAAATAAAACCATGCTCCTGATACATTTTTGCCAGGAGGTATGTCAGCTCTGAGCCCCCGCATTACTCAGAAGGGGAAGAGGTTCATGATGAGGAAAAAACACTCCTCTCCTGCCATCAGCTGAATATCTTTCACACATGAATTATTTAAACTATTTAATTCTTAGACACTATCAACAGCAATTCGTACAGAGTCTGGGAAATCAGCCTTGGCTGAGAAGGTGGCCCTGTGAGGGAGAGTTAGCAAAACTGCACATAAAGAAGTGTCAGCCCTAACTCTCTGGCAGACAGAGGATGGGGAAGTTTATTCTCTTCTGTCCTGGGTACCTCTAGGTCTGTCCAGAGTGAATCAGGCATGGATACGGAGACCTGTGCATAAGCCCTGGCCTTGACTTTGATGGCACACAGCCACAGCCATAGGCAGGTCTAGAAGCCTTCGTTTTCAGAAATTTAGGGACCTTCCCCCAGCAGCAGTCAGGGTGATGATACATACAGGGCAAAATATGGGGACAAACACAATCAGTTTTTCAGAGGTGGAAAACTGATAAGATGGTTCCCACATTTGCTTTTTTCTTTGTTCCCATCATTATGACCACACTAAACTGAAAGCTAGGGTCAGCAGGGGATGCACAGTCACAGTGCAAGGGTCACCTCATAGCTGGTTTGGCTGTAGCCCCTTCCAGGTAAAACACCTGCAGTGTAAAGAAAATTCATTTCCCCATTCCACCTCCCAGGCTGCTTTCCCCTGGGCCACTGGGGCCCTTCATGAACTGAAGGGCTTTATTCTTTTTTTCCCTTAAAAGGGCCAAGCAGCTGACAGCTCCCGGCCTGGGACAGCGGCTCCCAGGGGCTGCCCGCCGAGCACCAGCCGTCAGCGAGACGGAGGAGGGAGACGGGATGCCGAGGTCCGAGGTGCCTGCCTGGAGGGGGACTCCGCCGACCCCCGCGCCGCGCTGGGTGCTCACCCCGCCAGGAGCCGGCGTTCCGCGTCGCTTTTGCGCTGCCTACGGAGAAGCTGCTGGGCTGGCTGAGCGCCCGGCTGAAGTGCTCGTCCACCACGGCGCTGATGTCCCCCTGGAAGTAGGTGAAGAGAACACAGCGGGAGCTGATGTACTCGGCCTCGGGGGGTCGCTCCTTCTCGGGGCTGCAGTCCTCCTCCTTGATGCTGGCTGCGGGGTGGCTGGAGAAGGAGCTGCTAGCGCTGGCGCTACTGCTGCTTTCCGGGGCTTCTTGCATTTTGGAGTATAAGGCGAGTTTCTGCGGGAAAGGAAAAAAACCCAGCCGGTCACGCAGCGCATCAAGGTGCGCTGGCCCCCCATGTGCCAGCCGGCACGCAGCGCCGAGCCCTCTCCCTCGATCTTTCCGAGAGGATGCAAAAATCTGGTCCTCGGCTGCCCGCAGTTCCCCCCGCACACACCGCAACCGCCCACACCCTCACATCGCCCTCCTTAACTGCAGTTCTGCCCCACCCCTGGGAAGCAGCGAAGGGGCTGCAAACAGGGCAGGTGGCCCGAAACCCAGAGGTGCCGGCCGGGATGCAGAAAGAGCCGCCGGGCGGGGCGGGCGCGGCCGGGCGGGGAACACACGCCCGGGTCCCCCGCACCAAGCCCGGCACAACAAGGCGCTTCGCAGATGACTCCGGAGCGGACGGCGTCGCCAAGGGGCTGCTAGGCGGGGGGAAAGACTCCGGGCACGGTCGGACAGCGGCCAGGTACACACGGAGCAGCGACGGCAGCGGTGGGAAGGCGAAAGCCGCTCGGTCCCCGGTTCGCAAAATCTGTTGCGAAGAGTGTCCCGTAACTCACAGAGGCGAGAAGGGGGGGAGGGGGGGGGGGAAGACTCAAACACATTTCAGAGCAAAGCACATCATTTCCCTGGCCAGCAGGAAGCTCCAGGTATTTCCTACAAGATTATTCTGTTTTTACCGGATTGCAATGGGTGGGAAAAGAGCAGGCTTTGAAAAGTTCGGTGGATGTTTCCCATCTTTATGCGTTAGCGTGCCTGCAGCTGCTGAAAGTTTCTTAGCAATAAGCCCTGGGACGCCTAGCCCGGGCTTGGATTATGCGGGCAGAGCCTTGGAGCGGGCGACGAGGGAAGCACCGAGGGGACGAGGCAGAGCCTTGGGCCAAGGCGGGCGATATATGTCGTAATGTCACTCCGCGACGACCGCCTTTCCACTTGGCTCCCAGTTCGGCCATTGAGGTAATGATCATCCCCCTTAATAATGTCATAAGCCGTGTGTCGGGGAGAGGGTGAGGGGATGGGAGGGTGAGAGATGGGAGGGAAGGCAAGGTGGGGGAATACATCATCTGCTATTTGTAACGGGAATTGTGTCCCGCTGCCGGGCGGTGGAGGCGGCACAGGGACCGCCACACCGGGGGTTGCAGGGAGCGGGGGCTGCTGGCCCCGTCCCGACCCTGCACGGAGGGGGCTTTCACCCTCCTCGGGCCTGGGTCGCTGGTCCCTCTACCCATCCCCTTTTTCGTTACGCTGGTGGAAAAAGGAATTAATTTCTGAATTAATAAAGGCGAGGGAAAAGCTGGAAATGCAGAGGGGTAAAAGGAAAGAGGTGTGCAACAGGTGCAGCCCGGGGAAACGAGCGCTGAGCCACGCGGGACGGTGCGGGTCCCGGGGCGAGCAGATCCCCACGCACGACGGGCTGTGCGTGCCCGAAACATCCCCGCGCCAGGCGGGATCCCGTTATTGAAACCAGGGGATGAGTTGATACTTGCGCCCTCGCGGGCGGAGCCGCACGCAGCCCGGCGGCGGGACGTGGCTCCAGCACATGGAGCACCCGCGGGTCTTGCAGGCGACGCCGCCGCCGGGAGCTCGGTGGGGCCGGAGGAGGGGGAAAGGTCCCATAACCGAGTGCGTCCTGGGAGCGGGGAGGATCCTGCAACCCCTTGCCCCCTTCGGGGCCGGGGCTTTTACCGCCGTCGACAAACCAGGGAGACCCCGCAGCCTCCCGGCACTCTCGCCTCCTCCACTTCCAGAGCGTAACTCCGGAGCACCCCTCCGAGGCGGCTGTAAAACCTCTGCACGAAGTGGCTCCCGCGGCGGCGGCCGAGATGCCGGCGCACAGAGGCGAGCGATACCCTGGGTAGCCTGGCCTCGCAGCTACCGACGGGCTACACACACCGCGGATATCGCTGTCCCAAGCCTCCGCGCTCGGATGGAGCCGGTCCCGGCAAAGGAAACAGACAAACAAACAAATACTGGAAAACGAACAAACCAACCCCCTAAAAATCCCTCTCAGGGTTAAAATCGCGCTCAAGTTCTCAAAGCATCCCGTAGTCCGTCGGTTGCCGCCGGTGTACGTACCCTGCCGAGCCCCGCTCCAAGGTGGGATGCGGTTCTGCTCCGATCACCATCGCAGGCTCCCAGATCTTCCCCCCACCCCCCCGCCCCCCTTTCCCCTCCCCTTCTCCTTTTCCCTTTTTCCTTTTGGTGAGGCCCCAGACGGCCATCCTCCAGATGACACCCCTCCCACACTCTGCCTCTTCACCGCTGTCCCACACACTTACCTGGTGATAGGGGCTGTAGGCTGCTGCGAAGTAGGGCTGGGGAGGACCGTAGACTTGGTACATAACATCCAAACAGCTCATGGCTGGCCGCGGCGAAGAAGTATTTTTTTCGTCATCAACTCGTGTTCTGCAAAGTGGAGCAATGCTTCGCGGGAGGGAGGTTCTCGGGGGTTAAGAGGCACCACGCACTGGTGGGAGGAGTGAGGGGGGATGAGGCCGCGGTGGGCTGAACTGACACCCCCTCCTACCCTCTTTCCCTGCCTCCCGCCCTTTCTACAGCGTGGCTCCGTCCCGCAAATGCTCTGGGGCTAGAGGGGATTTCAGCCCCGGGCCCGGCGGGTGGCAGAGGCGGAGGAAGCCAGGGAGATCTCCCTTCCGCAGCCGGGACTACGCGGGAACTGCGAGGCGGGAGGCGCGGGGATAGCTCCGACACGCGGTGCCCGCCCCGGCCACGCAGGGACGGACCGACGGCTGCGGGGTGCGGGGGAGAGAGGGTGCGGCGGGAGGTGGGGGCTTACACAGCGAGTGAACCCATCTCCGGCTGCGGTTTCATTTAATTTCATTTATTTAATTTCTTTTCACGTGTCTCCTGTGCCGAGTGCTGCCCCGCGCCCCCCGGGGAGGATGCCCCCGCCGTTCCTCCCGCCTCTTCGGGCCCCGCTCCTGGGCGGACAGAAGTAGAGCTCCGGGAAAGACAGGGATCGGGGTAACCCCCTCCAAATCCCACCAAGTCCGGCGTCCGCCGGAAAATGCCACTACCAAAGTCACAGGACTTGAGAAGTCTGATGAACTGGAGGAAAATCCAGTTGCTCCCGTGGAGGAATCTTTTGAATCATTACGAATCCCGGGAATGGCGATGCTTTTGCATTTAATAGAAATTAAAACAACGCCGAAGGCAAAGTCACGTCAAAAGAATAAATTATCATGCAGGTAAACTTGATTTCCTCCCAGGCTTTCTGCTGAGTGTGACATGCAAAGCTGTAAATAAGTGAATGTATCTTCACTGCTCATTTTGACGGAGTTGCATAGGAGCTAGATTACTTTCTAACAGAGACCTAAGTTCTCATTTTAATACCAACTCTTTGAAACATTCAGCTTCGTGGTAAGGGTCACAGCTATAGAGAAGAGACTTTTTTTTTTTTTTAAGAATCTGTAATAAAGCAGAAAAAATACAGAACATGTGACAGAATATTACTTGGTTTTCAAATGCTGATTGCCTACAAAAGTATGAGGGAAAATCTGAAAAGAATGAACACTTTGAATTTTGAAGACCTGTAAATATTTGAACTAATTTTAGCAAAAAATCCTCAGAATTAAAACTAAGTATTGAATCTATTTTGTTTTCCCCAAAGTGTAATTTTTATATTACAAGTGCTAGAAGTTGTTCTAAATGCATGCCCTTCACCAAAATCATATTTCAGTGTTCAATGAGCATGTTTCAATATTTTCTGCATCATTTGCAAAGTTTAAAAGTCATATTTAAGCAAAGTTTTTGTTCCCTATTCTAGTTTGGTAAATTCGTTTTTCATACTGCAGTACAGCCTGGAATGTTGTGGCTAAGGGTTCTGCCTCAGCACCAATTTTTCCCCCATCAGCAAATTTTTGTTGGTGGTCAAGAAGAAGAAAATAAGTGGAAGACCTGTAGGTACTAGGCTTTAAAATAAGAAATGTGTTTTATATATATAATTTTATTTCTCCTGAGTAGTAAGCAATAGTCACCACACTGGGAAAGACTCACTCTGTGGCTGGTGTCCAAATTGAGGCAGTCAGCTAAAGAACACCCCTCTGCTCCTCAAAGTGAGAGACTAAGGGATCTTATTTGGGACAATGGGATTTCACTTCTCTTTGTCCCTGCTTGTGACAGGTAGGGAGTTTTCTCAGCCCACTCGGATCTGTGCCTATTTTAAAGGTAGCAGTATGCTGGGTGAGGTACCAAAAGCAGCCCATTTCTCAGAGGGTGAGTCCAGTGGACACATACTCCAAAGACACAGCATGCCTCGTACAAGCCCTTCACCAACGATCTCATAATTGCCAAGGCTGAACACTTAACTTCTTGTGTAGAAAAACCCAAAGTGTACCAGCAACATGTGAGACTGGGTGCTGCCTTGTGGCAGACAGTCTAGCTTGTGTCTCCTGGAGAATTTCTCCTTGAGGGCTGAATTTAGGGATTTTACCTCACACTCAAGTATATGTTAGGGGAATTGGGTCTGATGTAGCTTGGTATGAATTCTGTTTCTTTTGTAGACAGTTATTTGACTGTAAAACTGTCTAGTGTAAGACATGAGTAAACTTTAGTGTCTTAATGCAGAGCAATACAAACATTCATGTGAAATGTAATGACATTGTTTTGCCTCCTCTGTGCACTCTGTGAAATAAGTCTTGGTATAGGAAATTATCCTGGAAACCAAGGGTCGGAAACTATATTCACTAATGATCTCACTGCATATTTACAATTATATAAAAATAGTTTTCCTTGGTCCTAACTAAAGAATTTTAGGTGGGTTGAATCACATAAGGAACTACAAAGCCTTGGAAAGAAACAGCTGAGTTACCTCAGAGAGGAAATTATGACAGCAATAAAGGAAAGCACAGCTTTAAGATGGACATGGGTTAAGAACTGGCTGTGTACCATTAAAACACTGTCATGGGCCTACTCCTATGGCCATACACTGGCAAACATTTCACAGCAGTAATATGAAAAGAAAATCTTGTTTTTAGGAATAAAGAATGATGGGCTCTGATAAACAGCAAAATGTAGAAAGTTACAACTTGCCTCAGAAAACATTTCTATAAAGCAAGTCAATGTTATCATCTAACTAATCTGGAACTTCTCACAAAAGAAGAATAGTGTATTATTGTGAACGTCTCACCTGACAAGCAAACAGATCATCAAACAAAACATCAACATTCAGAAAGACTAGGACAAAAAAGTCATGGAAATGTGATAGCACTGACCACGTTTGTTGTTCACCTTCCCTGGAAATCCTACATCCAGTGCTTGTCTGTCAGCCCCCGGTGTGCAAATGTTTGAGCACCAAACATCACATTCAGTGAAAGGATTAAGTATTTAACATCCAGAACGGACCTTTCTGGTTTTTCAATCTTACCACATATATAATTCTTGCTGTTCATAATATACTATTTTAGAAGCTCAGGGAGACTTTCACTGTTTCCAGAAAGGCATGATTTCTCAACTAGAAGATACCATGAGATGGATGGATGATCCCACTTCCTTGCTGAAGCCATTTGCCAGTCAGTGTTTCTCACTGACTGTTTTAGCAGCCTTCAGTGTTTCTCACTTCCAGTTTGAGCTTGGCTGGCTTCAGCTTCAAGCTGCTGGTTTAAATAATGCCTTATTTTATTTATCTAAACAGTCCTTTCATATGTAATATTTTCTCTTATGGAACTTACTTTATTCTATATAATAATATAATTTTTTCCCTGTCAAAATAGATGACACTCCTTAACTTTCTACAGCAGTTCTTCAAATGGTTTGTGTACCTTTTTTCTTTGCAACCTGTGCAATTTTTCAACATTGTTTTAAAAATATTGGCAAAAGAACTTGATATTATTCTAACATTTCTCTTGCTGAAGGCATGCACGAAGTAAAATACCTTCTTAGCAGCTGATGCTTATGGCTGTTGTGGGTTTTTTGCCTCAACACAGTTTTAAAGACCTGTCGTGCTGATGTGCTCTCCCACTGTGATCACCACAGTATTTTCAGTTTTCGTTCTGAAAGTATGCAAAAAGCACGGACTGCTTGGTGGTATGGAACTGATGGTACTGGGAAGTTTCTGGCATTTCTTCTAAGCTCTTTCATAGCTGACTGAGATTGCAAGTAACTGGGCTGAAAGCTGTGGTGGTCCCATGTGAGTCTATGACATCTGCTCATGACACCTTGTAGAGTCATACTTTACAGAACCTTTTCCATCACCTGAGTTTCTTGGTCCTAGACCTGCAACTCTTCAAACAGCTCCATTTATGTAGTGTTTCTTCTTGAGAATGCCAAGAGAGTTAGCAGTGGACTCAGGTATTTCCAAATGTCCCATTTCCCACTTTACTCACCAGTCTTCGTGCTACTCAGCTACCTGCTAAATTTATTAGTGTGATATTATATCAACTTTCAAATTACTGATGAACATCTTGCACAGTTCACAAACTAACTAATATGACTATTTCCTACACTGTGTTCTTATACTGTACTCATATGGGCAGCATTCATATTCCTAAATACTAAAGATTTTCTGTTGACCCATTTCTTGCAATATTTTTCCATTTCCTGTGTGCATAATTTGTATTCTGCATTGCCTCCTCTGTGAGATGATAAATTCAGTTTCAACAGTCTTCCTATTCATGCTCTCTGCTTTACTTTCTAATGTTTCTATCTGCCTGAAGGACTCATAGTCCTTCATAGTTCAAAGTTAACACATAGTTAACTTTCAGTTGAATGCTCTACTTATGGGTTTACATGGGTCAAATTTGGCTGAAATGAATTAAGAGATAATGCTGTTCCACTTTCTTATCTTGTCAGTCTTTGTGCTCCATATCCCTAAAAGCTTTTTGGTTTTTTTTGGGGGGGGGGGCTTGGTAACTGTTATCATGGTGTTCTCAGGGATGTTTTTGAGGTACACCTCTGGGTCTGTATTGATAGAGAAGACTTTAGGCTCAAGAGCTGCTGGCTTGGTAGTTTCCATGGGCACTGAATCAGCTGACCTTAAAGATCAGTATTACAAATATAGTAAAAAAATAAATTAAGATTCAGGGGACACATATCACTGACTTCATTGTCTCCTTCACTGTCCTGAGGAACATAGTTTTTATTTGTTTTTCAACCTCAGAGACCACATATAGTTAATTTTAATCTTCCTTTTAAGTGCGTGATTTTCTTTTCCTCTTTTCCTTTTTTTTTCCCCCTGTGGCTCAAAGAATTCACTGTGAGCTGCTAATTAATCACACATACGGATAATATTTGGTGTGCATTTGTACATGTGATCGCACGTCTACTCCAGTGACATGCTCTGCAGCAGCTGGAATGTACGTGGTGATTTTTACTCCATGATGTATTTACAGGGGAGCTGCTGCCCAGCTCAGGGTGCAGCATCTGGCGTGTGTCACTCACCCGTCCTGCCCAACCCTGATGGGCCAGAGGCATCACCTGTCTCTCCTCTACTGATTGTGGCAGATGAAGAGATCATTATGCAGGGCTGGAAGAGAAATCTAGAGCTGTCATGAGGGAATATATTCACATATATTCACATGTGTGAGAACACACTGAATGCATTGAATTTAGGGCTTGATTTTGCAATATGGAAGCTCATGGAAGTTTTTTTCCTGAATTGGCATAGGAACAGTCTCAGTTTTGCCAACAGAGGCAGAGGTGGCAGCTTTTCTGATGCAGGTATTGTGGCACATTCAGATCTGAGCTGCATGATTATGCACCTCTTTCCCCCACTCAGCACTGAGCCACCAGACAATGAATCTGGTTTGTTCTGAGATGCATTCACAAAGATGCTCTACAGATATTGTTTTTATTTGTATACAATATATACACAATACATATTATCTCTGTGCTCAGGGCAGAAAGGTAATTTCAAATAAAATGTTTCTTAACAATCACCACCATGCACAAAATAGGGTTCTTTTAATGTTTTATTTTACTTTTTTTATTGTTATGAAAGTAGAAACAGGCTGTGTCTGCTCTCTGTTTAAGTTTCTTAAACACCAGCCCTATTAATACAGGCACTAAACTCTTGATACAATTGTGATATATAAATCCTCTGCAACATCAAGTCTTAGTGATTTTGGTAGCCCAGTCATACCTTTGCATATTTTGTTTGAGAAAAAAAAATATTGTTTTATATGAAGGCTTTAATTCCTGTAAATGTTTTCATTTTAGAAGCATCTTTCTTTCCACTTTAGTAGATAATACTTCAGACAGAGGGAGGTAGGTGGCAGAGGAAGACTGCAGGTTGAGAGAGTAAGTGGCTCAATGCAAGGAAACAAGAAGACAATCAAGTTTTCATTAGAGTACAGACAGGTAAGGTATATGGTTTTTTGTCTGTACAGATTTTAGTATGATACTGACAATGTGAAGCTGGGATGAGGAAAAGAAGGACTTCCATGATTAAGTCTTCCTCAAGTGGAAATTTTAATTGCTCAGAGTGGGCAATACTATATCGTACTGCGGGGTTCACTGGTTCGCTTCTGTTTTATTCAGTGTGTATTTGGCTAAGCCTCGAGAAAATGTCATTAGAATATGGTGACAGAGTGTATTCTGAGTAACAAAATTGGAAAATAAAGTAAAAAGAAAATTCATAGCAATATGCTGGAAGTGAAGCCATGCTTCAGGGAATTGTGTGCCCATTGTCTGGAATTGCACCAAATAATGTAGTTCCTGGGTTAAGTGTGAATAGGTGTGAATTCAGGGCCAAAAATATATCCTGACTTTCTGAAACTGAACAGAGCCCGCATTTACTTTTTTTTTTTTTTTTTTTTAATGGCTGTACTTAATAGAGAACTTAGTCTTCACGGATGCAAAATCCAACTCCACCTTTATAAATGAGGTTGAAAAAACAAATAAGGAAGAGAAAGGAAGATGGTAACAAAAGAATGAAGGAAGGTGCTGACACTATAGGTATGCACCATGTGAGGGAGAAGGGGACAAAAGAAAATGTCACTTGATTTTCATAATAATACCTATGTATTGTAGCTCAGTCCACCAGAAACCAGTGCATACATAGTCATGTTGTAGCTTGGATGGAAACTCTGACTTAGTTTCATGTAAGTATATGTATAGATTTACCTCTTTTAATATAGAAAGATAAGAAATTAGTATCCGGATGAATAATTTGTAATAAATAACAGTGCTTCAAACTCTATTGAGAACACATGTAATCTGTGTCCCATGCCCTTTCTTGTACACAAAATTATTAGAATAAGGACAAATTAAATTAAATCCCATGCAGTAAGCACACCCTCTAAGGCAAATCATTATGTCCATACCAGGGAACATGTGCTGGAGTGTTTATACAAGATGGTTGTCCTTTCTAAAGAAGAATCTCTTCTCATGCTGAAGTGGGCACTGCCCTGAACTGTAAAGAGTTTTACATGTGCATATGAATCAATGAGTGAGTTTGCACAGGAGGGAAGAGGCATGAATTTAGAGAAAGCAAGCCATTTTCATACGTCTGATGTAACGCTCTCTTCTTTCAAAAAGGTTTGTGTGCATTAAAGATCTTCTGGTCTAATGAGTTAAATTGATGGATACTAACCTAACAAATCAAGTTTTTGAAATGCAGGTCCAGTTTTTACATCAAGGTAACAGAATGCAATTTTTAATTCAGAAAGATAACCAACTTGAGGAAAAATTCAAAAATTGCCTTAAGTTTTTGTTGAGGTTCTAGATATAACTGGTAAGAGCCAAGCACATGGGGTGGCACATACTTGCTGCTTCACAAGAAATGAATAGACTGGACTTCATTTGGGCTCAGAATTTGGCATAACTTTTTGAATAACCTTTTTCAGATATTGATTTTTAACTCACAGACAGTTCACTGGTCACACGGGAGGATACTTTATTATGGAGGACAGCATGAAAGCTGAAGAACTGGCCAAACAGAGTGTCATGGGAAGGTAGCTCAAATCTACGTCTATGTCCCTGTCTGTTGACATAATACAACTGCTGCTTTAAATAAACTGGCTTATCCACCATTAAGGCGTTAATTTTTTGTTATATTATTACTGTTCACAGTGACAATTTTACTAGTCCTTGTATCTCTTGTCCTGAATTACATCTTTACTTACAATCTGAAAAGAGACTGGGACCTGGCTTTATTGTTTTGCTGTGCAGGGATGCTGCTGCTTCCAGGAAGGAGCCCTTGTGCACCTTCCTGGGTGAGGCTGGTAATTACTTGACAGGCAGCTGAAGCAGGGGCTAAGGGTGATTTCCAGGGAAATCTGAAATAGGCAAGAAAAAGCTGTTGGAGAAAGCCTGCCATCAGCTCCATGCTCAGGAGGAAGAGCAGGATACTCAGGAACCGTTTACCGCTCTTTTCTCTCTTTATGCTTTGTCCCAGCCTCCTGCACACCCAGAGACAGAAGCTTGTCTTTCAATGTGCCTTTCCAGCGAGCACGTACCAAACCATATTTCAGTCTCTCGCCTTCCAACACCAAGCAAAGTCCACAGTCCTTGCATTCCCGCAGCACGGGACACTGCTCCTGCATCTGCCCATATGGAGCACAGCTTGCTGCCATGCTCCAGGGGAAACTGCACACAGACTAATGGATGTTGTGCTCTTTCCCAGGTGAGCTGGTTCTCATGGTGGCAAACAATGCCTCCGCCGCCTGTCCCTGCAACGAGGGACGGGTGGCGGAGGGGTGATCTCAACCCTGGAGACCTTCACAGAGCAGCCGGGAGAAACCCCTCCAGAAACCCCTCAAACTGCAACACTATTCAGCAAAACACACCAGGTGCCATGCCTCGCTGACCTGCAAGGACTGTTATGCTGTTTGAAGCCAGTATTGGAAAAGATGTCTTATAACCTCCTTGTTCCTTTGTTCGTATGTTCTCTTTTGCCCTGCAACTGCCTCGTGTTCTCTCATGCCTTCTCTTATTTGAGAAAAGCAAGATGACTCGCACTCTGTGAGTTGTATCAATGTTAATCTCCTTAATTGGTTATGCTGCCTCACAGCTTTTGGGTAGGTGAGAGGAAGGGTAAAATGAACATTCCAAAGGTTATTCAGGGCGTCCTGACACTGCATGTTTTTATCCAAGTAGTTATATGTGCTATAGCCACAACCATGTTTTCTTCTGCATCTCAGAGAGCACATGCTGAAGTAGTGATTTCACACATACATGAAACACTAAGCAGAAAAAATCACCATTGTCATTGACTTAGTAAAAAGGCAATTATCTCTATGTCAACACATTTGTTTCTTCAGCTGTGTTCCCCGGACTCACCATTTGTCCTAAAATGTAAGTTGGTTACAAGTTACTTTGAAAACACAAAGAATCAATCCTTTTGCTTTTCAGAAAGAAAAAAAAAAAGTTTAAAATATGTATGAGAACATATACAAAATATATATAGTGTCTTGCACACTGAAGAGCTACAAAATGTTTTGGAAGTTGTAGTTCATGTGTCTTCTAGACTATTCCTACCAAGATTTATCCATTTACTACCTATGTACATACCTACCTACCTACTAGCCTATTATACAAATTTCTCACAATTATCAAATACCTAATAGAAGACAATATGAGGGGGATATCATGGAAAGGGAAGGCTGAGCAGCTAATGTATAGAAGCTAAACCTTCTGATCTAAGAGTAATATTGGGGGAACTTCTAAACCGAAGACTGGACAGAGGACTTTGGCTTCTGGGGGCTGGATAGCCTAAAACCTAATATGCATCAGTTTCATGGACAAGATTCACCTCCAGCCTCCTTTAGGGACTCCTAATGTTTCCAGGTTGCTCTTGTCTTTTGTAGAAACACTTGATCCAAACCTAAATCATTAATTTCCCACAGGTCTACTGAATTAAAATTTTTCTCTCACTTTTTTTTTTTAATGATTTATTTTCAAGGAGGACTGGAAATCTACCTGTATTGGGAGCATTAACATCTTTAAAAATCCCTAGCACAGGCTAATTACAATAAGGACTACAACTGATCACCATTTAGTTCTATTGTATTTGATAGTTTTGACTAATGTAGCTGCTTTCTAGTGATGATCCTTCTGTCATAGGGGGTAAGTTGCTTTATGCCTCCCTTCCCTGACAGAGTTCTCCTTTCCACCCTTTTTGCTGGAGCCAGACCCTAGTGTGGTTCCTTCAGTCTCATGGTGAGACCTCACTGTGTGAGTGCCTTCAGCAGCAGTCCTTCACTTCTGTGGGCCCAGTTTGGGCTGGGACATTTTCCTTAGAAGTTGCACCCTCATCTCAGCCCTGCATAAGCAGCATTCTCGGTGTGGATGGCCAGCTGGCTGTTATAACCCTCTTTCACACTATGCTATGTAAAACTACACAGGGCAGGTCTTGTTGATGTGTGAAAAATGCTTCTAACAGCCTGCTCCCATGTGCGCTGATGTTTCCAGCTTCACAGACTCGCTGACCCACAGTGGGCAACAGTACTGAAAACAAGGAAATGGTTTGCTATGGGCAGGGAAGGTAAAAGGAGATGAGTGCAGGAGTAGGTTTGGTTTTCAGAAGAACAGAAGTTTCCAGAAGCACACTGATTGGCACTGTGGGCCAACAGCAAGTACAGTAAGAATGGGCCTGAAGAAACACTTGTTATATACACAACTCTTTTAAAAGACTGTTTTATTGATTAATTTACATGTGTTGATTACTTTCCACCAATCAGCTTGCATATAAATATATCCACATTTGGCTTTTCTTTGTAAATGGGGCTTGAGACTGCTCAGAATAGTACACCGCTGATATAGCAGTCATCTGGAATGTAATGCCAGATAAACATATTCTGACATGCTGTCACAAATGGATAGTTTATTGTGAAGGAGACAGGCTAAAAGATGCATGCATGTACATGTGTACAAATATAGAATCATAGAATCAACCAGGTTGGAAAAGACCTCCAAGATCATTAAGTCCAACCCTTGATCCAACACTGCCATGGTTACTAGACCGTGGCACTAAGTGCCACATCCAGTCTCATCTTAAAAACCTCCAGGGACAGAGAATCCACCACGGCCCTGGGCAGCCCATTCCAATGCCTGATTACCCTCTCTGTAAAACATTTCTTCCTAATATCCAACCTATATATGTGCACACACATATGTACACATATACATTATGGATGGGTGGATGGATGGATGGATGGATGGATGGAGAGATAGATAGATAGATAGATAGACAGACACACAAATATTATTTTTCCTTCTCTGTTAACCATAATGAAACTCTGAAGACTGTCAGAAACCAACAAATTGTTCACTAAAAACTGGGAAAGGGATGCTTTTCTTCAAAAATGATAAAACCTAAAATTCAGTTGAAGAACTGCCTCAATATAAAGAGCGTGGCCAGGCCAGTAGATGATGCTTCTCTGAAATCAGGAGATGCCAGAATCAGGTCTTCCTTTCTCTCCTAGAGGTCCTGGAAATAAGGCCCCTGCAAAAGAACATTTCCAACTCCCTGAGACTGCAGCTACTCCTGCACTATGTATAAATGATGATTAGAGACACTGGCCAAACCTATACAGAAAAAAACCCAAAGCACTGCCTGTGCTCATGTGGCAGTGTTTGGTGGAAGCATAACAACTGCCCATACTTTGGAGGAAAGCTAGTCTCTGTCTGTTTTCTTCAAATTGAATCAAATGTCCATGCTCTTCCAAAATCCAATTTTTTTGTTATTACAAAATCCATGGCAACTGGGCCTGGGAATATTTACAGTTGTCCATGAATATTCTGGACTTTAAAATGTCACTAAACTGTCTTGATGAATTTTTGTTTCTTTTTCCCCAGTTTTTTTTTTACCTCTAGAGAGGTTGGAATGCTCCATTTTTATTTCCTGGGCCAAATTTTTGAAGAAACAGGAAAATACTGAGCAAATATGGAAGTATTTTGGAAAAAATATTCCATCTCCATTTCACCTCTGGAAAAATCTTCCTCTGCTTAGCCTCACCTGTGCTAGATTACATCTGTTAGTGTGTGAAGTTCTTGGAAATAAATTCTCAGTGCGTATGGCACAACCTTAATCTAAAAATGAACCATTAATATGGGAAGGCACAGGACTTGGTTAGGAAAAAATGGGATTCATTAGAAAAGGGATAATTTAGAATTAACACAGTGGAAGGTCATCTGGCTATAAAAATAGTTTTTAGCCACTTGCCCTTTCTACACTATTCTGAATCTGCCTGTTTGCCTCTGGTGCAGTACAAGTGTGCTATGAACAAATCCCTCAGTATAAAATAGGGTCGCTGGGCAGTTCAGCACGGCGTGGGATGGCCCTGAGGGAACTATTCCTCTGGCTGCGCTTGTTGGAGAGAATATGTTTGGATTACAGCATCTCATGGGTTTTGGTAGCAATCTTGATTAGATCTCAACTGCTTCTCACAGTGGGAAAAACACCAGATCCAAAGAAGAACTATGTTTTTGCAAACCTCCCAGGCTTTGCTTGGGTAAAGAATCTATTCCGGTCATTCCTTATGGCATCTCCAAATAATTCTGTGTCAACTGGGTGCTGTGGAGCATGATCCCATTAGATCCCATTAGGGTATGCAGTGGAGATGGACCTCCTGAGGATTGATAGGGAGTACACAGCATGGGCCATAATCAGGCCTTGCTACAGGCTATAAAGAAATTATGATGAGAGGATTTCTGTTTTGTTACTAATTTGGGAAGTGTTGACAATGAAACAGTCTTTCCCCTGCTTTTGACATTGGGGTAAAAAGGTAACCTAGAATTAATTCAATTTTAGATACCATCCAGTGGTTTATGAAGTCCTGGTCCTAGAAGCCTGAATGCAGACATGGTGTGGAAAGCAATGCTGTAGCCCTGGACCTACCCCTAGTGAGCAGAGTCTCATCCACTGACTCCCAAAAGCCTATTTTAGAAAGAAATGCTTGAAGCAAGATATAGAAATGGGGATCTATGTAAAATTTACTTTTAAAGACAGTATTATATACTTTGGTTTCAAGTTATATAATGGCATGTCAGACACACTCTGTCCCCATCAGAGGCCTGAGCCCTCTTTACTCAGCACAGTATGGAGCACACACAGACCCGGGCTGGTAACAATTCCGTGCTTTGCATGGATGACATATTTTGGGAGACATTGAGAGACTGGACTCAGAACAGAAATAGAGAATATAGGAAAGACTTAATGTGTAAAAAAGTATTTCACGCACGTCCAAATTATGCCTGTACAAAATATTCTTGTGAGAAAAATAGCACAGGGCAGCGAGAAAGGAGAGTGCAGTGCAGTGGGCTGGACAAAGAGCCAGCTCAGGCAAGCCTGGCTGAACAGCAGTTACTAGGCTGTAAAAAATGGACATGGCAAATGTACTGCATTTGCTAAAGGCTCCATGAAACTCCAGGGAAAACAGAGCATTCACAGAGTGGCTCTGCCGACAGCGAGAAAGTTTCATTATTATTAGTCATATGCTGAGGATGTCAAGGAATTTTAAGGCCGCACTCTTTGCATTTTTAGAGGTTATTAATGAAATAGCATAGCAAGGTGAATTACATTAAAATATTTTTCTAACCATTCCAGAAATCTTGGTCCAAGTTGGCATAGGGGGGCTGGCAAGTGGTGAACTTTTGACCGAAGCTCAGATTGCTGGGAGACACATCCTCCTTGTTAGTTTCGGGTGACAGTTCACTGTACTAGAGGGATCCACTTGTGTGTAAAGAGGCGAGTGGGGGAGGAAGATTTAGCGCTGCATTTTCACAGGGGCAAGAAATTCCATCCAGCTCAAATGTGTTTTGGCCCGCTGCCCGTCTCCTTGTCAGACACATGACCATCACTTGGCTTCCTATTTCTGGCCTGAATCTGCATCCCAGGATAAGCAAGCTCCATTAGTGGTTAAAATTAGGCAACTGACCTGTGACAACACATGCTGACTCTCCAACAGAGGGTAGACATATTTAAAAAACAAAAAAGAGCTAGACACACCAATATTTGATGTCAGTGCCATATGTAATTCATCAGTTTGGGCTACTGTAATTCAGATAGCAGCTGATAGACTTCATAGAAAAGACTTAGCAGGATTTTCTGGCTTCTTTCTGACCAAAGACTTCCTATAACGATTTAAGAAATGAGCATGTATTTCCATATAGGCACAGTACCCATCCTCATCACCCCTGACATCTGTGTTGCTCAATAAGGATGCTGAATGAGGGAGTCTGATGGTGATGTCTTGGAAAACTATTCTTTTTTGTCATGTAATCTTTTAACAGGTCAACTAAGCACATCCTCTCCTCTCCTCTCCTCTCCTCTCCTCTCCTCTCCTCTCCTCTCCTCTCCTCTCCTCTCCT
>JAYRBT010000114.1:66057745-66070597 GCA_036023395.1 Myiotriccus ornatus
TCTGCCAGGTGTAAAGTTCCCTCTTCAGTATCCTAGCTTACAGAGAGCCCAGGGCCAGCTGGGCTCCCCCACATTCACCTAGTGTTCTCTAACCCAGTCCTTTCTGACCAAGGGAAAGTCTTCCTTTCAACATTCCTTTACCTTGGTTTCTGGGTCAGAGTTTCCTGAGGGCTGGCCGTGTCATGGAAGACTGATGCAAAGAAGGCATTCAGTAAGTTTGCTTTTTCAGTGTTCTGTGGTACCAGGATCTCTCCTCCATTTAGTAACGGGCCCACATTATCCTGTTTTCCAGCTAAGATGAATTCCTCCTTAAATACTGTTGCCTCTACATTACATTTTTGAGCTGAGCTGCTGAATAATTTTGAACACATAATGTTTAATTGTGTAGGAGGGCTTTCTGTTCAGTTTCTTTAATCCATTCTTGTTGCTTTAGATCTCACCTTTTCCACTTGCTATTGTCAGTTGACCTGAGCAGTGCTGGCCCAGCTGCTGTTTCCTGCCACCTCTGATTGCTTATTGCTTCCTTTTGTCCTTTATATAGCAAGAATTTAACGTAGACTGAGTCTGCTTAGTGAATTAAGCAGCACACCGATTGCAGCTTTCTGGAAAAGTTTAAAAATGCCTATCAGTGTAGAATGCTTAACTGTCATTAGGCTCTCTTATGCAAACACGAAGAGCCTGTGGTCTGAGCCTGGTCACACAGAGCTATTCATCTCAGTCTCCACAGTAGTAACAAATGTCATCTATATACAGAAGCTACTCACATATATCTTTTGGCTGACATTAATGATGCTTGTCTTTCTGGATACATATATTGACTAATTGCAACTGCCAATGTTTTAAGAGTCAGATCAAATAATAAAAGTTGATGGTGGCTAAGTGACACTCTGAACTCACAAGACCTTTGGAAATATGGAAGAATTATTTCCACTGGTTTGATAGAAGAGTGTATTATACCTATCATGGAGACAATATTAAAAAAATGTACTAGTTCTCTACATTTGTTCCTGCAAACATACCATTAATAGAATCCTTTCCAAAAACAACCCTTCCCTGCATCCTTCCTTACAAAAGGATCTGGTGAAATGGAGGAAAGAAAAGCAAGTTCAATACAGCACCTGCAATCTGCTGTGAATTATTCTCACAGTTCAATTTCTTCCTAAATCTTGTGGAAAGTGGAGCTCCTTAATAAATTCTTCACCTTGCCCACTTGTCGAGGAACTGTTACCAAGAGGTGACAAGTTTAAGTTGACCAAAGGAACTTATTCTTCCTGATCAGAACTGTAAGTTAACCTTTCTGGTACTTTTATCACTCTGTAGCCCCAAAATGTTAATGTCAGTTTTCTGGTTCTTGAGCTTTTCCAAAAACAAAATCAAAGACAAAAAGCTAAAAAAAAGCTATCCATTTTATTGAAATGGATAAAAATATCATAGATTCATAGAATTGTAAAGGTTGGAAAAAGACCTTTAAGACCATTGGGTCCAATCAAAATGGGATCAGCAGCCTTCCCCTTCAGAACACTTCTTTTGGAAAACAAGAATCATCCATATAGTGAAGGGTGTTGGTTATCCATGAGCTTCACTGGGTAATGCAGGCTTTTTGAAAGAATATTAGAGCAATGCATCTTTGGTATTACAGTGCAGATAAGGATGAATGAGGAAACAATATGTTCCCAATTCTGCTGGGCAAGAAGGTTAGCCTAGGGGTAACCATGTCCTTACCCGTGTTTCCATAGAAACTTTGCTTCATCACCCATTTTCCCATAGACTACACATACATGCTGCATTTTACATAAGCTTTGCCTTTTGATTATTTTTTACTGTGTTACAGAAGCCATTCAAGTCAATATTCTGACAGCATTAATTTACTATTCTATAATTTCAATAGTAGTCTCTATAGTTTTAGAACAATAGAATGTAATGGCTTGGGTTGGAAGCAATCTTAAAGATCACTAGTTCCAACATCCCTACCTCCAGTCCTCCATGCCCACTCTCTCCCCAGCATGATCATGGGCAAGTTTGTGAAGTTTTCCTTGTTTATTACTCATAAGGACTAAATGTGCCTTGGAAAGGCAGTGTAACCATCACATGCAAACCATGTCTCTTACTCTGAATGTTCAGGCAATACAGTCATCTTGTTCAGCCCCATGTAACTTCTTTTCAACTGTAAGTTCTTATCCATTTTGCTAACATAGGCAGAATTAATTAGCACTCACCTGACCTGATGACACTTTCATTCACTTGACATTTAATAACCTGTTATCCAACACCTTGCTTGTGTCCTTCTAGGCATCCTGTCTATTCTGAGCATCGTCTATTACTAAGGCCATATGCATGCCATGTTCATATAGTCCTGGCTTCTAACATTTCCTCTGCCAGTCCCATGCAGCAGCCCCATTCTTTCCTCCTCCTCTCTACTTTTGCTGGCCCTGAACATGATTTCTGAGTCGCTGTGCATGACCTTATTATGTCCAGCCCTTTGCTGCAATACAGTGTATCTGATGAGGTGTTCGGGAGGCAATGTGTTGAGCAACCCTTGTCTTTCAGCATTCCCCAGACTACAGTGAGTACAAAGCAGTTGTCTGACAGGTAGGCACTGAAATGGGTCCATTGCCATTGTGACATAGCTATCCTTGCCTCCATATCACTTCTGATCCACTGGACAGCATTCCATGAGGGGCAGAGTGCTGGTCTCTACTTTTCAATACAGACTTTTGTTAGCAGGAAAAAGGGATGGTGTGATCTCTTCCTCTCTCTTAATAGTTTACAGCTAGCAGTAGCTTGTTGTATTACTTGTAAAGTTTGGAGCAGTAAAGATGGAGAGACTTTATCCATTTTTTAGTGTCTGATCCACAACACTGGCAGCACTTGAGTTGCTCTTCCAAAAGGTTGAGTGTAGTAGGAGGTAGGAGAAAACAGGAGACATGGCTGATAGGGAGATGCAGTGTGTCTACCCCCACGTGTTTTTGGAGCTCTTCTTGGTCCACTCTGTCTATACCCCCAGGCAGCACTCTCCTTTCTAGCCTGCAGTCCAGAGAGCACATCCTTCCTTCACAGCTGCACCTGTGAAATAGGTGTGCTGCATCTGCCCATTTGCAATGTGTTTGTCTGTTCCTAAAGCAGACAGTCTTGACCCTGAGCTTGTTATCCACACATTACCACTGAGGAGTTGCCACTGAAATTCAACCCTAGGATATAGTCCCATCTTCAAATTTGACACATTTTCTGGAAAAAAGTTTTCTTCATCTATCTGGTAAATGAAATTATTAAAATCATAAGTATTGTTTTATTTACCCTGCTGTTTCACTAGGTCTCATGTAGGTACCAAGGCTTGCTGCCAAGAGGAGGAACTGCAGTCCAATTTTGTGCAAATAACTCAGGGCTTACTCTAACAACACCTTTGTTTTTCAAACGTGCTCTCTAAGTTGGCAGATATTATTTAGTTACCCTCCATCAAGCACCTGACTCAGGCGTGCAGCCTGGAAAAAGTAACCTCATGTTAGGCTTTGTGCATTGCCTAAGAACCTGATATTCCTAAACTCCCTCTGCAGCTATCCCAGTGAGATCTCATGGAGGTGACATATAATTATTGCCACATAAACAGGGAACACAGAATAAAAGTTGAACACGGCCGAGGAGGCCACACTTCTGAGATGGGAAAGAGAAGCTAAGGAATGGCACAGTATCTGTCCTCCCATGGAGATTACAGGGGGCTCTTCCCTCCCATTCATCATTACACAACTTTCCTGTAGGGATTATAGCATTTGTTGCCAAGGAAATGTAATAGTGGAAAATTATCTGATGCATTTCGATATGTCTAAGTGATATCTAGCAGGTGGAAACACGAACAAAAGCTTTCGTCTGCAAAACAGAAGTCCCGTGCTTGTCTTCTGTTGACAACATTTTATTATTTATATTCTGCAAGGACAACAAGTAGAAATGCAAATCTAGGTCAGGTTTGAGAGAGCCAAGTCATCTAGCTGGACATAGGACAGAATGCTTAACCAGTTAAAGAGGGTGAGCAGAGGTAATGTGTTAGGAAAAGTTTCAAGACAAATGAGAAGGGAGAGGAACAGAGATCATGAGACAAATTTATCAGGAGAGGAAGGCAAATATTTCTGTTCTGTCCTGGAAAAGACAAAGATGACGACACTTAGTGAATTTAGGGAGTGTGGAAGCTGCCTGCTTCATCAATATAAGACATGAAAGTACACACTTGTGTTAAATCAAAGTTCCTTCATGAAGGACTGAAGCATGGCACCTCCCATACTCTGCATGTCCACTACCAAGAGTGAAGAGAGACAGTAATGTTTGGAGAGCAGTAATGTTTTTATGCCCTTCTCAGCAACCTTTCTTTGCTTTCAGGCTCTTATTAAAGTTAGAACAGGATGCAGAACAAATGAACAGATGCTTCCAGGCCTGGAAGTGGATGACCAAGGGACCCCATTTAGGCTGCAACAGATTCAATAGTGATGTCTAAAGTAGGCATTGCAGCTTAGCAGTGTGTTTATTGTTCATGTCATTGAGCACTGACATATCAGCGAAGCCCAGACAAAGTAGGACCACCTTTTTGTTAAACATACATGTTGGCATACAGTGACTTGCACCTTTCCCTGTTTAACTCCACAAATTCTCACTGCACACTGTCTTGCTTTGTAAATGCAAATGATAAAATTCAAGCTCATTCTAATCTGTCTGAAATCAAAGCAGAAGTGAAGTCTGATGGAAACAGTGCAACTCAGCTACATCTTCTTCTTGCTCAAAGAAATAGAAGGAATACTGAATGATTCAGATGAATCTAGAAAACTAATCAATGACTCCTTTATGATAGGAGGAGTGCCTCATCCTTAATATTCCTAAAATCCTGCATATCTTATTCAGCTTCTGTTTTCATAAATCCAGAGTTTACCCCATTGTAGATTATCACAGAGTGGTCTTTGATATGTGCATTACTGACACAAATCTTGGTGCCAGCAGCTTCGGTACTACAGTGCAGCAAGCTCAGTTATTTCAGGTCTGTTTTTGAGGCAAGTCATGTAAATTCTTTTAACACTTTATATTTAGGCATAGTTGCAACCCATCACTACAGAATGACAATTTTTTGGCCCAGATTGGAACTTCTTTTCATTGAAAACCAGGCTTGAAGGTGAGTGTGATTTAAGCACACCAAATTAACTTGTTTGAGCATGGAGAATAGCAGGCTTCTCCATAAAGAATTACATCACTGACCATGATATAGTGGTATGATGGCAACCACGCCCCAGATTCACAGCAGTAGAGGAAGCTCTTTCCACTGCAGAAGGTGGGTGTCATCTGTCTTCCTGAAAGCAATCTTTAGCTAGGTTTCCAGCAAAAAACTTTCCAGTATTCATTAGTGTTGTCATGCAACACAAAACTATCATGGGAAAAACTGATGTGAAGTAGGGGCTAGACCTGGTTGTAGGGAAACAGCCTGAACCTTCAGAGATACAGCAGTGGCAAGAAAACCCTTGTGAGTGATGGTCTATTCAGTTCTGTCTCAGAATTACCATTAATGTTGCTGTAGTATGCAAGATCTCAGATATTTCTTTATGTCAAGTGGCCACAGTCAAATATTGTCTGTAGATTTGAGACAGTGACACATTTTCACATTTAGACAAATAGTTCCACCCCAAATCACACTGTAGCACTAACGCGTCTGGTCATCAGACTAACCCTCTATTTTTTAAATTTTTTTCCGAACCTAGAAATGTTGTCCTAATTAACAAAATTCTACAAACGTCCCAGGCTTTGAAAGCATGTGAGTTGTTCTTGCATAACAGCAAGATGTCTTGGGATGTGTACAATGTAGAACTTTTCCTATAATTACAATCATATAAGGTGAAACTACATAACTAGAGATCATAGCCCTGCTTCTTCAGAGGGATTAGCTTTCTCTCTGCAGACTCTGACTCTATGGCCTGGTGCCACATCACAATTTATTTACCCTGCTGAAGTTCATCATGTTTTAAACACATAAAATCCTAGTCATATCTTTACTTCTGTATGTGTATAAACCAAACCACAATTTGTCTGGCACCACTCGCGTAAGGAGAAGGCATCTCTTTGTGCTTCCAACGTGCACCCAATATACTACGGGTGTGTGTTTCACTGTGAAAGTGAAACTAGACAGAATGCCATTTAAAGAGTAAAGTGAGATGACATCACTCCATTTGCCTACTTGAATTAGAAGTTTACTCATTGCATCTTCGAGTCTCAGCTGACTCGATTTGGATTTTAACCAACTAGTAAACAAGCCCTATTAACAACACTATTCAACACCCCTTCTAGCAAGATGCCAATATGCTTATAGTTAAACAGTATTTCAGACCATCAGCACCCAGTCACTAATTTAAAAACTGACCTTTTGAATTTGCCACGTGGATGAGCCTGGGAAATCAAAGGACAAGGAAAAATCTTATAAAAAAGAAGAAAGACAGCTGCCAAGGTTGCGATTGGATCAACTTCAGAGTAAGTCTGTGGAACAGGGTGGCATTTGCAAAGGCACTGAAGAGCTCTCATGGCATCAGGCTGCTGGTGGTGACAGAGCCATCTGTCCTGTCTTTTTTGCCCTTTCCTGTCTGCCATTAATTTTCCACAAAGGCTCCAAGCGACAGTCTCCTCATAGTGACCATACTTGGAAACAAGGTGTCTGACAGGCAGGGGGAGAATGGCAATAATCTCTAAGAGCCCCCGTGTTACGGCTTGGGAAAAAATAGCTGAGAGTTTGCAAAGTAACAAAGAAGAAGTGAAAAGCGAGAAGGTCTGCTGACAGGAGGATTCGGCAGGCACGCACCCCCTCGTTACACGCGGCGCAGGAGCGGAGGCGTGCGCTCCTTGTGCGCGCTGCCATCGGCAGTAAACAAGTGAGCATTTCTGGAGCAGCTGCCTGTGTAAGAGGAGAGGTGCCTGTAGCTGTCTGCAAAGCTACAGTTTTATAGGAGTATCTTATGCTTCTGAAACTCTCTCATTTCTGGCACTAATCATGCAAGGCTTTCATTCAGCAAACTGTTCCTTGGGGCTGACACCCATGTTTAAAGATAAGACATTTTGCTGAGCTGGATCTATAAAGCATAAGATTGCATGACATATTTTGCCTCCTAAAATGAATAACCAGCAACTTGGTCTCAACCATAGCATATGCAGAGATTAATATAGTTTGCTTTATGTTCACATCGGTGCTGATCTTAGCACCCGGCAAGTGCAGACATGTTTTATGGAGTTTGATTACACAAGTTCCAGTTTAGAGATACTATGCAAAAAAATAATTTCTTTCTACTCCCCATGGATTCGGTTACTATGTTCATCGTTAGACTGTCCGAGTATCTTACAGGATGGATATATACAATGCAATTAACACTTATCTCACATCTGTTCTCTCGTCTTTTCCTCCAGGATATGTGCAGTGGAGGTCTTTTGTTTAGATATCTTAAAAGTAGTATATGTGCACACACACCCACCTGTACACACTGCTGCATGGCCAAGTGTGTATGAAATGAGCTGTGTACTCAGAGAAGAGACTACTTCATTTAATGTTGGTTGGCAGTTACTGAGAGAGGTTGCATAGGCTGTCTTCTCTGGAAGATCTCACTCCTGTTATTGCTGAGACTCCTCCCATATCTGAAGACTGTGTCCTGCAGTCTCTGCTATTAGGCTACCTCCAAAGGGATTTTAAAACAGACACACCCCACTGACTTTTGAAGATTTTGACCCCATGACTTATTGCATGTCACTAATCCATGGAGGTGGGAACTGGGTGTTTAATAAGACTGTGACTGTACCCAGTGATCGGTACTTCCCCAGCCCTTATTCCCATTCCATGCTACTGTTCTCAGGACCCTGTATGATAAATAAGCTCATATGATGAGCTTACTTTTTTTGTTTCATGTTGTTTCTGTTTCTAGCAATTAGGGAGGAACACAACGACTTTCAGGGACATGCCTACAAGTGATTTGTGTAGATATTCCTAACAGCAGATAAGGCCTAGTACTTCTTGGAGTCAGTGACTTAAATCTTGTTTTCTTCCTTTTTTATCAAGAAAAGGAGTGAAATAGCTAAATTATATTATTCTGACAATGGCTATTTTTCTTCTAGAGTAGGAAAAATCACGGATTCCTCTTTCATTTAAACTTCTGAGATAGCCTCTTCTTAATAAATTAGGATATATCTCCCTCTTGTATCCAATATGTTCTAATGTTACATGACCAACTGAACCTTGACATAGTTAAACCAAGAGCTCAAAACAGTCTATTTATTCAACATATTTAAGGTATTTTTTTATGCCGTTGGTAATTTCTGCTGGCTTCTAGTTAGAGTTGGAGGTGCAAGGTTTTTCGGGTTTTCCTGTAGTTATTTATTTTCTAATAACTGAAGTTTGAAATGTTAATGTGAGCTACTTACTTGTAACCAAAAGAAAACTTTCTTAACTTCAAGAATGTGAATTTTACAGTTTCTTTAGAAAAACAAGTCTATATTTCTACTGGAAATTGTGGAAATATTAGTGTTTAATCCTGGCTGGTTTAAGAATACAAAAGATTAAAGTTTTGCAAGAAAAGTAATCTCTTTTATGTACCTGTCTACATCACCTTTTCCTAATAACTTTGTGTTTGTATGCATGTTCTTTGGGTTTATATAATGAAAATTGATCTAACAGCTAATACTCAGCTTTACTTCGTGAACATGTATGTGGAGATATTTTTTTATTGCTAACACTGCACCATATTAAGCCATCTGACCTAAGGAAGAGAGGAATATTAATGATACAAAACAGCAAGTTTTCCAGCAGAGTAATGTCATATGAAAGACTTAATTTTTTATAGAGAGAACATTGATTGCTTCATGTTTAGCAGCTATCCCATTTAAGAAAAAGACACTGGAGGTTCTTTCACTGTTTCTTCCAAGAGAAATTATCTTTTCTATGTGGCAAGTGTTTCTTTCAAATTTTTCCATAGCTTTCCAATTTTTTGCACAGACATCCACAGAAAATAAATGGTGAAGAAAACAGCTTCATATCCTGTAGTTACCAGTTTTTCTCCCAAAACCTCAGATCTTCAAGCAGCTTGAAAGGGCCCATCAGAAGTGCTGTACATCATGTGAAGTTACTGGCAGAGAGGATGTCACTGGTTGGAGTGTGTGGAAGCTGCATGAGAAGGCAAAGACTGATGGTGTTCCCTTGCCTCTTCCCTTTCACTCATCTGAAAGCTGCTGTGGAAATACTCCTGTACTCCTGTACAAGAAATTGTGACTGTACTAATGCTCAGGATTCACTCAGGTGAGATTTTTTTTCTTGCATCATCTTTACCCTTGTGGATCTGCTCAAAGTTTAGATGTGAATTCAAGCTTTGGGAGTGTTGAGATGTGCAGTTTTGTTCACAGATGATGTCTGCGGATGCCAGTGACTGGAGTACTTTGTAGGTAGCCTCCAAGGGAAAAAATTAAACTGAAGCTGACTGTAGGGTAGGTTATGCTAGGGTAGGCTGTGCTTTGAACCTCCTTCTAACCTTTTTACAAATGTGTGAGAGTAGTTCAGGCTGGAACAGATCCAAGTAATGTGCTTGCTGCTGATGGTAGGCCAAAGATATAGGCATTTTTTGGTTTTATGGTCATATGGACAAGCATAGGCATGTTGCTCCTCATGTTCTGGACTATGCATTGGCTATCAGCTGGAGAGAATCACCTTGGTTTCTGAAAGGATTCTTGACGTTCTAAATAGACCAAATTGTTTTGAGTGACGATCACCAAAGAAAGAAAATGAATGTTCAGAGGAAATCTCTAAAACATGCACTCTCTGGAAAGCATAATACTTGGATTTACTCTTCACCAAAACTGCCCACTTAAATCAAAGACATGGAGAGTTCACAGAGTTCCCGTGGCAGGACTCCTCACATGAGGAGTCAAAGTGAGAGTTTGGGGCAGTTTTGAGCCAAAGAGTGTTTGTAAAATTAATTCCTTAAACAGTTTCACTCAGACAGATGCTTGTGAGGGCACCCTGTTTCTTGATCCTAGTCTGTAGGGCTGTATTTCCTTTGATAGAATGAGAGCAGCAGAGTAGCAGAGGGAAAGTAAAACCACGCAGGCAGGTGGAAGTGCATAGTTAGAGGGTGAAGTTGTATTTACACAAAATGAATGGAAACGTTTGTTCCAGGCTATCCATGTTCCTACCATGTTCTGTTCTTGAGCTGGCCATTTATATGGAGAAAGCTTGAAGCACCTACATGGCTTGAGACACCAAGAAATTATATTAAGTGGTGTGTATAACATAGGCAGGGCTATATCCCAGAAGCTACACTGTACAAGTGAACTGAAAAGAGATTTAGATATCTGGGATGGATACAGTGATGCACAAATAGAAGTTCATGAAGACATTGCTTCATGGTTATGTAATGGAAATGGTAGCTGTCTATAATTGTCCAGCTGGACTACTTAAATCAGCTGAATAACCAATTGAAATTGTCTCATGTTATAAACCTTTTTCATCTGGACTTTTTTTTTTTTTTTTTCCAGTGATCCCAGTAATGTCATTGTGTCTAATTTTAGCTGCCATTTTCTCCTTGAAGATATTTACCAACACAGTGCCCTCAGCCTGTTGTAGTACAGGAAGTTGGGGCTGCAGGATGTCTCTCTGGGCTGAATGCTTTTCTTATCAATGAGATCAAATTATAAGTAGCTGCACTAATCTACCTATCATCAGAAATAGCTAAAGAAAAATGCACAAATGTAAACATAAAAGGGAATTCTCATAATTTACATACTTGTCATAGTTCATCATAAATCAGTGTAAAAGCCAGAGGGCTTGCTCTTTTTGACATGACCCGGAGGCTAGCATCGCTTGTTGACATCTTATCTTCTCACAAGATACCGTATATTAGTAAAGTTAATTGACTAATCATTTTCATCACTGGAAGTGTAAGTAAATAATTCCATCTATTTCTACCTAGGCTTCTGTTGACGGTCTGAGGGTGCCAAGCATTCAGACTAAATGAAAATATACCCTCTAGGAACCATGCACGGCATCCTCCATAACAAGCTGCAGAAACTCTCCGAAGCATTGCTGTTATGTTGTGGGGAATCCTGAGAATCTTAGGCTTAACTCACCATGCCGGCCAGCCTCCCGCAGGGGCGGCCAGGCGGAGGCTGTGACAGCGGGGGGATGCATCTGGGCAGACCACCGGCATCTGTCATTTTTTTGGGGAAGGAGGCAGGTCTGCAAGTAATTAGTTAGTGGTGGCTGGGAACGTGCATGAGACAATGTGGTAACACATGCTCCAGCTAGATGAGGAGCTGCAGGGTTATCTAATAGCTGGTGTTTTCAATTTTTTGACTGTCCCTGCACAATCAGCCGTAAATATTTTGTTTCTTTGACCAAAATCTGATTAAAGAAACCAGTTTCCCTTCTCCCTCAATGGTGGAGAAAGGAAAATTTCTGTTTCTTTCTCTTTCCATATCTTTGCCATCTGGTGAATTTAAGAAAAATTGGCTGAGAGTTAGTCTTTGTCTGTACTTACGGATTCAATCACAAGACGTCAGTGGGAGTGAAAGTTAGTGGTTGTGAACTTTTGCTTTAATTTGTGACAAAGACTTTCTAGGTGATGTAGGGGCAAGTTATCAAGTCACTAGCTCCCCCTTTGTCCCACAGGAACACAGCACCAGTTTTGGGTTTGTTTTTTTTTTTTTTGTTTGCATCTGTATCTCATAATTAGTTAGGGAACATCTGGTATCTCCAGACTGCCTGTATGCTTTGCTGTGTTCTGTTTCTCTCCTTCTGCAAAATTTTACTTTATATAAAAAATTATCTCAGTTTTTGGGGGGGGGTGGGCACTGTGCATCTAAAAAATACACCCCGGCCCTGTCACTGATTCCCACCTTGTTTGTATAACTTGCTCCAGAAACTTTTCCCTTTATACCTCCTCCTTCTGTTAAGAAGAGAGTAGGGTTCTGTGCCAGCCTATGTGTTTTCCTGCTTACTTTTGTCCTGGTTCTTTCTTATGTGACTTCTTCCTTCAAGGGCATCAGTTAGTGCTGAGAATTTTTGCCATGCGCAACCACCTGGTTTGAGACCACCAACTCACTTTTCTTGCTGGACTGGAGCCCAGAGAGGCAGCGACTGCTGAGTGCTGTAGAGGCTGGCCTCACTTACACCCAGGATTTACAGGTGAAAGGCTCCCAGAGAAATGTTGAGACCGGGACAGCTTATTCCCTGCCAGACCATGCCAACCTGGCTGCCCTCAGCAACGGGGCTTTGTCCTGGTCTCATGTGTTAACCAAACCAAACCTTATCTTTTCATTAGGTTACAAGAAGTATTACAATTAGTAAGAGCTAATTGCATAAAATTATCAGATGTTTTAAATTTAAAAAGCTGAATTACAACAGAGAAAAGGACCTAACCACACCCTTAAGTATCCCTATATTAACCTGCACTTAAGGAAGGGCTTTCTTTAATACCTAGGGACCTAAACACTTCTTAAATGCTTCTAGTAATGAAGATTGTGGTGCACAGAGAATGTGCAAATTTTTGCCTTTATTTAAATGGTGCAAAATGTTGTAAATGTTCAAAAGGTATTTCACCAAATAAAAAAAGCCACTTATACTTTAATTTTAAGATATAGTAAGTAATTCCAATATATGTTATCTCACATCTATAGCTGTTCCTATTTGTGACAGTTTGGACCTGGCTCCTTGCCAAATGTCCAAAGTCACAGTATCAGCTCCCCCTTCCCCCTCCCTTTTCTTTTTAGGGAAAAGGAAAAAAAACCCTATAAAAATTAAAGAACCCAAAGTCAAGCTACTTATATAAAAATATATATATTTACGTATATTACAATTATATACAGTTA
>JAYRBT010000114.1:66070697-66115182 GCA_036023395.1 Myiotriccus ornatus
AGAGCGAGGTCTCTAATCTCCAACTTATTTATACTCTGGTTTACGTAAAAATCGTATGGAATACTGGGTACTTGGCCGCTTCCTTGGTTACACACTGGTCACCAGGAAGGCCTAGACCAAAACCATCACACTATTTCCAACAAGTTCTCACATTAATTCCCCAAATGAAGTTCGATTGACATCTTTGTGTGCTTACCTTATGGATGGTACTAATTTGTGAGATAACTCACTTCTTGTTGTCTGACTGTGGCATGCAAAAAATCTGTTACGTGGCTTGTCAAAACACAGTCTTGTATTCAAGTCAATTTGTTTGGACCAAATTATCCTCTGTGGAACACAGTGGTGTAAAAAGTGCGGGGGAGGGAGCTAAATGTAACACTTAATGGGAAGTCCATTTAAACCCTCTAGCAACTGGAACTAATGGGGACAGATAGGGTTGTGAAATGTGAGCCTACAAGATCTCCACTGAGAGACGCCCATTCCACTTTGTCCTCCCAAGCATCACTTCCCACAGATGCTGGGGTTTTTTTTTAAAGAAATCAATTCAGATGTTTATGAACAAGAGCACTACTACAGTGATTGGTTTGTAAAGGTATTTCTTGAAATCCGAGAAATCTTTCCAAATAGATAGTGTTGTTTCTAACAGCCCTTTAGGCTGTTGGCTTTCTGAGGTATTTCTTTTTGCTACCCAATGCATGTACGGATCTCTGACCTTGATTTGATTCCCAGAAAAAACAAAACAACTTTTGTTTATGTTTCCTTAATGAAATGAGATTTAATAATAGAAGTTTCTTGCATTAGACTTTACCCTCACACAATCCTTAGCAGGTGTTAAAGAGTAACAGCATCTTGGGCAACGCTTTCTGTAGGAGCACAGCTGTAGCAGTAACTTATTGAAGTTAATGAAAGAGAGGCTATTTTAAAGAAGTAAAATATCTGCAGATGAGCATGCTCTACAGGTTTCTAATTTTGAACATCTAAACTAATTCTGTATTGGACATTGAACACTGTATCATATGAGCACTTTGAACATTTGAACATCTATGAGCACCCAAACTATAAACATCTGAACACTTTATGCACTGGGGAACTAAATAGAAACACTTCTGTATGTTTTTCCTAGTTAGAATTCAAATTTTGAGTCTGGTGTAATCAACCATCTTTAATGATTGGAAATATGCTTTATTATCTTGGTAGGACCCATGTAACGTTGTGTCAAGCTCAGCATGGACGCCCACTTCAACCTTGCCAGCCTAATTCAGGTTGTTGAACACCCTGCAGCTCTGGGCACAGAAGGCCCTGAATATGATGAAAGGGACAAAGTAGCCTCAGAAGGTACACAGGACAAAGGAATTCCCCAGGCTGCCAAAAAGAAAATCTTTTGACTTCAGAGTGGTAGACGAAAAGGAGAAATAATAGGGGGGAAAAAAGACAGGCCAGTAATGCAGTTCTGAAGAACTGCAAAACTTTATGAGTTAAGACTAAGGAGAAGAGCAAACTTCTGGGATGCCATGTGGATTTAGTCAACTGTATCCTGCACTCACCTCTGAGTAATGAGACATTCCAGGTCATCTGCTCTGTATGGTTCAGATTTATTATTTTCCTGGCCACCCACCTGGCTTGAAGATAGCTGTCATGGTAGTGGAAAATTCTAGCCTAGTTTGGTGTACAGCACCTTTGATATTTATGTTGTATCCTTCTCCTAATAATAATACGGCTGAAAATATCCCTGACTGTGAGAATTAGGGAAAAAAAGATTAAGGAAAAAAATTTGATAGGCCAGCAAAGGAATTTTCATCGTAAAAAGCACTTTCATAAGACTGTTCTTTAGTGACTGGGTTGTTTCAGTGATTACAAGAGCAAGCAGGGAACCAGATATACTGGGAAGTCTTCAGTGCAAACTTAGGGCAATACTAGGAAAGCTGGAGCCATTTTTAGCTGTGGTTCCAGGGAGAACACTTGCAGCCTGCACTGGGGTCAAAACCACTGCTACTGTTTCATTGAGTGCATTCATAGCAAGGAAAGATGTTTGAGAACAAGGGAAAGTTCCTTTAAATCAGTAGTGCTGTTCTCATCTCTCCGCTAACATCGCCAGACAATTAGACATGGAAGAGAAGAATAAGCAGGAACTACTGTATGTTTTCACTTCTGTGCTACAGGTTTTAATCAACATAACCACCGTATATAAACATTATATCAGCATAAGGTTAGAAAATGGCAGACAGATTTAAAATAATTCAGATGATCTTCTGTTTGACATAGCCTTGAAATTATATTAGTGTTTCTCCCAAACAATATCTTACTTCTATGAGCATCTTTGCCTGAAAATACCATTCCCTTTCAAAATAAAAACTCTTGTTCTTTGAGTACTGAATGTATATTATTGCTAAAAATACAAAGAGATGGAATCCCTCCTTTCATGCAAAATTTGGTACAATATTAACAAGGGTGTCAGTATCATAATGAAAGCTTTTATGTGACTGCAACAATATGTGTGCTGCATAGAATTAATTATCAAGACGTGAAATGTGTGGGTGATGTCAGCCTGGAAATATCTAATCAAGATGTCTGCTGGTGGGTTACCTTCGAACATGTAACCTACTTAACCTGTAACATAATGAGGATAATTATGAAGCTTCAAGTAGCTTCCCAGCAACTCTGGTTATTGTTTGGAGATGATTTGTTTAGGTAGTCGGGTACAAAACTGCAATATGCAATGCTCTCATCTGCCTGAATTGTTTATTGTTGATTCATAACTGTGATCAGCTTTACCAAAAATGAGTTATTATTTGTATGGGTTTTTTAGTGAATTTGCCCAGAACTCATTTTTTGGACATTTGGGAAAGCAGTCCAAACCAAATTTCACCCCCCTGGTACCCCTCTCCCTAGACATGAGAGAAAGAAGTACTGGAAGCTCCAAATTCAGTCCTACTCTTCTTAGGTAAACTACGGAGCTGTGCCTGGAGACACTCTCTGTTCCCACTGTCCCAAGAGAAACCTGTGGATAGTTTTCCAGGGTATGGATCAGTATTGTGAGAAGTACTTAACTGACTCCTCCCTTTTATGTTTCCACTAATATGATTCTAACAAATTTTCCCTATTAACAAAATTCTAAATAGTTAGTTCCACCTTTTGCTAAGCAACGCAGCAGCATAAGTCTAGTTGAAGGATACTTGATACAAGTTCAAGGATATTTGTCCTTCCACTTTATTTAAGGATACAGGGCCTATTAGATGCACATACACTGGAAAGCTACACATCCAGCTGTAAGCCAAATATTGCAAATTAAAAAACATTAATATTGCTTTTATTAAATATATTTGGAAGGGTAATACAAGACAAGGTATAATTAACAGGCAGATTGATATTATCTGGAGAGGTCATTTACGCTCAGTAAAAGAGTCTCATGCAGTCTTGGACTGCTATGTACAAGATTGGATCTTCCTGTGCCTAGACTGTCATCACCACTAAATGTATCAGTAACATGAAGAGCCAAAACTTTAATAAACTCTGTATGTCTTGTTTAATTGTTTCTTGCTGCAGGGTAAAAACCACCAGGGTTTATATCAGCTGAGCTGGCAAAGCCCAGCTTAGTTTCCTTTTTCTGAATGTAACACGCAGACATCAAGCAACTACAAGATCATTTTAAAAAAACAATCTTTCTGGGACAGATACTATACAGTGTCTACTGATTGGGTGAAACTGGCAAATTACAGGTATCAGAGTTTACATGGTCTCCACTTGCAGACTCTACTGTTGCTCTGTGGCAGCCTATAATAGCTGTTTGACATGCCTGAGAGTGCTATTTTTACCAGATGTCTTTTCCTAGTTAACTATGCAGAAATTATAGTCATTCAGCTGGTCAATATGATTCTCAGCTGTGTTGTAGCAGAGAAAACACCAAAGAGCTTTGCACCAACTTAGAACAACAACACTGGCACCGTGGCTTTGTCAAATCTCATCTGTAGTACACTGATTAAGGAGGGATCTATTGTACTGGAAAGGTGTTTACAATCAAAAAGAATGAAACAGGATATGGATAATTGGGGTGGCCATATTGCTGGAAAAGAAATGGGGAGCAAGCTCCTAATTCCATGTGAAGCTAATTAGGTGGCCTGTCACTTTGATAAGATGTTTCAACTCATAGAATCTGCTTTGTTGAGGGTGTTTCTTCTTTAATTGGCCTCTCAATTACACTTTGTCATGAAATTCTGCAAACTACTTACAGCCTGTTTTCAGTTTGTCTTACAAGATGGGTCCCTGAAACTGGGTTTTCCTTTCCCCATCCCCCCACCCCTAAAAAACCCCAAACAAACAAACCACAAAAACCCAAAAAACCACCCCACATTAAAATGCATAGTGGTTGTTATTCTCCTGGTTTGTTTTCGTTATTTTCTGCTGTTCACTTTGATGCCTTCAGGGCTAAGCTACTGAGGTCTTCCACAACTGAAAAGGCAGGAGTTATGGTCATGATGCAAGTTGCAATAGAAAAATTAGATTTAAATTGAACATGGTACATGGGACACAGTGATGCCCTTTCCTGGGGTGACAAGGTAAGAATGCTAAAATTGAACGAGAGAGGGAGCGGAATAGGTGTCTTACTGAAACAAGACATTTTTGACATCATTAAGGGTTATCTGAGAAACTGAAAATTAGCAAGTACATTTTAGAGGGAGCATGGAAGTAATCAAGCATGAAATAGCAATCTATTGACCTCAGGTAACATGATGTCTTGATTTAGAAAACTGCCTTACAAGCCTGACAAACAACTTAATGTCAGCGATACTGGACTTTTTATGGTAGTTCGCTAGTTACCCAGATGAGGAACGGTCACCATGTGACAAACCATAAACAGCTGACTCAAAGGCATGCTTGGTCAAAGCAAAAGCAAGTGTTTTCCATGTTGTAATTATTTGTTTCTGTTTTCCTGGCTGAGAAAAGCTGTTTGGCTATATACAAGGGTGCTGTATGATCTTGCTGAGGGTCAGTTTTCGTTTAGGAAGTAAAGACTGAGAAAAGTTTGTTGTGAAGTTACACTGGTGACAAAACCAGTAGTGCTAACCAGTACATGAATTTAATTATTATGTTCCTGGGCATGCAGTCTGTGTTCTTACAGAGCTGCAGTAGCCAGTATTTAGTCCTTGTTCTTGTCCTTTCCCTTTGCACCATTCAGGTGGTATGAAAGAGTTAATTTAGAAGAGTTTTCTATGGCAAAATCATGCTTTCTCTGATGACAGACAGATCTGGAGAGGGCAGGAGAGGCAGTAAGTGCTCTTCAGCTCCATATAGAATTAAATGAGTGCCATAAATCCAGGAATAGGTGATTGTGGATGCAGACGTCAAAACCTAAGTCTCTACTGGCCTAGTAACTCTCTTAACTATTGAAACTATTTGAAGTTTCTGTCTAAGCCAAGTCTTGTTTCTCTCCTCTTAGAAATTGCAGCAAAATTCTCTGATCTTAGGAGGTGTGAAGTGTGTTTTGTAAAACAGCATTTGTTTGAAAGCACTCAGCCTCATCTCAAATCGAGAACAGTCTACTTTAAGATTTTTTTCCAAATTTGGATAAGGTACAGAAATAGTAATTTCCTCTCTGGTTTTCGTCTCCTTTTTTTCCTAAGGCCAGGTTCTATTAACACGTATTTGCAATATTTCCTCTGCAACAATATGTTTATGTTTGTGACCTTTGCTTCATTTTCAGACTAGAACAGTTCATCTGGAAAAGACCTACAACAATCACCTACTCCAACATCCCTTTTAGGTTTTTGCCATGACTGGGATCTGAAGTGGGGGTGGCTGTAGCCACGTGGCAGAGCAATGACCACTCCAGAACCATAGCTGCCCAGGATCTGGTGCCCCTGCCGTGCATGGACCTTGAAAGCTTGGCTTATTCTGATGCTACGTCTACAGGTGTGACTTAGAACTTGGCTTTGGTAGGAGAATTAGAAAAACTAAATAAAATAATGACTCAAAGCATTACACGCTTGTTCGAATAGCTGTTTACACTACTACTTTTACTATAAATTGGTACCTCATGGCTTCTTTGTATAAGACAGTGAGCCAGTCTAGCAGGATGACCTAGTTATTTTTAAAGCCCGCTTATGTCAATGCTCTCTGTCCTGTGACCATGTTGGCCACCATTATTTCGGGGTGAGGTCAGTCTTTTTCTTTGCTCAGGCCCCCTGCCAGTTTCTCAACACCTGCCTTGAAAGTGACAGCTCTATGGGTGTCCTCATAAATTAAAAATCATGTGCCTCTGCCCTGATGCCTTGGGACAGGCACAAAGTTAGAAACTGTCCTGTAACCCTAGCCCTGGGGCTGCTGCACGGGACAGCTGAGCAGCAGGCAGCGAGCCCCAGCAGCGGGGGGCTGGCTACACCACAGCCCTCGGGCAGCGCCCAGCCTTGTGCCAACGGGCATGTGGCTGTACCCAGTGAGAGCCAGGGATGGCCCAAAGGCAGTGGCCAAGGGGCTAACAAGGGGAGCTGTGGGTTTTGTGCAGCACTTTTGTGCTTGTGTTCCTGGGACAGACTGAACTGGCAGAGGGAAGCTGGGGAGTGAGGAGGGGAGAATAGGGCTTTCTACAATGAATGGGGAATCCTGTGCACAGTTGTCATTATCCTTTGCCACCTCCCAGCTCCACTGTTACAGCTCTGGCATACAATTGACCACAGCACTAATTTAGTAATGGGTTTTCCTCCTTCCAGGAGGACCATAGACACTCAGCCAGCATACGCATGTTCCACAGTCTGATAGAGTCCTTGCTTCAGTTCAGCAAAGCATTTAGGTGCACCCCTTTCCCCCAAACCTAGCTGCTCAATCTACACCTCTTTTACCACCCCCACCACACAGGTTACATCCATCTGCATGGAAACCTTAAGGCAAATCAGAGAAGCTGCAACACTCCCTAGCTCTAATCTGTCTGCTCCTTCCCCAGGTGTGTGTTTTGATCCATTGCAGGATCCATGCCTGGTAGTACCCAAGGTCCAGAGGGCTGCAGCTGCAGTATCACAGCACCATGGTCACCTCCTCAGCTCCATAACTGCAGGTGCTAAACACCACTGTTAATGTGAGCCCTGAGATCCTGGTAAAAAAAAACAATAAAAGCAGTGAATGAAGCACAGGTTGATCAGGCATCCTTTTCAACCCACCTGGATGCTGCCTCCAAAGGAACAAGCAAAATCTGTTGCTCCGTTGGTATAGGATCCTTAGCTGGGTGACTAAAATGCAGCAAAGTGAAACCCTGAATTTTTTAATGATTTGTTAATTGTATTTTAACAGAGACTGCCTTCTCTCTTGCTTCTAGCTGGTGGGCATCCTTTATATTCCTTTTAATAACTGGGTAACACATATGGTTGATGCTCTTGCCCGTTCATCAGGAAGAGAGGGCTGCAGATGGGTACCAGTCAGAGCTGTCTGCAAGCAAAGCAAGCCTTGCTTTCTTTTGATTTTAGATTCATGTTTACTTTCTTACAGCTGCAACTCTGAATATCATGGATATTATATTTCCAAGGAAAATACTAAACTGGGACTGAAGAATAGTCTGCAAACCACATTTATTTGCTTTATGAAATGTGGTTTCATCTCTTTTTTGGGGTAGGTCACGGATTAGGTCTCAAATTGGCTGATTGGAGGTGGATGAGTGAGATTGCAAAGATAATTTGCTCTAAAGTTTGTAACATTGGCTGTTCCAATTTGTGCATTTGATTTATCTTCCCAAGCACAGTGTATGGTACAGGGTTTTCACCCTAGTATGGATGACAGTTTTCCTTCTGGAGGGTGGTATCTTCTCCTCAGAAAAAAAAAAAAAACACATTTGTGACGTCCAGACAACTTAGGGTAAACCTTATAGGGATTTTTCAATTTAATTTTGTTGTCTGCAGTTATGAGCACACTGCCACCAGTGTAACAAAGAGGTGTCTTGATGCAAAAACATGCCACAGTGAAGGAGCTAATAATCAGAATGCCAAGAGGTAATGCCTTGGAGCAATCATTGCCCAGTATTTCTGCATTACAAACTGAATGCTTTAAGATCCCAGTCCCATTTAGTGTTTCCCATACTGTGTCTCAAAATAAATACATAAGCATCCACTGGAGCTGGAGTGCTACTGGTAGTGCTGCACCCTGTACTTTGGCAAGTCTTTTGGTACGCGTGTTCCTTGAGCTCCTTTCATCTATTCTTTGAGTTCTATTCATCTTCCTCTTCCAGCCCTGTTAGCAACTGACAGCTCTGAGGACTCAGTGTCCCTTTTTTCAGCTGGTAGCAGCAACTACAGTGGTAAGAGACACGGTTTGAGGCCTTCTTCCTTAAAAGCATCTTTCATCCCATCCCTGCATCTGGTAATATTTTACAAGTAGGTAGGACAATCCAGAAAAAACTGTAGTTTTATGATGCTCAGTTTCCATGACATACACACACACACATAAACCCTGGAAAGGCTTTCTTTATGTGATAGTATCAACAAGTCTATCACCTGGGGAGTCTTTCTGCTGTGCCTTCTGCAACTGGACCTGTCTATCTCACACTGGCCTTTTTAGCCATCAGCGCACTTGTAGCAAGCGTGGGTAGAGCCCTTCTCAAATCTTCGTTCGTGAACCCCAGCCATGATGTGAGTATCAACAAGTGAAGGAAGGTACCTGAATCTTGAAGAAAACACATCCAAGTGTTTTCTCACTGACAATAGGAGAAAATTAATTTATTCCTGCACTGAGAAAGTGAAATTTAAACCAGATGATAACAAAGGATGAATACTCCTGTTTTTGAAGGGAAAAAAAAATCAGGAAGTATGAGAAGTTGAAGCTCATCCTACAGGCTGAACATCTAATTTGTTCTGTCCAGTTCCAGCTCTTGTCTCCTACTATCTCTTTTTTTCTGTTTCAGTAAAAGGGGAGCAAATGTTTGGGACCTCTCTGGTCTGAATTTTCTTTGGAGGTGAAGGAGTTACATCTACTAACTCTAGGGGTTGCAAGCAAGGAGATCCTTAGTAAGATACAACAATTATAGGACTATATATGAGCACAAGTCCGCTGAATAAAGATTTTAAAGGCCAGGTCTTAAAATTTTATGTTATACTTCTGGCCATTTATCTTTTCTAGCCCTCAGTGATCCAAAAACTGATTTCCAGCTTTCTCTTTCAAGAAAAAAAGATTTGTTATTGCTACTTTTTGCAGTAAAACAAACAAAACGAAAAAAGGAAGCAATCATAGTTCAGGGTCCTTAAACTGACTCCTGCCAGCAAAGGGATTGACAATAGACATTAAAGAGTAGAAGCAACTCTGGGAAAGGCTGTTCTGCTGCTGACAGAGCAATGAGCCAACTCCAGACTCTGCGGCCTTGTCTTCCCATTTGCCCCGCCTGGCACAGCGCTGGGCGGCACGCCGAGCGGGAAACATGCCTCTTGTCCTATGGGTCTGGTGGTGACAGCAGTTCCTGGCCTCTGGCCAGGGTGGCTGTGGCCTGGGAGGAGGCCTTCAGAGGTCTGAGAGTCATCTGCTGGCCCAGCAGCTGCTCCTGGCAGGCAGGCAGGGGACTGGGACAGAGCAGCCTGCCGGGCACTGGAGCAGAGCCTCCCGCTGGGGAGGGGAAATCGTATGGCTGCAAGAGAGCTCAGTGGGGCCTAAGGCATGATGAGACTAGGGAAAAAGAAATGGCAAAGAGGTTTGTGCCCATTAGTAATGAGAAGAACTAAAGATAACTCTTTAGCACAGGAGGTAAGTGCATCTTGCCATGTCACAGTTTTGCTTTCTTCTTTTCTTTACCTAGTGGAAAGCACTCACAAAATCAATATTGTTAATAAACTTTGGAAAAATATCCCCTCACACCTTTCCAAATCATGAGGCGATAAGGCCATTGCCAATGTGGTCATCTATTTGTCATCCATGAGAAAAAGCAGCAAGTATTTTAAACCAAAGCAAGGGGTCACCCCAGTAACAGAAGAGCAACAAGAATCCCCCTGGTCTTGGGTGGACTAACATGTTGGGTATGTCAGCTAAAGTTCGATCTGAGATTGCCTTGGGGAAAATAGTCACACTGATCTAACAGCACCTACAGCTGCCTTAATCAGATTAGCAGTAATACTGAAATAAAGAACCATCCACTAGAGCAATTTTTTTAGGGAAAAGAATTATCTCAGTTTTTGAAGAATGCAGTAATTACAGTATTTCTGCAGGTGAGATTAAACAATTTAGATAAAGCATAGGGCAAAAAGAGCTAATAATTTTGGTTTTTTGCCTTTAAGCAGAACTTTTGGTCTGAGCCAGCTTATTCTGAAATCAGTGGAAAGTGGGACCTCTAAGTTATTCAAAACTATCAAAATTCTGGTGCTTTAGTGGTACACTTGTCTCAAAAAGGCAGTATTGCTTTGTGAAGTTAGAGCATGACAAGACAGCAGGTGACAGCTAATTTTATTTTTGCTTTGTGACATACCTGTGCCACCAGACACCTGCTTGTCCTTGAAGAAGTCATTTAAACTTCTGGAGTCTCTGCTTCCCTTCCCTACACTTCCTTTTCCCATCAACTTCAACTGCCAGTGGCCAGGTATGAGGCCTCTATCTCAGTCTTAGCTTCTCAATCCTGCAGTGCTATGGGGACATAAATGAAAACTGTGCCATATGAAAACGGAGGACCGTTCACTACTCTGCAACTTGTGATGCTGAATTAATTATACAGAAGAAAAGTGTCAGTTTTGGGAATTTTGGTGAGTTTACTGCACAAAACCGTGGTTTGTCTGCTGAAACCTTTCCTAGCTGCTCTTCACTGGGTGCAGAGTGTGGCTATGTTGGAATTTCTTTTGCTGGTAATGCAGTTAGTGCTGAACACAAAAGAAAAGGAAGCCTGGCTTTCTCCTGAAGGATTGATTATGCAGCATCCTGAACCTGGCTACACTGGAATGTTTAATTTCATGAATGTAAATGCTAGATGACTACTTGAGTATATATCTACTTTTCAACTGTAATTACTGTGTCAAGAAAGGTCTTGACAAAAGTTTGTATCATTCAGGATAATTTTTATTTTTTACTCATTTTTCTTTCTACCATTTTTAGTGTTACTTGATTTCTGTGTGACTAAAGTAGCTTGAGAACCAAATAAAGTGTTGGTAGGATCGGGGCCATAGACCAGTAGCATTGTGGCCTCACTTCATCCTGTGAATAGCTGCCAGCTTCTACATATTTAGCCCACAACGTATTTCAGAATTCAAGTCAGACAGTAATACTAGGAGGAAAACATTCTGTTTAATCAGGGTCTTAAATATTTTCTTCTCTGTGACCATCATAGGAAGACTTCTGAAGTAAAATTTGCAAAAGAAGGCTAAAGAGTCACTTTCTAATTTGATTATACAGTCAGGTTTTATGAAGAAATATGAAGTAGAAAGCACACCAATGTTGCCAGATCAATTTTATAATGCTAACAACTTTAAAGGCAACAGTTAATAACTTGTTTTATTTTACACTGCTCCAGAGCAGAGAAATAGTTTACGTTGTAGGGATCCCTGCTCAGAAGAGAGGAAAAACATATAAGAGATGATTTTTCTGACCACCTATGTATAGATGGGAGCCTATGTGAAGGGGAGGTGTTTGTGGCTGTGCTCACAATGTGTCAGTGGGTATCAATTAACCTTGTATTCTGGTGGCTATTGAAGATGAACCATTAATCTTCTCAAAGAGATGTCCCACAGCGTTCTGTTTGCAGTATTTTAATATATTTGAAGAGATGCACAACTGTCACTGGCAACAAAGCATCTCCTGATCGTTGACCTCCCATGAAAACTCTTAAGTGTTTCTATTACAATCCAACAAACAGAACTGGACAATAAAAAGGATTCCAGAATGTGTTTAAAAGTATTTTTTCTTGTTGAATCATTGCACATGTTTTGCTACATTCAAAGTGTTTGGTATTCAGGTCTTGCCTGAAGCTAGTGACAAAAACACCTTTCATCCCTATAAGAGCTGAAAGCCTGTTTTAAGTGCTGTAGAAGCAAGTTCAGCACCTCTTGATGTGAATTTGGTTATAGGTAGGTGGATCTGTTTATACTTAATACAAACAATGCCTTAATACACTCCAAGGCCAAGAGAATTCAAAAACACTTGCTGAAAGCTCTCCTTCCTCCAGCTTGTTCCTCTGAACTTTGCACCTCATTGGAAAGTACGACAGTAAGTTTTCTATCCTAGCAATATTCTAATAAAGGCCAATGTATCAAGATTAACTGGAGGATATCCAGCACTCCCTGTTCTGGATGTCTTCATTACAGCACAAATTTAATGCCTATTTCATTTCACATGCTGTATTTTACCTGATATGTGTGGTGAGGTGGTTGGCATATTCATTTGCTGTTCTCACGTATGTGTTGCCTAATAATTGTGCTGAGAATAGCAAAACATTTCAGGGACTTCTCCTGCCCTTGTTTTACCCTGGGAAAAAGTTGCTGTTGAAATGCACATCTTAGGGGTAATAACAAATAAAAGGAAGGATATCTACTTGATTCGCAGATTTTTGTCTGTTAGTTATGCCAGAGCCACTTCATCAACTTCAGTGGAGTTGGCCTAGACTTCTCCAAAGGTGAGTATTTCCACATTTGGCTAAGGAGACACAAGAATATGTTTTCTGTTTCCCTCTTATAACAGCTTCCAGACTGAGGTCTGCATGGAGGATCAAGCTGAAGTATCTGCAGCAAAGGCAGGTTGCATGCTGTGCTTTCAAGGCTCCAGCTGCACAGGAGCTGCCAGGGCTCCATGTAACAGGTGCACTGATCTCTCCCTTTGGGGGATCAGATTTGCTAAGTGCTCAGTGGCAGTGAAGTTCTCCTGGTGACCAGGCTGGTATTGCCTTCCTTGCACAGTCTGTTAAAGTGCACAGACTACTATTCGTCTACTCAATTAATTGCTAAGGAGACAGAGAAAATATGTGCCTGGAGAAGAAAATGAAGCCATTTTTATTTGCTGGCTAATCAAAATCCAATGGCTTTTGAAGACAATGTGAAATGATCGTTAATTAGGAGAGATACTTAAATCTGGAGCTCAAAGAACCTTGTACAAGCCAAGGAAAAAAGGCCTGGAGGACAGAATTTGTTCTCCCAGGTTGATGAGTCCTTTGTGGACTAAGCCATAAGGAGGTGTATGTGGACCTGGCCTACAACACATCTTCAGTTCCCAGAGGTAAATGTATCTCTGCAATCTGCAGAGATTCAGTATATTGCAGAATATGGGTCCCAAAGAGTAACAGGTTAATTTGGTAACAGCTTCAGTGAATAGCAGAGGGTCTTTGAGTGAGGGTGGATTGAGACCATTATTGCCTGTTCCTTGCTTTCTCAAGCTCTGAAATCAAAGAAGCCATCAAAATACCGTGTGACCATCCAAGCATAACGCTCTCCCCACCCTCTCCAGGGCAGGGTGTGTGTGTTTCTGTACGAGCAAGTTGAGGAAACACTTAAATGACAGCAAGGCTCACCTGTGGCCACCGCTGTGCTAATACCTGAGGCCATGCCCAGGGAAAGGCTCTGAAGCTGTGCTTATGATGAGGACAGTGGGATAGTCCTGGTGAAATGCAAAGACACGTGGAAAGGACAGGGGACATGCTGTAAAGGCTGACACACAGGGTTAGGGGGAAGCAAACCACTCACTCACTGCACAAAACCCATCAGATGCTTTCCAGCAGGGCAGTCAGGGCCTGCCCTGATGGATATCCCCAAGCTGAGGCTGTGCAAGGCAAAGACAACTGCGTAAAAAGGAGCAGGGACAAGAGGAGAGATGGCATAGCTGTGGCTGGGAGAAAGATGGACTGCGAAAGGATGGTTACAGCAAAATGCATGAGACCCATGACCCATGGAGCAGGATGTGCCTAGGCACTTAAATTTTTTGTTTTCTTGTTAGACTTTATCCCAGAAGGGAGATGGACAATGGTTTCAATTGACTCCACGTTATATTAGTTGTTTGTCCTGTTAGGGTCTTGGGCAGGGCAGGTGTGTGTCTGTGTGGTGACCTGACCATAGCCACTGTCATGAGGGTATGAGGTGGGACATACTTAGAAGGTACTTAAAATGACTATATAGGGCAATAAAATAAAACAAACGTCAGTGCCTTTATCTTACAATAGACCTTTGCTTTGTTTTCACTAAAAATTTAACCAAACAGAACCAACCAACCAAACAAAAACCAATAAAACCCCAAACAAACAAAACAAACAAACAAAAAACCAAACAAAAAAAAAGGTGATTACAAAATATACTGCCAGTTGTGTGCAGAGGAATGGATCTCAGATGCATATATTTCTCTTGCAATTGATGTATATAGAAAATAGAATACTTGAAGGTATTATAAACGTGAAAGTATATTCTGCAAATACATAAAAACAATAAAGCATTACTACCTGTTTTTTTCAGAAGAGTATCCCTGCAATACTTTATGAGTAAAAATCTGTCTTCAGATTCAAGTCAGAATTGAGCTGTGGTTTTGAGAAGAATTTTTGCCAGCAATATGCCCATTTATTAAAATAATTATGAGGCAACCCAGCCAGCAATAGGGAAACCTGAGAATAGTAGAAGAGAGCAAAACTAGAGCAACTTAGAAAATAACATATGATTTTTCCAAGAGTCAAGGAGCTGAGATACTTCTCTCCTGGGAAATAAACACTTTAATATGTGTAGATCTGACCCCAACTACTATCTTACTGATTAGCCTGAAAGATAGTGCTCTGGAAGGGCATGCAGAGAACTCCATGTGATAATTTCCTGGAATTTCTGGATTGAAACAGATAAGAGCTGCATGTTGTCATCTGTGAATTGATGTGACCTTTTGCTTGCAAGCTGATCAGACCATGATCAACAAAGAACCATGCTCAGAAGCATTAAATAAAGGACTCAATGAGTTAAATTTTGGAAAAAGGAGCAAAAAAGTTTTCTGACTTCAATTCTACATAGATTAAAGTAGTATTCACAGACTCTCTCACAGAAGAACTGCTTCCTGGTCAAATTTACTGTCTTATGCCTACGTGCTAAACCATATTAAAATGTGCATACTGGTCAGAAACCTTCAAGAAATAATATCTGTGGTTCCAAGAAGTAAGAAAAACCAATTAGAGTTATTTACAAATATATCATATTTTGCATTTTCTCCTTGAAAATGAGGAAAATGAGAAAATATGGATGTGATAAGTAACATTTTAAAATGTTATGGTTTTGAAGAATACACCTTGAAACTATACTAACCATAATTATCATTATTCTTCACAGAGAAAACTGGAACAGAGATTCAGGAATAAGTACTTCCTCTAATTTATAAATTTTATTTATTTTCATTATCTTTTATAGAAGTAGTTATACAGGGAAGTTTGTGAACAAGGGTGGAAATATTAAGACAAAAAATGGAGTTTTGCCATGAATTTTAATAAAGTCAGATGCAGACTTTACTATGCATTCCAGTCAGTACCATCCTACTTGTCCATGAGAGTCACAAGTCCTAACACCAACCTGCATTTGAGCAATGCTGTAGTTTAGTGTGAATTCAGATAAAGTACTGGTGGGAGAAAAATTATTTAGACCTTATTTAGGCCTGCATTGAGACATTTTAGTGTCCTAGTACAGAAGTACTGGGCAAGCATAGGGCCAAAAGCTGAAGGCTGAAAGTTTGTGCAAAGCATCCTCTCAAATGGCTCTCCAGATTTGTCACTGAACATACATGTGGACAGCCTTCCTGCCAGAGACCATCTACTCACAAGTGTGGCTGAATTTAATTTATCACAGCAAATATATTTCTCTGGGAATGTAGAATCATAACTTTATAGAATAAATTTGCATTGGCCAAAGGTTATGCAGTCTTGTTCCCTGCTCGAGACAGGGCTACATTCAAAGTTAGAACAGGTTGCTCAGGGCTTTATCAAGCCAAATATTCAAGAATAGATACTGAACAGCTTTTCTGGACAAATGTGTCAGTGCTTGCCATAAAGCATATTTTCCTCATGTCCTGTCACCAGTTCTATTGCTGCAACTTGTGACTGTTGCCTCTTGTCCTTTCAGTTATATCTCTCCCTCTATCATCTCCATAAAGCCCTGTAGATACACGGGTAGAAGACTGCTGTTAGATTCACCTGTTTGCTTTGTCTTCTACAGGCCAGAAAAACACATCTCCCTCATTTTTTCCTATTGTATTGGATGCTCCATACACCTAATCATCCTGCTAGTCCTTTGCTGGACTAGTTGCAGACTGACCATACCCAGTGCCTAGGGCACTGCTCTCCCGGGCCGCCCTGCTCCTGGCTGGGGTGGTGGAACAGCTCTGGCTGTCACCCTAGGAGGGCCCTTACTGCTCCTGGTCTCCGAAGAAATCCCTAAAAATTCCAGATGTGCACTCACAAGAGCCGACGGAAAGTGGAATAATTCCTTCCTTCAGCCCACTGCTTAAATTCCTACTATCCACCATGATCATTCCTGTCCAATGGCTAATCCTCTGAGCCACTTCTTCTCCAGCCTTCTTATAATAGGCAGCTCTAACTACCCTTACAAAACCTCCCTGGTAAAATGGTTGTCATAATGGTTCCCATTTTCCATTATTTCTATACAATGGCAATTGCAAAGTGTATTTAGGGACACAGCTTACTTTATATGTCCTGATTTTAATTACCAAGGTGCTAAAGAGAATGTGTAAACTACTTGATAATAACGTGTGTTAAAGACCTGCTGGAGCATTTATTAGGAAAGCATTTCTTTCTCCTTTAACATGTCAATGTATACAGGGAGGATGGTTTTCCTGTTCCTTTTAAAAAGAAAAATACTAGGCTTTGATTCTTTGGTTTCTTTTCATCTTCATCTAGCTTAAAAAGCTTTGGGGAAGGAATACAAAACAACAGAATAGCAAAGAAATCACAAAAGGAAGATATCAATAAGAAGCACCACTGACTATTCTCTAAGCAGTTTCCAAGCAACTTTTAATGGAAGGTCAGGCACAAGCAAGATAAAGGGAGGAAAAACCAAGACATTATTTCATACAATAAAGTGACTGTGAATGCTGCCAGTTACAGAGGAAATAGATTGGCCAGCCTGAGCACTTATTTATGTTTTCTTGTGAATACAAATGAAAATCCTCTACAAAGGGCACTATCAAATTTGAGCGGGAGTGTTAATTCCAACAATAGGTTTGCATTACTATCCCGAGAGGCTTTCATCACTGAATATGCAATGTTGACTTTGTGGTAATAATAATAATCATGTTGGACTCTCTCAGCTCCTTCTGTCTGAAGATCTATAATATTTTTTGTCTTTAATTAATCATGTCTTACATTTGCAGCTCCAAATAGATTTGGCATGAGTTATGTGAATGGAGCAACTGAGGCATAGAGACATGGAGTGACTTTAATTGCTGTGGCCAGGGGTGTGCCTCCAGTCAAGAAGAGACAACCATATGTGCAGACCATCCTACCTACCAAACACTGTGAGATCATCACCACAGCTCCCAAAGGAAAGAGATAGAAGCTGTATCTGAAGTTCGTATATCTGTATGTTCAAGCCATGTATGATGTCTACTTCTTTCTTCATCCAGTGCCTGGATGGCTGTCGGCTGCTGAAATAGTCCCTTTGAACTTGACTGCCATACCAGGCAGTCTGAACGTGTCACTTTGGTCCTAAAGTCATAGAGCATGAAACAACCCTCTCTACTCAGTGGCTTGCATCATGGTCAAGAAGCAAAAACCCTTGTGTCCATGCCAAGAAAAGCCTGAGGAAGGATTCCAGGAGTTGAGTTGGAGGCCTGAAAATTGAAGAAGCCCAATTATTGTGAAACCTGGCCCACTGAGAGGCAATAGCAAGTGCAAACCAAAACTTTTCTCTTTTAGATTTAGTTTTGGAATAAAATGTTTAGCTGAAAAGATGATAGATTCATAGAATCATAGAATCAACCAGGTTGGAAAAGACCTCCGAGATCATCAAGTCCAACCCTTGATCCAACACCGCCGTGGTTACTGGACCATGTCACTCAGTGCCACATTCAGTCTCATCTTAAAAACCTGCAGGGATGGTGAATTCACCACTTCCCTGGGCAGCCCATTTCAATGTCTGATTACCCTCTCTGTAAAGAATTTCTTCTTAATATCCAACCTAAACTTCCCTTGTCAGAGCTTAAGATTGTGATCTCTTGCCCTACTGCTGGTTGCCTGGGAGGAGACCGACCCCCACCTGGCTACAACCTCCTTTCAGGTAGTTGTAGAGAGTGATGAGGTCACCCCGAGCCTCCTCTTCTCCAGACTAAACAACCTCAGCTCCCTCAGCCTCTCATAGGACTTATGTTCGAGTCCCTTCAACAGCCTGGTTGCTCTTCTCTGGACCTGCTCCAGCACCTCAAAATCCTTCCTGAATTGAGGGGCCCAGAGCTGATTAGGCTTCAGGACAGCTGGTGAAGATGATAAATGTTGGCTTGATAAAACTTCACTTCTCATGGCTCGATGTTCTGATGTTTGCACCAAGATGATAGTACAGTCTGTCTCTTCACATGGCACTGGTAGTTAGTTCTCCCTCCCTGTCTAACCTGTCTTCAGGTTAAAAAAGAAAGGGAAGTGAAAAAACTGACTGAATTTTAATTTTTAACAAGGGAAAATATTTTATCAGGAGTTACTTCTGATGAAGTTCTGGGTCAGTATCCTATATGCTCAGGGGCCTGAACAGGAACATCAAGAATCATTTAGGAACTGGGAGGTCCTCAGCCTTGATGCTGTGTAGCAGTCTTGGATACACCTAGGATATTTCAGATTCTTGTACCACCTCTAGACACTGTGAGCTAAGAGATTTAATATTGCCAGACTGAAAAGGCTTTTGTGCTATCTAGGAATAAGGTTCACACACACACCCCAGAGAGACTGCAATGAATTGCTGCAGCTGAACATGAGACTCTCAGAAGCACCTCTCTGCACATGCTCTTACGTGTGGTTTCTGCAGCCTCTGGCTGAGGCCACTCCCCTTGTTCTGGGTCCTTACTTGCAAGGCATACCTGGTTCATGATCCAGTTCACTGGGATCCTGGAGAGTCAACAATTTACTGTGGAGAGAAGTCACATTATGCCCTAGAAATATATGAGAGATAGTGGCCAGATAGTCCTGCATTTTAAGTCTGAAATTTGAGTACAAGTTTACAACTCTGATGCCCATATTACACTTTGTTTGGACAAACCGATTATAGATATTAAAGTGAATAGACCAGCTTCTTAACATGACTTCAGTTACTGAAGTCTACCCAGCTTCTACTTTCCATTTTCAGACATACCCATAAGAAGACTTTCCAGAGGGCATAAGAAACAATCTCAGAATTCACTCCATAGTGTGAATGGTTTGGTTATAACACATTTTCCTTGTCCTAAAAATAGACCAAGTGAAGGTTTGAAGGACAGTTTTTGATAAACAAATCCGATTCTGTGTTCTTAAAATGTGTTATGAATGAGACTGCTAGTGAGAGCTAATTACATCCTAACTCAGTGTGCTGAATCCAACCTCAAGCAGAGGACAGATTTTTTACAAGATGTGTTTAGCAATGGACTAATTATCAGGGGTGCAATAACATCTTAGACTGGTGCAGCTAGTCTACAGGAAATTTTGAAATAAGACCTTAGCCAGTGTGATTTGTTCTATCATGGCTGATAAAGGGACCAGCAGTTGAGCTTCCCTCTGTTCTTTTCCTCAGCTGCACTAGATCAGCTTTGTGTTCCAGACCCACTCAGGTGAGGTCATCTCCTGGGCTGAAGTCAGTGATGTAGCTGCCACATCTAGGTAGGAAGATGGATGTGAGATGAAATTTCTACCTCAGAGTAGGTTGATACCGGTTTTATCTGGGCTGCCCTGATGTCCTCTGCGGAAGTGTGGTACCCAGCTCTGAGTGTGCAGGTATGTTGTGGATAATTGGTTGAGAAGTGGTTTGGCTGGGCAGCACATGTCTCTGTCAGACATTTGTGTTAGGTGTCTCTTCTAAAACAAAAAGTTAAAATAATCCCAGTATATTACTCACTAAGCCTTTTTTTTTCTTTGCTTGCTTTTAATTTAGCATTGTGAAAACTTACTCAGTCATGATGGGAAAAGAGCATCTTGAGGCCCATGCAGCTGCAATTATCTTAATTTAAATTAATTTATGGAAGTTATTTATCGCAATTTGATCTTGCACTATATGAGACAGGATTCCTCATGTCTACTCACAACACTTCTTCCTGCCTTTATTATCTAATTTCTTCTTTACCTGATTTTAGGTTTGGGAGGGTTACTTTCAGAGTTACTTGAGATTTCTTTCAAAGTAATGACTGCGCACCAGCTAGCAGCTGGGCTTCTTAGTAGGACCATGGTATGTATGTGTGTGTTCTACAGAACTACTTCCTTGTTTCTGAGGCGAATTTAAAGCTCTCTTCTCAGACTCCATGAAAAATCTTTTGAGTATTTTAGAAACCATCTCAGCTGTAACAGGATTTCTTTTGAGCCAACAAAGCTAATGGGGCCTAATAAAACTCCTTGTAGCTAAGGAAAAAGCATGACTGGATGAAATCTCTGAGTGGAATTAACTACCAGAAGGAATGAGTTTAAGTCCAGTCTAAGTTGTTTTTGGAGCAGCTGAAAACATTTTAAAAACAGGCTTCTTGCAAAAACCAAAGAGAAGAAATTACATCAATAATAACAGGAAATTTGGGACTTTCAACTGATCCTCTGCAATAAGCTTTTAAGAAAACATTAGTAATGGGAGAAGAGGTAAAGTAATATTATGACTATAAAGACAAAGGACTACAGGTAGGAGTAAGAAATCCATCTTTCTAACTGCTTCTTTAACACTGTACCAACATATTGTCCTGCAGTCAATCCTGTTCTCAGTTTTACTCTTCTCCCAGCTTTTGGCAGAGACATCGTACCTCAAGTCTCCTGGTAGCTACTGTGCTCACCCTGACTTTGGTACCATGTTCTTCCTCCCTCTCTTATGCTGTTTGTGATTTGGTATAAGCATGTCAGGCAGTTCAGTGAGTCATGCTGTTTCAAGACAAAACAGATGTTTTTGGAAGATTTGGTTTTCAGCTGGGTTGGTTCCCTGAAGAACCTCACTGTGAGGTTTCATGGCGTGTAGTGTCAATATGTGGGGATAAAACATCTGGACTTCAGCTGGGTTAAGGTGCTGTAGAGGGGTACCTTAACTGATGACATTTTCCTGTATGATTTATCAAAAATATAACCTTTCTTGTTCACTATACAACTTTCTTTACTGCAAAATTACTCTGTTTGGTTTAGGAATCGTATTCCCCAATTTAGTGTTCCCACTGAACCATTCCAAACCATGTGCCTCTCCCTCATCCCTCCCTCCCTCTCTCCATCCCCTGCAGCAGATGGAGGGAAGAACTGGATGCACAGAGGGTAAAGATCATGGGTTTAGATAACAACAATTTACTGTTGGAGAGTGTTCAAGGCCAGGTTGGATGGGATCTGAGCAAACTGGTTTAGAGGGAGATGTCCCTGCCCATGGCAGGGGGCTTGGAACTAGATGATCTTTAAGATCCCTTCCAAACCAAACTGTTCTGTGATTTTATGATTTTAAGTTTACCAAAAAAACAGATGTGCAATAGGAACTCAAGAGCATATATTCAGATGACCAATACCTGCCAGTGGAGCCAGGTATTTCAGAATGTTTCCACATTTTTACCATGGCTGACAGCTTAATTTTCCAAATGGTTTTAAATATTTGTCCATTTATGCATATCTTCCTAAAGAATTGTGGAGGGTTTTGAAAATCTGGATACAAACTGATAAACTGAGTGCTTAAAAATATGGGGCATATCAGCTAAGGTAATGAATTGTTGTCATTTGAATTTGCTTGGGAGTCTCACAAACGAGGAAATACTTAAAAAATTTGAATAAAACTAAATTAAATAAAACTTTTACTAGAACTTTGTTGCTTGGCAGACTTCAGTGCAGGCTGAAGAAATCCATTCCTCTGCTCCAATGTTTGTTTTTATGAAGACATTTTGTATATGATGATGTGGTGATATGTTACCGTGGATGTAGCACTAAATATAGTGTGAGAATATGTGTGCTATCTGAAGAGATCATACAAGGGTGTGTAGTGGGGGCTGCATTTGCTGTATGTGCAGTACCCTATTTATAACAGACATATAGGATGGATTTAGTGTACTAGAAGTGAGCATTTGAACTGAAGACTCAAAGGACTCATGCAAGGACATGGTAGTAGGGCTAAACAAACCAGAGTATCTAATGTGTCAAAGGGAATACTGAATTCATGAAAGGCACTCATATTTAGCTGCTTTTGCTATACCAACAAAAAGCATCTCTGGCTTGGTTTCATTTTACACCTAAACTTACTAGTCAATAATGAATATGACCTCGATCTTGCTAATTTATGATGAGTGGGTTTTTTGGATCCACAAAGCCAAGTGAAAATCAAGTAATTCCTCAGTGCATAAGATGTGTTCATGTGCCAAATTCCAGAATTATGGGCAAATGCTGGTAGGTGCCACTAGGGGCCATATGTTAATGAATCAAGGTCTCTGGCCTCTGTGTTCTGGTAATAAAATATATTTTCCTAGAGACTACTTCTTCCTTCAGAATACTTGTACACACTTTGCTACATCTTTGATAAACTTTCTTGACCTTGCAACTTCCATTACCCAGGTCAGAGAAGCTGAGCAACTGCATCCTCACCTATAACTGAAGAGTAATTATTTTCTCCCTTACTTTTGCACAGATTATACTGTTCTGCTGCACTTTTCTTAGACATTAGCACCAGTGCTATATAACACCCTCAAGGCATAAATTTCCTCCACAAAGAATTTAAATTTGGCCATAGCCCATTGGTTTTGAACACCTAACTTATTTTAAGTAGGGATATGACCTGTAGATTGATCTCAGAGACCAACAAAGGATGTGTTGAATTTCATTTCCCTGTAGCAGGAAATTTATTGGTAGATTTGTCAGAAGTTAAAAAGTTTTGGCTTAATTTTTTTGTAGGAAGCAGAAACACCACAAAATCAGAAAATTAAAGGTATACACAATTCTGATTTCTTTATGTGTTTCCAAATCAAATCATTACAACTGTAATTGTGAACACAACTTAAGAAACTTTTAAAATTCTGATCAGCAATTATATAGTTAAAATATTTTGAGATATCAGCTGTATGTGTACCAATACAGAATTTTTCTCTTAATTGCATCATTCATTCAAAGTTCATAAAGATTTTCTTGGCTTCCAGGAGTAGCAAAGATAACACAAGGATGTACCATCTGCCCTTCTCAAAGAAATCTCTTCCCAGCATCTTTTCTAAGGTCACAAGCTTCTGATTCAACATCCTTTAATTCCTAAAGGAAGGCAACAGTGTTAAGTTAGTTGATGTCTACCTACCACCTTTCACTGGTGGTGTGGTGGGAGAGATGCCTGTTGCAATCCTGCTCTTTAGGGTTCAACCCAAACTCCCTCCCAATCTGCTGAATGCAGTAGCCGTTTCCGGGTCTGACCCAGCCATTGCACCAAGGTGAGAATGACGCCCTCGGGAGCACACTGAGACTCTTTTGCGTGACACCTCTCTCACCACAGTGAACCTCATTGCCCAGTCCAAGATCAGTCATGCAAGGGGAGCTCAGCATTTAGGAGCCCTGGTCTGAGCTCAAGTCTCTTGCTCTGTCTATTTTAAGCCTGACCCTGACCTAGGGACACTGCTCCTCAAGGCTGGTACTCACTTAACTCTAAAGTTTGTTAGTCTCTCTCTGTCATTTACATCACACGTGTACCATTAACACAGGTGAACAGTCACTTAGCATGTTTCTAGAGATCCCTGTTGTGCCCTGTCTTGTGCCCTTAAAGAAAACCTATATAAGGATTCAGGAAAACTAAGGAGTTTCCCTGAGTTCCTTCTTGCCTGGCTCACGAGTCCCTTTTATCAACTCCAGGAAGAGAACCCGTATCTGCTACAGCTGCCAGAGGTTGTCAACATACAGTGAGTGAGGGAAACCTATATGCTCATCCTCATTACAGTGATGTAGGGTGTTTTTAGCTGAAGGCTCATGACCTTTGAGCAAAGTCATGCAGCGAAATGTAGACCATGGCCTGGACCTGTGTGATGTATTCAATCTCTGCCCCTAAGGCTTCACTTCCAGAGACGGCAGTCCAGGAACACTGCAACATCTGTTTCTGCACAAGTGAAGAGGAACAGTTTATTTATTTTCATTAAAACCATCCTTTATATTATATTTTTATATAAATATCGTTGCCTTATATGTTATTGGCATTGTAGGCAACCTACAGCCTACATGCTGTAGTTACAATTCCAGCTTTTCTGAAAACAAAAGCCATGAAAGCCTAAAGACAATATTTTCAAGAGAAGCCTCTTGACAAATGAAGTCAGGCTGTCAAAAGGGTTTATAAGGCTGGATTATGTGTAAGAAGAACTGAACATACCTTCGGAAGCCTGGGCTCAAGTGTGCTAAACAAACTGTACCCAGAAGACTCACAGCACTTCTGAAAGTCCAGCACTCAGACCTCACAGGAAACTTGAGGCAAAGGTTGGAGTGGGACCCAGAACTAGTTTCCAAGTTTCTCTGGCCCAAGATGAACATTCCTGTTTACTCAAGAGAGCAGGCCATGTTCAGCTCCAAGTGTAAAGGAAAACTTGGTCAATGCAGAGTTACCAAGACTGTAGTTTGGCAGTGATGCTGGATAGAAATACCAACTCTTTGCATGAGATTTAATGAGTACCAGTAGTCAAGGTGAGGCCTGTTGAAACTTTTTAAAAAAGAATTTTATTTAGTCAAGCCAAAGCATTTTCTTCAAGAAGATGGAGAACTTTTTGAACAAGAGATGGAAACTTATAGGAACATACCTGTTGCTACTACTTGGCCACATACATGGTCTGCCAGAAGATAATATTGCCTTAGTAATAATTATAAAAGTAATAATTATAAAAGTTTCTGACTACAATCCTTTTCTGCAGAAGGTCTTGATTCTGGTCTGAAGGAGGGCATAATGAGCCTTCCAGCCCTGGGTTTAGCCTAACCAAACACAGGCACAAGTGTAGTAAGAGCTGCTCCAAAGCTGAACAACCTTGAACAGAACTACTCCTGCAAGCATTTTCAACGTTTGAAAGGTTCTGTCTAGCTCTGACAGTAGTCTCTGCACCGGAAGGAGTGTGAGGACAACTGTCTCCCTGTGTCATCCAGGCGATCATCTTCAGCTAGCTCTGTTCGGCTACCAGCCTTCACTGGGCTGGAAATCACTCAGCTTCACAAAACTGGGCTTGTACAGGGATTTTTCCACTCTCTGGGGCATAGGCCCTCCCAAAACTTTCTACAGAATTAGTTTTTGGCTTAATACATGGCTGGGCCTCTTGACATGACTGAGCATTACTAAGGTGAAGGAGGGAAGGTAGGTCTGGGTTGGGTTTTTTGGATTTTTTATTTTGTTATTAGTAGATGATGTTTTGACCTCTTTAGCCTGTCATGTCCTGCACCAGAGAGGAGAGAAGGACCTATGTAATGAATGAAACTCTGAATAGAAAACACTATTGTTTCAATCTTTAAAAAAAAAGAATATTACAAGGGCTAATTGCATGATTTAACATTTGAAAACTTTGCATTCCTCCTCTGCTTTGGAGAGTAAAAGGGTCTATTATCATTTCCAGGCCAGATGTTCCAGTTTATTGAGCCTGTTTGATCCCTGCACCTGTCTAAGACCAGCAGTTGCTGGATTAGTGTAAGGAGCTGAATTAAAAAATCTGGACAACTGTTACTGAACAAGTGAATGGTGTGAAAATGAGCAGACTTTTGGTATAAAGGATTTACTGTTTGTGACACAAGGCAGTACACATCATTTATAGTGCAAAATGAGCATGCAGCCTTCATTCTGCATGTCCATGTGCTGGAATATACATTACAAAGTGACAATTACAGGAACTTCCAGTGAGGGAAAGAAAGGAGGGGAGGGGAAGCAAGGGAAGTAGGGGACACATTACACCATCCATCTGTGAGACAGCCGTTCAGTTACAGGGAATTATATCTTTTTTCTGGTGGATTATGCTGATTATAAAAAGAAGAATTTGGTTCCTGACTCCACAGCAAACATTGCTGCATATCCTGAAGGAAGCAATGGCTTTTCACTTGCCTCTTTCCTATGCTTTGTCTCTTTCCTTTGCTCCCTGCTCCCTTAAACATAACCATTAGATACCTTTTCTCTCCTCCTGTTGTTTTTTTTTTTCTCTCTGTTTTGACTAAAAGCACTGTGCCATGTGACTTACAAAAGTTGTTTCATGTCTCAGGTCTACTCACTATAGTTGCAAGTGTGGCCAGCCCTGGTGGGTCAGAGCCCAAGATGCATCCTGCCTGGCAACCCATCTCAGACAGGAGAGATTAAGTGAATGGTTAGGATTCATAGGCCTTTGCAGTTTAAAATCCCTCAAAACAAATATGCCTCAAACACACACTCTAGAGGGCGAACTGCAAGAGGAAAGCTCTTTCTCAAGCTGCCATTGATTTCTGCCAAGGAAGGTATAAATCTTGGTGGTTTGTATTATCACCAATTTACTGTTTATATATAGTGGAACTTGAAGAATAGGGGTAGACATAGGTGTGAAAGTGACAATTAAGTAAAGATAAATGATTCCCCTGCTGTGTGAGATGTGTCTTCGATAATTCGTTGTACTCCACACAGAGGTGATTCCCCTCCCTGCTAGTTCCCCCCACCACCCTGCCCCACCTGTTAAGTCTGCCTTTTACATTTGGAAAAAGTCAAGTGTGTTTTCAAATATTCAGCACAAAGTTGTTCCTGCCTCTGCAAAGATCACATCTAAAGTTTATTAGATTGAGGAACATGAATGTTACTTCTTATTTATAGGTACAAACATAGCAAAATAAAGTCACTCATCCAAGATCAAACAACTCAATCCATGGTAAGAAGTGAAACCAAACATCCTATGTGACAGTTCAAAGGTTTGACCTCAAGTTCTTAAGTCCTCCAGCCTTTCCAATAGCATTTTCAATGCCTTACTTTCCTGTAAGCACTGATGCTGTTTTTGTACAAATAAGCTGACCTAAATGACTACGGCTTGAACAAGGACAGTTTTCTGTGTCTAAATGTAAAGGTAGGCTTGGTCCACATTCATCAGGAATTCATTTTATGCCCAGAGAGAAGGCAGCTTGTGAGGTTTATTCAGAGACTAGTATGATAGAGGTGAGTCTTGCATCTTCCCGGATCTTTCTTAGACATTATTGCAGAGGGACTTACCCGGTGCACAGGCAGGTTGCTGAGTGTAGACCTCGATGTGTGGACAGTGCAAATGTTCTCTGCATTTAGAAGACACTGTGTGGAGAAATCTTAGAAATCTATTAGCTCCAGATTTCAAAAGTTATGCTTGTATACCCTCTCTCTCATTGCCATATTTTACGGGTGTAGGCTCCCAAACTCTGTAACTTCCAGCGGACTAGTGCCTAACAACATGTAAAACTGGCTTCTGGTCAGTTATGACAACTAGAAAGCAAGAATAGCACAGCCCAAAATGTCTCATGTTGAGCAGCTGCAGTTTAGAATCGAAGTGCAGTTTAGTTCTTTTCGTAATACCTTACTCACAGACAGCTAGTAAAATGACAAAAGCTTTACATCAAACACTGTTTCAGCACTTTCATAGAAAGTCTTTGAGGAATAAAGAAAAAAATTTTCATTTGGATTATAGACAGTGTGCCTTACTAATTACTTATTAATGTGCTTAAAAGTTACTGTTTTTAATGGGTATGTAACAATGAGCTTTAGCTAGAAAATGGAGGAAGTAAATTTTTTTGTGTAGTTTCATTTTGTTTTGATTTTTCTTTATAAGCAATTGATACTTTTAAAGTCTTTAACTTGTGCAAATACACACACACACACACACACACGTATATGTAAGCATTTGGCTTTTCTGTGCGTTTAATTCCATACATAAAAGTCTTCTTTCTCTTTTCCTGTTTCCCTATTCTAATGAAAAAGTAATTTACTGGGCAATTGATTTTACATATTATTATTTTTTTTCATTTAAAAAATACTATTCTTGTGTAAAGATCTTTTAAAAAATATATCAATCGGTTTTGGACATGATAGCCAAGTTAAAAGAAGCATATATCCAAAACAGATGTGGCTGGCTAAGTTAAACTTTGCATAATTGTCCTAAAACTGGTTGATGCATGCAAAAGGAATAGAACCACTGAAACTTGCTGTTGATTTATTTTTTAAAAAAGAATTGAAATGCTTTATTAACTAAAATTAATTTCTTAAGTGTTCTGCTAATTTCAGTTCTGTAATGGCTTTGTGTAATAGTACTTCTGGGGTGCTGTTTTATGATAACCAAGCTGGGAGCTTTTGGTGTCAGCAGGAGGCTGTGCGCTGTTGCAGTACAAGACATACAGCAAGAACTTGGCTACTCACTGTCACCTCTGAGCTCTACAAACTATTTACCAGCAATGTTCTCTGTTTCTGAACTCATCCGAAGTATATCACTGGCATGAAAAATCCTTTTGTGTTCTGGGACTAACTTGCAGACATGACAATGAGTTGTCATGTCTCTCAGCTATGAGACAGTTTAATTTCTCTGACTCCAGAACAGCTTTAATGGTTATCACTCCCAGGATACTCTGAGTCCTAGGAAATAAAGGCACATACATTCCCTTGTTGGTTTAAAACCTTTTCCTCTCTACTCTATATGAAGAAGCTGCCGAATACCTGCAAGGGGAGGGTCAGTTGCATGAGGACACCTCCTAACAAAAATATTTGTGAATTCCATGTCCCATGTTATTTATATGAGAACATAAGAGGCCATCAGCTCCATGTAATGTAAAAGGCACATGGAAATTTATGATTGACTCTTATTGGTCACAGTGGTCTTTAAGTGGCATTTGCAACATCAGTCGGTGTTGACACAGATAAGCACAAGATGAGTTAGGGAGAAATGGTTTCTAACAGTGATTATGGGCTTCTGAATGAAAAGTGACTAGAATGTGGACACAGCAAGGCTCCCAAGGGTCCAGTTTGAGTTGGGCACTTCCTTGAAAAGGGCTATATGGGTCTGCAATTCTCACACACTCTGCTAGAGGAGAGGGGTCTGTGAGGCTGTTGTGAGACCTTTAGTGTTTTTGTCAACAAGAACTTATTTTAACTCATAGAGCTGCAGAGCACTGAGTCCTCTGAGGGATGGATGAGTGATATGGTGCCCTTGAAGACATAGTATTATCACTGGCAAGGCATTAACAGACAAAACATTAAACTCACCTGGACTGTCTTGTATGTCACCTAGCCCTGTTTTAGGCACCTGACCCTGGAGAAAATGCTTTTGTTGGTTTATGGCTAATCCAGGTGGAGGAGGATGGGGAGCTGCAGAAACACCATTTCACTTGTACGGGAAGGATTAGAGGTGCCAATTTTGACATTCTACATGTTCTTAAAATTCTTGTGCTGTCTGTAAATGAGTAAAATAAAAGGAAAAAGAAAACAAAAACAAACCGAAGGGACTCCATTGTGTGTGCTGAGCCTGAGCTATGAAAATGTACGATAAAACCCCATTTTGTCACTTTGCACTTGCAGTTTATTTTCACACTAATTCCTCCAGTGCAGTGCTAAGTAAGAAGGAAGTAAACAGGCTAATGCCAAAATCTTCCTGTGCATAGGATTACTCAGTGGTGAGAAAATGACTTGGATACCAGTGCTGGGGAGTGGGTGGAAAGAGGGAGACCCCCTCTGTTGTAGTTTTGCTCACTAGCCTGTCTTTGGGGCTGTGAATGGTTTTGTCCAAGTACATTTCTGGACAAAACCCAATTAAAACTTGTAGTGACGCCTTTGCTAATTACATATTTAAGAAAAACGGAAGAGAAGGTGGATTGCGCAGTTGAAATTAAGAGCCTGCCATTGATAATTAATATGCCAAAGGTCTGATATATATTTTAAGTAAAATAGAATGAAGCAAAGTTGAATTCAACGAACACTCAGGAGTAGCAGCTTCTCCCATTTTCCTTTAAACTTAATTTAGCTGAGTAATCCTGTTGTACTAGGCTGTCCATACCAGCTTACTTTCTAAGTTGTTCAAATAAATATTCTCAATTCACTTATAATCAGCCTGCCACCAAATTTCAGCAAACTGATTTAACCAGCATCTCTGAGAAGAGCCCAAATCCACTACTTGGCGGTGATGGCTGTAAAATCAGTGCATGGAAATGCTACTTCACATTGAATAGTGTGTAATAAGTGGTACTTACTTAATGCAAAATGCATCTGAAACCTGCATTGTCTGGATGCTTCTATTATTAGGACAACACATTGTTTACCTCACATAATGGACAACCAACTCACAAATCACAGAATCACAGAATCATAGAATCCAGGGTTTGAAGGTATTTGATTTTGGTTCAGACAACTAAAAGCCATCTTTACACACATCTTGGGTTCATTTCATCTGAAATGAAATTATCAAAGAACCAAAATTAAATGTTCCGTTCAAGGTGGGTTTTGTTTTTTAACAAACATTCTTAAAATAAAAATATAATGAACACTTACAATACCAACATGAATTGAAAAATTAGAATGTGCTAAAACAAGTAATGCATTTTGATGGTTCTGTTCTATTGTGCTTTTTGAAACCTGAGTTTTTCAAAGATTTTGATATTGCAAATCATAGCCTTTCTGTGAAAATTTTGGTCTGTGTTGCAATAGTTTTGCAAGGTTCTTGTTGAAGCCTTTTCAAAAGGGAAATTTAGAAGTATTCTGACCTCACGCTTACATTCCCAACTGAAGTACATTGACACCTGCTTTCTTTGCTGAGGGGATATGTTGTAACTAACTTGCTGTTTTTGTGATTCCCAAGGTTCAGCTCATACCTATTTATTTTTATTAATACGTTTATTTTGCAACATGAGAGAGAAAGCTGAGGCACAAGAATATACAAGCTCAGGTACACAAAAGGACCCAGAAAGAGGAAAGACTAAGCCATTAAAACCTCACCTTGGTGAGACTGAGGTGTCAGAAGTACTGTCCACACATGCACTGAGGCTCTGCCACTGTTCAGCAAGGACTATCAGGTTAATGGAGTCATCCAGAGAAAAAACAAGCATGTGCTTTGGAGCCTGATGAAGCAGGGAGAGAAAGCCCTGTGCTCTGGCCTTCGGCCTTGAAGTGCATATCTAGTTTTCATCAAGAGTGTTGTTGGTAGGAACTGAGGTTCAGAGCAGAGATCTCTCCTCTTCTACTTTGATCTTGAGTGAATGCACTTCCTTGCTATGGAGTCATGCTCCTGCTTGCATGATCTTGGTCTTGCTGACCCTTTGAGCTCCTAGCTGAGACCCTCAGCTCCTAGCTGAGACCTTCAGGACATCTAGCGAAGGCTAGATGCACTCCTGCAGAACCTGGAGGCTAGACATTCAGGGCTTGAACCTTCTCAAGGACCTCCTACTCCCTAACTCAGGGACGAGACACAGGGCTATGAAACTCTGGGCGGCTCAGAGTTTCTGCATAAGGCAGCAGAAATTCAGAGACAGACTGCCTCATTAGTGGAGCCTGTTCCTATTCACTGGCGTCAATCTCCCTGGATCTCATGGGGCACACAAAATCTACTTCCAGACCCCAAGGCCTGAGACCATATTGTGTGACTGACCTCATGCAATTTCTGTGAGAATGGACTGGAAACCTGTGACGCATAAAGGGCCTAAAATAAGATCTTCTGTAGTCCCACAGCTCTCCAGTCCTGCTTTGCCCTTGCATCTGAGAAGAGGAAACACAGGAAAAACTTTTGCACTGCAAGGTAATGGGGAATGTACAGGGATGTTGATCAAAATCTCTGTGGGTTATAGCAAAGGTTTAGTAGTCACTGACAGACTGACTTACAGTGGGAAATAACTCCCCTTCTAGCTGCCTGTAACTGATCCTAGCCTCTATTACTCTGTGGCTAATAAACCTTCATTAAAAAAAATTATTGTATAAAATTTTCATAATTCGGGATAACTATCAATAATGTCCAGAAATTAAGTGAAACATAAGGTGGACACAGATATTCACTGTTGGATGCTCCCACTCAGAAACCTAGCAGAATCAGTTTTGGGACCAAAATATGTATTTTAGAGTAGAGGGGACAACAAACAGCTGCTGTCTTAACAGAGCAGATGCCATTAACAAGAAAGCAACATAGAAAGCACTTCTGACTTTTACTTGCTCAATGTAATCTAGCATTTGCCCACCACAAGCCAGAGATCAATGTCTATCTCCTTGTAGCAAATACTGGCTATGGAGAAAAACTAAGGATTAATGTTCTTCCTTTGAACAGTACTTCCATTAGCAGCAATATCACTTTTTCTAAGTGTCTTTCCTGTTGAAGGATATGGCCACTGTGCTTGAGAGTTTTAGGTCTTTAAAGCAACAACAACAATAACTCCTTTTAAGTCAAAAAATCTTCTTGAACTTTAATATTTTAGACAGAAACTTTGAAAAAAAGTTTGTGGCATCACCAAATGACTGAACTTTGCCTTTTAAACTTTGAGTTGAGGAGGAAAAACACTTTTGTTCCTTACCCTGGGCTTTTATTCACTATACAATGAAGTAGCAGTTCTTCACTTACACTTCAAACTGAAGTAGAGAACCTGGTCACTGCTATGTGCTCTATGGGTTATTAGTAAGTGGATGGGTTATGGTTGCCTTATTTTTTTGAAAACCCAGTAAAATAGCCACCATCTGTGTTCTTGCCAGCCCGGGATGTTGATTTCTGCTTTTTCAGATAATAGGTAAAGTTGGAAGGGACCTCAGTGGGTCATCTGATCCAACCCCCCTGCTCAAGCAGGGTCATGCTAGAGCACATGGCACAGGATTCCATCCAGATAGTTCTGCAATATCTCCAGTGAAGGAGACACTGGGCAACTTGTTTGAGTGCACAGTCACCCACACAGTAAAGAATTTCTTCCTCATATTCAGGTGGGACTTTCTGTGGATCGGTTTTTGCCCACTGCCTCTTGTTCTATTGCTTGGCACCACTTTGAAAAGACCTTGGGCCCACTCTCCTTTCACTCTCCCTTCAGATACTTATAGATAATTATGAGGTTCCCTCTCAGTCATCTCTTCCTGAGGCTGAACAGGCCCTTGGCTTATCCTCGTAAGAGAGATGCTCCTCTCCCTTAACCATCTTTGTAACCCTGCACTGAACTTATTCAAGGAGCTTCACATCTCTCTTGTCCTAAAGAGCTCAGAACTGGACACAGCCTTGCTGATACAGCCTCACTAGGCTCCAGTGGTATCCAGAGGGGCAGGATCACCTCCTCTATGGTGATCTTTTCAGGCATAATGAGACTCTCGGGCATTACAGAGCTGAATTAGCAATACCTGTGTTTCACCTTCTTCATCCTCAGCAAAGGTTTGCTACAACGGCTGATCCAGGCTTCCCATTAGTCTGCACACTGATACTTCAAACTAAACACAAGGGTTATTAAGAACTAACACATCAGTGTTAATATTTTGCATATCCTTGGCAAATGATAAAATTCTGCTTGGGAAAAAAAGACAATCATATGTATTGTATGCAAACATATGCTTCCATCCCTGAAAAATTTCTATCTCTAAAAATTTCTACTAAGACTGTGGTTTGCTACCTGACACACAATTTGATAAGGTTGCATGTGGCTTCTATACAAAGTGAAATATTTTATCCCTTTTTTTTCCTCCATTGTTTTGGTTAAGACTTGACACTCGAGAGACTGTTTTTGTCACTGAACTGGGGAATTAAGTCTTTTTATCCTGAATAGCTCCTAAAAAATTATTATTAAATATTATTGGGGTCACTTTTGTTCATGTACATATCTTTTGAAAGTAGTAGCAGAGAATTAAAAATATGAACACACAGTTAAGGTACTCTAAATCTGAAAAATGGCAAGTATTGTATTTTGTGGCAAACATCACATGCTAGTTAGGGCAATTAGTGTGTAAATGTGCCCTTTATGCCATTCACAGAAACCCTTCCTCTGTATAATAAGGTGCATATTTATGACAAAAACACTGTAGCAGAAATCAGAGTGATTATAAGCCAAGGTAAAGGTACTTCTTAGATTATAAATAGTTGCATTACAAGATATATCAGCATAGTTGTACTTTCATTCAGTCTTTCCTTTGAGAAGAAATCCTATTCATGTTTTAGTGTTTTGATATAGTCAGTCTCATTTGGAGGTATTCAGTGGTTTTGTATGGGAAACCATCTAATAGGTGCTCCTTAGCTCCTATGAATAGAAACTCAATTTCTTAAGTATAATAGAGCTGTTCATTGGGCCTGTCCTTGTGTTCTATCATTGAAATTCAAAATATATGTTCATAAATAAAAAGTAATATTATTCAGTCACATTCAAAAGGATAGAAACCTAAACATTTCTTTATGAAGGTAAAATGAGGTGACATGTAACAAAAACGAGGCTTTTTTGTAGTGTAGTGTAACTAGATACAATAAACAACGTGGGGTCTATATTTTAACAGCTTTAAGAGTAATGCTATGGACTTTGATGACAGTCTTCTCTGGAGTATTCTTCATATGGTGCTGAATATCTGAGCAAGGCTGTCAATCTCAAAGGAGCTAAACAGTATTTTTTGTTCTAAAAAGAGTGGGCGAGACTTTAGAATGATTTGTAAATTTGTTCAGTGCATCTTTGTGATTTTAAGTCAAGTCAATTCTGAATTGGCTGCTTGCAAAGGAGCTGCTCTTGCTCAGCCTGGGGAATTCTTCACTTCAGAGAAAAATTATTCGCTAGGGCAGCCAGGATTTAGCTGTGCACAATAAAAATAATCTTTTTCTATAACTCCCTTGGTTCCAGTGAGGTTGAACCTAATTGCTAAACCCAGGTTACTTATAAAATCTCTACAGACAGTAAGATTCCAAAGACTGTTTCTGAGGAGAAGGGTCCGTGTTTTGGGCTTCAGAACAGAATCATAGTCACAGGAAACTGGGGGAAATGCCAGTCTGCTTCTTATAATCTCCTCTCCCCTGATGTCTGAGTCTCCCCGTGTCTGTGTCTCTTCTTCTCAAAGAAGCCTAAAGTGCCACCATGGGGCTTCTCCTGGGGTCCATTGATATTTTAGGGTGTGCTGGATCTCAAGGCTCACTTCACCATCCTTGGTCCCATGGACCTGGATCCATGGGACCATCCATCCTTTGTACAGCCCCTGTGTGGTAGGATGGATGTTTCACCAGGGCAGAAGAGTGGGGAAACACTTCCTAAGGCAGGATGAGCCGGGAGAAGGCCTGGTTTGCTGGGACACAGAGGAACAGAAGTCAGTATCATTACCAGGGCCCAAAGTCACTTCTTACCTCTCTGTATGGGATACACCAGGGTGGCATAAGGTAGATGGAATCATCATAGAATCACCATAGAATGTTTTGGGCTGGAAGGGGCCTTAAAGATCATCTTATTCTAACCTTCATTGGCAGGGACACATTCCACTAGACTAGACTGCTCAAAGCTGCATCCAACCTGGCCTTGAAAACTTCCAGGGATCCACAGCTTCTCTGGGCAACCTGTTTCAATGCCTAATCACCCTCACAGAAAATAATTTCTTTCTAATATCTAATCTAAATCTACACTTTTTCCAGTTTGAAGCCATTTGCCCTTGTCCTATGACTACACACCTTTGTAAAAAGATAACAATTTGTGGGTTTTTTTGAGAACCACACTTCAAGAACATTGCTCAAACATGTCATAAACCTGAGGACAGAGCTCCAAGAAGCTTTTCTCATATTGAAATATACTACAGGAAGTTTAGGTCAGCAGGGTTTAGGCATTTCATTGCCCAGCGGGGCCTGCATCCCAAACTCCTATTCACTGGGAGTTTTGGGTTCTCAGCAAACTGTCAGGTATGTTTGAAGATCCATCTCTGAAGTTCTGAATGTAAGTGTTCCTGAAAGCTGAAACAAGAGTTGTGCTCCTGAAAACTTTTGGGAAAAGGACTTTGGCACTTAAGAATAAGATTTTTCTCACTAAATTAAATGTTAATTGACTTATGATAATTGTTTAAATCGCTACTTTAAATAAAACATAACATGCTTTTAAAGGTACATCTATTCTTTATTTCAAAAGATTAGCTTAGGAAGTAAAATGGAAACATTTCATTACTCTTTTCCTTCTAAGTCTCTTTTTAATTATCTTTTTTTTTTCTCTCTGTTGTCTTGTGACAGGGACCAGGTTTTCTCATTCATTCTGTTCTCACAGTGCAACTTGAGCTCTGTTCAGTGTTATGTTACTTCCTTCCTGCATCAAGAAACCTCTATCATGCCCAGTTTACACTCTTTGCTTTCACTACACATGGTGTCAGCATTCCAGTCTGCAGTTAATGGTGATTAAATAAGACAGAAATGCCTGAAATCCACCAGCGATACTGCCTAAAACACAGGAGCTGGCAACTTCTCTGCTGCTTTTTCTGTACAAGTTCAACCCGCTTGCACTCTTTCCTCAAATGCAAAAGTTGGAATTTTTGCTTAATAATAATAATAATAAAAAAAATCACCCAAAAATTCAGAATCAGGAAAATATCTCTTTGGTTTTGTTTAGCAATTTGTAAAACTTCATTGACATATGACCACACTTTCCCCCTTCTATTGGCATAATATTACCAAGGTATACAATTGAATTCAATTGCCTTGAGATACAAGCTTGATTTTGACTCCTTTTGGTCTTTGGAGCTCTCTGCCTATCTGTGGGGAGCTATTAATTGTCATGTTAAAATTGTCAAGTTCTTTGGCAGTTGGGAGGGCGGGGGATGGGGGGGGGAAAGAGAGATAGCTAAATCAATATGAAAATAAGTAGTCAAAATTCAGGATTGAGTGAGATCTTTCCCCAAAGCTATATTCTAGCCTATCACGAAATTAGCTAGATTTCAAGTGCATATGGTCAAACCACTTTCAGCCTGATTTGCTAAAAAGTAAAATTTCTGTAAGCAAACTGTCTAGTCTGTATATGTGGCTCTTTGTGTGCTGCTGTCCATTTCAAAAACATCTGAATGGAGAACAGAGACTGCCACGATATTGAACTCCTATCTTGAGAAAGCTCCATGACACTGGATTCCTAAATCTTGAAAAAGCTATCAAATAAGTGCAGGAAACACACCAAGATTCATACTTTCCCCAAAAGGAAATGCTGCAATTTGAACTCAACCAGACTACTAGGAAGCAGAAAATCCATGCAAGACAGTCATAGAAAACCTCCCTGTATGGCTTCTGCTGGTCATGGGATTATCCACTTAAATTCCAGTTCCTCATCTGTTCCTGCTGGTGGGGTCGGTTTGGCCATCTCCTCCAGCCTCTACTCCCACTGCAGGTGTTGCTTTCTAACAAACTCTTTCCCTGCCTCTCCCGCCCCAGCCCCTGGGACCCACACAGAGGAGTTCCTCTGTCTGCAGTTATGAATGCAGCAGCTGATAGGTGAGCAAGTAAAGGCTCAATAACCTGTGGATTGATGCTCATAAACATTTCTGTTGGGACTACCTAGTCTATGGTATCATTCTGATCAACTTGTTACATCAATATGAAAGGCCCCCCTTTTACTTCTACTCCCAGCCTTACTGAAGCGTATCATCCATTAGCCAGTGAAAGTCTAAGGTTCCTCCCCTAAAAAGCATAGCTTCAAACCCAGAAACTGTCCTGTGCTGTCTGGCATGCTGTCTGGAGCAAGGCTTTGCTGCAGCAAATGTGAATTTCAGCTTGCTTGCTGCAAGCTGACCACTCCCAAGGGAGAAAACATGGAGATCAGGCAGATAGCTGATGCTTGCTTTAGCAGGGTCTTTGGATGCCACAGGGGTGTGGAGAAGGGGATGGGTGTTCTCCTGTAGAGCACGATGACGGTGGAAGGCTTCAAGGCAGGCTCGAAGTAACAGGATTTCCTCCGCTGATCGGAAACAGAGATAAGAGTGAAACTCTAACTAGAGAGTCTCTTCTCAAAAGGAAGATTTAATGGCCTTTAAACGACTGTGTAAGTACCTAATGGATTTAGCCTATGGTAGGAAAAAAGGAAAGGATTAGGAAATCCAGGACTGATTTTAAAGCTACTATAAATGAAATCTCACCAAAATAAATAAGTGAGTAAAGGTTCATTCTCTCTAAAAATATTCAGAGAAAATAATAGAATTGGAAAGCAATTTATCTGCTTGTTTAGCACATTAACAAAATAACTGGAAAACCCACCTATTTTAGGAATAACTGAATAAAGACCAGGACTAGAGCTTTTATTTTTTTCTTACTCGTTAGGTATTTTCTCAAGACAGTACTAAATTACAGATAGCACAGAATACAAAACGCTTGAACATTTTCAGGCATTTTCAATACACGCAGTTCAGACAAGTGAAAGGTGTGCCTTGTCACAATATTGACATGTATTATTAAGAACTGTTCAGACACTGCCTTTGAGACAAGAGTAAACATGACCATTAACCAGAGTGAAGAGGATAGGACAAGGATAGCATGAACAGAATGATCTTGCATTGTCTGACAAAGATACACTTTTCCAACATGGGAAAAGGTTAGTAGTGTGAACAGAAAAGTTAAGATAGGTGGCCAGAAAACAAAGCAAATACAACTTTTGGGGAGTATTTGTCGAATACTTCTGACATGCTCAAACACCTCTGACATGCTCAAAACTCTAGTGGTGTTTGTTAGCACTAAGTTTGGATCTCTGCACTTTGGGTAGTTAGTAGCATTGGCCTATTTCTTGTGAGGCGCTTCATTACCATCTATCTGTGGTCTCCATGAACTTTATTGATTTTCATTGATTCTTAAATATGCATACTATCAGGTACCCAGGCTCTAAGAAACAGAGATATGGGGCACATGCTAAAGTATGCTCATGTGGATTTGCATTGACTCCCCTTTTTTTTCCACTTCGATGGCAAGAGTCAGTGACTGAAAAATCAGTCTTAGGGGGACACATCCCTCTTCCTCAATTCAAGCTTTTGACTTGTTCCCACTGAAGATGATGTGAATGATGGGCTCCTGTGATCTCTTGTATAGTGCTGGAGCTTCCTGAAACTGGAATCAGGTAAGAGGGATAAGCAAATACATACGTATGTATCTTAACGATATGTGAGCAGTTCTCTTTCCTCTCAGAGACATGCTCAGCCCACAGTGTAGAGCAGCTCCATGTGAGCATGCTTTCAGAGACTGGCCTTCAAGATCCATTCTGAGCAAATGGAGAAAAACTTGTACAACTTAAAATAATATTATTAGCTCAAGAGCTCATACGACAAGATTGTAGCTCACACGCTGCAGAAAACGCCAACTCTATCAGGAGGTGCTGATCTCATACTGTCTCCTCCATCTGTCCCTCCCTCTCTCTTCCAGTTGTTTCTCAGTGGCTTCAAATAATGGTTCTGTTATTGCTGTGGTTCAGTGAGCACAGTTCCCCTTCTCCTCTTGCATTAGGGTCTTTCATGTCTTATTATCAAGGTGTCTAATCTTCCTGCCCTTTGTTGAGCCTTGCAAGCCTTGTTGCAGCTGTTCTGCATGAGTTTAATCTAACTCACTAGATAGATGTGTGGATGAGACTCTCTAAATGCTTGTGTTCTGCTTAGATGTTATCATGAAAACATAGCAGCCTTGACCTTTCACATAACTTAGTCAGCCATGAATAGTGGCAAGCCCTGTTCCCCAGCCACATAAATTTCATGCCTGTTCATCAGCTGCTGTTATGCAGAAGAGTATTTTATCTCCCTTACTTTTGACATCTTAATTTGGTTGCAGGGCTTTCCTAGAAGCTACTCTTTGTATATTTTTGTCCCCAGCTTTTGGCTACTGGCAGGTATTAGACAATAAAGTGCCGCCTGGACACTTTCATTTGTAGAACATGAGCTAATTAGCACTTTTAATGGGTTTAATGGATTGCACCAGAGCCTTATAGAAATGATGCTTCTTATCTAGCTAGTAATAATTGGAAACACAAATTAGTAGATCCCATTCTTCCTTGTAATTGCATTAAATCAGCTGAGCTGGAGCAGTACTAGTGGGAATCCATTTATGAATGTTGGTGCACCTTCCACTTTATTTTGTGTCTGTTTTCATTATGTCAGAGTACCTACATGTTGCTATTTCTACTAGCGTGCAGTTCCCGCTAGGTTTTGGTACCCTTTACCATTCGTAATGAGATCCTGAGATGGCACAGTTTTTTGATGAAGAGCTACCTTCTATTTCTTAATCCCTTGTTATGCAGTGTTACATGTATTAGATGGTTTACATATTAGATGTTAATTAAAGGGGAGCAGATGGAATCTGTCAGCATCAGAAAGGCTGCATGTTCAAGTTTGTGAGCCAGCAAAAGCAATCCACCAGTTTGTCAGGAAGGCAGCTTGCTGACTAAAATTGTCATGTGTGAATGGACAATCAGAACTGAAATTTTTTTGCCATTTAACTGCAATGTGAATGATTAATAATAAAGCAATTATAAGGTAATTTAAGGAAAACAGATTTGCTGAGAAGCAGCTGCTGCTTATATCAGTATATGCTTGATGGCAAATAGTTTTGGTGCTGAACATGAACTGTTGTGCAAAACCCCACCACTTTTGATTTTATTCACTACTCTTCCCACAGTTCTGCAAACAGATTATTTCTGTGTATTAAAAAAGCATCAGTGCAATTTTTTTTTTTTTTTTTTTTTTGGTATGGCTGGTGCTTCAAAATTTCTCTATACTTCTTACATGGAAATAACCCCCTCAATTTTCTAAGTCTGTAGAGTAAAGTGAAGTGAGGGTTCTGAGGCTGCTAGTATACACACAGCTTCTGGTAGGGAGGTGGCAAGTGGCCAGGCTTCCAGGCTTAGCTTTTTACTCACTAAGTCCCATCTCTTCTCAGAAACATCCTGAAGGAATGGAAGTAAACCAGTAAAGAATTTGGTCCCTGTGGTGGTGAGTGTCACTGGCCAGTGAGCTGCAATAGTATTTCTTTTCTCTCTTTGAGTCTCTTCTCAGGGGTGCATGTGATGATACAGCTGCAAAAGGGACGCTCACTGACAATTGTGGTGGTACATGTAATGAAACAAACATTTGCCCGATTAAAAATTAGACTATGAATCAACTTTTTTACAGAAATACCTAAGTAGTCTTCAGAGGACTTTGTGCAAGCATGAGCTGATGAAAAATCAAAAGCAAATGGAAATAATGACTGTGTAGGGTGTGGGAGAGAAGGAAAGAAGAAGCAGAGGCAACTGTAATGGATATTTATCAATTTAATACTCCCAGTTTTGACTTTCAACATCTCCTAGCTCTGTTTCTGCCCCCAGGTGTGGAGCCTTGGTTCACCTAAACCATACTTTTATATCAGCTTAGGACCTCACAGAGACACCTGTGAATCTGCAGTGTGAAAGAACAAAAGTAAAAAAAGAAAAAAGGAGACTGTCAAACAAGGGATGTGGGATGCTTGTGTACAGAGCCCTTTGGTGCTTCCAGCTTTTCACATCCTTACTCAAAGCAAGTCTTTTTGTGCTTAAAGGAAGGACCAGATTTTAATTTCTCTGGAAAATCCTTTTGAAAAAAGACCTTACCTTCTCAGAGACGAGTGAGCAAGGTTGCATGTAAGTAGCTTTCAAGGCCACATGCTATTGTTAACTCCCGTTTTGTATTATGGTGGTGGACAGGCATCCCAACCCATTACACCAGGCACTGGCAAACAGAACATGTACCTGGTTCAAAGTCAACTGGAGTTTTAAAATCAGTGGGGCATTTAGTGCTATATCAGATACCTGGGATAAATCCAAGTTATACTATCAGAAAAAGCTTGCATTTATTGACCAAGTATGTAACCTGAGTGTTTTTTAGGTTTAAAAAGACCAACATTCCACAAAATGTACTGATTACCTACAACCATATTTTTGTAGCTTGTAGTTTCTCAGTCTAGGGGGTCTTGAACTTAGTTATTTCTTGGTAGTCTTAAACTGACTTTGATTATTTTGCTCAGGTTTGACACCAGGTAACTGGTATAAATTTCCCTTGATCAACTTCTTTAATTACCTCCCCTTCCTTTAAAAAAAAAAAAAAAAAGAAAAAAAAACAACCCAAGTCAGTTTTCTATCCTTTGTTATCTAAAAAGATAAGTTTATTACTCTGTGCTTAAAAACAAATTACAAATTCTTATCTGAAGAACTCCTTAGCTTATCCTTCAGGATTCTGAGTGCAAGTTTGAACCTGATGGTTTTGAAAGTAAGTAATTTTAATAAATGTTTTCCTCATGTTCTTTCTCCACCAAACAATACGCTTCTTTCATTTATAACTACCTACAGAATCAATTGTTCTAAAAGTGGCACAGCAGTCTCTCTTAAATTTCTTAATTTTTTCTGTGCCCCATTTCTAATTATACCATCTGTTTCTATATTAACTTGATGCCTGGCATGGATTTATCTATTGCATGTGGGTTTTAACTTCTTATATTTAGTTTTAATTAAATGGCTAGTGATATTTTAGATATTGCTGTAATTTTTCTGAATGGAAACTGTATATTGCTTTTTATAGCTGAAAGCTTTTTTTTTCTCTCCTCCTTATAACTGCTGTAACTTAAAAAAAAAAATATATATCAAATGTTCATATCTATCGTTAACTAAGCAAATTATTTCTTTCATATCTATGGAATTGTATCTATTGGTCATCCATTCATCAAACAATTCAACTTAAAACTGATTTATAATTTTGTTAGCAACTGCTAAAAACTTTTTGAAGATTCAAGTTTCAGGTATGCCCACCTCTGCTGTAGTCTGCTCCTACTGCATAAAAGAACATTAGATCACAGTATTCTCACCTTGACAAATGTGTTTCCTTATTTTTAAGTCAGTGATTAACACTTTGCCCATCAGACAGAAGCCAGATACTAAAATAATCTGTAAGAGATTGTGAGGTAGGAAAACCACATCCATCTTCCATGTAATCAACGAAAACTTTAAATCATAAAGTACCCTGCATTTACCACATCATTGTAGGAGGCTAAAAGGTCCTCTTGCAGCACACCCTTCTCCAGTTGTAACAGACAAAATTAATTCCTCTTTTAATTTCAACATTCAAGATGCAATCTGTGCTACCAGTATCCATCACTTTTCTTCTGTGAGCTTATCCAGTTCACAGAGGGCTTTTATGTCAAGTGCCATTTGAGCTTCAGTTTGATGCATAAGTGAGACACAGTAAAGCTAGATCCAATACTGGGCAGATGAAAAACAGGAGAAGCTTAGTGAGCATTAGAGTCCTGACTGGGGAGGGTCTGTACCTCTAGTGATTGCATGGTCATGGGTCTGAAACACAGTGACCCAAGTTGGAGCAAGTCATTCCATCAACTTAATGTCAGAATATGGACCCAGAGTTGTTGCTGAGAATGTGACACTGGCTAGAAGTTTCTTGTTGAAATATGTTACCTTAATTTCTTAGCAAGAGTTTCACATTAATTTTCACTTGCTGCACAGTTAGATTAGAAATATGTGTTTTCCTTCTGAGATTAATGTATAATGACATCTATCTAAAGAATGCTTAAGTATTCACACTTCAGAGAAACTGACCTTTAAGCCACACTTAGTGAAAGTAAGCTAAAATCAGTGTTGCATTCTTGTTACCAAGGACACTTATAATAATCTTCTTAATTGTCCTTGACAATCTTATCATTAAAGATTTTGGCATTAATTAACTATATAATGTCCCTTGGTTGATAAAATCAGCCTTGCTTTCACAATAGGCATTGTATTCCCAGGCATTCTTTGCAGGGACTGTATCTATAGCAGGGGTCATTCATGCTACTAATGTTGCCTGGATGACACACAAACATTTGGAGCACTTAATTGTCTGAGAAGTGAGCTGAATGAAGGCAGTGGTGTCACTGTAAAATATGTTCCAACTCAGTGTTTCTTAAGGGAGCTTTTATGCCAAGATTAGTATCAGTGTTTAATTGACAGCCTCTTCACTTAGTTAATTACTTGGGCTATTGTAGCAGAGAGAGAGAAATGGACAAAGGCATTTGTGATATGAATCACTACCAATACAGAAACAAATATGTGAGTACTGTGAAGGCCCACAGGAAAAATACTGAGTCTCCTCTTTCTCCTGCTGGAGTATGATCTTCTTTCAGCATCTTCAAAGGAAAACCTGAATCACCACAGTAGCACTGGTGGTTCAAAGGTGGCCAGGTTCAATGCTTTTATAATTTTCAGACAACGGTTAGGAAAGATGGCAAGTTGAAGGCTGAAAGTTCAATCTTTGGGCTGTATATCAAAATACAATCAGACAGAAATTGCATGTAATTCCATATCTGCTCAGGCATCACATAGATTTTTTTATTATTATTTTTTAATATATGGTTTTTATAAAATGTTTCAAATGTAGCCTGTAAATCTCTCATACCTTAATACACTGACTGTGCCTATGCTTAAAATGTGAGTGTGCACAAGATCTTTCAAATGCAAATGTAGGAATATAGCAGTCTTGTTGAGAATGCCTTCCAGAATCATAGAATCATAGAATCATAGAATAGATTGGGTTGGAAAAGACCTCCAAGATCATCGAGTCCAACCCCTGAT
>JAYRBT010000114.1:66115282-66129329 GCA_036023395.1 Myiotriccus ornatus
CCACCTGGCTATAACCTCCCTTCAGGTAGTTGAAGAGAGTGATGAGGTCACCTCTAAGCCTTCTCTTCTCCAGACTAGAAGGCACAGTCAGTCATCTTGGTGTCTCACTCAGACCTCTCGGGTGTGCATGCAGTACCCACCACCAGCAGGCACCGACCAAAAGCACACAGCTGCTGAAGGGAAGCAGTTTCTAGCATGGTCCTGTGTAAATTTGCTTGGAACAGCAAATTACAGCAAATTTCTCCTGCTGTCATGTAGTCCTAAAGTGGGTGAATTAGGGATATTGCTCCTAAGTGGAGGGAAACGACAAACCTTTCAAGTTTGGCCAGGGCAGAAATCTTTGTAACTTCCAGTGAAAAACTCCCTGTCCTCCCCTCTAAGCAGAGCTATAGGAAGCAAGACTAGAAATACTCCTTACGTAGCAGCATGCCAGTGCCCTTTCTGGTTTTTTGTTCTGTGGTCTCATATAACCCATTGACTACCCTAATGTTGTGTATCAGCACAAAATCCCAGTGGGACTTCAGCAGTGAAGTGGGAAGGGCTACGAAACCTCCTCCCTTTGCCAATGCTGCTGTACTTACACAGTGAACAATCAGGGCATGAAGAAACTAAGCATGAACTCTAAAATCCCTTTGGACCATCCTCAAAAGACTGGGGGTCCAGGGCAGGTCCACCAAAGTAAAAAAGGTTTCTAACAAAGATAGTTAGCACTAGCAATCCTCTAAATCAGACCAAAAGCAATGATCAACATTAGAAGACCTTGGCATGAACATCACTGCTGTGAGCAACAGCTCAGTCCCATTAAGAGTCTTCTCTCTCCAAGTACAGAGTGATCAGCTCACCATATCACATTATAACAGGTACCCCTGGGGTGCACTTTCACTACCAAATTACAGTATGAGCCACTGATGAAGAAAGAATCCAGCCCTCCTTCTCTCTGGTGCAGATTACATGTCCTTTTACATGCTGCTGGTACCCAGCTGCTGCATGGTCAGGCTGAGCCACCTCTGCTGCCTGCTCTGGCTTGAAGCAAGCAGTGAAGAAGAGCAAAGCAGTCAACAGATGAAGTGTCCTTCAGGGGGAGAGCCAGCATCTAGACTGGCCTCATTAATCCATGTGTTAGTGATGTATGTGATGTATCTGAATGCAACCAGAAGTTCACATAATGGTTTAATTAGAAGAATTGTCGATTTTGGTGGAGATCTTCTGACTCAATCTGCCTCTCAGACTGTATTTGTCTACTAACATTTTTCTCATCGAGGCACAGTTTTTAATATGGATATTACATTGCTTATGAGAAGGAGTAGACCTTTATTGCATACTGTCTCCCTTGGAGATCTGTCTGGAAAGTCATCATTCCCCACTAAGGAAACTGGTAGTAGGTGCTGGGCAAAGGGAGACTAAGCTCCATTACTGCTGCCATTTGACCTGAGCTGGATGTGAGCTCTGCAGATATGCCCTGTGAATCTCTGAAATTCTCATGCCCTATAAAGCATCAGCATGCAATTTTTTCCATACAGAGCATTCATTTGCTTTTTCCCTATCTGATGGAATAATTCAGATTTATAAGATTCAAAGTTTCAAGCAAATTATTTCTTATCTGGCTCTGGTTTTACTTCACTCCTTTTTTTTTTTTTTTCCTTATAATTTCCCTTTACCTTTTGCTAACCATTTTGCAGAACAGATTTCACAAAACATTGCATATTCAAAGGTCAAAAAAAACAGTTGCAAAAGTCTGGATTCTTCAGCCCTCCCTTCCAGACTACCAAGAGAGGGCTAAAGTTAATATAAGAGTTTACTCTCTTATTCCCATTTTTCACAAGGGAAATGATAGTGATTGTGTTGGGGAAAGCCCACAGCTGAACAGATGGGAAGACTTAGGTGCCAGTGAAATTTAGTAGTGGAGTAAAAAGATCACTCCAAAGCTTCTGTATTTGGATCTGAACAAGGTCTGAACAGAGGTCCCGAAGGCCAGTGATGCTTGAACTTTGACTTGTTGTAGACTGAAATACGTCTTCCAGTTCATTCAAGGGCACGGCTATATTTTATGGCTCTGGATACAGCTCACAAGCTTCCATCACCATCACCCTCAGCTCTTGCCAGATTTATAACTGAGGCCAGCTTCCTGTTATTTCAGGTCACTGTCATTCCATCTGCCTTTAGACACCGTGTTTTAATAACTTTATGGAATAATCACTATCTCAACAGCTAGGCTTTTGCCCTTACTTCTCATTTTGGAAGTCATCATATTTGTCATAAAAGGGTATCAAATAAATGGGCTTTGGTGGATAGGCTAAAATCAGACTGGATCTGTAAAGACGTGCCTTTAAATGACCTGTAGAAGTAAGCACATCCAATCTAACATCAAGTTCATTCAGGTGGTTTGTGATCCCGTAGTATACAAAGAAAGCACTTTTTGTGCCTTTCCTCATACTATGTCTTGTAAAAGTTCAATGACTCAGAAATAAACAAAATATTTTGAAATTACATGTACCCAGGAAAGACATAAACTTTGAAAAAAGGAGTTTGAGATAATAATATGCTGTTTTCTAGGACTTGTGTTCAAGCAAACAAGTCATAATAATGGTAGTCCAAATCTTGGCTACTTGTCCCTGTAGAGACAACCACTGGTAAAGCAGAGTGGTCATCTCTGTCCAAAAGTGTGAGTTGGTAGCTAGCTGTAGCTGGGCATTGGTTGCCTTGATGCCCACTGGCACAGGGAAATCCTGTATGAAAATATCTTGTTGCGCTATGAGTCAAAGTACCCTAGACCTTCTGCTTGTTCTCACTGTTGCAGTAAGGAAAGCGAAGCTCTAGAAAGAAAACAACTTGTGACTCACGGAGAAAAGTTGACAGAATGATAAGTATGGCATACTTGGCTGATGCTATTACAAAAAAAAAATCTTTCCTTTACTTAGTCCTCCTACAAGCAGTAGCTCCCCCTGTGTCCTTTTATTTAGTTCTCCATTCTCCATCTTGCAGAACTTCTGCTGTTATTTTCTCTGGCACCTTACTAGAGCCTTGAAGTAACTGAAAAAAAATAATGCAGGGGAAAGACTAGACTGGAAAAAATAAGCTTTACGGAAAAGTGCATCTGTTAGTCTCTGGAATAGTCTTTACAGGCGGACTTTGAAATGGTGCATTTCAAACACAACCAGTCATTGGTCAAGAACACTTCAGAAATGGCTGGAAAAAGATAGACCACTTTAAGACATTTTGGTTTTGTCTTGTCTAGCCCTGCTTATAGGCCAGTGCAACCTGAGGCAGGTGCAATGGCAGTCACCACTGCATTTGTACCACTTGGATCTCAGAGTTAGTTTTCCATAAGACTGGTCATTTTGAACATATAATTTTGGCTTGCTGACTGTAATTTTAAACAAAGCAACACACAAATGTGCTTAGAAAATTTGTTCCAAACCCATAAAACTTAGACTTTTTTAATGTACAAATTGTGTAATATGATCAAATCTCCAAAAGTACTGGAATTATCTTCTCTGTATTCCGAGTTACTTAAACTTCCCTTCCAAAAAACACTGAACATATTAATTTAAATTATCAATCATTATCAGGTAAAACATACACAACATCCTTATTTTAGTTTTAGACTATGTGAGTCATAATATCATTGAAGTTTGATGCAAGACAATTCTTTGGGCAGTGACTGCTGCCAGATGAGTCCTGGCTACAATAATAAATTTATAAAATAATTTTGGATTAAAAAGTGAAACAATAATTTTTCATTTATGCATTGCAAGCCACAGCAGGTACTTACAAGACACTACGCTGCCTACATATGAAAAGCAGTATTAGCGTAAGCACCAACATATAGGAGCACACAACAAGCCTGAGGCACAGATGGAGGGAGCAGGAAGAGAGAAGGCAGATAAAAGTGCAGTTTTCATTCAGTTTACTTCTGGTAGCTCTTTTTTATTGGCTGAATGGTATGACTACCTCTCTGTGTAAGCGATCTCCTGATGTCCAGTGCACACACTCGGTCCATAGTCAGTGTATGTGTGCAATAACAACAACCCATCTTCAGTACACACAGGTGGTCTGCTGTGCAGGTGGCTTGAGAGCCACAGCGCAGGGATTGGTGTGCTGGTCAAGGGAGAGACTTTGCAAAAGTGCAAAGGACAACAGAGCTTTCAGGCTACCCTGATGCTTTGAAAAGTCTTCCACAAACCCAGTGTCCTGGAGTGCAAGCATGTCTGCCAGGTCTTGTGTGGTTGCCTGCTCCTTTGAGATGAGCTGAGCTGTTGCAGGCCAGAAGAAGTTGGGATACCTTCTAACTATGTCAACATGCTGTTGAGCATGGTCTAATAAGCTCTGTTGAGAGGCAGCATCTGTTGCCTCCGTCTCAGTTTAGCGCTAACAGGGATACATCTGCTGACTTGTATCTGGCTGGCTTGGTACCTGAGATGAATGACTGTCAACATCTGATTGTTTACATTTTGAAGGAGCATTTCATTCATCATGAGTCAAAGTTATTAATTCTTTTGTAGGGCAGTAGGTTGTCTCTCTCATTCTTAAAAAAGTAAAAAAGTAATTTAGAAAGCTCTTATCATAAGAAAAAGGTTTTCATTCAATCTGATGCACTGAAAACCTGTAGACATCCCCATTTATCCCATGATAATCTCTATAAGGATGGAAAGTGCTCAGGCCTCAAACCCAGTATCTTCAAACAGGACTAATATAAAGTAGCAGAGACCACTCACTATCTTCTGAAGGCTGAACATTTATGAAAGATTACTGTAAGTGAATGTCATCTACTCCAAGGCAAGCTGAAAGCTTGAGCGACTGCCAGAGATGAGACAAGCCAAGGGACATGACTTGGCTTTCCCTGCCAGAGTCTTGACAGGGGCCAAGGGAAGTTGCTGTACACATATGACAAAGCATATAAATTAAATGTTTTTTGACGGTGGCCACCAGAAAGCAGTGTCAGCATCCTGTCACTTGGCTGTGCTTTATCCCTGTCTCACAGGCTGCTGCAAGCAGCTCAGAGTGAAGGGCACAAATAGCCAGATTACATCTGAATCCACCTGAGCAAGCTGCAGATCATGGGTCCCCTTTGGTACAGCAAGGAACAAGAACAGAAAAAGCCTTTAGTTCTCACTCCAGGCTTTTATTTTGCCAATTACTGGCAACTAACCACGGAAGAAAACACCGTGGCTTTTATTCACTTGTTTTGTTTTCAAAGGAGCAGTTTCCAGTGCAACTGACAGTATGTGAGGGTAAGAAAAATGAGGTATCAGCATTGGCCTTTGTGAATAACTAGTCACCAGCAGCACTGTTTAACATTTCACACCACAAATCTGTTTGAGTCGGATACAAGCCTAAATCCCATGGAACAAGAAGCATGATCTTCCTGGGATTAGTGAGCACACTCTACTACTATGTGTCCTAAATTTTGGAATCTGTAGCTTTAATGATATTTATTTAAAAAAAAAAAATCTAAATTATGATACTGCAATTAAAAATAAGGGCAGAAGAACATACCATAATTTATCTCTAAGTTACAGCTAAGCATAAGATTGACAGTGCCAAAAATGCAGAGAGATTTTCCAGATATCTCCCACCAATGAGAGAAATGCCTGTAATGCCTGATGGTGGAGTTGTCTTGCACTGCTCCAGCACCCACAGCCCCGCTTAGGTTGGGAGGCATGTGCTGGAGGCAAGTGGACTTATGATCCACCAGCCAACATATAGACCAGAATACACTTTCACTGCTAAATCAGCTGGTACTTCTCTACATTTTCTAGTTCACATTGCTCAATAAAGACATTAAGTGAGGGATAAATATGTGAAATAAAGCAATGTTATTTACTTCTTGGTGTAAAAGATAAATGAGTGGAAAGGGGAAACATTAGACTAACATTTTAATGCAAGTGCTAATAGACAGTGTTGGTAACTGTATAATACAAAAGCAACAAGTACTATAACAGATGTATGAAGAACAGAGACCTGTTGTATATGCAAAGAATAAAGCTGACAGTAAAAGAAACTCTTTGCAACTGTGAGCTTGCAGGCTAACTGAAAGGGGAGGATCCATACTCATACTCACATATGGGAAGCTGAGTCACGCACAGTTTGAGAGAGGGGCATCCTCCAAGGGAGAATCAGTCTGCTGCATGCCAGGCTTACCCTTGGGGACAGGTCTGTTGGCTGAAAGAACTGAGCACCGTTTTTACTGAAGATGCAAACTATGGGAAGTTGTTCAGGTTTGAAAAATGGCAGTAAATATTAGTGTTCAGAAGAACTCACTGCATCATTTCATCAGCTCTCTTCTCAAAGTCTGATATCTTCTTTACACCCTCTTACCTTTTTTTCACTGAACCTAGTAACATTATAGGTAGCCCTAAATTCTCACAAATAATTTTCAGGAGACTTTGGTTTTTAGGCAAGGAATTTAGAAAATTTTGAAAAAAAAATTTTGATCATCCTAGACCACATTAGTGTTTGATCTGAAGGTGAGGGTTCAGTCATTTCACATGAAACACAGTCTAAATCAAGAGATACATTTCATCCTGAGTGGTTATCTAAAATAGGTGAGATGGACAATCCTCTGAAAAAAGGAGTGCAGAATGTCTTCAGAGGCTAAATAATTAGGGTTTATGACATTTCAAGTTAATGAGATTAATCCTCTGCTGGGGAACTGTAGTTTGCAGTATACTGTGAAAAAGGCCATGCATTGAAGCCTATGTACAAAACTGAGTATTTTAAATGCCCCTTCACCATCCCATCAGAATCAGGTGAAACCCCTGTTGGGGTAGGGGTGAAGCAGCACATGGGGATGTACTTCCAGGCTGTGCCACAATGTATTTGTACAATAAAGCAGAGTTAAGATTGTTCAGGCAATTTTATGTTTTGATTGATAACATGAAGGCATTTGCTTACCTTGGATTTCCCCCAGTATAACTCAGACTGTAGAAGAATTTAAATTATCTTTTAATGAACTCCATCTTAGCTGGTAACCTGTGAAACAGTTTGCAGGGTACAACCTGGTGCTATTAAAATGCTTGGTGAAGCTGCTATTTTCACTGCCTTTTCATGAAGGCATTGTAAAAGAAAAGGTCACTTCAGAGGAACGTTTCCTCAAACAATTCACTTACAAAATACTTTTTCTTCTATGTTTTGCACACTGAATAATACATATAGCTCAAAAAACCTCACTCTGGTTTCCCTCCTCCTACTCTTCAGTTTTGGGTAGAAAGCTCTCCCTAAATTGTTGATGAAGCGTGTCTCCAGATGTTGTATTTCCTTCACAGGTGATAATGTTCTTCTGGAAGTGACAACTAGTCCCAGCTGTTGAAACATTGTGAAGACTGATTGTACAGATGAAGAGTTACTTCATGTGATGAAACTCCAATCAGTAGTCCAAATACAGGATTACTTCTAGCCTCTTTGTTTTGAGAACTGCTTCACTTACTACCACATGGGCTTGAGCATGCTGGTGGGATTTTCCCCTCACAGGTATTAGTTTGGTAGATCATTTTCAGGTTTGATAGTTTTGTAAGCTCAGAAGCAATGGTGAACCTGAAGGGTGAGTGGCAGCATAGCTGCAGGATAAAGATATGCAAACATAAAGGCATTCTATCAAAAAAACAATCGGTAATTAAGTCTTCATTGCCAGGTAAAAAGGAAAGAAGAACCTAAAATCCAGCATTTCCTTCTCCCAAGTTCCTTGTGTGAGCCTCTGTCTTCTCTGACTTACAGTATGAAGAGGAAATTATTTTGGGGGAACCTAAAAATCTTTAATGTAAGTAAAATTCTTACAAACATTTAAAAATACCATACATGTTTATTCATCTTGGTGATTTTTTGGTATCTCCTGGAACAATATGTTATACGCCATATTTGTAATAAAATAATAGTGGAAGAAAATGTATATGGAAAATTAGTATAAAGGTGGACTGCATGGCACATAAAGCAGACACAATTTTTTTCATATATCATCCCAATTCTTAACAAGACCTTAAGGCTCCACGGTGAAGGAAAACAGTGCCCTAAGAGCATATTAATATTTCTTCTGCCTCTTTTTTTTAAATGGAAAAAATACAAAATATGTCCTCTGAGGTTTCAGCTCTGGAGCTTGCTGATATGCAGAACTGAACTTTTTGCAATGGCCAATATATATTCCATAAACTACAACTACGTAGCACCAAAGTTTTGACACAGAGAAATGTTCAGGTAAAACAGCACTTTGCTAACAACATCTGTGTAAAAGAAGAAACCACATATATCACATGTACATGTATATGTATACCCTCTCATAATAAAAAGCTTAATTATCAGGCAGGAGCCAGCATGCCCAGAGAGCAGCTGGCTCTGCTGGGCCAGCTACCTGCTACCATCCCTGGATGGCAGTCACAGGTAGCAGTCAGTCCTCTGCACTCTGGCAGGCCTTGAGGGTGAAGTGGGAATCTGGGCTGCCATCCTACTGGGGAGGGCAAGAGGAGACAAGGACAGAAAGTGAGGCCCTGCTGCTGCACCAAGAGCCATGTGGGACATTTGTTAGAGGGCACGAGGAGTGTCCTTCTGCAGGGAGAGATGGAGCGAGCAGGGCAGCTGGGAGCTGGTAGGGCTCCGAGTGGGGGGAGATGAAAGGAGGAGAAACTAAACACAAGTATGCACGCCTCCAGGTCTCCAAAGGCTAAAGCTGTTAAACTTTGGAACCACACTAGCTCCAGGAAATAGCTGAAGTTCACATCCTATCCGCACAGTCTGCATTTAGCTGCACATTTACTCTTAAGTTTATTTTTAATTTTATGGCCAGTCCACATGCTACTCATTGGCCTATGCTCTCGACCCTGACATATTACTTGGGAGTTTCAAAGAATATGTTTTTTTTTCTTTCTGGTAGTACAATGCTGAACCACAATCCCCAACTTGCTTTAACTGTGTATGGTGGGTTTTTTTCATATTTCCATAGTAATTTTTACCTCAGGAACACGCAAGAAGGCAATTTAAGCAAGGTGGTTAAGAAGTTAATTAAGGTTATTAAGTTACAATAACACAGAATTTTTTTGCTTCATTAACAAAATGAAATGCTTTAAATCATTATGAATCCAGGAACTGAGGAAATAAACCCTTGATTAAGTCCCAGAACTTCCTAAAACTGGGAACCTCAGTTGGTACATCTGAATCCTGCACACAGAAGGGATCTGGCCAGGGGAAGCCAGTGCCAAGGCTTTGCCATCTCCCCCCATAGGGTCAGAGGGAGGAGGAGGATGGTGAAGAATGTGCCCAAGATCTCCAGACTCTTAGGATTGCACAGCAGGCAGATAATAAAGAGCACAGGGAATTCCATCACAGGATGCTCCCTTAGGTTTTCCTGATCAACTATGGGAGTAGAGGAGAAAACCCATTACCCAAGGGAACATCTGTAGCAGATGGGTTTTCCCCACAAACACCAGAGGAATCTGAAAACCCGCAGTAGCTGTAATGACGGCAGTTTTGACAATAATATTCATCTTGGCTGAGGTCAGGATCACACTTCTCTGAACACGGAACATTCACAGGGAGTTAGTCATATAAACCCAGACAGCAAAGCCAGCTGCAGCATGGAAGATTTTACTGTGTACCAGGGTTGGAGCTACAGCAAAAAAAAAAATGTGTTCAGAGCATCTCGGATTAGTACTCATATAATGCTCAAAGCCTTCACACATTTGGTAGAGTTTTTAAAAAAAAAAAAAATTATGCCTAGTTTGCAATAACACTTTTAAATTGATAAGTCACGTTTCCACTGGTAGAAAATTTTAGGATAGTGGGATGGGGTTTCAGATGCAATTTTCAAAGAAATGTCCTAGTCCAACTTCTTAAGGATTCCATCTTACATGTATAGGAAGCTCTCATGCATTCACTGTCATGTCTCACCCAACTCCTACAGACAGTGCCCGTTTGCGTGAAATCAGCGGTAATGATTTCTGCTGGATTTCATTAAGAGCCTAAGTACATGGTAGAAACCTGGCAGCTAGTGGGAAGAAATGAAGGTTTAACTGGCACCACAACAGTGTTAAAAAGGGGATTAGTATTAGCATGTGCTTTGAATTCAGAGTAATAGAAGTAAAACCAGACGCGTTTTGTTTGGCATCTATTTCATGTCCCAGTGAAACTGGCATACCACCATTTGATCAGGCACGAAGCCATCCCAACAGATGGTCCCCAGCAGCAGCAGCCAAGAGTCCATGTATGAACATCAAATGAGTTTGAGAAGGGCAGGTCTCCAGGCTGGCAATGTCAAAATTGTTTTCCATTCCCAGCTTCCACGCTAGCAGGACTGTGCAGCCCCTCCACTGCACTAGGGACAAACCCAGCATCATGGGGAGGGTGTACAGTCAGCAGTGTTGTCAGACCTTTTGTATTCACCCCTGCCTGACCTTTTGGAGGAGGTCTTCATCAGGTCAGTAGAAAAATGCTCCTTGACACACCATTTGCATTTAAATAAAAAGGTGGAAAAAGAGTGAGCTTCTGCTGCATGATTTTCTCATGACCTGTATAGGCATAAGGGCACCAAAGTGCTTACAGAATGGGCACTCCTGGGAGGAAATGAGACATTTCTTTAAGGGCCAAACGAGCACAGATGAGCACCTACTTGTGCCAGCCACTACACATCATAAAGAGAGACTTTTTTTTTCTGTTGGCAATCAGATGGCTGCTGAGAAAATCTATTGCTCCTGTTTCTGGATGGTAGCTTACATAGGTTGTGAATTTGGTTTGCAGAGGTTTAGCTAATCCACTTGGGATCTCAGTGAGCCTCAGCTCTTCCCTGTCCCATGCATCACACCTTTATGTACAGCAGTAAATGACACTCAAGCCCTGTTGAGCCTTTTGCTTTTCCTTGTTGTACCTGAGCAGGGGTGTGCCTTCATTCCCAAGAAAGACCGAACCACTGAGATTACAGCCAAAAACTCTGCTTCTTCTTCCCTTTTCTCATCCTGTTCCAAAACAGAAGATGTTTATACTGCCAGGCGAAACGCTCCCCCTCTGCCACATTACAAAATAAAGGAAGAAAGCAAGCCTAAAACCTTTGGAAGAATGCCTGTAATGCCAGTTGGGCATGTTGCCCCTTATGCCCACCAGTGCCTGGCCTGGGTGAGCTAAGGGCACAGAGCAAGAGTGGTGGCAAGAGCTGCCTCCCGCTGGCTCCTCATGATCACACCTCTTGCTGGTGCACTGTGGAAAGATAGGAGAACCCTGAGGCTACCTGGCTCTGAGGCATGATCCTCATGCCACATGGCACGCACAGGTGTCACTGGTTGTGGAGAGGGTTTTTTCCCCTCTTCCTCATCTTCTCCATGTTTTTCCACCCTACGGGGGATGTTAGCCTTTTGAATTACAAAAGTTACAAAGGAACTCCAAGTTCCTTTGGAGCTCACAGTGCTGAGGTCATGGCTTAATTGCCATCCGTTGTATGTCATGACATTGTCCATCAAGGAACATCCCAGAGCTTAACAAGCCAGACATGTAAGCTTCACAAGCATGCAAACACAGACATATGTATTCCAAATAACTTCTCTCATTGCTGAAGCGCAGCCATCCTGCCATGAATTGTGGCAATTTTTCAACAATGTGCAGCTGCATTACCAAACCGTGCAGGGTAGGAAGCAAAGGATACCTGATTTCAAGGAAACCTAGGAGGAATCTGAAGTTGGCTCCACAGAATTAATCCCACGTGAATTTGTCTCCTTACCAGGTTAAATAGTTGGCAAGTGGAAAGGAGAACATATTTTATTAATACTGGGGCCTTAATTTGCATATATTTGAACACTTTTGTGTGTATGAATCTTGCAAATAGCTTGTGATTCAACATCAAATGCTTTTGTGCAATTGTCCTGCCAAGAGAAACTTGTTTGAGCTTCACTCATGGTCCAATACCAACAGTTGATACAATCTGCTTAAACCCTAAATTTCCATTTGTTATGCTCCTTGAATGTTTCCAATACTAAATAAAGTGTCAAAAAATGAAATGAATCTATGAATATGTTATAGTGCAAAAAAGGGGTTACATACACCGATCCATATATATGGTACATTCAGTGAATACCAGAAGGCCTTCAGTCTCGCTAAGGTGTCAGATTTGGTGCTAAACTAACTCGAAACAACTTTTTTAATAGCATCTGCCCTCGTAAGGCCTCAGGTGGACCAGCCCTAGAAAATGCTGACACAGTCAATATGATGGCACTTACAGCAAAGTCTTGCAGCACCACCTAATGAATTACAAGGTTTTTTCCTGGCAACACCTGCAGGCCTGTGGGAGGGAATTCCTCAATGATAGATTGAGCAGGCCTGGAGTCTGAGGCAAGAGAGAAGTAACATACGAGATTTGATATTAATAACTTTGCCTGCAGCTTCTGACTGAAAGCTCATGAAGGAATAAGTCAGAAACAGTCCTTTTGTAGTGATTTTAGTTTTGTTCAAGTTTGCTTAACTTAGAAGCATTGTCACTACAAGTACTTTATGTTTTCTACAGGTTGGTTCTGGATTTGCATCAAACATCAGATTCTTTGTGGGTCTGACATAAAACCCTACTTATCACATTAGCAAATTTAGCAGATTTTTAAATCATCTTTTTCATTTAAAATGTATGCTGGAAGACAGGGAAGAGACATTTCACAGTTTTATATTTCTAGTATGAAGTTTTATAGCTCTGTTGGTGATACGTGGGTACTTCCATATAAACTGTTAAAAGGACTGAAACAATGAGGTCTCCAGTGGTATCTTTACCATTTCATCTCTTGCGGGATTTTTTTTTTCTCTTGTGAAAGCTTGTGACATTTTGGAGTGGGATGTGTGCCGTCCTCATGGTTAAGGACTACTTTGATGCACAGCAGCAGTTTAGATTTTTAACAGGGTTCTTAGCGAGTTCAAATACTTACTGGGCACATGCATGATTTTCGCTTTTAAATTCTTCTTGCAGTGAGCAGAATGGTGCTTTGTTTCCCTGAGTCTCCTGAGATCTTACTAATAGAGTTGGTGAGAGAGTTTTCTGAGCCTTCCGAGACTGTGCTGCCATCTCCTGATCAAACTAGAGGTTTCCCCTGCTGAAAACCTATTGGGACAAAGGTTAGCAATCTTTTACCTTCTCTTTCCAGAAAGGACAGTAGAATCATAGAATCATTTAGGTTGAAAAAGACTTCTAAGATCATCAAGTCCAACTGTGAACCCAGCACCACCGTGTTCACCACTAAATGATTTCCCTAAGTGCCACATTCATATGCCTTTAAATACCTCCAGGGATTGTGACTTGACCATTTCCCAAGCAGCCTGTTCCAATGCTTGACAACCTTTCTGTGGATAAATTTTTCCAAATATCCAATCTAAACCTCCCCTGGCACAACTTGAGGACTTTTCCTCTAACGCTTGTTACTTGGGACAAGAGACTGACCCCTATCTCTCTACAACCTCCTTCCAGGCAGTTGTAGACAGAAATAAGGTCCTCCCCAAGCCTCCTTTTCTCCACGCTAAACAACCCAGCTCCCTCAGCTTCTCCTCGAAAGACTTGTGGTCTGCAAGGAACTCCATCCCTTTCCTCCCCCCTGCTTGCTGTTTGTCAAGAGTGCTTGTGCAGAGGACACCTGCGGGCAGTGGTACCGAGGCTGGGTTTGGAAGAGGACCAGAGCTGCTGGGAGCTGCTCTAGCTAAGGGCTCCCCCCAGTTTGCCTAGCAGGTATAGGAGAGGTAGGGCAAAGGTCCATTCTGGGAAGATGAATAACATTTTCTGAATGTTAGTTTTTGGGAAATTCAATCTAGATTTTTTATGAAAGGTGGGGGGTTTGTTTGTTTTTTGAGTTTTGTTTTGTTTGTTTTTTTCATGTCTAATCCCACCTTTTCTGATGCACTATTTGCTCACCTCCAGGGTCCAACTCCGAGGTCTGCAGGTGGTTTGCCCGATCTCCTCCCCTCTCTCCACCTCATTATTGAGACTCGCATCGTTCTCTTTTCCTTGAGGTGGCATGATGCTGCACCAGATACCTCCCTGCTACTCGCGCTCCTCTCTTCCCTCCTGTGGGGAGACTGTCTTGCTGCGTCCCCTTTAACCATTTTTGAG